>CM037877.1:225177528-226377528 GCA_021292165.1 Shinisaurus crocodilurus
ACCTACTCCCCCATTCCCTTTGACAGCTGAAACAATAGAGGAAATTGACCAGGAAAGACTAAATATATTGGACAGCATAAGAGCACACTTGCGACAGACCACCAACAACTACATTTAAAAATTACAAACACAATTGCGCAATTTTCTGGTTCAGAAGAAAAAAACACACGACCCCAATTGCACATTTTTGAGGCTCCAAAAAAAACCCACCCCAAAACAGTGGCGAATGAAAAGGGGTAGTAATCAGAGTGGAAAGGGGGAGACAAGACCAGTTCTGCCACGAAGACACTGGGATACCAGCTAAAGATCTGAGGGAAGAACAAGCTGCAGTGACCGCAAATCTCTGTCCGGCGCAAGACCGTGGGTTGTTCCACGAACAACCCACAAGCATAGCTTATTCAGAGGGTGGCTTAGCTGACATGTGAATGCAGCCACTCAATGATTGAGTATGGGTTGAGTGTGGCTTGTCATTGAACTGTGGGGTTATTGTTGAAACGTAGATGATCGTGTTATCTGAACCTGCTGCACCAACAAACCATAGTTTGTTAACCCATGAAGAGAACCCATGGTTTGTTGTTGGGTTGTAAACTGGGTTGTTCATGGTTAACAACCAGGGTTTGTTAGCGTAGCTGGGTTCAGCACAATAACCTGTGGCTTACGCTGGCTTAGCTTGTCTGAGCGTGGAAAGCTAAGCAGGGTAAAGCCTGGTTGTTACTTGGATGGGAGTGTGAGAGCTGGACTGACCCGGGTTCAAAAGCTTCCCTAGCCAAGGACCCTCAGTCCCAGTCACGCAGCCGAAGGAGGAGATAACAGCAGTTAATAAAGATTAAAGAGTTTATTTGTAAGACCCAATTACATGGGATTAAGGCAAGCAATGCATCTCTTACTCACTACATCATTGCAGATACAAATCCAATACCCCAGTGGTAAGGCTAGATGAAGTGAAGTCCAGAACAAGAAACATGTCGAGTCGAGACGAGAGGAGACGAGAAGGAGTGAAGCTATCAACAAGTGTGTTAGCTTTATACCACAGACCCTGCACCTATAAATAGGATATTACTCACCCCAGTTGTATAACCTATTCATCAACATGTTTACCCCAAATCTGTCCCAAGGTTGCTGAGTCATATCACCTTGAGACTACGACTTTAAGTCGGCCCTAACATAAGTCGGGGGCCCTAATTTCACCCCCCAAAACTGGGAAAACTTATTGCCCCCCAGTATAAGTCTAGGGTGGGAAATGTACGAGGGGAGACTCCCGCCGCCACCCCCCAGACACCCCCCACCCCCTACCTACACCCGCCGCTGCCGCAGCCCCGCCCCCACCGAAGCCGTGCCGCAGCCCCCCCATGCCACCCCCATGCCACCCCCACGCTACCCCCAGACACCCCCAAGACACCCCCCCGTCACCGTACCTGCTCCCGCCGCCGTAGCCCCACTTCGGAAGGGGATGGGCGCGAGCGATCCTCTTCCCGCCCGAACCTGCGCCTTTCGCGGCCGGCCGGCTGGCTGGCTGGCTGGCTGGCGGGGGCCAGCTCGGAGCGCGGTGCCATCGCGCTGGGGGAGGGCGCACGGAGGCCCCCTCTCCGCCGCTCTCCACCAGACACCAGATCCAGGGGGGCGCCTGAAGTTTCCTTCCCCCCCGCCGGCGCCTCTCTCTCTATTTTTCTTCCGGCGGGGGGCGGCGTTTGCTTTCCTCTCCCTTCTGCCGGACGGTCCGTCCTTCTCCTCCTTCCCCTCTTCCGCTCAAGCAGCGCCCGGGCAAGCGGGGACGGCGTTTGCTTTCCCTGGATCTAACGCCGTCCCCGCTTGCCCGGGCGCTGCTTGAGCGGAAGAGGGGAAGGGAGGAAGGACGGACCGTCCGGCAGAAGGGAGGAAAGCAAACGCCGCCCCCCGCCGGAAGAAAAATAGAGAGAGAGGCGCTGGCGGGGGGGAAGGAAACTTCAGGCGCCCCCTGGATCTGGTGTCTGGCGGAGAGCGGCGGAGAGGGGGCCTCCGTGCGCCCTCCCCCAGCGCGATGGCACCGCGCTCCGAGCTGGCCCCCGCCAGCCAGCCAGCCAGCTCGGCCGGCCAGCCGGCCGGCCGCGAAAGGCGCAGGTTCGGGCGGGAAGAGGATCGCTCGCGCCCCTCCCCTTCCGAAGTGGGGCTACGGCGGCGGGAGCAGGTACGGTGACGGGGGGTGTCTTGGGGGTGTCTGGGGGTAGCGTGGGGGTGGCATGGGGGTGGCATGGGGGGGCTGCGGCGCGGCGCGGCTTCGACGGGGGAGGGGCTTCGGCGGCGGCGGGTGCAGGTACGGGGGTGGGGGTGGGGTGTCTGGGGGTGGCAGCAGGGGTCCTGGGGGTGGAGGGGGGTGCCTGGCGGTGGCAGCGGGGGTCCTGGGGGAGCGCTGACCCACTTATAAGTCGAGGGGGGCATTTTTCAGCACAAAAAATGTGCTGAAAAACTCGACTTGTATTCGAGTATATACGGTATGTCTGGTGACCGGAGCCTTGTGTACTTCATCTCAAGAGACAACCTCCATGTCAGGTGATAATCCTGATGTCAGGTGGTAATCTCGTTCTGCCTATGCAAAACCTAACAGGGAGACCCCTCCTCTAGTTTCCTGCATTGAGCAGGGGGTTGGACTCGATAGCCTTGTAGGCTCCTTCCAACTCTGTGATCTATGAAATCTATGAAACCTATGGTTCAATGACAACCCACATTCAACCCATACTCAACCCTTGAGTGTGGGTTATCATGTTGTCTGAACCCAGCCTGAGTGTGACGTCTGAACCCGATGCAGTTTTTCCATTGTTTTTTGCAAATGAGCCACCCTGAGAATCCATGGCTTGTAGTAGGGTTTTTTAGGGTGGCTTGTCATGACATCCAAACATGGAAGAGTCGCTTCAGCTTGGGTTGGTTAAAATGGTGAGAGAGTTGTTCACCCTGCCGGCTGCTCCTCACAATCTCCCTAACGATATCCTCTCTGTATTACGTCTTGAAATTACACTAGCCAATTTACTCCTCCACTTCGTCACCTCCCTAGACATTTTTTTCACCTTTGGAAAGATTTGTGCAAATTTAAAGTTCCCACTACCACCACCTTCGGGGAGATTTGAGCAAATTTAACAGGTTTTTCCCCCCACTTCTGGGAAGATTTGTGCTAATATAACTTTATTTAACTGTGCTAAAGCAGAGTAACTGCACTGTTGCAGATTTGCACAATTCTCCCTGAAAGTTGTTTTTTTTTTTAAAGATGAAGGTGAAAAAAATAACATTAATGTGAAAAGGACCAAAGCCGGTCCTTTGTGCGGGTTCCGGCACCAAGGGGTTAACCAGAGCTGAGTTAGCCCTTTATACGTGGCACTTAGGCAGAAACCGCGACCCAATTTTAATGCTGGGACAGTGAAAAAAGCAGTTTTATGAATGGAGGCTACTACACTGTTTATAGGTAGAGTTTAATTGAGCGTATCAAAACATACACAGGAACAGTACGCACACACGCGCCTTCAATTTACAGCAGCTTAGAGTGAGCAATAGCAGCAGTACATACAAGGGTTACCTGGAATGACCCTGATTCCTCAAAAGCCGTGTATGCCAGCAGCCAGGTGATTTCAGCTAGTTTCACCGGGAGCTCCCCGGGGCTGGACCGTGATGTTGGACCGAAGCCCTGGACCTCCGCGCAGCTTGCCACTCATGACCAACAACTTTTCCCGCTATAGGCCCCCTTCCTTATTCCCTCTTCTTGGCTCCCTCCTGCGCCCCCTCCCCTCATGATTGATTGAAAAAAGTCAGGAAGGACCTGTTTCTCTGGGTGCTTAAGAGTACTTGCCACCCTTTGAGACCACCAGGCACCTTGGTGCCCCTCCTGTTGTTTGGGGCTGCTTCACAATTAATTTGGCTGCCAGGGAAGGGGAAGTTGCCAGGGGGTATGCAGATGTGTCCCATTGTGAGCCTCCTTGCAGGAAACAAGTGCGGTAAACAAGGTGAAAGGTGGATACTTGAGCTGCTGCTGCAAGTGGGGTGTGTGTGTACCTGACCGGGCTTTCTCTTCACAATTAAATTTGGGCAAATCTACCCGAAGGTGGGGGGGGGGAATCTACAAAAAACCCTCTACTCCACTAATGAGTGGAAATATGCTCATTAGTGGAGTAGGCCACAGAGGTTGTGCTGCAAAGGTCCATGGAATACATGTCAGGAGTGGGCGGGAGGACTAAAGGGGAAACAAGCCATGGCAAGCCACAGAGTGCCTGATCGTCTGTTGGGAGTAACGTGGGTTAGTGAGTGAACAACCAACCCACCATAGCTTGTTTTCATAGTGGCTTATCATGATGTGTGAACTCGCCCACTGTGATCCTGACTCCCAGCTGAGTCTGTTCCTGACTCCCAGCTGAGCAGGAGCACAACAGGAGAGAGGCTCCAGCTGTTTTGGGGGCTGTGATAAGGCAAGCAGGCTCCCAGAGAGCGAGCGAACAGAGCGAGCGAACAGGGAGAGAAAACAGGAGTTTGGCAGCAGAGTAGAACAACAAGTGCTGCAACAGCAAGTGCTGCTGTACAAACAACAACTACTAGTGCTGCAAGGGAAGGGTGTGGCCTGAGAGCTGAAAGGGAAGGGTGTGGCCTGAGAGCTGAAAGGGAAGGGTGTGGCCTGAGAGCTGAAAGGGAAGGGTGTGGCCTGAGAGCTGAAAGGGAAGGGTGTGGCCTGAGAGCTTAAAAGGAAGGGTGTGGCCTGACAGCTCATTCTGTTCCTGACTCCCAGCTGAGCAGGAGCACAACAGGAGAGAGGCTCCAGCTGTTTTTGGGGCTGTGATAAGGCAAGCAGGCTCCCAGAGAGCGAGCGAACAGAGCGAGCGCACAGGGAGAGAAAACAGGAGTTTGGCAGCGGAGTTCGGCAGGGGAGGTCAAGGGGGAGGTCCCTAAAAAAAAAAAAAAATTCTAGGAAGACAGAAACAGAGCACTATGGAAGGAAAGGACTCAGCAGTGGTGGTGACCTGCAAGGGGTGTGCAATGTTTGTTTTCCTGCTGGAGATCGACATGGCCTACACGTGCAACAAGTGCAAGCTGGTCACGCTGTTGGAAGAAAAGGTCAGAGGACTGGAGCAGCAAGTGTCAACCCTCAGGAGCATAAGAGAAAGCGAGGAGTTCTTAGACAGAACGGTGGATCTACAGCACCAAAGCACAGTACAGGAGCCAGAAGGGCAACGGCAGGATGAGGCGGAGTCGGAGACTGCAGAGGCAAGGGAAAATAACGCAGGGGGAACTCCCTGGAAAAGGGTGACTGTTAGGAGCAGAAGAACTACAAGACACTCTGGGCCTGTGGAAGCAGTGGAGCTATGGAACCGCTTCCATGTATTTGAGGAAGAGAGCAGAGGACAGCCTGCAGAGGACGGATTACCGGGCACCCAACGTGACAGCGAGCAAGAGGCTGAGGGTCAGTCAATTGGAGGCAATCAAACCAAGGCCTACAGCAAGAGGAAGAGAAGAGTACTCGTAGTGGGAGACTCCCTCCTGCGGGGGATCGAAGCCAAAGTATGTCGCGAAGACCCATGGACTCGCCAGGTGTGCTGTCTCCCCGGGGCACGGATTAAGGATGTGTCAGAGCAGCTGCCGAGGCTCATGCAGCCCACCGACACATACCCCTTTCTTCTCTTCCACATGGGTACAAATGATACTGCCAAGCGGAGTTACAAAGAAATCACGGCAGACTTTGAAGAGTTGGGAATGGAACTCAAGAACTTCGGGGCCCAGATAGTTTTCTCATCCATCCTTCCAGTACTTGGAAGAGGCATAGAAAGGGAAAGAAAAATACTCCGAGTGAATGACTGGCTACGAAGGTGGAGCCGACGTGAGGGATTTGGATTCTGGGACCACGGGCTACACTTCCTGGAAGATGGACTGCTGGCAAAGGATGGGTTGCACCTCACAAGGACTGGGAAGAATGTGTTTGGCCACAGCATGAGGAACTTAATCAGGAGGGCTTTAAACTGAATCCAACAGGGGAGGGAGACATAAACTCGGGGGTACCAATGGAAGAAGGCCTCTATGCCACAATGGAGAGAACAGCTCCAGCGGTGCCCATTGATAGTCTACCACAAAATGTAGGGGGAAAGTCGGACTATAAAGCACATAGTCTTCGATGTCTCTATACTAATGCCCAGAGTATGGGCAACAAACAAGACGAACTTGAATTTTTGATACATGAGGGCAAGTACGACTTGATAGGGATAACTGAAACCTGGTGGGATGACTCCCATGACTGGAATACAGCAATTGAAGGGTATAACTTGTTCAAAAGGAACAGAAGCAACAGAAAGGGAGGTGGAGTTGCACTGTATGTTAAAAATACATATCTCTGCACAGAGATACAGGAAGAGGAGCTTGGCAGCCCCATTGAGAGCATCTGGGTTAAAATAAAGGGGGCAAAGAATAAAACGAACATGGCGGTTGGAGTCTACTACCGACCACCCAATCAAGGAGAAGACGAGGATGGAACTTTTGAAAAGCAAATTGCCATTGTTTCAAGGAGGCACGATGTGGTAGTAATGGGAGACTTCAATTTCCCTGATATCTGTTGGGAGACTTATTCAGCCAAACATGGCCCCTCCAAGAAATTCCTGAGCTGTGCTGCTGATAACTTCCTCCTACAGAAAGTGGAGGAAGGAACTAGAGGATCGGCTATCCTTGACCTGATTCTAACCAACAAGGATCTCTTCTCGATCATCCCAGTTTGCAGGACACGGAATAATGGGCTCAAGTTACAGGAACCTAGATTCCACCTAAACATCAGGAAAAATTTCCTGACTGTCAGAGCAATAAGACAATGGAATCAACTACCTAGGGAGGTTGTGGGCTCTCCCACTCTGGAGGCATTCAAGGTGCAGCTGGACAGACATCTGTCAGAGATGCTTTGACCTAGATTCCTGCATTGAGCAGGGGGTTGGACTCGATGGCCTTGTAGGCCCCTTCCAACTCTACTTTTCTATGATTCTATGATCCCTCTCTTGTATTAACATTTTGTTATTTCATATTGTAGAATCTTTCCATGTATAAATACATTTACAGTATCCTGTGGAAGTGAAATTAACTACCATATCTTTTTGTCTTCCTTTTAGGCTTACCTTACAGACTTCTTATGTCAGTTTGCACAGCAGCCTTGCTATGCAGTGTTCTCAGACCATCTCAATGAAAATGAAAGAAGAGTTCTTCATACCATTGGCATATAAATCTAGAGCATTATGATCATATCTGGACAATATTTTTCTGGTCTATTTCATGTTTTGTGACATAAACATGAAACACCTTCCATTATTCACCAGATATTACAAATGTGGTTACCTTAATTTTGAAGTACTGTTCCTTATCTTATCATGATGTAGGGTTAAGAGAGACTATTGAGAAGGCAACAAAAGGCAGATGTGCATAGAGTTTTGCATACTGAATTCGCACAATGGGAACACTATTTTTCAGATCAGCTTTGCAGGAGATCATTAAAATAAGGTGCCCTAAAGCCAGCTTTCCTCCACTGAAAAGGCACTTCACTGACTTTTTCACAGCACAGCTTAATGGAATGAGGAAGCAATTGTGGTTTGTAGTTTGTTTGGATGTGTATAGAAACTGGGAAGTTTGTCCCACTTCACACTTGTGTTACACAGGGTAAATTATCTTGATCTTCCCATATGACATCTTTTTATAGACACTTGAATGAAATGAAATCCACTTACAATGCAAGAGTTTGGATTTAAACCTGAAAAATAAAATTAAGTTAAATCTTTTCCATTTGTAGATGGAGGTAAATGGCTTCCATCTGATCTGTCATTTTCATATTTCTTTACTAAAGCTATCATGCACCCATACTGAGCAGACTTGCTACATAAAAACTCAGTTCCTGTGGTTACTGATGACTTTGGTTTTGCAACCAAACATTTTTATATGAAATCTTGATTGTATTTAACTTGACTATTTACTTCATGACTACAGTTCTCAAAAGCTTTTTGCGTATTTCACAGACAAGAATTATACAAAACAGCTAAGCTGTAGTCCACAAATTAATGTACCCAGTATGTATTTTTATAGGGCAGTAAAATTAACATTTACTAGCTAATCTGCAAGTAAGTACAATGATGCATCTCACAACACCTCTTTGCCTTTTCCTCCCTTTTTGGGAAAATTGAATAAAACTGTTCAAACATACATTGGTATCTTTATTTTTAAAAGATTCAGAGAAAAGAATTGTATTGTTTGGTCATCTCTGTATAAGTTACTTGTGAAGAACAAAGGCTCCTTTAATTGCCACTGAGGGACTACATCTTTCTCTAATAGTCACAACTGGAATTGAAGAGAGCATCTGCATCTCTGATTTGTTCTCTGTATTGGGACAGCTACTTCTCTCTCTCTCTCTTTTCTTTTTTTTATAATGTGCCATACTACATTAACTTGTCTATGTTGGCTTCACATTGTTTAAAGTGTGAAAGTCAATGTTCTAAAAATCAAGTTGTATTTAAATAATATTTTGTGGAGCTTGCATGGATGAATCCGACTGGTGCCTTTGGGGTATGGTATGCCTATTTCATCCTCCACCAAATTGAGGCAACTGTTCCATTCTTCCTTTATCTTGGAAGGAGTTCGGAATGGGGGGAATATGTGATTTCACATAGTTTTTCACTGATGTCTAGAAATTATATGGTATCTTACAAAATCACATATAGAAACTTAAAAGGCCTCATAACCCACCAAGTTCGTAAAAATACAATGGAGAAATTTTACACATGTTGCAACTGAAGTCAGCTTGGATTAGATACCCAGTTTGCACAACCATGGGTTGTTTGTGAGCGTGCGGGAGTGAGCAAGTGTGCTGTTTCCCACGTGCTCAATGCTTCCGCTTTCCTGGGTTGTTATCATTGCATCTGAACCCAGAAACTGGGTTGTTTAGGGGTTAAACAACCCAGAGTTAACACATGGTTTGTTGTTGGGTTAACTCTCGGTGGTTTTACCCCTAAACAACCCAGTGTTTCCGGGTTCAGCCATAATGATAACAGGAATGGGGCATTCCTGGGTGGTTTAGGGAAGCGAACGTGCAGGAGGCAGTGTACTTGCTCGCTGTGGTGTGGCCACAACTAACTATGGCTTAAACTACCCATAGTCATTATGTGTGATGCAGCAGGGTAGTTACTGCCAGTTCTGAAGATTGCTTTGCATGTGTCATACTTAATTCAAAGGGCTGAGCCACATTAGTGGCTGAAGTCCGATGAGTCATTATAGCACAAAGGATGCTGATGGTTTTAGTACAGTTTTAGTTCAGTCTCTGGAAGTCACTTCAGCCCTGAATTCTGGAGACTTGGACTGCATATTTCCTACGAATACCAAGGAGAAAGAAAAGTAGTGGCATAGCATAGAAAATAAGAATAGAAAAGTACAAGGGCCAAACTTAATTTGTGTGCTGTGTATGAGAGAGACTAAACTGAGGGACCAATGTATGATACCACCCCAAACAATCCCTTTCGATGTGCTATATGCAGGGTACATTTCTCTACTGTAGTTGTTACTTGATTTTACATATTTTATACTTTTAGCAGCACAATCCAGTGTGGTTGCCCGTAACCCTCCGAACTTGGATTACAGGCATCCAATCGAGTACGGAAGGAGCACAGAGGCTAAGGTCTCTGCACTTCTCCGACCCTACAAAAGACTTAGATGGTACTGCTGGGACACATCGTATCCTGGCGGAGCCTTCACTCCTCCCCTTCCCCCCCCCCCAGCACCGACTCTGAGGTCAGTCTTGCAACCTCAGAGCCACAGCTGGCACGGTTCTAGGGCGGAGGGAGGGCTCTCCAAATTTGGAGTCTGAGCTCTAAACTCTGAGTGAGGATCTGAGGTCAGAACTGGGACTCTGTCTGAATTGATTTATTATATTTATACCCCGCCTTTTTTCCTGCAAGGAACCCAAGGCAGCTTACATAATCTCCATTTTATCCTCACAACAACCCTGTGAGGTAGGTTAGGCTGAGTCAGTGACTGACCCAAAGTCACCCAGTGAGTTTCATGGCTGATCCTGGATCTCCAGAGTCCCGGTACAACACTCACCACTACGCCACACTGGCCCAAAGGCTTATTTACAAAAAAATAGATATATGCTTAAATTGAAACATTAGGAATTGATATCCCTGGAAGGTAGTGCTTTGAGATTGCTTTTTGGATTCCACAAATTCATTTACATTTGCAAAGTAAAGATTTTTTCCTGAGTTGATTTCATAAATCTAATTTCAGTAAGTCAGCTTTATCCAAATACAAATCAATGACATCTAATAACTTTCCATGTAGTATAAAAAGCCAATCTCACAAACCTATCACCAGTCCATACTGTTATAATTTTTAAGCCATCTTCCATTGTACAACATGAAGAATTTTTTAAGCAATTTAAGATTTCCTCAAAGTGCCAGGACTGTTCAACTTGCAGAGGGCTCAAAATGGTAGTTAGCTACATGTGTACCTTTTTGCATATTTCCTTGGGCAAAGAAGCTAAAGAGACAGCACTGGACCAAACTAGATGTCATTCGATCTACTGTGTGGCAAAAATCCAATGTAGATTCTAGCACCCTACAAATTTAGCACTATTAGGAAGGAGCCTATAGATTAGAGTGATTGATTTGTATTCAAGGTCATTTATATCCAATATATTAGTGGAAGACCGACAACCTGGTCTTCTGCGCGGGTTCAATACTAAGGGGATAGCGAGTCCTGGGGGCGGGCCTTCTCCGAGGTCCCCCAGCGACTATCACCCTTAGCCCAGAACAAAGGGATAACTTATAGCCACAAAAGTATCTTTTATAAAACAAGTTTATTTACAAAATTACCTTCACCAACCCAGACACACGCCAGCAATACAGCTTATCAGTACGGTACAAAGTAGCAAGCAAGAGGTCTCAAGGACACCGTGATTTCAGGGCTCTCAGCTAGTTAGTTCAGCTCGGGCTCCAGCAGAGGCCCGGTCAACCGCATGCTGCTAGCTGGGTTCCCGGCGGAGGTCCGGTCTACCCAAGCGGCTAGCTGGGTTCCCGGCGGAGGTCCGGTCTACCCAAGCGGCTCGTGAGTGATTTCAGCTTGGTTTCCCGGGGGTCCGGTCAACCCAAGCGGCCAGTGATTTCAGCTTGGTTTCCCGGGGGTCCGGTCAACCCGAGCGGCCAGTGATTTCAGCTTGGTTTCCCGGGGGTCCGGTCAACCCAAGCGGCCAGTGATTTCAGCTAGCTGGAGCACGCCGGGTGCTGCTACCCGGGGTTGCCGATCCCTTCGTCCCTTACCCCAAGCATGGGGCAAGATTGCTGATCAGGTCCAACAACTCAGTTCCCTTGCGCAGGGTGTTTTATACCTTGGGTTTCAGGTAGCCCCTCCCTCTGCAATCAGGTGGGCGGCCAATCAGGTGGGTTGCCACCCTCCTCAGGTGGGCGGCCAATCAGGTGGGTTGCCACCCTCCTCAGGTGGGTGGCCAATCAGGTGGGTTGCCACCCTCCTCAGGTGGGCGGCCAATCAGGTGGGTTACCACCTTCCCCCTGTGGGGCTTTGAAGCCACTTGCTTAATGGTTCCATCCTGTGGTGTTGAATGGCCCTTTCTTATGGGTGCCGAAGTGTCTGCTCTGGCAAGGTATTCAAGTCTTATGTAGATGGGGCTGATATACGAGAGCATTGACGAACCTGGGGATGCTTCCTGCCTTCCCCCCTGGGGTGATTCTATGCAGATGTTGTTTGTCCCCTTTGGTCTCTGTGGAGACTGGCTGTCTCCCCCCCCCCGGGTCTCCTTCCCCCCTCCTTGGTGAGTGTGTGTGTGTCAGAAAGGGGTTTTAGGTTGGCTTTCTCCACAATATTCTTATGAAGGTACCCATCCTATTTACAGAAAAGCCTATTTACATACATTATTCCTACTTGTTATCCATGTTAACTACAGACCATGTAGCTAGATTTGCTGTAGTCAAGAAGACTTGATAGAGTTTATAAACCATTTTTAAATTGAAGCTGAACTTGGTATATGTTATGGAAATTGTGGGTTGCCTGAAGTCTTGGGTTGTATCTAATGTTAGACCTACTTAGAGTAGACCCATTGAAATGAATGGGACTTAAGTTATATACAACCTGTTGACATCAACTATCTTTTTGAAAAGGACACTGCCCTACTTAGCTATGACATGTTGCAACTGTTAAAATACATTTTGTTTCTCTTGTCTTGCCAAAAATATTTGAGTGAACTGTTAAAATGGATACCTTAAGGCTTCTTTTTGGCTCAAACTAGAGAACTTGAAAAGAAGGCCAGTTAGTAAAAAAAACATAACCTGTGATACAGCCAATTTTAAAGAGCAAGTACTAAACCTTTTCCACATAAATGGTTTCCCCATCTGTTTCCTCACTCTGTTCTTTAGGATTTCTAAGGTATGTCCATAAAATGTGACGTGTGTTTTACCTAAAAGAACTGTAAAAATAATAACTTACTATCTCGTGTTTGAAGTACATAAAGCTAAAGTGCACACTCAGGAATTAATAGCTCAGGATGGCCTGTGGCTCATGCTGGCTCAGCTTGTCTGAGTGTGGAAAGCTAAGCAGGGTCAGGCATGGTTATTACTTGGATGGGAGAAGACCCCTCCTCTAGTTTCCTGCATTGAGCAGGGGGTTGGACTCGATAGCCTTGTAGGCTCCTTCCAACTATTATGAAATCTATGAAATTAAATGATTATTTAGGGTACTAGAAATAGCTTTTGTCCCTTATACATTTGCTATCCTATAGTTTAAGATTATTAATATGAGAATGATCTTTGCATACTAGAGAATGGATGTAGAGTACCTCACATTTTTATTGCTAGTTAAACAATGCCTGATACTTCTACACCTATGCCATACGTTGATGAAGGAAAATGCAAGCAACTTTCCTAATTTTTATATGGATTTATCTTGCCAAGGAACCTCACAGCTTCATATAAATGAAACAGATTAGGTCAGATCAAATGCAATTTTAGAATCTGAACTATATAAATATTGTTTGTGTTGTCTGTGTATATACAAATAAACACTTAAGTGTACAAATAGCCTGCTTTATTTTACTCGCAAAGGCCATCTTGTGCACATATACATCCACTGTTGCCTCATTCAGAAGATTGCATATGATTGACTTGGCCAGTCAAGGGCTTATTATGGAGATCTTGTGTATATACTGTTGCAACAAGGGCTATCCTTTAGTTAACTTGGTTTATTATCTAGTGTATGGCTGGGTTCAGACAACACGATAACCCACACTCAAGGGTTGAGTGTGGGTTGTCGTTGAAGCATGGGTTGTTGAAACATGGGTTATTGTGTTGTCTGAACCCAGCTGCACTGACAAACCATGGTTTGTTAACCACAAACAACCCACAGTTCACAACCCAACAACAAACCATGGGTTCTCTTCATGGGTTGTTTGTGATTAACAAACCATGGTTTGTTAGTGAAGCTGGGTTCAGACAACATGACAACCCACATTTCATCAACCCAGACTCAACCCTTGAGTGTGGGTTATTGTGTTCTCTGAACCCAGTCTGTGTGTGTATCAATCACCTCATCAGTGTCAATCTGGTAGTTTAAACTATATATGGTTGACATATTTATTCAAAATTCATTTTGAGTTCAATGGGGCTTACCCCTAAGTGAATATATAGATTTGCAACCTTGGTCCCTGGGATGCTATAGGTAAATAGAGCCTTTGTGGGAATACTAATACAATCCAAGCTGTGGAAGAGCTCTCAATAAAGGATACCACATAATTAGGGAATTCATTGACATAGGATGGTTTGATAGCCGCTACCTAGATAATGTTTAAAAGGACTGGACACAGAACAGAAGGCTCAGCACTTATACCTAAAAATAAAATACAGGTACACCTTATCCACAGCATTTAGTAAACACAAAATTGCTATCTTCATGTCTTGCTTGTAAGCTTTTCAGCGCATGTGCCTGGGCATTCTTTGGATAAGTCCTTGCAAATGTTGAGCCTGCCTTGATTCAAAATTCTAAAGTCTTTAATGTACTGGGAGTATTGTCCAGATTTTGCCCCATCCTGTTGTCTTCTTGGTGGTGTTAATAATCATTCCACAGATTACATACTTAATTAGATGCAGGCATGGTTTGTGTGCTGTGCACTCTGTCATATGGCAAGGCTACATAGTATACACTGCACACGTAGTATGATCTCCACCTGCTATCTTATATCCACTTTTCATAAGAACTTGATTAAATACCTTGGGTTGGATCCAGCCTTGTTATTCTTAGAATACACCCATTTAGGTAAATCAATTGGACTTAAGTTAGTCCAATAAAGACTTAAGTCTGAATCCAATGCCTTTGAGCTTCCCTGATCATGTCACCTTTTTGCTTTACTGGATGTGCGCAAGTACAGTAGGACCAGCAGACCATTGCCTGGAGTCCTAGGTTCAATTCACATAAGACTGCTTTAAAAAAAAAAAAATTCTAAGTGCACCCCACTCCCCCACCCTCCTAGGGACCAATTTATATACTTCCATCCCCTTAGTTAAATGAATTCCAAATTCCAAAAATATAACATATCCTGACCAGGCATACTCCCCTTCCCCTATGTATTAATAAATACATAGTTTAATAATTGATTATAAGGCTGCTATTTGTTTACATACTTGATATGGACTTGGCATCTCTGGTAACATTTTGGAAAGCAGGCTGTTCCTTGGGGCCTATAGACCAAAGGAACTTTTGCTGTTTGGCTAAGAACGAAAGACACACTACGTTAAATGTGCAGGGTGCAGCTGAGCCTCTTTCTAAGTAAGCATGTGGAGCCCTGATCTGAATTGGGACTACCATGCACAGGTAGAGGAAGGTTAACCCTTCCCATTCCGCTACCTCCCCCATGCGGGGGCTAAAAAGGAAGGGAACCTCCACTGGCGTCAATGGATTTTTTATTTTTAGCCCCTGCCCGGGAGAGGAGATATTTGGGGGTGGGAAGCGGCTGGATGAGAAGGATTAAACCAGATTGGGACCGCACGTACTTAGTTGGAAGTAAAAAAATGAGGCTCATTTGCACGCTACATATTTAACTTAGCGTGTAGTTTAGCCCTTAAATACTTAATTCTTTTGTTTGGCTTATATTTCCAGTGAAGTGCCTCTTATTTACCTTTATGCCACTATAAAGCAACTAGCAAGGTCTGGTCCAGCGTGGTGGGCTGGAAAGGCCCCAGGTCTGACCCAAGAGGACCGCTAATGTGTAGTTCCCAATTAACAATCGTGTGCTTTTGTTGGGCTGTTGCTGTCATTGTCGCTTCTTGGGGGCATCTCTGATCATCATCATCAGACGATCACTCGTGACCAAGTAAGATTGTCTTCCAGGATAAAAGGAGGAAATTCTAAAGAAGATTGTGTAGACTCTAGCGATGGGTCCATAAGTGACTGTGGAGGCCAATTCTAGATCCACACAACTTCCCACAGTGAGCACATAGGTTACCAGATGGAAGATGGTCCTGTAAAGGATTCATTTGACGTGCTTTTCGCTTAGCATGTTTCTCCCTTTCACCTTGTACTCGGGCTTCTTCAAAGTCCATGGAACCTTTGTGAAAGGCCAACCTCCATTTAGATCGTTCATGGGCCAGAGCTTCCCAGTTTTCGATGTTTATATTGCATTTTTTTAGATTAGCCTTATGAACATCTTTAAACCTCTTATATTGATGTTATAGATGTTCATAGATTAGCCTTATGAACATCTTTAAACCTCTTATATTGACCACTGATATTCCGCTTTCCATCCTTGAGTTGGGAATAAAGTAACTGCTTTGGGAGACGGCAGTCAGGCATTCAAACAACATGCCCGGTCCACTGAAGTTGGCGTTGAAGGATCATTTTTTCAACGCTAGTAGTCTTTGCTTCTTCCAGTATACTGACATTTGTTCGCCTATCTTCCCAAGTAATTCGCAGGATTTTCCGGTGGCAACATTGATGAAATCTTTCAAGGAGGTGGAAGTGACGTTTATAGATAGTCCATGTTTCGCAGGCATACAATAAAGTTGGTAATACAATGGCTTCATAAACCAGTGTTTTGGTCTTCTTACAAATATTCCAATCCTCGAACACTCTATGTTTCATTCAAGAAAACGCGGCACTTGCGGAGCTCAAACGATGCTGGATTTCACTGTCGATGTTAGCTGTAACAGAAAGATAGCTGCCAAGATAGAGAAAATGTTCGACATTTTCCAGTATTGTCCCGCCAAGCCGGATAGATGGCATCACCAAAGGGTTAGCTTGCACTTGCTGATGAAGCACTTTGGTTTTTTTGATGTTAAGTGAGAGACCAAGTGTGGAGAAAAAGAGCCTTTGGGGGTTCCTACATGCGCGCGCGCGCGCGCACACACACACACACACACACACACACCCTCATGTGTAAACTGGCTAAAGGCTGGAGGGGGGCGAAGTGTGCATAGTTCCTCTGGGTGACGCTTGGAAGTCCAGAAAAGCAGGTCTAGTCAGTGACCCGGCTTTCAGATGCAAATGTCATGAGTCATGAGTTCCCCTCCCTGCCTGGCCAGGTGAAGTACATCCTGATTGGCTAAGAGGCAGCAGAGCTACAGGAAGGAGGAGGGGAGGGGGAAAGAGCTATATTTCCCAACGTGTGGTTTTTGTTCTTTGTCTTTTGGGTCATCGCATGGTTGCTGTTGGAGCAATGGCGGCAAGCCAAGCAGAGGCCCAAGCCTTCGGGTGGCCTCAGGATCCGACCCCGGGTAGCTCCTGGTGAAATTAGCTGAATGAGGGCTTTGGCAAGGCAAGGCTTGTGGAGGGCCTACCCATCTCGGACCTACGGGTAGGTGTGTAGTCTCCCCGGGCGGCAAGGCTGTGTTGGATCCAACCCTGAAGAGAACTGACCCCCAGTAACAGAGTGTGTGCCTGGGAGATATAAGGAATCAGGTTTTGTTATTTTTGTAGCTCTATTACTTTGTACCAAAGTGTCTCTCTAATTTCATGTGCTTCTCTCATTTCCCTATTCTTGTTGTAAAATGCTACCTGAAATAAACCTTCTTGGTTTTTTACCCCACATGGTGTTTGTGGATTGCTCTATGGTTCCAGCAACTAAATCCAGGTTACAGTCATAAAGGCAAGTCCCTGAACAGAGATTCAAGTAGGATTGCTTGGCAGTCTGGTACCTTGAGATCTCTGGGGGTCTTGGGTCCTTTGGGTAGGAAAGGGTGGGTTGTGGCGGGTCAGCCAGCCCCCCCTTCCTCCACACCAAGTTTTTCGTATGCTTCTGCAAAAGCATTTAGGATAGTTTGGAGATCATCCTCTGAATGTGCGGAGACCACATTATCATCA
Organism: Shinisaurus crocodilurus; assembly: GCA_021292165.1. Taxonomy (NCBI): domain Eukaryota; kingdom Metazoa; phylum Chordata; class Lepidosauria; order Squamata; family Shinisauridae; genus Shinisaurus; species Shinisaurus crocodilurus. The sequence goes on from CM037877.1 coordinate 225,194,842, forward strand.
GCATACTGAAGTTCCACAACAGAGGTTGTAATTGATGGCGCGTGAGTGACAGCAGAGCCACTGGGTAAGTGTGCGAGATGGGAGATTAAAAATCCTGTTCGTGTGTAGAGGCCCATTTATCCACACACAGAAATCCAGATCTTTCTCCCCCTCTCTCTGCGCAGCGTGCAGCGTTTCGGTTGCAATCAGCCAGCCAGCTTTCCAGCCTGTAATCCGACTCCAGCAGCCAGCTCCCCCGTTTGCAGATAGCAAGGAAAAAACTCTGTAACTCCACAGGTCTATTCTACCTGTTTATTTACTTAGCAAAGTAATATTCTACAGAGTATACATTTCCTAGTTACAGTCCATGTGCAGAGTACAATGCATAGCAAGCATTTATTCCAGTGGAGCAAGTTGAGCTTTACCCCACCTCAGCAAAGACCTTACATTGTTGCATAAGTCCAGCAAGCAATAGTCAGAAGAAAAGAGTGAAGAGAGAGAACAGTCCTGCTCCTCTCTAAAATGGCTCCAGACAGACAAACAAGTCAGTACGTCACCAGAACATCTAAACCATGTGACTAGCTCATATTGTTCTCACACTTTAGTAACCCCTGCGAAAACACGAGATTCTAGAGAGACATAATAAACCTGTTTACCCGCCATTCTGTCCCTTCCATGTGTAAACAATGTGCTCCAGCTTGTGAATGTGATACATATCACAACAGTAATTACCTTACTTTTTGCTTTCAGCCTGCTGAGATTAAAAAGCTTTCCATCTGTTCGATATATAATTCCCACACCAGTGGGAAGTTTCCCCTCAACAAGATGTAAAATCATGGCGATGAAAATAGCAAATAATGTTGGGGCGATAACACATCCCTGTTTAACACCTGATCCCTTTCCCCGGATCGTCACCTTGAAGTGGTGAGGGGGCTTGCGTGTTCCGATGAACCCTGCATCTCTGATAACAGGTGGTTCGTGAAGAGACAACGGCAACTCTCCGACCACCCGCTAAGCCAGCCTCCCCTAACTGGTGCCCTCCAGATGTGTTGGGACTACACATCCCACATATCTGAGAGAACCAGGTTGGGAAAGCGAAGCTAGGCAATTGCCCGCAGTCGTTCGTTTCGTCTTACGGTTTGCTGTCAGCCCGGAGAACCGTCCTCAGGACGCGCGTGGCATACTGGGAATTGTAGTCTAATTTCTGGGCATGCGCGTTCCTAGCGGCGTTAGTTCCTCGGAGGCGGCAGGGAATGCTGGGAGTTGTAGTTGACGTTTGCTCCTGGTCGCTGCCGGCAGTATATCCCTCTCAGTTCAAGCCCGGGCCATGGCGGCCGCGGTGGCGGCGGCAGATTCGGGCGAGCGCTCTAAGGTGGCTCCCAGCGTGGATTTCGACCATAGCTGCTCGGATAGCGTCGAGTACCTGACTCTGAACTTCGGGCCCTTCGAGACGGTGCACCGGTGGCGCCGCCTCCCACCCTGCGATGAGTTCGTCGGAGCCCGGTGAGGAGACTCGGTTGGAATTGCAGAGGTTGGGCTGGCGGGCGGCGGACAGGTTGTGGGAGGAGAAGAAGGGGGATAGAAATAATAACGGCCGCCTTCTCTTCCTCGTCCTCACAGCCGCAGCAAACATACGGTGGTCGCCTATCGAGATGCTATTTACGTGTTTGGCGGAGATAATGGGTGAGTCCTCCGGTGTTGCTCTAAGGGCTGGCCCAGGACATTTTGCTGCCTCAGGCAGAGCAGGAAATGACAACCCTGCCCCCCCGCAAATACACGTTTCTCGCTTGCGTGCACACTCACCAGCCATCCATTATCCACACACACCCAATTCATCCCTGTAAAAACATGATATCTCTCTCTCGCTCACACACACCTCCCTTCTCTTCTTCGTTATGGGTGCCCGTGCTGACAAAAACACTGCACGATACCCCAGCCCACTCCAAACAAAAACAACCTTCATCATGGCCCTTCTTTGGGCCCAGGTTTCTCTGCGTCTTGTGCTTGTCCCATGCAATTCAGAAAAAGGAGCAAGTTTTTGCATAGTGTCATGCTCGCTCTCCCCCCACCCCCTCCCCAATACTCCCCTTGCTCTGCCCTGGGAAACTGCTGGTGGTTGGCTGGCTGCTAAAGTGTAGGAGGGAAAGTGCACCCCCCCACACACACTTTGGCTGTTCTCTCCCCCTCCACTTTCTCTCCACTAGATGCAAGTCAGCCGGAGAAGGTAAGGCTTTCCATGGAACTTGTGTGCTATAGCAGTCTGGTCTATGTATAATGGAGGGTGCTTCCAGACGAGGCTTTTATTGTGCCATTGTCTGGCCTCGTTGAAAGAATTTGAATCTAGACATCGTCTTACACTTGTAATCCTCCCATGTTTTCCTATCGCTGATTCTGCCTTTTTTTTTTACTGTGGAAAATCTGTTAAGGAGAAAAAGACAGAATAGCTTCACAGTGCCTTCTCATTGGTAGTGCTAGGAGCCCTCTGTCTGGAAGCTCCCTGAGATGAGTTTTTGTAAATATACTGGATGTGTGGAGGCAGGAGTCAGAGCTCCTCGGTATATATCTCCACTGCACACTGAAATCTTGAGCATTTAACAAACTTATCAGTGAGTGAGCCACATTGAATATGGTGGGATTTCCTTTTGAGTAAACTTGTATAGTATTATGCTGAATACTTTTTGCTGCAGAAATATTGCTGCATACAGGAGAAATGTGCTTGCTGTGCTGCATAAAGTATGAACCTAGGCTTTGACTTGGCAGTTGAAGCTTGGCTTCCTGTACTAAAATGCAGTCCTATTCTGTGCACCACTGAGTCAGTGGGTTGCATTGGAGGTCTGTGCCAATAACAGAGAAAGCTGTTATTGGCAGGGCCCAACAGGATAATCCGACAGAAGCTCATTAAGCCTTCCCCCAGCTCTTGAAAAATTAGGGGGCAGGGACTGAAAAAGAGAAATGATGAATGTTCACCCCATTTTTCAAACTGCTCAATTTCTAATTACTTTGTGGAGGAGGGGGCTTGGCTTCTACCTGGAGCACCTTTCCTATGTTTATCTCACAAAAAAGCACACAGTTATTTCCAGTCTTCATTGCAAGCTTCTCCCCTTTTCCTGTCTACCCCCCCATCCCACCATTACTGCAGGATGGGAGGGTGAAATAGAAGGGGAAGGTTATTGTGAAGGAGCCAAGCATCATGTGTGTATAATGTGTTGTACACTACTATGTAAAAAACCAAAAAAACACCTTGGTGAAAGAGGCAGAAACCTTTCCAACACCTTGGTGAAAGAGGCAGAAACCTTTCCCCTATTATCAGGCCTGTGGCTTAGGCTGGCTCAGCTTGTCTGAGCGTGGAAAGCTAAGCAGGGTCAGGCCTGGTTATTACTTGGATAGGAGACCCCTCCTCTAGTTTCCTGCATTGAGCAGGGGGTTGGACTCGATAGCCTTGTAGCAGCAGACCACCTTATTCTGTGCCGTTCCACCCCACTGGCCAGTAATTTTCTCTTCCATTGCTCCATACCTTCCCATTCTTAAGAAGTGTTGGCAGGATAATTTTTAATTGTCTCTCAGAATAAGACCTGAGTTTGAAAGAGCATGACATTCTATCTTTGCATTTACTTTGAAATTGTTGGGGACAAATGTTGGCACATCACTGCAACTATAAAGTCCTGTCTCCTATGAGCATGTGTCCATATTGCCACTTTAATAAGAAATGGCTAAGGCTTCAACAATATCTAGAAAATCTGGTTGGCAACAGAAGAACTCTTCCCCCTTACCCGAAACTCTGTAAGATATTGGAAGAGGATATGCTGGAAGAAAGTGATGCTAAAAAGTAATAATGAGTCATCGGACCTTGATACAGTTCAAAGAAGTACGTAAATGGTAGTGTTACTGGCAAACATGTGCAGTCTTCATTGAATCTGTGCTGTGTCATTTTAAAGGGCAATTTACTAAAAAGACAAGGAAGCCTTATACAGTATGTGTGTGGCAAATTAGTAAACAATAAAGAAATACAAATTATGATTATAGGCACAACTAGCATAGTTTCAACAAAAGGTAAATGTATAATCCATTACAAATTGATGTAATAATTGATAAAGTTGATATAACTTTAATGCAAGTTAATGTTTTTGCTCCCTTTCATTTTGGTTGCAAAACATCTCTTTTGTACTCTCTGCTACTTACCATAGTTAGAGACCAGAAAAAATAATGTGTTTGGTTGGTTAAACTGTTAGTCCTGTAAAGCTTCTTAATAATAAACATTTCATAATATCTGAATATAACATTATGTATTCTTTCCCTTATTCTGAAGAAAAACAATGTTGAATGACCTGTTGAGATTTGATGTGAAGGACTGCTCTTGGTGCAGGTACAGCTATATTTCTAGTGAATATTTCATATATTATTTAAGTTATCTACACCAAAGCCTAAAGGGTTAGGATTTCTAAGTAGCTGTCCAAATGAGATATTGTTGGCATGCTGCATTTTTAATTATTGCTGTATACTTCATATCTGTCTGTTGTGGGTTTGTAGTCAAATTAAGTTGAATAACATGGGGTTAGGGGAAGAAGGGCAATTTTGCCTTATTTTGTTTGATGCCAAGGTCTTGTGTTGGTAGATAGGCTATAATCCTAAACACATGTAGTTGGAATTTCTGTTAAAATCAATATTTACTACTTAGTAAATATGTTTGAGTTTTTAAGACAGTAACACAAGATGCACTAACACACTAGGTCTGATATAGCAATTTTTTCCCTAACAAAATTCCCAAACTTTTCATAGATTACATGCACCAGCAATGGCGTATAACTGACTAATTAGTCAACTAGATTAGAGACAATAGTGTAACACAGATGTACAGACTTCAGGAATGTGGGGGCTGCTTTGTTTTTTAGTAGATTCCCATGGTTCAGCCAAAGCCAGGTTCAAATCAATGGATGGAATTTGTTTTTAGTACCAGAACCAGTGATGTGGAGCAGAAAATTTATTTTTCCATGGAAAAGTTTCCATTTCATAAGTTCATTAGTAGCAGTGAATGGATGCCAATTATAAATACATATTAGGCAAACTTGTCAATTTCAAAGTTGTAATTAATGTTTTTCAGGTGATTCTCCCTAGAAAGTATGTGAGAGAATACATATATGTCACTGAAATACATATATGTCTCAGTGTGAAATGGAACTAATCAGTAGCTACAGCAAAACTGAAGGTGCCCCAACATCCATAGTGGAAGAGAGTTGAGTTCTGTTGAAATAGATGAGTGGTTGTCAGCATATCATGCACAGTTCTTTGAGTTGCTAAAATTAATTAGTGCAGCCTTCCCCAACCTGGTGCTCTCCAGATATGTTGGACCACAACTACAACTCCCAGCATCCCCAGTCAGCCATGCTGACTGGAGGATGATGGGAGTTGTAGTCTGGAGGGCACCAGGTTAAGGAAGGCTGAATTAGTACGTCAACAGTTTTCAGTACCTTTGTTTCTTTCTTATATTTAAACAATGTAAGGGAAATACATGTCTTGAAATTTTTACAAGTATTCCAATAAAAATGTCTACATAATATACCGTTGATATCACATTAAAAGCGCAATCCAATCAGGATGCCTGTAACCCTCCGAACTTGGAGGATTACAGCCATCCTATGCAGGGCAGGAGGAATGCGGTGGCAAAGGTAGCCTCTGCGCTCCTGCAATCACTTAAGATTGCTGATTTTGGCTGTCTAAGTGGGGCCCCTCGGAGCAGGAGGGAAGGAGTGCAAGGGGCAGCCAGGATACTTTGTATACTGGCAGAGCCTGACTCCTCCCCTCCCCGCCCCCAAAAGTCTCCTTCCACTCCGGCTGCAAGGGGGGCAGAGGGGAATTGGAGCTCCGATCCCCAACTACAAGTTCAGAGTGAGTTTCTGACCTCTTAGCTGGGGATCGGAGCAATCCTATTGCTGTCTAAATGCTGTCTAGCGGCTATAGGATTGCTCTGTAAGTGTGCTTTAATTTTTTCCTCCGATATTTCAGGTCAAATACTTTTGGTGTATTGGAACAAAAGGCATGGAGTATGTTTTTAGCTTTGTTGTTTATTTTACTTGTATTTAGTAAAGATGCTAAATTAGATCACTCTCTAGTGATTTTCTGATGCAAATGACCATATGTAAATGAGCCTAATTTGCATTAGAAAATTTTCCAATTCACCGTTTTCCAGAAAACCCACATCACTGACCAGAACTGAACTCTCAGTCCTTCTGCACAAAAATCCATTCCCCTCCCCATTTGCTTCAGAGCCTGATTTAGGATCTCTAAAGAAACCTTTTTCTGTGGTAGCCAGAAACCCTGGCTGATCTGCATCAGATCACCCAGACATCTACCAATAGATCCTGATCTACCTTCTGCTCACTCCTGTGTAACAGAAATTACAATTTAAAAAAAACACATACCGAAGTATTAATATTTAAATGTCCTTACAAATAAAATAATACCATATTAATGAGAGCTGTTGCTTTTGACTATTTCTCTGTGTTGTATTGCACAGGGCTTTTACCACAGGGACCCCACCAGCACCCAGGTACCACCATTCAGCTGTAGTCTATGGAAGCAGCATGTTTGTATTTGGTAAGTTATCAGAAGGCTACATCATTTCAATGAGTGATTTGTCCAAGTAAATATAGCTTTGAAGTCTTGCCAGATTTGTGTAAGAGATCCACAACAAAAGTACGTAACAGCAATACAAGAATTGACAATTGCAGTCATAAAGTGCTTGTGCCATCATGGCTAAAGCAGATAACTGGCAATTGTGACAGCTTGAGCAACAAAGAGATATAGACTCTGATTTGTAGTTTAAAAAGAGAAGAAAAAAGGACCAGTGGAACAAAGCTATCTATATTATATTCCATTTATCTGGGTACCAGAGTTGTTTGAGGCACTGAATTAATTCAGATAGGAGTACAAAATTAGGGTGCATACAGATGTACATAAATTGGGTGGTAAGCCTGCTGTGGATTTATACCCATCCCTCTTTAGTCAGATGTACAGCCTTCCTCAGAGAATCAAGATCAGGAGAAGCCAATTCTTCCTATCTTCAGTGAGAGCAGGCTTTACAATGTGCTGATTGGCTGGCTCTTACGACAATAATGAATCCACTTCCCTCACCAGCCAGCTGTGCAGAGTAGTGTTTAGCTCAGCCTTTCCCAGCCTGGTGCCCTCCAGGTGTTTTGGACTTCAATTCCCCATCAGCCACAGCCAGAATGGCCAATGGTCAGGAATTCTTGGAGTTGTAGTCCAAACATCTCGAGGGCACCAGGTTGGGAAAGGCCAATTTAGTGGGACTCTGTGACATTCATGTAGCTACACACACCTCCCTAAAGCAGTGTTTCAGTAGAACAAAATTGGTTTAAGAAAAAGAAGCACCAACTAAATGTTTAACTAAATAAACATGGTAGGCATCTGATTTTTTTTCTTTTAATTCAGCTAGAAATCTTAGTTGTATGACCTAGCCTGGAGCTTTATCAGCACTTCCTTTACCTGTTGCATCTCATAATGATGAAACAGTAATCTTCAGCAGTTACTGCAGGCCATATTATTATTCAACCTCCTCCAGTCACTCATCATCCCCTCACCTCATGCTCTGCCTCCATATCTTTGAGCTATATTCTCTATTAACAACTATATAGCAGTCTGCACCCAGTTGGCTTGCCTTGTTTAACCATGCTTTATTGTTATGTAGAAGAGAATTATCTTTTCACTTTGAAATTGTGCCAAATATCCATTTTACTGTAATAACATTGTTATGTAGGTGGCTATACTGGAGATATTTATTCCAATTCCAACTTGAAGAATAAAAATGATCTTTTTGAATATAAGCTGGCAACAGGCCAGTGGACTGAATGGAAGATTGAAGGAAGGTAAGACCCTGTGTATTAGCAAAAACCTTTTAAAAAGAGGTGGTTTCACACAGCAATAGTTATCCTGGTACTATTTGTGAATATGATTGCAAAGAGTACAAGGTGGTTTCTAGAAAAAACCTTTTGCCATTTCGTCGTTTACTGTTCTTGGCTTTTTAAAACAATGGCATAGATAGGCAACAGTAAACTGGCACAACACTTCTCTCAACCTTTATGCTTAAATAAAAAGCAGTGGCTAACAGGAAGGCACTGACTGCATTTGTATATAATGCTAAGCTATGGTTTAGTGTTATGAGAACAAGTGTCAAGTGCATGCGCTTCCCCCTTCTCCTCCAAGACTTGCACAGGCTCATCCATGTAAAACTAAACCATGGTTTAGCATTACATGTGAATGCAGCCACTGAGTAAAGCACATGTAATAATTAAGAGAAATATGGAGCATATGAACAATAACACTATGAGAATTCATACATTATGTAAAAATATATATTAAACATTCTTTTACTTTTCAGCTTAGTAGTCTCATATTAACATAAGAGAATCATAATTAAACTTTAATTACAAAAATAAAATATATTTTCACCTATTCCACTTAGGTTGTTCAGAATTATATTTACTGGATTTTGCTCTTGTTCTTTGAATTAAATAAGCAAATATCCCAAGTGCATATTGTAAATATTATTTTTCAAAATAACTGTGTAACTTTGGATCTCTGAGCTTATGAAAAATACTTGATTTCATTAATACTTGGTTTATTAAGTAGCAGCTAATACCTTACTTCTGGAGAGCATGACTTTGCTGATTCAGAAACAAAAAAAACACATTCTGTTGACTGTTGCTTTCTTCCTGGCATCCAACTGTAGCAGTGAAGAGTGGTTCCATCAGCTAATACTTCTTGTATTTAAAGCACTCTTTAAATTCCTGCCTTGCTCAGTCTGAAAGAGAGCCTGGAGTTTTTCACTCTCACATTAATCTTGTGAGCACCAGAGACCTGAGGTTCAGGCTTTCCTGCTGATCTAGTGAAAAAGGACTCTTGTACCATGTTACCAAAATGAAACTAAAAGGCTCTGTTATACTAAAATAACTAAGATAAAAGTTTACTTACGCACAAAATATTTAGTGTTTAGATACTGGTAACCATTTATCTAGGCAACAAGGGAAATATTTGGCCTCTATTGGAGATGTGTAATCACATTATCATGCAAGATAATTGGTAGGTCTGTTTTTGTTTCAGATTGCCTGTTGCCCGGTCAGCTCATGGTGCAACAGTCTATAGTGATAAACTGTGGATCTTTGCAGGATATGATGGGAATGCACGGTAGGTAGCATTCTTTCTTCTGGACCTTTTCCTAATGGTTTTGCTCATAGTAATGCAAGTTTCAATATTGCTAAATGTGAGTTGAGTGCTGCATCTTTCTCTGAGGCTAGTTTTTATTAATAAAGTCATAAGCCCCCCTATCTCTCAGGACACCTGTGCTGAGTCCTATACATGTGGCAGCACTTGGTTTGATAGGAAAGAGATTTCCTGACCATTCCTCATTAATAATTTTAGTTTAGCGTCAGAACATGATGACATCCAGGATGTCACACTTGAATGAGGCCTAATTGATTTGCAGCTTGATGTGAAGAAGCACAAAATAACTTGAGTTCTGAAAACAAAGATGTTTTCCCATCCTTCGGAGCCTCTTGTGCAGTAGAGAACTAACTAGGAGTACTATCTTTTGTTATGTGCATGTAATTATTATGTGCAAATTGAAAGAACTCTTTCTGCATATATGAAGGGATTGGAGTATTAGTCCACGCTGGTGGTTATGTATTTTAAAATATGACTTTTCCCCTAATACAGATTAAATGACATGTGGACTATTAGTTTACAAGACAGGGATTTAACTTGTTGGGAAGAGGTAAGAGGACAGAATATTTTAAAAAATGCAATCTTTCATTTTAGTGCTTTTGATATAGTTTGTATTACTATCTGATCTAGAAAATTTGGTTGTGTCAAAATGTAATTCATTAGTGAAAGTGAAGGTTAATTTTAATTGAGATGAGAAATTCTGGACATTTTTTTTAAAGTTCACAAAAACATTTCATAGCAACATTATATATTATTGCCAAAACATGTGCAGTGACATCCTTCGCATGTTTATCCTGAAATCATCCTGCCTTATTCATGAATTTTATTGGTGGTCCAGATGTCATCAACTTCCACTTGTAACCCTCCAGTCTTTTCCCACCACTTTTTCAATCTTTTTTTTTCTTACTACAAGAAAAGGAAGAAAAGACAGAATGCCTTTTGATTGTTAGCGCTAGGAGTAATCCATCTGGAACACACAAAATCTTGTTGCTTGGAAGGCTGCTTGTGTGTAATGACTTTTATTTCTGTGGTGTTTGCCCATATATAGTTCTGCACATAACACTAACCCATGGTTTATTTAACCCATCTGGCTTGTCATGAAGTGCATACCCAGGCATGCTAACAAACCATGGTTTGTTAACCACAAACAACCCAGAAAGAGAATTCATGGTTTGTTGTTGGGTTGTGAACTCTGGGTTGTTTAAACCATGACTTTTCATTGACTCGGTTTGCATGATCACTGCAGCTTAAACAAGCCACTATGGCTTGTTTAAGCCGTGGCACATCCTGGGCTCCATTTGCCTAATTACCCGCCCAGGCACAGCTTGCCATGTCGGCCAAACCCAGGCAGCATGACTTGTTTGATGGGGAAATAACCCTCAAATAACCCCCCAACAACAAGCCACAGGTGGATAATTAAGCAAATGGTGCTCAGCACATGCTGCGGCTTAAACAAGCCGCAGTGATCATGCGATCTGGGCCATTATGTGTGAACCCAGAACTGTGGGTTGTTTGTGGGTTGTTTTGCCAGACTACAGAGGTGACAGGCAAGAGTGGACAAAAAACCCAACTGCTCTACATGTCAGTACTACAGCATTGCATTTGGGATATATGGAGGGAGGGGACGAGGGGGGGGGACAACCCAAAGATTGAGAAAACAAACCATGGTTTGCTTGATCATCTATTATACAAACCCTGGGGAGAACAACAAACCATACATTAAATAAACCATAGATTAGCTTTATGTACAAACCAGGTCATAGTCTAGGGTCAAAATAGTTATTTAGGCATGGCCAAGGGCTTGTGTATACCAAACAGGGTTTGAAAAGCTTTATTTTATTGAATAGCAGACCCTCTTGCCAAATCACAAACAGCTTTTGAAGTCCCTAGAATTTCAAAGCTAGCTGTTCATGTTACACTGATATTTGAGAAACACAATCTCAAAGCCCCATTGAGTGTGCAGAACTAGTTGTGTGCAGTTCTTTGGCAGCTATATTGTTCCTGATGGATTTATTTATTTATTACATTTCTGTACTGCCCAGCAGCCAAAGTTCTCTATGCCTTAACTAAGTAAATAATGCAATCCTATACCCGCTTATGTGGGAGTGAGTTCCATGGGGCTCAGTGGGATTTATTTCTGAGTAGACATATATGGGATTGTGCTGCTAATAAGATTGGAGTTTTGGGTACATTTTGGGCACATTACTATTTGCGTGGTTTGTGAAGAGCACATATCTTGTTTATGTTTAGATAATCATGTTTTGAGCAGGATATGATGGAGTCCAAACTTTAAGTTGAGAATGATTCCGCCACACAGAGATCTGCATAAGTACCTAGATTCTTGAATTTCAAAATGAAATATTAGCAATTTACTTTTGTGTTGCTGCTTTTCAGATTAAACAGACTGGAGAGATTCCTCCTTCATGCTGCAATTTTCCTGTAGCTGTTTGTAAAGAGAAGATGTTTGTTTTTTCTGGCCAGAGTGGAGCAAAGATCACCAATAATCTTTTTCAATTTGAATTCAAGGAAAAAATGTGTGTATGAAAAATAACCAAGCAAAACCAATGGTTGCTAAATTAAAAATGATTCTGCGGGATATAAATAGTTGAGGTATTTAAAGTGGTTTCCATAAGTTGCCCACAAAAATAATTTTAGTTCAATGAAGAAAATTATGAAAACACTAATAGAAATGAAACTGGGGCGGGGGGAGATGGAGCCTGTGGCAATTAGTTTTAGTGGAGTAATTTCAATTTGCTGTCTATACCTTTTATCAAATGGATCAGAAAAGTAGAGCTCCTTGAATCTACTTTTACAGCTTCAGTAGGGAATTTGCTTGAGTTCTCTCTGATGCTGGTCTAGTATACATGTTGTGATGCTACAATCCAAACGCAAAAGCTTTTAAGCAAACATTTGCTTTGGGCTGTTTGGGTCCCTTCTGTATGATGGCATTGTGAGATAACGCCATGCCCTATTGGTGGAGCTGTCACCAGGCTGGGGCCAGGAAGCCGTAGTAGTGTAGCTCTCCTTGCCCATGCAGGGCAAAGGTATCATTATGTAATGGACTGAGTTGCACTCTTTTGCTATTTATATATGCAGCTGCAGTGCATCGCACTTATAATATATGTGCCTACTAGAGTCAGTTACTTGGATCAGACAAGAACTTGTACTTGTAAGCATTACAATTTATAGGAAACATTTATTGCTTGCAAACGTTATACCAATTCATATCTGTTATACTGTTATACCAATGCATCCAGTATTAGAGGGGTTCAAAAGAAATAATGGCACAATCCTATGCATGTTTACTCAAATGTAAGTCAAGTGTATTCAATATAAGTGTATTTAGGATTGCAGCCAAAGTGAACAGTGTATCTTAGGTAAGACAACAGTTTGTAAAGCATATAATACAGAAAGAAAAGAGCTATAAATATGATAGAGAATAATAAAAAGTTAAATTGCAACTTAGAATGACTGAACATCAGGGGGAATATTTAAAAAATTAGATGGGTTCTGATTCATACATTTCATTAAGGACTGAGCCACTAAAAATTAATTTTATGACTGTTCTGTGTTCTCTATATCAGTTGGACACGAATTCCTACGGAGCACTTACTACGGGGTTCTCCACCACCACCACAAAGGAGATATGGTCACACAATGGTTGCCTTTGATCGCCATCTCTATGTATTTGGTGGTGCTGCAGACAACACATTGCCTAACGAACTTCACTGCTATGATGTGGAATCTCAGACCTGGGAAGTTATCCAGCCAAGTCCAGATAGTGAGGTAAAAATGTCTTAACTTTGATTAATTCTACTTTTTTCTTTCAAATATAACTTATTTAAGAAACAAAACAAAACAAAAGGTCTGTCTCATACATGATAACAGAAGAATAAAACTTGGGTGAAATTATTATTGGGTCCGCATGACACGGCAACCCATTGTGGGTAACTAGCCGTGGTGGGTTGTTGTGCCATGTGAACCTGGACTGCTTCCTGCAGGGTGGTCTATTTGTGGGCAACAAGCCACCCTGACAACCCGTGGCTTGTTTTAGGGGTTGTTGTACCCATGATGGGTTGTACTGTTGTCCAAACCCAGGCAACCGGCCCCCATTGTGGGAACACGGCAGCTGTGAGTGAGCTGCTCGGCAAGAGTGGCAAAATCCTCTTGCCAAGCTCACCTGTGCCACCACAAGTGACAGCTGCTCCACCTATGCCCAAGCGGCATGGTACAGCAACTGTCATTAGCTCGGTGTCCCCCACACCAATTGCGAACCCTTTTGTGCTTGCCACAGCTTTTTCTCCCTTTCCCCCTTTCTTTTCTGGAGATCACTTTTGAGTCCCTTCATATACGCAGATTTCATGGCTGCATATTTCCCTGTCCCAAAAATATGCTCAAATTTGCCAGATAGCTGCCAAAAGAAAGGGTTCTTTTTAAAAAAACTATCAGAAGTAAGTGCTAGTGAAAAGGGGGTGGGATGTAGATCTCCCCTTTCTGGAGTAGAGGCTCGGGAAAGTATGGAAACAGTGGAGGGTACTGAGAACTGTTGGGGTAATACTTACAAACTAGAGGATCACACTGCTAAGGGGGAGATTTACTCACCACACCCTTTCAGTGCAAAACCTGTCAAGTGTGTGCAAATTAACCTATATGCAGCCTTGTTTTGTCAATGTCCATAGATGTTACCTACTGCACTTTGACAGCAGACACTTACCAGGACATTGGTCAGGCAAGATTTTGGGCAGCCATAAGTGCACATCTGCACACCTCTGAAAAACCTAAAAAAATAAAAAAAATAAAACATAAAATAAAAAGATCTCAACTGCACACATTTCTGCTGCCCCAAATTTTTTAAAGAAGGGTAACAAGCCAGTAATAGTCACTCCAAAGTGTTGCTTGGGCATTGGTGTAGCAGCTGTCACTGGTGGTGGCATGGGGCTCTGGGGAAAAAGATTAATAAGGCAAAGAAAAACTGCAGTTGTGATGGAAACAGGAAGGGGGAGGCAAAGACAGGTTCTGCTGTGCAAGACCATGGGATACCGGCTGGAGGACTCGGGGGTGGGGGAGCGGGGAGAACAACCCATGATAAACCCAATCGTCTGCTGGGCGCACCGTTGGCTGTTCCGCAAACAATCCACACGGCATAGCTTATTTGCAGGGTGGGTTGTCATGTCGTGTGAACTCGCCCTTTGTGTTGCTTCATACTATCCATAGTGTAGCAGTGGGTCTTCTGCTGGTTGATCAGCATAAACGAAGGGGGTCACAGATTGATTGTAAGGTGGATTGAACCAGTGGCACCCCTGCCGTCTTCTGGGTTTTGCTGTGTTTTGGGGAGGGCAGGGAGGTTGAGAAAAGGGGAAAGGCACACAGTAACAGATAGTTGTGAGTAGGGTATCTTAGTAGGTAGACATGACCCGCTGCATCTGCCAAATGTTTGTCTTCTACCCAACTTGTCTACTTGTCTTCCTTTGAATTTAGTCACAGTCGTTTTCTCTCTCTGCCATACTTCTTAACTTTAAAATATTAATCCTTACTTTATGGATTTACAGCATTTTTATCCCACTCGTCAGCCAAAAAGGCTTTTTTTCATTTTTATTATTCTACTGTACCTCCGGACTGATTCTTTTTGGCTCCTTGGTTTTATTGTGTGATTTTATATTGCTCTGCATTTTATTTAATGTTCTTTAGTTTTTAAGATGACTGTTTTTATCTTGTTTCTCTTTGTAAACTACCCAGGGAGCCTTTTGGCTGATAGGCGGTGAACAAATATACTAAATAAATATTAAATAAATAAATAAAAAGGGCTCCCAGAGCAGCTTCCAAAGATTAATAATGAGACAGTTCATACTCTCAGGCTTACAAAAGACATGACACAAAATGGATTGGGAGGGAAGAAGAAAAAGCAAAACTCAGGCACCCGTTCTTAGTTTCAAAGTTCTTATAGATGTTCTTTCCGTCAGGGAAGGGTGAAACAAACTTCCTGAAGCTCTTTCTTCTCTGGCTGATGTATGGGGCTAGGTTGGTCTCTCCTTGCCATGATGTTTATTCTGGGAGGCAGGGGGTGCAGCCTCCCAGAAACCCTTGGTTCTCTGGCTGATGGATGAGGCCAGAATCTGCAGTCCAGAGAACTGTCAGTTGGAGCTGTCTGTTCCTTCTGGCAGGGAGGGGGTGAAGCAAGCTCCCTGCAGCTGCTCCCTTTCTGGTAGGTGTATTGGGCCAGTTTGGTCTCCCCCTTGCCATGATGTTCTTCCTGGGAGGCCGGGGATTTTATACTTTATTTGTTACACTTTCCTAGATTTCTGCATACTACTTCTGATATGAAATTATTTTCTATTTGCATGGCACCAGAGACTATAGACTGTCAAGGTTCAAAGTGTGTGGATTTTTCTGGGACATTGTTCCTCATATAGCTCATTTCCCAGATACCGGTAATTAATTTTGAAATCTGTTTCTACCCTATGTTAAAAAAAAAACAACTGAGACTTTTGAAAAACAAATGTGATTAAATAAGTAAGAGCTGGTGATGAAAAGAGGGAATAGGATTTCGGTCTTTAAGAATTCATTAAGGGTGCAATCTTGCCTTTTTAGACAGAAATAAGTCCTAAAACTTCCAGCATGCCCCAGCCAGCATGGCTGGCTGGGGAGTGCTGGGAATTGTAGAACTTATTTCTGTCTAAACATTCATAGGATTCCACCCTAAAGGAGGATTATGCATAATGAGAGCATTTCTATACTCCTATGTATCAGGTGGTTCCAAAGAAAGGCAGTTCTAAAGAAAATAATTTTTTGTAGAGATGAAGGGAGAGATGTAGCTATTCTGAGACAAGGAGTTGCTGATGGGAAAGCAAGAATCAGGTGGAATAAGGAAATATTATTTAATATATTTGATGCATACAATACCTTTTCAGGGTTTTCCTTCTTTCTTTCTAGTTGCCAACTGGAAGACTCTTTCACGCTGCAGCTGTCATTTGTGATGCAATGTACATATTTGGTGGAACAGTGGATAATAACATTAGGAGTGGAGAAATGTATAGATTTCAGGTAACATGTTAAAAGTATTAGTCTTCAATTAGTTTAAGAAGCTAAGAATTAGTTACGTTAAACAAGTTTAACAGTGAAGAACAGTTCCTTTTTTAAAGAGTTTATGTTTAGTCTTCACCTCATGCTAAATTATGGTGGGAAAGCTGAAGCAAAATAACAATTTCAGCAACATTTTAAACAATTTTCTTTAAAGAACCGTTTTCCATTTCAGACTCTTAACAGAACTTTAAATCTTGTTTTCAGTTTTCTTGTTATCCAAAATGTACTTTACATGATGACTATGGAAGACTGTGGGAAAACAGGCAATTCAGTGATTTGGAGTTTGTTCTTGGAGAGGTGGGTGAATTCTAACGAATTCTAATGAAAATGCTAAATAGTAGTTGTCTCATTCCTGGCCAAAGTGATACAGTTGTGGTCATACCACATCTCAGATATGTATCATTATATGCTACTGCCACCAACTTCGATAGAAATGAACAGGAATAGAAATGGCAAACTGATTTTTTATTTGCTTATATTTTTATTTATATAATAGACTAAATAAAAACATGGCTGACGTTATTCTTAATCTCTTTGAACTAGTCATTTCAGTTGATGAAAGGAGTGCCATTCATGGATAGGGAAAGGTTCTATTGCACCTATCCTGCACAAACATGTAATAATATTTTTTTCACTGAAGGACTTTCTGTCTATATATAGATTGGAGGGATAGGGATGAGGGTGGCATATTCCACAGTGATTTAGAAAGATGGGAAATGGAGAAATATATTCTTTTTTTTTTTTCTCGTTCTTTAATTTTATTTCATTTCATTAAAAAAAACACATACAAACACTAAAACACATATATAACAAACAATATACACAATTAAAAAGGACTTCCAATCTTCTCCACAACTTAAGCAACCAGTTATTCTTAAAACATTTTCTGTTAACAAAACATCACTTTCAGTTATGGCAAACCAAAAACTCAAATATGTGACTGAACAGATGGACTACATTTATAGGTAAGCAACTCTCTTTTTAAAGAAAAATAATCTATGTTTCCTACCCAAAACAATAAGCTCCCATTGGCTATGTTTGCAGCAAATAGAAACATTTTAAAATTCAACTATCTCCCAAATACAGTATGTACCAAAGAATGCAATTTTCTTTCTGTGTTCTGTCTCCCCACTGATGACAGAAGGAAGAGAGGGTTCGAGGACATACAGCCATTGTCACAGCACGTTGTAAGTGGCTCAGGAAGAAAATTACACAGGCAAGAGAGCGGTTGAAACAGGTATGATTTGTTGAGAAATGTTTCTGTGACTCCCAGATTACTTTGTGGGATGATTGGCAGTTGTTTGTTTATTTCATTTCCTACATTTCCGTACCGCCCAAAAGCCAAAGCTCTCTGGGTGGTTCACAAAAATTAAGACCTAAAAATAAAACATGATAAAATATAAAACCTTTATTTTATCTATTTATTTATTTAATACATTTTTATACCGCCCAATAGCCGAAGCTCTCTGGGCAGTTTACAACAGTTAAAACCATAAAATACAATATAATATAACTATAAAATGTAAAACCACAGATTAAAACAAACAGCAAAGCTAGCAGCAGTTCAAATTACAGTAACAGAGTTAAAAACTACCAGATAAAAATGATTAAGATGATTAAAATGGCTGGGAGAATAAAAAGGTCTTCACCTTTGCCGGAAAGAGTATAATGTGGGCACCAGGCGAGCCTCTTTGGGGAGCTCATTCCACAACCGGGGTGCCACAGCAGAAAAGGCCCTCCTCCTGGTAGCCACCTTCCTCACTTCCTTTGGTAGGGGCTCTCAGAGAAGGACCGCTGATGAAGATCTTAGTGTCTGGGCAGGTACATATGGGAGGAGACGATCCTTCAGATACCCTGGCCCCAAGCCGTTTAGGACTTTGAATGTTAATACCAGCACTTTGAATTGGGCCCGGAAACAGGCTGGCAGCCAGGGCAGATGAGAAAGCACTGGCATAATAAACTTTATAAGTTTAGAACAGCATAAAACCAAAGTAAAAACCAGAGTAAAAGCCAGCAGCAGCATAAAAATCTAAAAACACAGTAATGCATTTAAAAACAAAGCTAAAGGACTTAAACAGCCTGGGAAAATAAAAAGGTCTATACATGTTGCTGAAGATAGGTGCCAGGTGAGCCTCTTTGCAGAGAGCATTCCAGAACTAAGGTGCCACCACTGAAAATGCCCTCTCTTTAATAACCACCCACCTCACCTCATTCAGCAGGGACACCCAGAGAAGGGCATCTGAAGATGATCTCAGGGTCTGGCAGGTATAAATGGGAGGACACAATCCTTTAGGAAGCTTGGACCCAAGCCATTTAGGGCTTTAAAAGTTAATACCAGTGCATCATTATCAGTGACATGGATATTGAGAAATATTTTTGAAAGATTGGTTCAGTGGTTAATCTCATAACTCAGATTTTGCAGTTTGTTTCACATGGCATGCTTCTATTGAAGAAGTAGTTCAGAGGTCACAGATGATTTTAAAGTGACTACATAAGAGAATTGATCTTTGTATACATTGAAAGACATATGCTGTGGCTGGATTTAATAAACATGGATTAAGTACCTACATCAACTTTCTTTCCTTGGTTTAGACACAGCATGTTCAAAGTTTTTAGTAACAACACTATGCAAAAACAAAAATTGATTTGCTTGTTTGTTGTACGTACATGCCTAAGTGCATGGATAAATAGATTTTAGAAACTGCTATATGTAACATTACCTGGACTGTATAGAATTGATGTTTCTCCTCATCCTATTAGAAATCTAAGCCAGAGATTGATGAAGAAGGACAAGGGACTCCCCAGAAGGAGACAGCAGGCAACAATGTCAAGGTGTGCCACCTGCAGCCACTGCTAGAGGTGACCATCCGAGAAGCAGAAGCCCAGCCCTTTGAGGTGCTCATGCAGTTCCTTTACACGGACAAAATCAAATACCCACGTAAAGGTAGGCTAGCAGAACTGCTTTTTAGGAGGAGCAGTATATGTTTTCTATCTTGGCCTCTTTCTGGGCTTCTTCTTTCACATAACTACTTATGATCCATAAGCATGTTGTTCATCAGTTTTTCTGTCAACACAAAATGGACAAAAACAGCTATACTCAGGTCTGACCTGTGCTAGAAGCTTAAAACTCCAAAGTCAAATACAAATTCCAATCAGTTTGTGTCTGTGCTCAGAGTTACACAGCAGAATATTGGGCAATGGGTCATTCCCGTGCCACCCTGCCCAACATTCTTGAAACATTAAGAAAAATAGATACTGCAGTAGGAATCCTTGGCACTCGCCTGTGACAGCTGCCCATGAAGAGGTATTCTGTCCTAATCTTGAGTCTACACAATTTTTCTTTAGAATTTCCTCCTTTTAAAATTTCCTTTTTGTAAATTTTTATCCTGGAAGACAATCTTACTCGGTCACGAGTGATCGCATGATGATGATGATGATGATGATGATGATGATGATGATGATGAGCATGTATACAGGGATTCTCCAAAAGCAGTGAGGCAACCACTTCAATCAGAACACTGTGTCTGCTACGAACACTCAGCAAATTGCCAACTATTAAATTTGTTTTGAAAATGCAGTCAGAGTGGACAGAGGAGAACAACTGCTTCTACAAGTGACAGCATTGCTCCTTCTTAGCATTCAGTTGTTACCAAATTTTCTCCACCATCACTTTGTGCAGTATGGCTTCTGCCTGCTTGGAACTGAAGTACACAAAGGACTTTGTGCCTTTGCCCTGGGTGGGAGAGGAAATTCCTGTGGAACAACAAGAGGCAAGGGAAAGAAGAGACAAAGAGGGTGTCATGGGACTGGCACCCCTCAGAAACTAAAGCTTCCAGTGACAGTGACTCTTGGGAGGCATCAGAACCAGATCCTGGCCCTTCTGAAGTGGAGCTCACTGCCTCAGACCCCATATTATGTCCACACAACCCCCAGGAAGTGCCACTATCTTCTTACCCTGAGGAGTGGACTTCAGATTCCTCTAGTGAACAGGGAGATCGGGGGGGGGGGAGTCCCTAACTGCTTCCCCCACTGCTTCCCCCACTTCTCCAACCTTCATTCCCTAAGAGAAGCCAACGCCTGCAGGAAAAGGCCCTTTAGCAGCCAGATGCAGCACCTGAAGGGGTGGAGTTTCCAGAGAGACTCTCCTGGCCTGACTAAAAAAACCTGCCAGTTGCTCCCAGACTCTGCTGGAGTAACTTGTTAGTTCTCCAGCTCAAGGATTGCTGACCCAGGTCATGAAACCTAACCAAAGTTCCACATGTGACCCAGACATCTTGACTGCACTGCGCCTCCTCGCCTGAGTATCATCCAGGACAGATGACAGAGTGGAGGGGAAACAACATTCCAGAAGAGGACTAGCTTGCCAGTGCCCCATACTTAGGGTGCTATTGTTTGTTTCATTTATTTATTTGAAATACATTATCCTGCTTTTCCTGCCAGCTCAAAGTTGTTTACAACAATAAAAATATCAAAAACGCAACTCTAAGTTATGTAAAATAAAATGAAGCAACAACAATAAAACTATTGGGTTAAACAGCCATAGGATAAAGAGAGGGAAAAAAGACCAGTTCAGCCAAAGGCTTGACCAAAGGATTCAGTTTTACAACCTTCCTGTTTACTTCTCCATGCAAATAACCATGTTTGCAGAGCAGAATGATGTGAGGTGGTTACTGTTAAAAGGCTGTGTGACTGTAAGGGTGTTTAGTGAAGAAGGGACCATAGCTCAGTGGTAGAGCCCATGCTTTGCATGCAAAAGGTTCCAGATTCATTCCCCAGAATCAGATTCAGGTAGCAAGTGATGGGAAAGACCTCTGCCTGTGACCCTGGAGAAGTGTTGCCAGTCCAAAGAGACAATATTGGGCTAGGCAGCTTCTAGTATTATTTCTTAACCTGTAGCCCTGGGGAAGGCAACCTCTGACCCACAGAGGTTGCCTATCCAGCCTGTGGAGGTTTGGGTTCTCTTTGTGGGCCCTGCACTCCTGGCCTGGAGGCTACCAGGGGCTTAGGGTGGAGGTGGGGAGAGGAATCTCCTTGTTATCTTTCAATGGAAGGTTTGGGGGAGTGGTGACTTTGCCTGCCCTGCATCCTCTCCCCAATGAGAGAAGGTGTGGGGCAGGCAAAATGGCTTCACTGTGCACAGGCCTTCTCCCATTGGGGAGAAGACCCATGTGCAGTGAAGCTGATTCCCAGCGGAGAAGATCTGCATGCAGTGAAGCCGGTTCCCAGCAGACACACCAGGAGGATCATCCTCCCAACGCGCCCACTGGGGACCAAATGACAGCCGGGGACGTGACCCCACCCCCTGACATCATTTGGCCTGCGAAGGGCTTGGAGGGCATTAAGCTGGCCTTGCACCCCATTCTGGTTGCCCGCCTCTGCTGTAGCCCTACCACTGTGGTCAATCCCAGGGAATTCACCAAGAGGCTTAGGACCTGTCTCTCTCACATATCAGAGTTCAGATACTCAGGAATGGCACAAATATCTCCTTTTGTGAGGGAACCATCCTTTATTCCATTGTGAATTTTTCCTCTTCCCATCAATGTAGGGAATGGTATATTATTGCTCTGGATTAGTAAAGGGATTCAATTGCTTCAATGGCACTTCAATACTAGGATAGTAGGGCTCCATTAGCGCAGTCTTAATATCAGAATGCAAGTAGAGCTCCACTGGTGCCATCTTACTAACTCCCTTCCCTGGCTGCAATAACACCTGCCACTCTCTTTGTAGTATGTGGAATTAATTATTTTTTGTATTGTACAGGGCATGTGCAAGATGTTCTACTAATCATGGATGTGTACAAATTGGCCCTTAACTTCAAACTATCACGATTGGAACAGCTCTGCGTCCAGTACATTGAGGCATCGGTAGATCTGCAGAATGTGCTTGTTGTGTGTGAAAATGCAAACAAACTTCAGCTAGATCAGCTAAAGGTAGGTTTTGTGCAAGACCGTGAATAAAAGTTCATTTAAAACATTAGTTCAGGTAAAACAAACCTAATTCATTTTTCCTCTAGGTACTCAATTGCTATATGTAAAATAAATTAGTGCTTAAATATCTTTGAAAATTCTGACTCCATGACAGCAATTTTCGAATGTGACCTCTTTTGCTGAATGAAACTCTTGCATCCATAGTCATGATCGTTCAGCGCAAATAGAGCTATCCTACCTCTGCAAGTGTTTCAGCTTGTTTCAGCTGTATACGTACCAGCAGGTTCATAAATTCTTCGAGGGGAATTTTGAAAAGAAATATACCAAAGAATTGGGGTTTTTATAAAGTGGTCATGGTTCTTCATATGGCAAGTAATTTGTGTTTCTTTTAGGAACATTGCCTGAATTTTGTGGTTAAAGAATCACACTTTAACCAGGTAATAATGATGAAAGAATTTGAGCACCTTTCTTCATCTTTGATAGTAGAAATAGTACGAAGAAAGCAGCAACCTCCACTTCGAACACATTCTGACCAGCCTCTTGATATTGGTAATGTATCTTCCATCCTAAATCAAATATCTATCTATATTTAAATTATTTAAGGGTAAAACCCTCTCATGATTGCTTGGGAACTTTGCATGAGTATAGATAAGGATTCACATTCTGAACATGAATACCTCCAGTTGTTGCTCTCATTTAGTTTGCTTGCATGGCTGTTTTAACTATTATGAGAGTCTAGAAAAGAATATAGAGTAAAAACCAGAAAAATGTAACATTTTGCAATAAAATGTATCTAAAATTATAAGTCTAATGTCACATTTTTTGCAGGGTGGGGAAGAAAGGAAATCTGATAGTTGGTTAGCAATTACTGATGGCCTTACAAGTAAGGGGTTACATTCTGCTAGAAGGCCATGGAAGGACATAGATTCAACGTAGCCCCTTGTTGCTGGCTGTAGGAGGTGGATTGTATGATTGTATAGCTCAGCTTTCCCTAACCTGGTGCCCTCCAGATGTGTTGGACTACAACTTCCATAAACCCCCACCCAGCATAGCTGTCGGGGAGGTTATGAGAGTTGTTGTCCAAGATACCTAGAGGGCACCAGGTTGGGGAAGGCTGGTATAGCTGTTACACAAATTGTGGTCTGAAATACCCTTCACTGTATGCCAATAGTACCACATGCATACTTAGTCCTGTGGCCTCTCATTGCTTAATCCTGGTTGGGTGTCCTCTTTAAACTTAAACTCATAGTGGTTTGCAGAGGATAATCCTTGACCAAATTATAGGAGAGAGTGGCCCAGTTTGCACAACACACCAGGTTCACTGTGGGTTATTTAACCCACATAAACCGTGTTGCATGCTAGGCACCATTTTGCATATGCAACTCTCAGTGGGGTTGTGTCATGTCATCCATACCTGGACATTGGGGGTTATGCCAGGGTTAAACAACCCAAGCATAACCCTAAGGGTTACCGAGGGCTACCTTAAGGGATGTGTAATCTAATATTTTACCTGTCAAAAACCTTACCTCCTTCCCCAGATATCAACTACCTGTAATTTAGCTTCATGTGATCCATATCTGTTATGATTTTTGCTTTTCTTAGCATTATAAATTGATAGCTCCAGTATTTAGGAAGCCTTAATCTGCCAGTTAACCATCTCTACCTAATTAATACACTTCAGCAAAGAACACATCTAGAACTGTTTTATGGGGGTTCAATTCTGGTTTTTTACTAACAAAAATTAGTAAGGGAAACATCTTTGAATCCAGTTTTCATTTTTATTATAAAATATACTTCAACTAAAATACCAGCACCACTATATAAAATATAGCCTAAGATCATTCTTAAATATTTCTTATTTCCAAAGATTGTAAATTCAAGAGAGCTTTTACCCAGCTCTGTTTAAACTAAACAGCTTGAAGGCAAGGAGCTTCTGATGGTAAAGAAGCTGATATTCCTTAACATCACAGCATATTTATACCTTTTTGTGAACATTACCTCATACTGAGATCATTTCCTAGCTGTCCATAAATTAGGCGCGCAATCTTAAACTGATCCCATACAGCTGAGCCAGACAGTGCATTGGACACCTCACCAGATACTGTCCAACAAGCCATATATAAGTCAGCATGAAGCTGATCGATTTTATCCTCAAAGTGCCTTGGAAAAATTACACAGCAGGCCTCCAAGGGCTACAACATAGGATTTACTGGGGAAGATGACAATAAACCCTAAACCACCCAGAAAAGCTCCGCTGGATGGCTACTTGAAGATGCAATGGAGGCAGCAAAGTAGGCCTTCTTTGCTGCCCTCACTGTCATGCAGTAGGTATGATTATACACTCATGCATATCTGGTCAGCCTCAGAAGAAGTCTTATGCCATTTACGCTCTAGCTGTCTCCCAGCCTGTTTCATCACCCGGAGCTCACCAGAGAACCAGGGAACACCTCAGGCTCCACAGCACTGAAGAGGGCACTCAGGAGCAATTGTGTTAACAGCCCGTCGTGTCTCACCATTCCATAGTGTGACTAGAGCCTTGACAAGATTGCCAGCTCTGGCTACTGAAAATTCTCCCAACGCATTCAGGAATCCATTGGATTCCATAAGACACCAGGGGCAGAACATCTTAATGGGTCCCCCACCCCTGCAGGGGGAGATTGGACTTACAGCGTCAAACTTCACCAGATAGTTATCTATTATCAACCATTAATTGATAAGCAAAACTAAACTTGTTAGATGGTCTATTATTCAAACTTCAGATAAACTTCTGACCTTGAACATTAAGGTCAATCACTAATTTTACATCTCCAAATGTAAATGTAACCACAGGCCTGTGGCTTATGCTGGCTCAGCTTGTCTGAGCGTGGAAAGCTAAGCAGGGTCAAGCCTGGTTATTACTTGGATGGGAGACCCCTCCTCTAGTTTCCTGCATTGAGCAGGGGGTTGGACTCGATAGCCTTGTAGGCTCCTTCCAACTCTATGAAATCTAATCTATGAAATTGCTGTTTATTTCACATTAAGCATTATCAGTTGTTTTTCCCTTGGCATTTCATAAGATTCCTTGTATTGGTTTGAGGAAGATGAATTAGTAATTTCTCGGTAGGCATTCCCAGCAATTCCCGAAAAGTTAAAAACTATTCTCTTAGCATCCGGGGCACTGTGTATTACTCTTGTTCCCTGTATGTTCTTCTTCAGGAACCTCATTGATTCAGGATATGAAAGCCTATCTGGAAGGTGCTGGACTAGAATTCTGTGATATCATTCTACTCTTAGATGGACACCCAAGACCAGCTCATAAAGCCATTCTTGCAGCCCGTTCCAGGTATGCCTGCTCAGATCAGTCATTCACTGGTACAGAATTACACTTGGGGCTGTTGGGACATCCTCCTTTCATTCCCTTGTATGGTGAGATCAAAAGTGGGCTCTAGGCTTGCATTGTTTCTTCCTGCTCTTCCCATTCCTATTATCATATATCAGGGGCTGCAACGTTGGGGGCTCCCTGGGCCAAGTTCAACACCCTGGAGCCCCCCAGGGGTACACCCCTGTTGCCACCGCTATGTGCCACTGAGTTTCAGCTGCAACAGCTTCAAAACAATTGACGGGTTGCTGCCAAATTTGAGCAGCAAACCATGACAGTGACCTAAAAAGGCCAAATTTAGCTTGAAACCAAACCACCAGTTCTTTTGCTGCTGAGATTGTACACCGGGGGGGGGGGGTGCTTTCCCCAACTGCAGTTGTGAGGTCAGCCCTCTTGTACTAAGGGAACTACAGCTTTAAGAACTTCTTCCCAGGTGGAATACTTCTATTGAGGCACAAGTGTCAGCAGGAGGCTACCAACAGAGTGATAAAAGGCCTCCGCAAACACTGGTGGCATGCCCCTTTGGTGAGCCAGTTTAGCTGCCCCAACACTTTTTTTCCATCTGCAGATACTAAGATAAAAGTGGTTGCAATTTTTATAAGACAGTATAGTTTAACTTAGGGAAACAGATAAAGGATGGCAATTGTCATTTTCTGACCCCTAGGGGAAGTTGGAAGTTAATATTAATAAATATATACCCACCACATCAAGCCCAAAGTTCCTTTTATGAAAAAAAAATATTCATGAAATTGCAGGAATATCCCAGCTATGACAGACTGTTAGGAAGTGATTTGAATGAAATTACAGATCCTGCCTTGGGTAGAAGGCATGGTACAATGCTGAGTCAAGATTCATTACCAGTTGCCTTCTTTAAAGGGTGTAAGGATCTTGTTAATTGATGCCTGGTAATTTTATAACCCATTTTAAAAGGATTATAGCTTTTTTCATTTCTTTATCAATCTTATTCAAGAATAGGCTTATTTTATGTTTCTCCTCATCTAATAAATGTTATCACAGAAACAGGAATACATCAGAGAACATTATCTGATCATATAATTTGCTTTCTGTGAGATGAGTGTTGGAGCAAAAAAATATGGTTTCTAAAGAGTGATTTTGTGTTTTGGAGCTCAGACCCCGCTTTGTTCATTAGTTTTTTGGGAAAGTTACTTTTCATTTAGTTTCACAAGTTTGCCTTCTGCAAAATGAGTGTTTTTCTGACCAGCCACACCCACAATGGCAGCCATTTTGTGAGGGCCCACAACATTCTCTCAACATTCCAAATGTTGGACTCAAAACAATCGGAGATTCCTGCAAGGTGCCATCATTAATGTTACCATACTTTAAATACCACCTTTTGCTGCAACTTTTTGATAGAGGGAACAGAGAAACTATTGGGTTGTGTGAAATGAGAAATACAAAAGTAACTTGCATCCTAAGGAAAGTATAATGAAATCAATTTGATAAGAAGTAAATGTAGAAATGTTGGTTGATAGTTGCAAAATTTAAATTTGTTCTGAAAATGCTTGTTAAAATGCTGTGTTTTGAGAAACTGATTAATTTGTTCAGAAGGCATTTAGAAATCCCCCTATCCACTTTTTACTTGCTGGATAACCAATCTCTGAGGCAATTTTATGAGAACTAGAGAGGTGCAGACCCCCTCCCCAGTTGATTATTATGGCTGACTCTGTTTCTTGCATCACCATGTTTGCATTCCCCCCCCAGTTACTTTGAAGCCATGTTTCGTTCTTTTATGCCAGAAGATGGGCAAGTTAATATTTCAATTGGTGAGATGGTTCCAAGCAAACAAGCATTTGAGTCTATGCTAAGGTATATTTATTATGGTGAAGTGAACATGCCTCCTGAAGATTCCCTGTATCCTTTATCTGATTTAATACACTAGATTTGATACTTCCTTTTATACCTGTGTAAAAATGTACTTAACACAGAGTTGTTGTATTTCCAGTTGATTTTTCTCAAGCAAAAGCATACAAAATCATACTTAGGTGAGCCAATAATTCTTTGTTAATGAATATATTGAATATCCAGCATATGGCTTTAATTAATCTTGGCTGTAATAGGAGCTGTGGGGAAGGGGTATCTCTGTGTATCCAAGAAGGAACAATAAATTAAGAGACCATTCCTATGGTCCCTGGGAGAGTGTCCCAGGGACCATAGGATATTGTGGAGTTCCCCTCCCAAGGCCAATAGGCACTCCTACTACCTTGGGAGAGGAAATCTAAACGGGGATATTTCCCCACCCCTCGCAGCCACCGCAGAAAGCACCACAGTGGCTTCCTCACCCAAGGTTGAAGCTCCAACCTCAGGTGAGGATGCAAATGAGGGGGAAGTGGGTGGGGAGGCGCCAAGGATCCGCAGGTTCTTAAAGCCTCCCAGCTCCCATCCTCACCCACATCCCCACAACTCCTTTAGATGCGGTCAAAAGCACATCTAGTGGAAATCCAGCTGAAAGGAGGATGGAGAGGTGAAGATAATCTCCATCACTTCAAGCAGAGCATTGGATATTCAGCACACTCCAACATCAGAGTGCTCCTTGGACACCCATTGGATTGCTCTCCCCATTACTTAATAGACATCACATTTTGTGAGCATTAACCCAAAAGTTAATGACCATGAGTTCTTTTTTTCTTCTGCCTCTCAACTTCTTCCCATCACAGTTAAGATTGGAGGCTCATAGGATACCTGCTTTGGTTGTTAACACTCCTAGATAGGATGATTTTACCAAGGCACCTTTTCCTGCCTTTTTGTACAGCTTCTGAGATAGATGCATTCAGTGGAGTTCGGCTCACCCTGGAGGAAGTGGATGGGGCAGCAACTTTAGCTGATTCCTCTTACCTGCTACAGCCCCCTATTTGTAAAGAGACAAGTCTGGATTCGGACCACTGGTCTTCCTTAGCTCCATTCTGGCAAAAGCTCCTCAGGGAGACAGACAGATATTCTATTCAGGATCCAATATTGTCTGTAGTTCACCCTAAGAACTGATCCATTACAAGGGCGCCAGTTCTTGGTTTTTGTTTTGCTTATACGGTCTCTTTCCAGAATGTTTGAGTTCACAGAAAATCTGGTAACAGCTGCTGCATATATAGCATGGTTGAAGTGGCAGCACTATGTATGGCCCTGAGCCAAAGGCAATTTTCAAGAAGTCAGCCAGCTGTAATTATAACAATAACACATTAGAGAGAACACAGGCAGAGGTCAAATCTCTGTTTGTCCTTATTGCCATTCCATTTAGGTTTATGGTACCTTTGTTCCTTACAACTTGAAACGTGAATTCTCTTTAACTAGCTTTTTTTAGCTACCTCTTTGCTGCTCCTTATTATTATGGATTCTACAATAACCGACTCCAAGCATATTGTAAACAAAACCTGGAAATGAATGTTACTGTGGAAAATGTGCTCCAGGTAATTGTTACCATCTAATCAGTTTGGGAATAATTGTAATTAGTCCCCGACATACTTTTTTCTACGGGAAATAATCAAAGGCCCATAAATTTTGGCCTGGAAAGTTTGCAAGATTAATTGATATTCCCAGATAAACATTATGGCCACAGCCTAGAGAGAGTTAAATACATTCCTTCCTATAGAAAACTGTGCTTAAGTTTCTGTGATATCATTAAGTATACCTGACTTGTTCTAAATCAAGTTATATGATAAAGAATATTTCTTAGTTTGGAAAAAAGTGGCTCCCTGATTAACTACTACTAAATATAAAGCTGTGGCTATCTCCCCCCAATTCTCTTTACAAATTCTCTAATAAGAAAGGCAAAGCACCTGTGTAAGGCATTGTGCAGTGTCCCATGTTTAGTTTGTACCATGATGATCCTGCATGTATGTTAATCTTCTCAAGTGTGGCTTATAGAAGCAGGGAAGGCATGGCCAATTGGCTAACCTCAGGATGATTTCAAACTATGCAGGGCAAATCCACTGAGTGAACAATCAACAGGGACCTGCAGCCAATCCCAGCTCCTTAGCATGATACTCATGTCGTGAATTTTTGTTGTTGTTAGATTGGCTCAGTTCAGTCCTAACACTAAACCAGCCGTCACTAACCTGGTGCCCTCCAGATGTTCTGGACTACAACTCCCAAGAATTCCTGACCATTGGCCATGCTGGCTGTGGCTGATGGGGAATTGAAGTCCAAAACATCTGGAGGGCACCTCGTTGGGGAAGGGTGCACTAAACTGGGGTTTAGCTGTACAAAAACAAGCCATGGCAAGCGCCAGACTCACATGCTTCCCCCTCTACTCTTCTCCTTCACATGCAGGGGAAACTGAAAGCTTCCACTTTTGATTTTGAGTAAACAACATTTTACAATTGTGTACCGTATTTTTCGCTCCATAAGACGCACCGGACCATAAGACGCACTTACTGTATGGTACAAAAAAAAATTTTAAAAAAAGAAATCAGCTGAGAGGCGGGGGCTTCCCCTGCCCCACCCAGGAGTCCTCCGCTCTTCCGGACTAGCAGAGGAAAGTTAAAAAAAAAAAAAAATAAAATTTATTACTATATTCACTCCATAGGACGCACAGACATTTCCACCTAGTTTTTTTTTGGGGTAAAGTGCGTCTGTTTTTTCTAACTGGTAAATTCAAACAAACTAGGATCAAACCATGGTTTCAGATCTTGGTTAGTTTGAACTAACTGCAGTTTACAATAAACCAGTTTCCCAAGTTTGGATATAACTAATGTAATGTACTCAACTGAAAGTGGAAGCTTTCCGTCTCTTGCCGTTGCTCATGTGGAAGGGGAAGTACACAAACCTAAGGCTCATTGCAGTTCATTCCCAGGTGTGCCATTATTTGGCATTACATTTAAATTGAGCCATTCACTACATTTTTAGGTGAACAATTAAAACATGCTGGGAGGTATAGATGTAAAAAAAACTTACTTGCTCCCCCTCCCCCCTTCCCTCACAAACTAGGATTAGGAACATCCAGTTCTGGTTTGTAGCCAACCATAAATTGATGTTTTGTCCAAACGCAGCAAACTATGGTTTATGCAAACTTAGATTGCAAATCATGGTTTGCCAGGTTTGAGTGAAACAGCACTCAGAAGTTGGAACCTTCTAATCTCAGCAGACAAGTGGAAGGGGGAGAGCAAGGGAGAAGGGAGCACATGAGCCTGAGGCACATGCCAGCTAATTCTCATAACATCAAACACTGGCTTGGGATTGCATTGGAATGGCCCCATAGTGTGGAATGGCCCTATAAAAGGACCGGATCCTTCATACACTTCCCCAACATTCTAGACCTGATGTAATGTCATGAAACTAGGAACTGCTCCCAAAGACAGTAGTGCACAATGAGTAGCTAGTTCCATGCAGTTTGCTGCCTTATATCAGTTTAATTTGGGGGGGAAAGTGTGTTTACACAGTAGAAATGTTAATGCTTTGTTTCAGATTTTAGAGGCAGCTGACAAGACCCAGGCTCTGGACATGAAGAGACACTGCCTGCATATTATTGTTCACCAGTTCACCAAGGTTGGTTGGATGTTTTCTGGGGTTCTGGGCATCTGCTGTCCCCTTTCACTGCCATGGTTGAAAACAACTTAAGGTAGTCCTCCATTTCATTCTTGTTCCTCCCTTTGGACTGTGTGCTATGCTTTTATAATCTGCCTTTAATATTGACAAAATATATAGTTAATGATACACTTTATATAAGACTGTGGTTATCTTTTGAACGGTATC
The DNA here is from genome assembly GCA_021292165.1 of Shinisaurus crocodilurus. NCBI lineage: Eukaryota > Metazoa > Chordata > Lepidosauria > Squamata > Shinisauridae > Shinisaurus > Shinisaurus crocodilurus. The sequence goes on from CM037877.1 coordinate 225,226,123, forward strand.
TTCAGTGCCCCTTACCCTATTTGTTAATTTCCTTAAATACTGACTTCTACCTTGTTTCTGTGTATAGTATCAGTCATTCAGCATATAATGTCCTTTTTGGCAATGAATATAAATAGAACTCTCAGATTTTGTTCAAAGGGAATGGGTTTCCTGCAATTTTGGTAATATTATTTTCATGAAGTCAAATACTTTTATATTGTTGGCCAAGATCCAAAGAACTATGAAACTAGTTCTGAGCATCCAAGGAGGATTTAGCCATTTATTTTTGCACATAGTAGCCCTGCCACCCACCTCCTTCCCCCACACATGCATTGTGGCAAGATGCTCTTGAAACATAGGGCATTATGATATTGCATAGGAGGGTCGCCTGTTCAAAGGAAAAGGTCAAAAAATCCATAACTTATTTTGTTAGCCTAATAAGGGCAAAGAAAGACATAACATTTAACAGCAGTAGGACTGATTAAAGTGCCCTTGCTGTGTTGAATCCAAACATTCTTTTCCAGAGTTGAGTTCTGGGGGGTGGGGGGGATGGCTCTGCAAGGCTGCAGCAGAAGCAGTTGTGCATGATTGGCTGGTGTTTGTAGTGTCACCAAGAAACTGTCCCTCCAACCAACCCCAAACCTGATTTGCAGTTTTAAAAGGCCTTCTTTTTTTAATTTATCCAAATGAATGGATAAACATATCCAGTCCACTTTAAGAAATTATCAGAGGATAGTTTTCTTGGATGTGTACATCTGTCATCTAAGTTACAAAACCAAGAGGAATCTAACCTTGCACTAAGAGATCTAAGATCCACTGTGAGTTCTGTTTTTACTCTAGCTCTTTGGATCCTGGCCATTGTCTTTCATTCATCTACATTTTATAGTCTTATGAAATTGTTTAAGTGTTAATATTTTTAAATTCTATCTGTTAAAAGCCATAATTTTAAATCTCCTTTTCTCTTTTGACTTTTGAAGACTCTCATAAAATTATTTTCAAAATCAACTTTGCTTAGTTACAGGTTGATTAGAGCCAGGACAGATGGACAGGAAGTTTTAGTGATCAGTTCCCCCACCCCCCATCATCACTAAACCTGCTTGTGTGATGACAAGTAAAATATATTTTGTTTTGTTAGGTTTCTGTTTCCAACTCAGACCAGTTTTGCTTTACAAAAGAAATACAATATTGATTTTGATAAAACTTTATGGATCTTTACAAAAGCTTAAAGTATATTAATTCTAAGTATATTTAGTATTAAGTAATTAATACATGATTTTTCTGGAGTTTACATTCTGATATTTCTGTGGGGCAGAGATTTAACCCTCCAGTATAATGCAGTGCCTTTTTCCTCCTTGATGCATGGCAGATTACCACTAAAGTTAACAGCACTACTCTGATATCCTTTGGTAATGCTATTGTTCCCTTTTCAGTGGTCCGTATAGCCAAATTTCTGTAATGAAGGTAAAATAGATTCCTGCAGTAGAATTTTAATATATTAGTAAAAAAGCTATATATAGTGAAAAGCTTTATTTTTCCTTGATGCATAACTCAGTGGATGAAACTAGGGAAACTTAATAGTCAAGAGGCCACTATAAATTTCTTGTGATTTCAGTGAGAGCTGCAGAATGTTTTACTGCTTATTATAGCTACCCCTGCAATTTTAGGAAGAAACATTAGAGAATGATCCAAACTAAAAAGCAGTAGTAGGCGATCACTCGTGACTGAGTAAGATCGTCTTCCAGGACCCTCCTGCTCATGCTCTCCAGCAACCAGTGTACATAGGCATATGCTGGTACACAGTGCATAGTGTAAGGGAGGGGCCATAGCTCAGTGATAGAGCACATGCGTGGCATGCAGAAGGTCCCAAGTTCAATCCCTGGCTTCTCCAAGTAGGGCCAGGAAAGAATCCTGTCTGAAACCCTGGAGAGCCACTGCCACCAGTCAGTGTTGACAGGATTGGGCTAGATGGATCAAAGGTCGGACTTGGTATATGGCAGCTTCCTATGTTCCTTTAATGTTCTTACATGTAACATTTTTGAATGAATTAAACATTGTATTATTTTAAAATACAGTTAGATTGTTTTGCTTTTTTAATAGGCTGTGCAAACAAGGGAACTGTTCTCATTTTCCCCACTTCAAACTTTGCAACATAGCTTATTATAGTATTAGAATATAATGGTGCCTGTAGTATATATGAATGTTATTATTGTGTGTGTTTCAGATATGGCTGGGATAATAGTGATAACAACTTTTTTCTCTTTCCCCCCCTTGAAGGTCTCCAAGTTGCCAAATCTTCGGTCCCTCAGTCAGCCTCTTCTACTTGACATCATAGAATCATTAGCAAATCACATATCGGACAAGCAATGTGCTGAGCTTGGCTCAGATATCTAAGATTTCCTGTATTCTACATCTTGCACTTTTTCTTCAAGAGATTGCACTTTTCCTACATGTACCATCAATTTCTCTCTAACTTTTACTACAATTCAATGCTAATTTGGTGAAAATTTCCTCATAAAGCATAGAAACCTCTGAATGTGTGGTGGTACTTCATGGCTTTGCCTTTCTAAAGATAGATTTGAACCTGAATCTGATGTCGGGATGCAAAGAGGAGATGATAAGGCATCTCTCGGGCATATAAGGGCTAATAATAATCAGGCTTGATTAATCAAGCAAGGAAATGTTAGCATAATTATTGATGAACATTAGTAATGCCTCTTCGATTCTTTGCCACTAAGAACGTAATTGCTAAATTTGAACCACCACAAGATGTTTTTATCACAGTATACAAAAATTGCTTCCTTTTCCCATCTGTACCCTTCTGCTGCCTGCCATAATTCCTTGTAATCAGGAGGATTGAGACAGAAGCTGAAGAGACACTCTCACTGCCTGCTGTGGGTGGTTCAGGTAACAATAAATGCAGCGGAGCAGCCAAAATTGTTCTTATTTGGCAGTGTAACAAGTAACTACATGGAGCATCTGTTGACAAGGTGCATCCAGCATGTATTCGCTTAGTAGTTAATATTCTTTCTTTCCCATCAACTCTAAGTAGATGTCACCAAAAACTCTCTTCAAAAAACTTGAGTTGCTGTCCCTTTTGGTGTATAACTGTTTATAGTTAGATTTAATAAATTTCCTAGAAAGTACAGTGGCAAAGAAATACAAATGCATACTGGAATATGGAGTACTCTCAGAAATCCTCAACATCTTTTTAATTAGGGAACATTAATTCCTGACATTTTGCACAGTTCAGTTCGCAGTGTAGCTTCAAATATCCCCATAGAAATTGGTAAAATAAAAGAGGTCTGTCTGCCAGAGTAAAAAAAAAAAAAGATCGCTGTCAATAGCAACTTAAACAGTTCCAAACAAGAGGTTATAGTTGAATTGCTGAGTTGCTTTTATATGGCTTCTTCTGTACTCTTTGTGCTGTATGTGTTTTTTAATTATCTGAATAAAACAGATATTTCAGTTAACTAAAAGGACATATTTGGGGGATTAATAAAAAAAACTTCAATTTAGGTTTTAGTAACAGAGGCATGGATAGATATGTCAGATTGAAAAAATAACCCCTGGAACACTGACATGTAACCATTAGAATCAGAGTATTTCAAAAGAATAAAACATTTCCATGTGAGTATAGCTCACTACTCTTGCATTTGATCTCTAGGTTCATGCTGTTAACGTGTTGGTTCCAGAGAGTGAGAGAAACTAGGTGAGGTGACACCCTTAATTGGATCACTTCTGTTGGTAAAGTAGTATACAAGCTTTGAGTTTTATATAAAAACTTTTTAATTTAGTGAGAGAATTCTGAGTAACATTTCATATATTTTTACTAATCTATTTTTGTTTACCAATTTTCAGATTTATTTATTTATTTATTTAATTTATGAATCGCCCATCTGGCCAGACATCCGGCCACTCTGAGCGATGTACATTCCAATAAAACACAAGAGGGGGGAAAAACACGCACACGCACACACACACAGAGTGTAAAACACAAAAACAGCACAAAACTTAAAAATCCTAACCCACCCCATATTCCCGCCTGAAAAGCCACGTTTTTAATGCCCGGCGGAAGCTAATCAAGGAAGGGGCATGGCGGAGGTCACTGGGGAGAGAGTTCCATAAATTGGGGGCTGCCACAGAAAAGGCCCTCCTCCTAGTCCCCACCAGCCTGGTTTCTCTGGCTGATGGGACAGGGAGAAGGCCATCCGTGGCAGATCTTGTTGAGCGGGCTACTTGATGTTGCTGGAGGCGCAACATATAGGTAGTAAATAAAAAGCAGGATAGTGTAGGTATTTTAGATAATATTTATGTTCTGAGCGTCTGAATTTAAGTTGATGGTTACACTGCTATAGCAGTTGCCAGGGCTCTTGTAAGGAGTTGTGAGTTGGGATTATCATGTTGATCTTCTAGACCAGGGCTCTCCATCCTTGGGTCCCCAGATGTTGCTGGCCTACAGCTCCCAGCATACCCAGCCAGCATGGCTAATGGCAAGGGATTCTGGGAGCTGTAGTCCAGCAACATCTGGGGACCCAAGGTTGAAGAGCCCTGTTTAGACCAAGGACGGGAAACCTCCTTTGGATGAGGAATGGGCCATGGTTACTTGGTACGTATTTTAAGAACAAACGTCTCAGAACTAATCAGATGAATTCTGTGCGTGTATAACCTAGTTTTGAATCTTTCAGATATTATGAGTGGGAGGGGAAGGTATAAATAATCAGGATTGGTTTGTGTAATAACAAGCCTGTAAAATGGCTAATTATACTTCTCAGTAACCATTTAGTTCACTAGCTCTACTTTCTATTCATGCATCCCATTTAAATTGTATGTCTTTCCACTTTAGTAATATTGAGGTGATGTCTTCTTGCCAAGTCACTGTTTTTTGCAAACTATGTTTGAGATTTTGCATATTACCCAAGTAAAGCCATTATTTTAGCAAAGCATATATTTAATACTGGTGTGTAGCGCTGACTCTGTGTTAAAGACAAGTCTGCAGACAAATTTCACATAATGCAGTGTCCTGATGCAGTAGAGATAACTGATTTTCCCTAGCACCACGAGCTCTTTGTCTTTGAATCTCCAGGTGAATGAGTGATGATAAATTTTAAAGTGATATTTGGAGCTGTCACATGCAATGCTCCAATTTCATAATAGGAATAAAAGTATAATCCAACATCTGTACGGGTAGTTCTCATAATTAGCCTGAATGCAAGTTCTTGGAGTGTACCAAGACAGGTTATGCTCAAAGAATATTGTATGATTCAGAGCTATCTTCTCTGCTTGCTCCTTAGTGTGGTGTAACTTGTTCGTGCCTGCATTCTGGTTGTGGCAAAAATGTGGCCTGGAGTGTCTGGATTAGTCTGTGGATGGCTGATCTATGGGGATTGGATTTGAATAATCTTCTGATGCCTTCCAGCCCTGTGATATATTTTTTTTATGCCTTGATTATAAGCATCCATACTTGGAAGTAAGTTTTAGCTCCAAATAACACTGATCAGGATCTCTGTTGAAGGAGCTTCACATATGTTTGGGTATACTGGTGCTCTCATTTTATTTCTTATTGTAAAGGCAATTTTTATTAACCAAAGCACAAATACTAGATTATTAGTATTATTAGTATAGAGTGGTAGGACACATTCATATTTTTTAGAAGTGGAACTGCATATTCCATTAAGCAACATATAACTATTCCAAGGGTCTCACTATCATTATTATCATTATCATTATCTTACCTTAATTTCTATGGATGAACAAAGGTATAATCTAGAACTATACCAGCAAGTTCTTTGATTCTGGTAAGCAGCATGATATTTTTGGAGATCTGTCTTCTTCGCATGTACCGACAAGTCCCCTGTCTGAGTTTTAAAAATGGGTATGCAATATTTATACCATAATATGAGGTCATTCTGGTGAAACAAAAATACTAAATAGCAGAGGAGATGTGATTAGAATACAGCTGAAGATAGTGCCTTTCTTCCTCATACCAGCAGAATAGACCAAACTACCTTTTTGTGTAAAACTATGTAGTACTTGTTAAGTATGTTTCAAGAAATTGTCCCTCTATTATCTCGTTTCATTTACTAAAAGGCTACCTGCTGCAATCCTCCATTTTTTGCTTGTTCATTTTGCTCATGTTCTGTTTTTCATTATGGCAATGTGTAAGGAAGACCAGCCAAGATCCTTTCACAGTGCTAGGCAACTTAGATACTACACAAATGTTCCTGCCCAAGCTCTATCTCCCAACCAGACAATTGGAGCCCTTTTTTGATGGTACATTAATTCCCCTTTATATTCCTCCAGTGCATCTATCTTGGGACCGTATCACCTGTGGTCAGGGTTGCATTGATATCCAATAATATTTTCTGTCATTGGCTTTAGTCAATCTTTGTTCTGATTTGTGTAATGTAAGGTTCATTAAGATTATGAATAAATGGCTTTGGTGTTAACTGTCTTTGGAATGTGGAATATGTGTTAGAAGGCACTGTGTCTACATTGGGAGAAAAGGAGGAATGAGGGGCTGACACATATCCCAAACTGTCTTTGCCTGCTCAAAGAAGCTGCTAAACCAGGGGTCCCCAACCTTTTTAGACCCATGGGCACATTTGAGAAACTGCTGTGAGCACCACCACAAAATGTCTAATCAGTGGATCACCACTTTTGCATCTACCTGTCGTGTCTATGGATCTTAAGCTGTGTCTTATTAAGCAAAAACTTTTGTTTTGTGTCTGTTTGACACTACAATGTCGCTTTAATAACAGATTGTCTAATTTAGTTAATTGGTGGCAGTGCAATACAGATAATGTATCCCACTCTGCACTCTTCTAACTACCTCTCAACTCTCTAGGCCACTGATTCAGACTGTCCACCTCCCTAGTGGTCCTGCACTGTATGTAGAGGATACAAATACCCTGGGTGAAACCCTCCCATAGGTACATTTCAGCTTCCTTGGGTGTGTAGTGGGCCAACAACAGCTGGAGCGTTTCAGGCCCAACCATGGGCAATTCACAGTGCTTGCTACTGTGAATTGATGGGCCAATGTCATCTGGCCCATCAAGTGATCATGGGGGAGGGGTCATCCAGCCCCTTACCCAGTTATAGTTCTCCAGCTCTGATATAGGTGGTGGATTGCATTATTTAATGCTTGATCTACTTCCATAAACTGGATATGCATCTTCTCCTGCAGAGTCAGGACAAGCCCATATGTGTGGCCAAAGTGGGCATTGCATTCATAGGATTACTTATAGTAGGTTTAAGCACTTTCCCTGTTTGTACTTTTAGCATACCTTAGGAAAGGTATCTATGCCAAGACACTCTTCTGATAATGTATGCAGAAAATTGATTAAGTACCCCCACACTGAAAATCGATCCAATAATTAGATGGTGTAGTTAGTGTTGGGGAATGTTCAAAGATAGAAAAATGAACAGTTGTCAAGTTAGAGCAGCTAAAGTTACAATAATTGGTTTAAAAACAACTTTTTTATGTTTTTAAACCAATTATTGGTTTAAAAACATAGACCAATTATCAGTTCAGGCACAAATGCCTGTGCCTGAACTGATGTTTTCAGGATGGGAGCCTGAGGAATTGAGGCAAATACTGGTGACAAAAGATGAAGTTCTCAACCTTACTGACAAATTGAAAGTCAATAAATCACCCCCCTGGTATCCATCCTAGAGTTCTTAAAGAATTCAAATATGATATTGCTGGTATTCTAACAACAATATGTAACATGTCTGTGGAGAAAAGCGTCAGAGTTTCCTGCACCACACACACACACACACACACACACACACCTCCACGCGTGTAAACAAGTATAATCCCAGCTGGGTGCTGGGAAATGCAAATACATAGTTTCTCTGATGGCTCCTGACACCGCAGAGTCTCCCATGACTTTGATGGCCATGCAAATGCGGCAAAGAGCCACCCCTCCCCTGCCTTGCCCAGATGAAGTTCATCCTAATTGGCTAAAGACACCTGGGCTACTGAAAGGAGGGGTGGGGGGAAGAATCTATACTGCTGCTGTGGCTTTTGGGGTTTGTTGCTGTCTGCACACTTTCGCGGGAGTAGGGCTTTTGGCTGAGGCAGGCTCTAACCCCCAGGTAAAAGGAGTAAGGGCCTGAGTATTTATACAGTAAAGGAACTAGCTTTTGTTATTTTGTAGCTCTACTGTATATACCAAAGTGTCTCCCCACCTTTCTCCCTCTTCCCTCATTCCCCACCTTTTATTGTAATCTGTTTACCTTAAATAAACTTTCCTGGTTTTACCCCACACGGTGTGTGTAGTTCCTCTGTGGTTCAGTGCTAAATCCAGTGTATAGACCAAGGGTAAGGCCCTGAGAGAATCAAGTGAAGACGGCAGAGCTAAGGCCAGCAGTTTTGCACCTTTGATCTCTGGTCTTGAGTAAAGGACCGGTTGGCAGTCCTTCACATGGTGGCAGAATGGTTGGATCCGACACTGAACTGCAGAGTGGGCGCACGTGGGCAAAAAGGGAAGATTTGGGGAGACTTTGGTACGTTGAGTAGAGGTTTGTTGTTTTTTAGAGATAGGGTGAGATGGAACCTCAGGGAAAATGCTCAGACAGCTTGGAAGGGGCTGCCCAGGTAATGGGAGCCAAATTGCCAGTGGGAGCGTTGGTAGCTCAAGAGATCTCAACTATTGAGTGGGTAGGCAAGGAGTTGCCTGCAGAAAGTGCCAGAGCAGTCAGGTCAAGGCAGAGAAGCAAGGACCATGGGTCTGTGGACTGGCAGAGAGAAGCTGCCATGCTGGACAACTGGATGGGGTTGTACCGGTGGAAAAAGGCAAGGCGAGCCCCCTTTCCCAGTCGTGGGGAGGCCAAGGGAGCAAGCAAAAGACCGCTGGCAAGGAGCAAGGAAGGCAAGTGCCCAGAAAGGGCATGGAAGCCCCAGGGCGCCTCTACTTCAGCTAACAGCGGGTGCTACCATTGTAAGGAGCCAGGACACCTCAAGAGGAATTGTCCCAAACTCCTGGGCAGGGACCACGAGCAGCGGCTGCAAGTGAGTAAGCTGGAGCAAGTCTTAGCATCCCCATCGAGTGCAAGAGCGGAGAGCAACACAGAGGATTGAGGGCTGTGGCTGTGCGAAAGCGACCTGCATCGCTGTATGCCCTAGCAAGCGAGCAGATGGTGGCAAGTGTGTGATTCCAAAGAACCAGAGCTGGAGGAGCCCTTGGCAAGGAGAGGAGGGCCAGAAGCAAGAGATGGGCTGCATGCGCGCCTTTCCAGAGGCAGGAGCAGAAGACCCAAGAAAGCCTCTCTTAAGAGACTTGTGCGCAAAGAGCTGAATTGGTGGAGCCAACAGCAGTTTGGTGAGTCTGATTGTATTAACAATGTGCCCCAAATATGTTATCGAGACTCAGGGGGGAGGGCACATCCTGCCCTGCTTCTCTCCCACGGGAGAGGGACTCAAATTTTGAACTTGGACTATCCAGTTGCTAAGAGGAGGGCCATAATGAGTGGCCAGGCTAAGCAGCAGCAGGCAGAATTTGGGCAAGCAGGGGGGCCAGGCGTAGTTTCAGGCATTGAAAGGGACTGCTCCCCTGCCCCCACATCAGAAAACAGTTCCTTCCCGGGAAGGAGAGACTTTGTTCCCTGCTGTGCCACCCAAAGATTCAAGTCTACTGGCGAGGGAGAGCGAAGAAGAAGTTTCTCCTCAAGGCGTCTGGTGCTGCAAAGCTAGAAGAAGAGAGAAGGGGTACTTTCCTTCACAAAAGACTGTCAGAGGCAAAGCAGATCGGAGCAAGAGATTGGGTGCTGATATTAAAGTAAAAAAGGACTGGTAAATTATCGCTAGAGTGGGAGGGGCCTGGGGACTGTGATCCAATGCGTGAGCAAAGTAAAGTATTTGGTGTCTCTTCCCAAATGCAAAAGTTAGCCCAAACTGTACCCTGCCAATTTGTATGTAAACAAGTGTATGCAAAAAACCTGCATGTCATGTTGTCAAGGTGCCTCAAGGGAAGATTTGCCAGAGAGAAATCTGTTAGAGGTGTAAAAACAAAGCAGGGGGCTAGAAGAAATTTTAGAGTTGTCTCCTTTCCTGACCCAGGCTCAGCGAGCCAAGTCTGGAAGGTTGGAAGATTGCTGGGTTGTGTTTTCTGGCATTGGGTAGAGGGCAGAGACAGTCATCCCGTTCAAGCCTGGGTGGTGGGGCCACAAACTCAGGCAATTGCACAACAGGAGAGAGGCTCCACTGTTTTTGGGACTGGGATAAGGCAAGCAGGCTCCCAGGGAGCGAGCGAACAGGGAGAGCAAACAGGAGTTTGGCAGCGGAGTAGTACAACAACAGGAGCAGCACTACAATTGCTGGAGTGCAAGGACAACAGGAGCTGCAAGGGAAGGGTGTGGCCTGGGAGCTTAAAAGGAAGGGAGAGGTCTGGGAGCTCATTCTGTTCCTGACTCCCAGCTGAACAGGAGCACAACAGGAGAGAGGCTCCAGCTGTTTTGGGGACTGGGATAAGGCAAGCAGGCTCCCAGAGAGCGAGCGAACAGGGAGAGCAAACAGGAGTTTGGCAGCGGAGTTTGGCAGCGGAGTTTGGCAGCGGAGTTCGGCAGGGGAGGTCAAGGGGGAGGTCCCTAAGAAATTTTCTAGAAAGACAGAAACATTAAGGGAACAGAGAACTATGGAAGGAAAGGAATCTGCAGTGGTGGTGACCTGCAATGTGTGTGCAATGTTTGTTTTCCTGCCGGAGATCAACATGACCTACACATGCAACAAGTGCAAGCTGGTCACGCTGTTGGAAGAAAAGGTCAGAGGACTGGAGCAGCAAGTGTCAACCCTCAGGAGTATAAGAGAAAGTGAAGAGCTCTTAGACAGAACGGTGGATCTACAGCAGCAAAGCGTAGAACAGGAGCCAGAAGGGCAACGGCAGGATGAGGTGGAGTCGGAGACTGCTGAGGCAAGGGAAAATAATGTAAGGGAAACTCCCTGGAATAGGGTGACTGTTAGGAGCAGAAGAACTAGAAGGCATTCTGCGCCTCTGGAAGCAGTGGAGCTATCGAACCGCTTCCAAGTACTTGGGGACGAGAGCAGAGGTCAGCCTGCAAAGGATGAATTTCCGGGCACCCAACGTGACAGCGAGCAAGAGGCTGAAGGTCAGTCAAGTGGAGGCAATCAAACCAAGGCCTACAGCAAGAGAAAGAGAAGAGTACTAGTAGTGGGAGACTCCCTCCTGCGGGGGATCGAAGCCAAAGTATGTCGCGAAGACCCATGGATTCGCCAGGTGTGCTGTCTCCCCGGGGCACGGATTAAGGATGTGACAGAGCAGCTGCCGAGGCTCATACAGCCCACCGACACATACCCCTTTCTTCTCTTCCACGTGGGTACAAATGATACTGCCAAGCGGAGTTACAAAGAAATCACGGCAGACTTTGAAGAGTTGGGAAGGGAACTCAAGAACTTTGGGGCCCAGATAATTTTCTCATCCATCCTTCCAGTACTTGGAAGAGGCATAGAAAGGGAAAGAAAAATACTCCGAGTGAATGACTGGCTACGAAGGTGGTGCTGACGTGAGGGATTTGGATTCTGGGACCACGGGCTACACTTCCTGGAAGATGGACTGCTGGCAAAGGATGGGTTGCACCTCACAAGGACTGGTAAGAATGTGTTTGGCCACAGCATGAGGAACTTAATCAGGAGGGCTTTAAACTGAATCCAACAGGGGAGGGAGACATAAACTTGGGGGTACCATTGGAAGAAGGCCTCTGTGCCACAACGGAGAGAACAGCTCCAGCGGTGCCCAATGATAGTCTACCACAAAATGTAGGGGAAAAGTCGGACTATAAAGCACATAGTCTTCGATGTCTCTATACTAATGCCCAGAGTATGGGCAACAAACAGGACGAATTTGAACTCTTGATACATGAGGGCAAATACGACTTGATAGGATAACTGAAACCTGGTGGGATGACTCCCATGGCTGGAATACAGTAATTGAAGGGTATAACTTGTTCAAAAGGAACAGAAGCAACAACAGAAAGGGAGGTGGAGTTGCGCTGTATGTTAAAAATACGTTTCCCTGCACAGAGATACAGGAAGAGGAGCTTGGCAGCACCATTGAGAGCATCTGGGTTAAAATAAAGGGGGCAAAGGATAAGACGAACATGGCAGGTTGGAGTCTACTACCGACCACCCAATCAAGGAGAAGACGATGAAACTTTTGAAAAGCAAATTGCAAATGTTTCAAGGAGGCATGATGTGGTAGTAATGGGTGACTTCAATTTCCCTGATATCTGTTGGGAGACTTATTCAGCCAAACATGGCCCCTCCAAGAAATTCCTGAGTTGTGCTGCTGATAACTTCCTCCTACAGAAAGTGGAGGAAGGAACTAGAGGATCGGCTATCCTTGACCTGATTCTAACCAACAGAGACGAGTTAGTGGATAAAGTGGCAGTTTCGGGAACTCCGGGAGAAAGTGACCATGTTATACTTGAGTTCTTGATTCTAAGGGGAGCAAAAGCTGAGTGTAGCCAAACACGTACCCTGGATTTTAGGAAAGCCAATTTTAACAAACTCAGAACAATGATAAGTAAGATCCCATGGCAAGTGACTCTAATGAGAAAAGGAGCCCAGGATGGGTGGGAGTTTTTAAAAAAGGAAATTTTAAAGGCACAATTGCAAACAATTCCCACAAGGAAAAAAGGCAGAGGGCAACAGAAGAAGCCAATGTGGCTACACAATAAACTCAAAGATGACCTGAAAACAAAAAAGGACATGTATAGGAAGTGGAAGGAAGGACAGGCTACAAGGGAAGAGTACAGGCAGGTAGCACAGAACTGCAGGAATAGTGTCAGGAAGGCTAAAGCTGAGAATGAGCTAAGGTTAGTGAGGGATGCTAAACACAACAAGAAAGCTTTCTTCAGATACATGCACAGTAAAAGACAGAAGAAAGAAATGGTGGTTCAACTACGCGATGAGGATGGCAAATTGATAACAGATGACAAAGAAAAGGCAGAAGTGTTCAATTCCTACTTCGGCTCGGTCTTCTCCCAAAAGAGGGTCTATGACCCCCCTGGCAAACCTGAAGTGCAGACTGTAGGGGAAGGATTGCAGCTTGAGATTGATAGGCAAATGGTCAAGGAGCACCTGATTACTCTGAATGAGTTTAAATCTCCAGGGCCTGATGAACTGCATCCTAGAGTAATAAAGGAACTGGCAGAAGAACTCTCAGAACCACTGTCTATTATCTTTGAGAAATCATGGAGGACAGGTGAAGTGCCAGACGACTGGAGGAGGGCAAATGTTGTTCCCATCTTCAAAAAGGGCAAGAAGGAAGAACCTGGGAACTATAGGCCAGTCAGTCTGACATCAATCCCGGGGAAAATTTTGGAGCAGATTATAAAGAAGTCAGTCTGCAAGCACCTTGAAAATAATTACTAGAAGCCAGCATGGATTTGTCAAGAACAAATCCTGCCAGACTAATCTGATCTCATTTTTTGATTGGGTAACCTCCCTTGTGGACTGTGGGAATGTGGTGGACATCATATATCTGGACTTCAGCAAAGCTTTCAACAAAGTGCCTCATGATATCCTGATTAGCAAGCTAGCTAAAAGTGGGCTAGATGGAACAACTATCAGGTGGATCCACAATTGGCTACAGAATCGGACTCAAAGAGTGCTTATCAATGGTTCCTTCTCAAACTGGGGAGAGGTAACGAGCGGAGCAGGGTACCACAGGGCTCGGTCCTGGGCCCAGTGCTCTTCTACATTTTTATTAATGACTTGGATGAGGAGGTACAGGGAATGCTTGCAGATGACACAAAGTTGGGTGGAACAGCTAATACTCTGGAAGACAGAAACAAAATTCAAAGTGACCTCGATAGGTTGGAGCGCTGGGCCAAAAACAACAGAATGAAATTTAATAGGGATAAATGCCAAGTGCTGCACCTAGGGAGAGGAAACCAAATGCAGAGTTACAGAATGGGGGACACTTGGCTCAACAATACTACAAGTGAGAAGGATCTTGGAATTGTGGTAGATCACAAACTGAATATGAGCCAGCAATGCGATGTGGCTGCAAAGAAGGCAAATGCTATTTTGGGCTGCATTAATAGAAGTATAGCTTCCAAATCGCGGGAAGTGATAATTCCCCTTTACTCGGCACTGGTCAGGCCTCATCTCGAGTACTGCGTCCAGTTCTGGGCACCACTTTAAGAAGGACGTAGACAAACTGGAGAGGGTTCAGAGGAGGGCAACAAGGATGATAAAGGGACTGGAAACAAGGCCCTATGAGGAGAGACTAAAAGAACTGGGCATGTTTAGCCTTGAGAAGAGTAGACTGAGGTGAGATATGATAGCACTCTTCCAGTACTTGAAGGGATGTCACACAGAGGAGGGCCAGGATCTCTTCTCGATCATCCCAGTTTGCAGGACACGGAATAATGGGCTCAAATTACAGGAACCCAGATTCCACCTAAATATCAGGAAACATTCCCTGATGGTCAGAGCAATAAGACAATGGAATCAACTACCTATGGAGGTGGTGGGCTCTCCCAGTCTGGAGGCATTCAAGGTGCAACTGGACAATCATCTGTCAGGGATGCTTTGACCTGGATTCCTGCACTGAGCAGGGGGTTGGACTCGATGGCCTTGTAGGCCCCTTCCAACTCTACTTTTCTATGATTCTATGATTCTAAGTGGTGTATTTATGTCATTGGGTGGAGGGCAGAGACAGTCATCCTGTTCAAGCCTGGGTGGTGGGGCCACAAGCTCAGGCAATTGGTAAAAAAAGGTGGTGTATTTATGTCATTGGGTAGAGGGCAGCAGAACTGCAGAACCAAGCCTTTAGAAGCTAAAATAAAGGCAATTTGAAAAGTTGTTCCACATTTCAGTCAGCTATCTGCCCCCTAACAGACTTGTGTAAAAAGCAGTAACCCTGTAAAGCTTGTCAGACAAAGAGTGCCTATCAGGCAGCCGAAGGGTTAAAGCTCCCATTTGAATTGTAGTACCTGTCTCTTGTGTATGCAAACCGATATAGACTTGGGGGCTTTTGATTTTTGTTGTTTTTGTTTTTTGTGAGTGAGTGAGGGAAGGTGTGCTGGTGGTGGGGGGCTGTCAAAGGCTTTTTCTTCTGAGTTAGTGTAGATGAAATGGGGAGGATTCACACCCCCCAATTTCATCTTTTCCAATGGGGGAGATGTGGAGAAAAAGCGTCAGAGTTTCCTGCACCACACACACACCTCCACGTGTGTAAACAAGTATAATCCCAGCTGGGTGCTGGGAAATGCAAAATGTACATAGTTTCTCTGATGGCTCCTGACACCGCAGAGTCTCCCATGACTTTGATGGCCATGCAAATGCAGCAAAGAGCCACCCCTCCCCTGCCTTGCCCAGATGAAGTTCATCCTAATTGGCTAAAGACACCTGGGCTACTGAAAGGAGGGGTGGGCGGAAGAATCTATACTGCTGCTGTGGCTTTTGGGGTTTGTTGCTGTCTGCACACTTTCGCGGGAGTAGGGCTTTTGGCTGAGGCAGGCTCTAAAGAAGACCAACCCCCAGGTAAAAGGAGTAAGGGCCTGAGTATTTATATAGTAAAGGAACTAGCTTTTGTTATTTTGTAGCTCTACTGTATATACCAAAGTGTCTCCCCACCTTTCTCCCTCTTCCCTCATTCCTCACCTTTTATTGTAATCTGTTTACCTTAAATAAACTTTCCTGGTTTTACCCCACACGGTGTGTGTAGTTCCTCTGTGGTTCAGTGCTAAATCCAGTGTATAGACCAAGGGCAAGGACTTGAGAGAATCAAGTGAAGACGGCAGAGCTAAGGCTGGCAGTTTTGCACCTTTGATCTCTGGTCTTGAGTAAAGGACCGGTTGGCAGTCCTTCACAATGTCCCTAAGATCAGCCTCTGTACCAGAGGACTGGCAAATGGCCAATGTAACAACAATTAAAAAAAAAAAAAGATCTAGGGGGGATAAGGGAAATTCCAGGCCAGTTAGCTTAACGTCTGTTCCAGGTAAATTGGTTGAAAGCGTTATTAAAGATAAAATCAGTAAGCATATAGAAGGACAAGTCCTGCTGAGAAAGAATCAACATGGCTTCTGCAAAGGTAAGTCCTGTCTCACTAACCTAGAGTTCTTTGAGAGTGTCAATAAATGAAGTCACAGGGATGATCTGGTAGACATTGTTTACTTGGACTTTCAAAAGGCTTTTGACAAAATCCCTGAGCAAACATTGCAGTCATGGAATAAGAGGGGAGGTCTTCTTATGGATCAGTAACTAAAGAACAGAAAGCAGAGAGTAGGAATAAATGGAAAATTCCCCCAATAGAGGGATGTAAACGGGTCCCACAGGGTTCTGTATTGGGACCAATGCTTTTCAAGTTATTCATAAATGATCTGGAATCAGGAGTGAGCAGTGAAGTGGCCAGGTTTGCTGATGACACCAAATTATTTTGGGTAGTGAAAACAATAAGGGATTGTAAGGTGCTCCAAAAGGATCTCTCCAAACTGGGAGAATGGGCATCAAAATGGCAAATGTGGTTCAATGTAAGCACGTGTAAAATAATGCATGTTGGAGCAAAAAATCCCAGCTTCAAGTAAAATCTGATGGGATCTGAGCTAGCGGTGACTGACCAAGGAAGAGATCTTGGGGTTGTGGTGAACAGTTTGATGAAAATGTCGACCCAGTGTGCAGCTGCTGTGAAAAAGGCAAACTCCATGTTAGGCATAATTAGGAAAGGAATTGAAAATAAAACTGCCAAGATCATACTGCCCATATACAAATCTATTGTGTGACCACACTTAGAATACTGCGTACAGTTCTGGTCACCACACCTAAAAAAAGACATTGTAGAGTTGGAAAAAGTGCAGAAAGGGGGCAACTAAAATGATCAAGGGACTGAAGCAACTCTCCAGTGAGGAAAGGGTTTGTTTAGTTTAGAAAAAAGCCAAGTAAGGGGAGGCATGATAGAGGTGTACAAAATTATGCATGGTGTGGAGAAAATGGACAGGGAGAAATTTTTCTTCCTCATAATATTAGAACCCAAATTATCCCATGAAGCTGACTGAGGACAGATAAAAAGTTCTTCACATAGTGCATACAGTGCCTTTCAGAAGTATTCACCCCCCTTTGACTTCCACATTTTGTTGTGTTACAACCTGGAATTGAAATGGATTTAATTGGCATGGTTACCACTTGATGTACACAAGATACCAGTGTGAAAGTGCAAAATAGAAGTACTACCTTGAGACGAGATGCCTGCAAGCTTCATAACATGCTGAATTTCCAAGCTGCAGAAGATAGAGCAGGATTAAAATGTGTTGGAAGTAAACTAATTGTAAACGTGCAGCTTGCAAGATAATGATGTCCAAGCACATTTTTTTCATTGCCCTACTTGATCTGTATAATAGTTAAAATCAAAACAAATATCAACTCTGAAAATAAACTCAGCATTTGCAAAGATAAAAAACACCAAATCCAGATATTGGAATTGACACACTCCTTTTGACAGACAGATGCAAGTTCAGCAAAGCTTCCGAAGACCAACCCTAATAGGAGTTGGATTGGATAACACTTTGTTATGTTTTTCTACATGGAATCATGATTCGTTTTTTCCTAGAGGCATAACATTTTCCTGAAGCATGTACACAATATCACATTCTAACTTTGTCACAATAATTCATCTTTGAGTCCATCACTGGGAAACTGCTCTGTACAGTGTCTGTCTTTTCCATGTATTAATGGAAAAATACATGCAATATACACAGTTGATGACTGTGTGTACTTTTGGACACAAATATCTGTGGGAGGGGAGTCAGGTATAAAGTGGCCCTTTGATTACATCTAGAAGATAGTCACGTTTTTGGTAGCCTTCATAGATCTCTAATGGTGTTCTTGTCAATGTCCTAGACATTTGGTACACCCATGATATAGTCAAACATTTCTTTGTTTTTTAATCTTAGAGGCTGCCATATGACTTAACATCACTGATTCTTTTGATTTATCTGACAAAATGGGTCCTATTCCATGAAAGCTTATGCCATAATACATTAGTCTTTAAGGTGCTGCAACACACACTGTTTTTGTTAAGTTGCAGGAGGATAGCTTCTGTTGCTTAAAAAAAAAAAATCTGCTTCACAGCTCTCCTACACCTTCTGGCAGAATAAATGAGTTATGAATGCCCATTACAAGAAACCTAACAAGCATGCATGCCCCAAACGAGTAAAACGGAACAACCTAGTTTTCCCAGGATGCTCTCTGTCAAATGAGAAGCAATGCACAGTTGTAAAAACAAAATACTTTTTATTAGACATTCCATGTCAGAGGAACAACCTTATTTGCAATTCTATCTCTAGAACCAAAATATTTATTGGAACCTGGATTAATCCTGGCTTCTAATTTCCTGGTGTATGAGGGGCATGATCGAAGTTACCCCTTCACACACTGGGGAGTGTGTGTGTGTATCAAAATTTCACGCAATAGAAGGTTAATCTTCCCCATCCTTTGAAGCCCGTTTAAGGAAGGCTGCAGTCTAAAGCAAACTTATCTGAGAAGTAAGCCCTGTTAAACAGTGACTTTCTTTTGAGTAAGCATGTGTAGGATTGGGCTGTAATTTGAGTTTGTGTGTGTGTGTGTGTGTGATTACTAGTTTGTCGATGTCCTGTGGGAGACGGAAGCCTGTTTGTGTGCTGGAATATAACCCACCAACGTCCAAAAGTGTAAGTATTATTTCAGGTTGGTTTATCCAGAAAGTGTGTCTTGTGGTACTCTTATCAGAAGCTTTTATATGGTTTCTTGACCACCTGCAGTCAAGACATCTCCTAATACCTGTCTCTAACCTAACTTTTAACATACTCAAAAGAGCAAGTTCTGTTGCTTTTGGGGGGTTGTCTTTACTACCCCAGTTACCCAAATCCTCCTCTCATCCCCTCCCTTAAGCGACGCTCTATTATAACCATGTTTGCAACACACGTGTTCAAACATTAAAAGCTCAACCAACGGGAACATCGGGCAGACCTGCTGGAACTGAAAACCTTCCAGCCACGCGGAACGAAAGAGGCTAGGGAGGGCGGCCGCTTGTGTGTGTGTTTTGTTATTACCTCAAGGAATTGAATGGGGTTGAACTGCATCGCATCCCCATCCCACCTCTCTGGCCGAGGCGCATGCGCGGTCGGCCAGGCCCTGCTCTCCCTGCCTGAGCAGGTGCAGGGATGGGCCCCGCTATGGAGCGGAGGCAGCGGGGATGCCGCGGAGCTCCAGCCTGGGGGTGCCGCCGCCTGCTGCCCCTGCTCAGCGCCCTGCTCTGCGCTTCTGGGGACACCAGCGTCGGCCCGGTAGGGACGGGGAGCGGCGAGCCGCCAGTCTTGGTGGGTGCTGTGAGGGACAAATGAGCAGAGCTGAGGGCCGCCCGGAGCGGCGGGAGCGCCGCTTTCCATCCTCAGGGGGGCAGAGCCCGGCCGGGCGTCGCCCCACTCCCACCCCGGGGTCTCTCAGCTTGGCCACGCGGACTGCCCACGAGCCCGCTGGCCGGCTTGGCCGAAGGGAGGGCACGTTGAGTCACCCGCTAGTGATGGGAGAGGGAGCCATGCCAATTAGCCTTCTCCTGTCTGGTTGGCAGGGAGGAGCTGGTTGAGGTGGTCACCCCCCCCCCCTTCCGCCCGGTTCTCTTCCTGACATGGCGTTATCTTAAATTAAATGAAGGTGGGGCAGGTCGTGGCGTCCTCGGTGCCCTGTTGGTTGTGTCTCTCCCACCCCACTCTCCCTGTGAGGAAGGAGCAGGTATCCCTAGGAAGGGAAAGCTGGGGCGTGGGGGAGCGGGATGTGGAAGATTTGTTTGGGTACTACCAGCCTTGATGGATGCAGGCTGGCTGGCTGGGGGTCTTCAGAAGCAGAACAGAGAAGGGGCTGAGCTGCAAGGAATAAGTGGCTGCGATTCTGGGGGTCAGGGGGAACGTCATAGAGCATGCTTGGGTGTTTGAGGAGAATAGAAAAGGTGCATTAAGATGCCCTGATCTAATGGAGAATTGGAGATGGGCACATAATTCCCTTTTCTACCCAGACAGATGAGCTATCCCCTATGGGGGAACTTGAAAAGATGATTTCCTTTATATCCTGAAGGCCGTGTTTAGAATTCTGCATGGAATGACCTGCTAATATATCAATGTATATACACATCATCAAATGGGTATATATTGCCTTTATGGCCAGCGATGCACGCACAGAAAAAGGAGGAATGCCTTAATTTTAAGTCTTGTGCGGTGTGATAATTGTTTGTGGTGGTCCTGATATTGGTCTGTAATCATAATCGTTAATTGTTCTTTTTACACACTTTTATGACATTGTGTGTGACATCTCTAGGTGTTAACAGTTTTAATAAACAAAAACCATGATGAAAATGCTACCAGATGCAAGTTTTTTGCCTTAAAGATATGTAATGGTAACACCTTTATTAAACAAAAGCCACCATGAAAATAACAACAGATGCAACTTTTGAATGACTTGAAGATATGGCTTGTTAATAACACACTTTTTTTTTTAGCATTCAGGTCACTATAAAGGAGCAGGCTGCTCAATTAAAAGAGGTGTGCAATTTTATTTGCATGGACAACAACATTAAACTTTACTGACATTCCTGAATATACTGATTTTGAAGGATTACATGTTAATGAGATGGGTGCTATGAGTAAGGGGAGCAGTTAAGGACAGCCTCCTTCCTGAGTCCTACCACTAGCATTCTTTCCTTGGTTCCCTTAATATGCTATAGAGTTAATTCTGTAAGTGTAAAACCTTCACAGAGCAGTGACAATTGGGCTAGCTAACCTATGCATAAAACTCTTGATGCATGGCCAGTCTGTTTCATAACATTGACTCATTACCAACAGCAGTTGGTGCCATAACCAAGGGGTCTTGAAGTGAAGCTGTCTTGCTCAAACAGCAGCCCTTAATGCCACAGGGTAAACCCCTTTTGGAACTGAGGAGACTCTCCAAAGTACCTAGTTTGTGATTGGGGGTTAGGGGATGGATGAAAGAAAGGAAAGTTTTTTTAAAATCCCGGTGGGTGCACACCTCAAAAATGCCAATGGCCATGCCTAAAGTAGCTCTTTGGATCCAAGCCTTTTTGTGATAAATGCTATGGCTAAATCAGGCTCAGTGAAAAAAAAAGTTACTTTGTACTGACTATAGAATTATCTGTGGGAATTTGGTGTGTGTGTGTGTGCGTGCATGCATGTGTGTGAATGTTCCTGTCATTAAGGGGTTTGAAGTAATTATCTTCGATTCTGTGGCCCCAATCTAGAGAAAGTTAATCACATTTTTGTTCCATTTAATTAAATAGTGTAAGTTAAGCATAGCTAATTTAAGTGTGACTAAATTGCTCTGGATTGGGGAGTATGATTCCATTAACACAGGAATTACCATAGTATGTATGCACCCCCAATGGTAGTTCTGTGTGACAGCCATGGATTCAATCCTGCCATTAATTATGCATGGGTAAGTCTCCTTGACTTTAATGAGGGTATACCTGAGTAACTGGATGCGGGGTTGCATCTCATTTTTTGATTATTTTAATTTTTGTGATGTTTCATTTGTTGAGGGGAGATTCTGCTTTAGTTGCAAACAGAATGGACTATTGCTAAACCAATGTGAATGAGCAATCGATTAACTACTTCTGTCTTTATAAGCAACTTGAGAATTAGATATTGTGCAATAAATATACACACACAAATCTAAAGGTACATATTTATGGTATCAGGATTTATAGTGTGGGAGGAAAAAAGAAATCAGAAATAAGGAGGAAAGAAACTATGTAAATAATAAGCATGAAGGGAATCATAACAATAGAGTAACTTTTTTTTTTTACAGAAAACCCAGGCAGATTTTCCTAGGTGCTATTTTTCATTAGGTTAGCTGAAACAAAACCGAGTGATGCCCTTGTTCAAACCCTGAACTTTTTTTGGTGTTTTAGCCATTTCAACTCTAGGAGCAGATATAATTATCACTTTAATTCAAATATTATAAAATGAACTCACATAATTTGCTAGTATATTATAGAAGTGTTTGCTAAAACACTATTTGAATATAGCAATATTTGGATGAATAGTGGGCTCTGGAGCACTGAATGCTATTCTGAGCATGGAGAACCTTTCTATGCCATGGTTCTACACAGGATCAGGCATAGCTTCATCTTCTGCTGTGGAGGCGGCATAGCATTGTAAGCCAAACACAGGGAAACATCAACCACATAGGCAACAGAAATGAGAATCAAATGCACTTCAAGGAGCATTTTCCAGATGAGCTGCTTAACAAGGATGATGGGAAGAATCAGGATGAATAGGAAAAAGAGGGAGGCTCTTGTTATAAGAGCCATTAAAAAAATGTCTACTTTGGTGCACTTTGATTTAAATGTTGTAGCTTCATTAGTTAATAATGGCTTGATGTGATCCAACCCTGCCAACCCCAGTGCATTTTTCAGTAACAAGTAGCCTAAGGGCCTAAGAATGTCATTAGTTAGAGAGAAGAGAATATCTTATATACATATTAAATGATGGGCTTCAAGTGAGGGTGGAATGGGTTCCAAATTATGTCAGTTTTTGCAGATTTTCCAATTTTGCAGTATTAGGCATGGCTTTATTTTTTTTAGACTTTGCAGTGATTTAGTGTTCAACCTATTGTGGGCGGGGTACACTCTCTGTGAAAGAATAGGTACACAGATTGGGAGTGCTCCTTGATCCAGCATTGTCACTAGAGACCCAAGTGGCTCAGTGATGCAGACTACCTTTTACCAACTTTACCTGGTTCACCAGCTGCAGCCTTTCCTAGAGAGGGATAGCTTGGCTACACTGATCCATGCTCTGGTATTCTAAGAAATTGTTTACTGTAATGCATTATATGTGGAGCTGCTATTGAGGATGACTTGGAAGCTTCAATTTGTGCAGCATTTGGCTACTAGAATTCTGGCTGGTTTGCTTAGTGGACCCAGATTACATAAATTCTTAAAGAATTATATTGGCTGCCTCTTTGTTTCTGAGCCCAATTCAAGGTGCTGGTAAAGACTTTAAAATGGCTTGGAACCCAAATTCCTGAAGGAATGCCTCCTCCCATGCTATCCTGAATGAGTATTGTATTAAGATTTTCAGGTGTAGCCCTTCTCTGAGTACCATAAATGATGTGCATTATACAGCAGAACTGGGTATACCTGCACATAAGGCCAAAAGTCAACAAAAGGAGGATGAGGTTAGGGTACGGGCATTATTGAAGAGAAATGGAGTCATTTATGTGGATGAGAAAGGAGAAATGGATAAGATAGTAGAAATAGATTGACAAAATATAACTCAGAAAATCCAATCCCTGAAGATAGTGAGTTGGAATATTGCAGGTTGGGGAGAATAAAGCCTTTAATGGAGAATTTAGAGATTATATTAAGCAATTTGATATTCTGATGTTCCAAGAAACATGGTCTAAGAAGAAAGTAGAATTAAATGGGTTTCAGAGTTATTCTGTGGAAGCCAGATCAGATTACAAGAAAGGCAGACCAAAGGCTGGTTTAGTATGTTTTATAACATCCACTTTGTCTGCAAAGATAACACCTCTCCCAGCAAAGGAACCAATAGCAATGGCATTGCTGCTTGAAATACGTCACTCAAAATTGCTGATAATAAATGCATATATACCACCAAAGAAAACCAAGAAAGAAAATATGGGCTATTGGGATGAATTGGAAGAGTATGTCTTGGGGCTGGAAAGTTTATATCCATCTGCTTACATCCTAGTAGCGGGAGATCTTAATGCTAGGATAGGTGAAGATGACTATTCAGTCTGTACCTCTAAGTTTTGGTGTCCAGGTAAAAGAATGGATGAAGATGTATATGGCATTAGTGAGAGGAATTCAAAAGATTCAACTATTAATGCTGCAGGAATCAGGCTAATTCAATTTAAACAAAAGTTAGGCTTGATGATCTTGAATGGTGCCACTCTTGGGGATAAACCTGGTGAATACACTTACAATGCGCAGATGGGTAGCAGCGTGATAGATTATGTAATGATCTCTGGTGCTATGAAGTGTACTGTCAAGAACTTTCAGGTGGGGTCAAGCTATTTTAGTGATCATCAGCCCCTGATTACTGAGCTGGACTCCTTCTTTTGCCCAATACGAATAGTAGTACAGGCAGCCCCATTAAAGTCAGTTGAATGCGCAAATAGGAGACGCCTAAAATGGACCATAGAACTGAATAATAATTTGAGTGAGGCACTGAATGCCCCTGAGTTGAGGGATTTAAAAGCCAGGATAGAAACTAGTTTATCGAATGACTCACTTATTTCATATGATCGACTAGTTTTGATATTGGGAAGCCTTCTATCCAAGGAAACTGGTCAGCGAAAAAGGATTATTGGTGCTGGGTATAATAATTGGTTCGACAAGGAATGTGCCCTTAAAAAGAAGGAGCTAAAAAGGTGCTATATGCAATATAGAAAATCTAAAGAAAGGGTACTGCCAATGTCCTACTTTCAGCTAAAAACAGAGTATAAAGCCCTGATACTAAAAAAGAAGAAAGAGATGGAAAAAGAAATTTGGTCTCAGTTGATAGAGGCTTCACATATTAGAGACAACAGAGTTTCTGGCTCATAGTTTCAGGTGCCATGCAGGGGATGAATGGAATTAAGTATTGCTGTATTTCTGCAACAGCCTGGGAAAGTCACTTCTACTCTATCTTCAACGTAATAACTAAAGAAAAAGGGGAAGTATTATCAGAAAAACAGGTAGAAGACTTGTCATCTTGGGAGCCTGTAACAGAGTTAGAAGTGACAAATCTTATGAAAGACCTCAAAATGGGTAAGGCACCAGGGCCTGATTTTATACCAGCAGAGTTGCTGATGAAAAACAAGGAATGGTGGGGAACACCTCTGGCGTCCTTATTCTCCCATATAGATAAAACAGGCCTAATTCCTTTAAGCTGGAGAGAAGCAATAATTGTTCCAATCTATAAGAAAGGTAGTAAGGCAGATCCAGCAAACTACCGCCCCATAAGCCTTTTATCTATAATAGGAAAGCTATATGCTATGCACCTGAAACTTAAATTAATGGACTGGATTGAGGAGAACAATATTATTGGAGCAGAACAGGTGGGTTTTAAAAAGGGTTGCTCAACACTGGATCATGGGGTAGTTTTATACCATTTGGCTGAGAAATACTCAAAACATCAAAAAGGGAAACTATATGCTGTGTTTGTGGATCTTAAATCAGCATTTGATTCCATTTCGAGAGGGCGGTTATGGGAAAAACTGGAAGCAACCTCTATAGATAGGAGACTACTTTTTCTGATGAAAAAATTATACATTAATACTTCTTTGAAGGTTCGTTGTAGTCCAGAAGGGGATTTATCAAATGCAGTCCCAATGACAAGAGGGGTGCGGCAAGGGTGTGTGTTAGCACCACAGTTGTTCAATCTATATATAAATAATCTGGCTCCCAGTTTATACTCACCAGATTATCATCTCCCAAAATTGTCTGGAAAAGAAATTCCGATACTGCTGTATGCAGACGATGCAGTACTGTTATCCCGGACAAAAATTGGGTTACAAAGGTTGATGACGCAGTTTTCCAAATACTGCCTGGACGAGAGTCTGATGATAAATTATCAAAAGACTAAGGTTATGGTGTTCTCCGGGGGACGTAAAAAGTGCAATTGGTTTATGAATGGACAGCATATTGAGCAAGTGTACAGTTATAGCTATTTGGGTATCACTTTTCAAGCATCTCTTAACTGGGCAAGACAGAGAGATCTCTCAGTTCAAAGTGCAGCAACTACGTATATCAGCTGCAGTAGTTCGATTTTTTCTCACTAAAGGGGGGGCCATGTACCCTCAGTGTTGCAAGTGTACAAAGCCAAGGTGGTAACAAAACTACTATATGGTATCCAATTGTGGTATATGGGCATGAATCAGGAGATGGAACGTGGCCAATCCAAATTCTTGAGGAAAATTCTCTGTCTCCCCGTTGTGCAAAGAATGCAGCACTGAGATTAGAAGCTGGAATCCCTTCTATAGAAACCTTAGCTTGGATATATACATTTAACTTTTGGGTCCGTGTACACATGTGCCTAATCCCTACAAGCTATCTGGCATTGATGTTGACTGACAATTACACCTGTCTATGGATGAAGAAGTTAAATGATAAAGCCAGTCAAATTGGATTGTCTTTAATCCAGGTAAAACAATATAATTTTATAGAAGTGAGGCGACAAATTAAGAACAGACTTTTGGACATTGACTTTCAGCTGGCACGGTCAGAGGCAAACTGTGAATGCTCACCACTGAAGTGGGGTATAGAGCCAAGACCAGACTATGTTTCAGCGAAATACCTTCAGGTTTTATCCATAGTTAAATTCAGGAAAGCGTACACTGCTGCTCGTTTTAATTGTCTTCCATCTGCAGTCATGGAAGGTCGTTTTAAAAAACTTCCACTTGAATTAAGACTGTGTCCTTGTCAGTCAGGACAGGTCGAAACAGTGGAACATATTTTACTGGACTGTAGTTTTTATAAAGACATTAGGGCCCATTTTATAACCCCATTACTAACTTTGTTGCCTGGAGGGCCAAAAGTATTTTACATTTCACATCTTCTGGCTGGCACAAATATGGTTGAAATTGTACAAACAGCAAAATATTTTGCTGCAGTTATTAAGAAAAGATCACAGATAGTTAATGGCTGTTAGCAACACTTTGGAAAATAAACTGTATGGGCACAGGTTTTATGTTCTGTATATGTATATATTTTTAATTAACTACTTTAATGACTACCCATATGGTTTTGCTGTTATAATTTACAATCCTATTTTATTGTTTTAATAACAACTTTTTAACAATAATTGTTTTTTTTTAAAAATCATTTTAATGTATTATTCACTGTTATGCATTATTCACTGTTTTAATAATAATTTTAACAATGGTGTCTTAATGCTTGTTTTGAGTATTGTTGTGTGGAAAAGGTCTATGGACCAAATAAACACTGATTGATTGATTGATAAATGATGTGCATTATGCTTGTACAAAGGAGATGGCCTTTTCTCTGGTGGTGTCCTGATTTTGGAACACCCTCCCTAGGGAAGTTCAACTGGTGCTGACTTTGCAATCCTTTCGGCATCAGATCAAGATATTTTCTTTGGCCAGGCATTTTAAACTGGTTTCATTGCCTCTGTCTGCATTATAGTTTTATGATTTTCTTGCTTCTCAGTTTTATTGTTATGTGAAGGATGATGTGATATGTTGTGTTGATCTGTACTATATTGTGTTGTTGTTTTTATTCTACCGTCTTGAAATCTATCAGAATGAAGGGAGATCTAGAAATGATTAAAATCAATAAATAAGATAGAGAAGTGTTAAAGTAAATGTTTAGCTTTATTAGTTTGGAGTGTGTGAGTTTGACAATGACTGCTTCCAGATGAGTTTTTTTTAAATCACACCATTGCCCTGCCACATTCATGGAATTTTACAGGGGTCCAGACAATGTAACTTGTAACCTTCCCATGTTTTCCCACTGCTTCTTCTGTCTTTTTCTATTACTGCAGAACATTCATTAAGGAGAAAAAGATGGAATAGTTACACAGTGCCTTCTGATTAGTAGTGCTAGGTGCTCTAGCAGGGACTTGCTGGTTTTTGTTTTTATTTTGGTAATCAGTATCTTCTTCCAGGATAATGTACCAGGAGATGCCATCCCTTCTTGGAAGTGGATGACTAGTTGCAAAGGACAATAGTTTTGCACTGTTTATATACATCCTATTAATTCCTCAGTTGATATTTTGACTAGAGTTTAATGCAAAATGTTGGAAAAGGCACATAATCCAAAAGGCAGAAAACACATTTAATATGCCCAATCATTGAAGGGCAGCTTTGTTTTTGCTTTGGCCCTTAGTGCAGATCTGTAAACAATTACTCTAAAGTAATCGTAGATGTTACTATTTTAGATGTTTGTTGATTGTGGGGTTCTTTCAAACACAAAAACATATTCTTCCCTTCACTTCCTACAAAGGGTTGTATCCAATGTTAGTCCTACCTAGAACAGACCCATTGAAATGACTGGGACTTAAGTTAGACTAACATTGGTTATAACCCAAGGTCTTCTGAGTGAGAATAGCAGAAGTCCTTGTCCAACAAAAACTTGCACCATAATCCTTCCCACATGCAAAATGCGGATTTGAACAGATACCATTTTAGGTAAGGATGTGTTTTGTAGACTGGGTGATTATTTGCACTAACATACCTATCTGCAGTGTGAGAGCCAGTGTGGCGTAGTGGTGAGAGTGTTGCACTGGGACTCGGGAGATCTGGGTTCTAGTCCCCGCTCGGCCATGAAACTCACTGGGTGACTTTGGGCCAGTCACTGACTCTCAGCCTAACCTACCTCACAGGGTTGTTGTGAGGATAAAATGAAAAGGAGGATTAGGATTATGTAAGCTGCCTTGGGTTCCTTGCCGGAAACAAGGCGGGGTATAAATATAATAATAATTTAAAAAATCTGCAGTGCCAGGCTAATATCCTCTTTTGTGACATTATGCTGGTACAGTAGTCAGTATATTCAAACCAAAGGGATTGTCTGCTGATGCAATATTAAGATTGGGCTGTTAGTCCTTTGAGGCATACAGTCTAGAACTCAGTGAAGCATTCCTTCAGGTATCGATTGGTGACCCACAGTTTACCTCATAGGGTTGTTGTGAGGATAAAATGGAGAGGAGGATTATGTAAGCCGCCCTGGGTTCCTTGCAGGAAAAAAGGCGGGGGTATAAATATAATAAATAAAATAATACATTCTCTTACATTATATTTTAATTATTTTAATATATATGAAACTGAAATCGTTGCAAACCAGTAGAGGATGTCCAGTTCAAGCTGCTGGCCAATCCTTGTGTCAGGAAATGCTTTGGGGGGCAAAAGACATTGGAAAAATAATTTAGCAATACTGTATAGGTTTAGAAGCATAAGGGACTGCTTCTTATGATGATTTTAATACAGAGGTTTCCATCTAAGGCCATCCAATAAGTTTATGGCAGAGATGAAATTTGGATGGCCTTAGATGGAAACCTCTGTTCTCTCAGCCCCACCTGCGATATGGTGATAATATTAGCACACCTTACAAAGATCTTGAAAGGTCACTATAATATTTGTGAAGTACTTTGAAATATGCTGTATAATTGCTGCTTCTCGTTGTTATTTCCCAGGATCTAAAGAATTGTTTTAGGTGCACCTAAGATCTTGGTCATGCCTAATGGAATTTTAATTCCCTTCCCTCTAAAGAGCAGACCTCCTTCCCATACCACAAATTGCTTTTCAAAATTGTCTTTCAAAAACAGTTTGCAGTGTGGCATGGGGTTTGTGTTTCTGTTTGAGCAACATAAGCCCAAAGCCCCCTTAGGCACGTGGATCTGTCTGTGTGGTTCTTTGGATCTCAGCCATTATTATTGATATAATAATATCCTTCCTCTACTGAAACATTAAAGAATGTAACTGCCCATGTATAGATTTTTAGTTTATGCTTAATGTTCACTATCATACAGTTTCTATTTTTAGCTGTGGAATGAAGTGGTGATCATGTTAAAATAATCTCTTGATCCTTAGGAGTCAATCTGCCAGGTTCTGTTTTAAAGAGGTAAATAAATAACTGCAACAGTTCTGCATAATCACAGTGATGTTGGGTTATCTTGTAATGATCCTTGCCAATTCTAGGATGTTCTTGTGGTTCTTCATGCATCTTAAAAAAACATTGAACAGTGACATTAATTCTGTTGACGTCAAGATTTTTCATAATTAATCTGAATTTTGTTTTCTTTGAGGAAACTACTAAAAAGTGTCCATTTTTTCAGCAAGTTGGGTTTAAAGCTTGGTGTTGCCAAAATTATGTTCCTTCTTTACCTTTAGGAAATATAATGTGCATGCGTACATATGTGCTTTTGTCTCTCTCTCTCTCTGTCTCTGTGTGTGTGTGTGTACAGAGAGAGAGAGAGAGAGGATTAATTAGAACTCCATTAGGCTGGCTGGCTAATTTCTGTCATAATGTTTTCTAATGTTAATCTAAAGTGCATAAGCATTTTGAATATTTTTGACAGGTCGACAAAGACTCCAGTAAACAAGCGTTTCCATTCTGCAGTTGAGTCTGATTTGGCCCCTGTGCTATCAGGTCATTCATTTTGATACTGAATTCCTGTGTTAATGACCTGAAATATATGAGATAGATCCTTCTTGATATAAGTTGATATCTTGGAAAATAATCAGTAGACAGGCAGTCAAACAAGCATCCATTGCAGTACTGCATTTGTCCCTTGTTATCCTTCCCTCTCCCATTCCTTCTTTCCCTTTGCTCTCTCCCCAGTGTCAGGCTTTGTTTTAGATGTGTTTTCTTTCCTTCTTTCACTCAAGTACTATATGCATTGATGATGCTCTCTCTCTCTCTCTCTCTCTCTCTCTCTCTCTCTCTCTGAATGTCAATTTCCATCATACTCTAGCATGAGCAAGATAATTGGCAGAGGTAACAGCAAATGAAGTCCTGTCAAACATGGCCAGCTCCCAGCTGCAGCTGGGGAAAAAATGTGGAACACACCCTTGCCTTGCCCATCAAGCTTAATCTGTCTTTAGTAAATAAGAATATTGACCCCAAACAGCTGACAATAGTAAAACAGCTACTGAATAGAGAAAAGAACATAGAAATAGAATTGTTTATGTTTATGATGTTATTAATGCTCCTGGAATAAAGGCTGCTCCTGATATCTTCCGTTTTAAACGGAATACTTCAGATATTAGATATTATTTATGAAGCTCAAGACTGATCAAAGGTTCTGAAAAAGCAATGTAAGCTGTCCCCCTCCCCCCCTTTTTTTATTCAACAGGCGGTTAAGGGGGTTCTTGTCCTCTCCATCCATTACATATGTACCTGAAAATTATTTACTATAGCTGACAAGACATTAAAACGTAATTGTTTGGAAGTTGAAACTAGAAATATTTAAACAGGGTGCTTCCAGATGGAGAATTCCTAGCCCTACCAGTCAAAAGACATTATGCATTTTCCATCTTATCCTCCTTTACAGATTTTTTTTGTGGAAAGAAAAAACTGAAGAAGCAGTGGGAAAACATAGTTGGGTTACAAGTGAAAGATGATGTCGTCTGGACCCCCTGTAAAATTATGTGAATAAGGCAGAGCAGCTGCATCATTAAAAGCCTTGTCTAGAAGCCCCCTAAGATCCCCTACTGCTTTACTTTTTGGAAACCTTCTTCCGTAGGGGTTCATAACATTCCATATTTCTTGATTTCTTGTATGGAGATGCATTATCTCAAAGGTGTGCTCTGCCTCGACCACCAGTTATAGTTTAAAAGTGCAATTACAGTGCAAAATTCAGTGATATATTTTATGCTTTCATTTGGATTTTCATTTTCCGTCTTTTAACATTTCATTTGATTACATTCTCCTACTTGGTTTCAACAATATCACTTATAGAAACTGATGCATCTGAATATTTTAATTTCCCTGTTCTGAGAAGCATATCACATTAAAAGTGTCTAGAAGAAAATTTGCTTTGTGGTTGTGGTGGTGTGTGTCAAGCTTTGGATGTGCAAATACCTTCTATATGGACATTAAAACTCATAAATGGGTTTTTCTTAGGGGGTTGGACTCGATAGCCTTGTAGACTCCTTCCAACTCTATGATCTATGAAATCAAGAAGAAACCATGGAAAAAAGTAAGCTTCAGATGTTTAGTTAAAAATATACTAGCAAGCTTATTTTGTTTTAACACTGCCTTAACTCTGCTACTGTAGGAATCCAAGAACTAAATTGGCCTTTTGGGAATGAGAAACATTTGCCTAAGGTTCAGGGAATGCTGTAAGAAATGCACTGTTTGGTTCTGAATGCCATTTCTCAAATTCTGAAGTTGGAAGGGACCACTACTTTCTATCTTGTGTCCCAAAGGGCAATTGGGAATGTTCTCTGTCAAACACACATAGGATGCTTCCAGACAGAGGGCTCCTAGAGCTAACAAACAAAAGATACTGTGCAGCTATTCTGTCTTTTCTTCCTTAACATATTTTTCTGGTAAGGAAAAGTATGGAAGAAGCATTGAGAAAAGATGGGAAGGCTACAAATTGAAGTTGCCTGGAGCCCCCATAACATTTTGTGACTGAGGCAGTGCAGTTGCACAGTGAAAGCCTAATCTGGGAGCACCCTTAATCTTATTTGGCTGCTCTGCTATGGAGTATACTACATGGTCATCTAAAGACTGACGAAACCATATTTCCAAGTTTTGTTTTGAAATGTCTAATCATTCTCAGTAGCCCCCTTTCTAGCTTCTTAAATGTGTAATAGTTTTGAATATTGCTGTCCTGCAATGATTTGTCAAGAGTTGGGGAAAGTGATGAAGTGCCTTGGGGAAAGAGATACTGTTTTCAGCTCTGTGCAGGGAGGATGACTAAACATTTCTGTGAGGCCTGACGAAGTTCTAAACTGAGTGGATTTAATTTAAAAGGGATCTTTTCCTTCCAAAAACAGTGGGTGTAATTCTCAGATCTCCAAAAGTGTAAACTATACAGGAGTAACAAGGGAAGAAAGATATGGAGGACCCATCTGTGGAAAATACCCAGCTGCCTTGAGACCATGGACAGTCTGCAACACTCCCACTAATGTCTGCCACCACCTCTCCTTTTACCCTAACACCTGAGCAAAAGGAACTTCATGTTGTGGGTTAGTTTCCCACCTGGAATGGGGCAAGTACCAGCTAACTCCTCAGTCACCACTGAGCAAGTTTTCCCCTTGCCTTCCCCTTGGTCAAAGAAAGTAGTAGGACAGAGCAGTCTGGCATGCAGGAAAAAGATCATTGGGGTGTTCAATGTATATGGTCACACCCCAGGTTCCAAATAAAGAATATTAATTTAGAGATGTAAGGGATAAGGGAGAAAATACATAGCATAAAAAGAAACAAAACAATTTGCTCTGTAAATAGCCTACACTAGATAATCTTAAAGAGAAATTGCAAACTTATTAGTAAGGAGTAAGGATCACCCATGATGTTAAGCAGAAAACACATTTTTATAAGAAACAATCCCCATTTTTAACACTGTAGATTCAGAGCGAAGGTTGTGGGGAGGAGGAACAGGTGTGCACATGTGGTTTGGCACACCTCTAGGGACAGAATTTTGACATATATGCAGAGGGAGATGAACCATTGGCACCTTTCCACAACCCAGGAAGGTGGAAGTAAAAGGTGTGAACTGGGACAGATTTCCAATCTGCTCTTGGTAGACAGACCCATGAGGGGGGAAGTCCAGCCTGTGTATATAGAAGATGCTTGTAAGGTTAAAACTAGCACCTTGACTTGGACTCAGAAATGGCACAGGAGCAAGTATTTAGAAAGATATATCTGATATTTGAATTGAATTGTATGCTGTAATTTTAATTTTTTTGTTCTCTAAAATGGATTTTAAAAGATTAACCAGTTAAAGGGGATGACTTGATTATTTATTTGAACACAGAGTGATTTACTGTTGAACACACTTTCAAGTGTAGATAGTGACCTGGTTCACATGATCAAACAACCCATGTTTAACAAACCATGGGTTGTTTCTGAGCGCGCGAGAGTGCGCATGGTTCTCGCCTGCCTGCCTGCTTTCAGTTTCAAACCCACAGTTTGTTGTTGGGTTAACTCTGGATTGTTTAATTCCTGAACAACCCAGCATTTCTGGGTTCAGACATGGCTAACTATGGGTTAAACAAACCATAGTTAGCCATTATGTGTGAAATGGGTCAGCGAATCTCTCTTACCTTTGTTTTTCAAATTAAAGCCAAATACCTTTCTAAAATATACTTTAAAATATATATAGTCAGGTAAGCAAGTCATATAGTTGAGCTAGAGAGTATCCATAGTTCCTCCTATCTTCTAAAACCAAGAAATAGGGTGGCTTGGCTCAAACTGCTGTGGATCATTTTTGTTTCAGGGGCCTGAGTTGATGCATTTCAGTTGTGGAGTATATTAAGCTAAACTGGCTTTAAATATTTGTCATCAGAAACTGCAAATAGAATAACATCTTGCAAACAACAGTGAGATTATGACCCATACTTACCTCTTGAAAGTTAGAGATTTATTAATGACTTGGATGAGGAGGTGCAGGGAATGCTTATCAAATTTGCAGATGACACAAAGTTGGGTGGAACAGCTAATACTCTGGAAGAAAGAAACAAAATTCAAGGAGATCTCGATAGGCTGGAGCGCTGGGCCAAAAACAACAGAATGAAATTTAACAGGGATAAATGCCAAGTGCTGCACCTAGGGAAAGGAAACCAAATGCAGAGTTACAGAATGGGGGACACTTGGCTCAACAATACCACAAGTGAGAAGAATCTTGGAATTGTTGTAGATCACAAACTGAATATGAGCCAGCAATGCGATGTGGCTGCAAAGAAGGCAAATGCTATTTTGGGCTGCATTAATAGAAGTATTGCTTCCAAATCACGTGAAGTGATAATTCCCTTTTACTCGGCACTGGTTAGGCCTCATCTTGAGTATTGTGTCCAGTTCTGGGCACCACACTTTCAGAAGGACGTAGACAAACTGGAAAGGGTTCAGAGGAGGGCAACAAGGATGATAAAGGGACTGGAAACAAGGCCCTATGAGGAGAGACTGAGAGAACTGGGCATGTTTAGCCTTGAGAAGAGGAGACTGAGGGGAGATATGATAGCACTCAGGAACGGTGCAGGGCTGTTTGGCGCCCTAGGCCAAATTATATTAGGCGCCCCCCCTCGTGCCGTGGGGGGGGCCTCCGGAGCAAAGCAGCCCTGCTTTGCAACACCCCCCGCGCGCGTGCGCGACCGCGCGACCGCGCGCCCGTCCGCCAACCACCTACCTTCCCACCGCCCACCGCTGCTGGCTGCTGCTGCCGCCTCCTCCTCCTCCGACGCGATGGGACGAAGGTAGGTAGATGGTTGGCGGGCGGGCGCGCGCGCGGGGGGGCGGTTGCTGCGGCGGCGGCAGCGGCCGGCAAGCGGGCGGGGAGGAGCGGCGGAGGCGGCAGGCAGGGCAGGAGCGCGCCGGAGGCGAGGAAGGGGCGCAGAGTTTGCGCCCTCTTCCGCCACGCGCCCTAGGCAGCCGCCTGGGTCTGCCTAGCGGTAGCGCCGGCCCTGATAGCACTCTTCCAGTACTTGAGGGGTTGTCACACAGAGGAGGGCCAGAATCTCTTCTCGATCATCCCAGTTTGCAGGACACGGAATAATGGGCTCAAATTACAGGAACCCAGATTCCACCTAAATATCAGGAAACATTTCCTGACGGTCAGAGCAATAAGACAATGGAACCTACTACCTAGGGAGGTGGTGAGCTCTCCCAGTCTGGAGGCATTCAAGGTGCGGCTGGACTGTCATCTGTCAGGGATGCTTTGACCTGGATTCCTGCACTGAGCAAGGGGTTGGACTCGATGGCCTTGTAGGCCCCTTCCAACTCTACTTTTCTATGATTCTATGATCATGTATCCCCCATATTTAATTTATGTTCCAGATTGTTACAGTTTAGTGATTCCTATATGTGTCTAGCTCTGTTTAACTGTATTGTATCTGAGAGTTCTTTTATAGAGTTACCATATGCACTAATTGATCTTGTCAGCTTTGTAGTTTTTTTAGAACTCTGTGTAATACACTTTCAGTAGCAGCCATTGTTTTTGGCCTGCACTATGATTGAGTTATTTACAGTGCAATCCTATGCGCATCTACTCAGAAGTAAATCCCACTATGTCAAAACACAGGCTTCTTTTAAAACGGTTTTTTTTTTTTTACAAGGACTGTATGTATGTATGTATGTATATATATGACCCTGTCAAAAAAAATGAGCAGCCCTGTCAAAAAAACCCTTAAAAGGAAGCCTGAGTTTTGACAGCTGTCAAAACTCTGTGCTCCCGTAAATGGGGTGTCTTGCACTTTTCCACCTTACCAAACACCTATAGTCTTGGAAAAGGGTGGAAAAGGTGCAGGACACTTGAGAACACTCAGGTCCAACAAAAAAACTAGAGGATTTTTCTGCAAAGGGGGTGATCTACTGGCCACCCCCTTTCATGAGCAAAGATCCCTCCTGGCTCTCCTTTCCTTTGACAGCTCACCTTTTCACAGCTGTCAAGGGAGCACAAAGTAAAAAATGACCTATTTGCAGCCTATCTAGGTCAATGTCCATGGTTGGTGCCTACTACACTTTGACAGTAGAAACCTCCCAGGACATTGCCTAGGCAAGGCTTCCCATTTTGGACCCATGCAAGTGCTTGCCTCCTCACTTGTGCAAGATGACTTTTTTTTTTAATTAACAAAAATATTTGTGCAGATTTCTTGGGCTTAAAATATAAAAAAGGAGGTGGTGAACCAGTGGCAGCCCCTCCAATGTGCCAGTTGGGCACTTTGGAGGGGCTGTTAGTGGTTGTCACTAACCGCGATCTCCAGGGGGAAAAGATGAAAAAAGCTATGGCGAATGCAAAAGGGCTCGCAGTTTGCATGGAGGACACCAAGCCAGTGACAGACAGTTACT
Organism: Shinisaurus crocodilurus; assembly: GCA_021292165.1. NCBI lineage: Eukaryota > Metazoa > Chordata > Lepidosauria > Squamata > Shinisauridae > Shinisaurus > Shinisaurus crocodilurus. The sequence continues at coordinate 225,262,581 of CM037877.1, forward strand.
CCACTGTGCCAATTGGGCAAAGGTGGTGCAGCTGTCACTTGCAGTGGTGTAGGCAAGCTCGGTATGAGCAGCAAGTGGTTTTTGCCACTCTTTTTGAGTGGCTTGTTCACCATTTCCATTTACCCACAATGGGGTCGGTTGCCTGGGTTCGGACAACATTACAGCTCATCGTGGGTACAACTAGCCCTAAACAGGGCCGGATTAAGAGCATTATGGGCCTGGTGCTGAGGATTTTGGTGGGCCTTTTTATGGAAATAAATAAAATGAAGACGCAATTTTATATTAAAACAAATTAAATATTTTAATTACCATTAAAGTGCCAAAACTCAAAAACTCCTGCAGCTCATCAGTAAGGGTCTTCCCAATTTCCCCCAAATTATTTATTAAAAAAGAAAAAGCAGCCACAACAAAAAGCCAGGAAGCTTTGCTTGACCAAGAATAATTGTGTTGTTCTTGTTGTTTTGTTTCGTTTTTGTTTTTGTTTTTTTGTTAAACTAGCATTTGAACAATTGAGCTGCGAATCAGAAAGATCTTTTGCTCGAGGCTGGAGAGAGAGGTCCCTTCTAAATCTGAATATTACAGACCCTAGCAAGCCCCCCATGTGCTTCAAAGAAATGTAGTAACAGTGATTGAAATGCAAAAAGCTACTGAAATGCTAATTTGAGAACAACAGTTCTTGCTAGGTCTTGCCTCAAGCCTGTAATGCAGATGTGTTTAGAACACCTTTCTAATCTTGAAAAAATCATTAATTATGCTGAATGATAACGATCAGAGCTAACTCAAATCGTGCTGCGTGTCCCTATATTGTGGGCCTATTTTCTGTTATGGGCCTGGAGCGGCCGCTCCAATCGCCCCTATCTTAATCCGGCCCTGCCCCTAAAACAAGCCATGGGTTGTCAGGGTGGCTTGTTGCCCACAAACAGGCCAGCCTGTGGGAAGTGGTCCAGGTTTGCACAACACGACAACCCACCGTGGGTTCGTGCTGTGCTTGCAAACCCAGTCATAGTGTATATTTGTTATTTGAAACACTTTTAAAAATGAAAAAAACAGCTTTAAGAACGAAATCCAACATTGTGAGAGTGGACTTCTGCTCGTGCAACAGGACTTTTCCCTCCTCTTCTGCCCCCTGCAGGCCCCCCAAATCTGCTTCAGAAAGTCCCCCAATATTCTGGAGCAGATTCTGAGGATGCGCAAGGGGATGCAGTGGGGAGGGGAAATCGCCCTGTTCTACTGATGAAAGCCATTCTGTTGGTGGGAGGAATTAATTGGATACAAACCTAAATAAATATAAAAGGAAATTGAAGGAATATTAAAGGAAATAGCCGCTTTGGGGGGAAATAGCAGCTTTGGGAGGATTTTGGTGGGAAAACAGCTTTGGGGGGATTTTTAGCAGGAAAACAGCACAGTGAAAAGGGTTAAATCCCCCATCTTCCCATACCATGGTTCAGATCAGGCTTGCCCTGCTTCCTTCCACCCCACTCAGCTGCTTCTTGTGAAGAAAGAGGTGTGGCAGGGACTAAGCATGCTGTTTTAAAAATGTGATTATAGACTATTTTGAGTAAAGCAGTCTGTTATATTTAAACATTAGAGCTGCATTTGTTGATTTCATGGCCTGTGATCTCAACTACTATGTTGAAAATATGTTGAATTTATTTAACTTGTGATCTCTGCTCAATACTTGACAGGTCTACAAACACCTTGTCGCCAGTGTGCATTATGCTGGTAAAGCCTATTATGTGATACATAGGTAGCAGCACCAGTGAAGATTGCTTTATTACTTGCTTTTGAAGCAGAACTAACCCTTTTTTCAATCTAATTTCAGTTTTTAATCGGAGCTATTTACCTAGCAGCTGTAACATTACACTTACAAATTCCTTTTAGAGTCCTGTATACTAACACCAAACTGAGTGCTGGTCCTGTGTACCAATCTGTCACAAGCCACACATGAGGGAGGTATCAGTTGGCCTGAGGGAACCCCAAGGTTTGTGCATTGCAAAAACAAAAACACAAAAACAAACCCCTTAAGGAAAAGAAGCTAAGACGGTGGGGAACCAAAACCAGCACAATGATGACTGAGCATGATCAGTGGTCAAGGAATGCTGGCTGACTGTTTTGGTGGGGGTAGGGGGCAATGGAATGGAATATCCTGGAAGACGGCTGGAATTCTGAACCAGGAACTCCATACTGCAACATTTTGTTCCAGGTTCCACTTTACTGGTGTTTTTTAAAATTCTTCTAACTACATACTCACCCAAACTCTGAGGCTCAAACTACATGTAATGGTGCCAGACCCATTTGTTTAAACCCAGGTCTCCATGAATCATGTACAAAATAGGGGGGGGGGGCTGAATTTAAGAGAAAAGGGTGACATTGGCGGGCAGAACTAAACTCACCTTGTCCCATAGCTCATCTCACTTCACCCTCTTTTCCAGGTATTTTTCTATCCACCAGGCTTACTTCCAGTATTGGAGCCTGCCTGGAGGGAGGTACAGGACAAGGTAGAGGAAGGGTTCAGTTCCACTCACCCATTTACATATTCCACTTGTTCTTAAATTCACGCCCACCCCCAGTTTTATATTAAGTGAGGCAGATCTAGGTTGAAATGCATGATTTGCTGTTGCATGTGGTTCAAACCTAAGCTCCATCAGGTAATCATAAAGACCTCTGCCTGAGGCTGCAGCCAGTCAGCGTAGACAGTACTGGTCTAGATGGACAAATCGCCTAACTATAAGGCATAGGAGCATAAGAAGAGCCCTGCTGGATTAGACCAAGGGTCCATCTAGTCCAGCATTCTGTTCACACAGTGGCCAACCAGCTGCTCATGGGATCCCACAAGCAGGACATGAGTGCAACAGCACCTTCCCGCCCATGTTCCCCAGCAACTGGAGTACATAGGCATACTGCCTCTGATACTGGAGAAAGCACATAGCCAATCAGGACTAGTAGCCATTGATAGCCTTCTCCTCCACGAACTTGTCCAATCCCCTTTTAAAGCTGTCCAAATTGGTGGCCATCACTACATCTTGTGGAAGTGAATTCCATAGTTTAACTATGCGCTGTGTGAAGAAGTACTTCTTTTTATCTGTCCTGAATCTCCCACCAATCAGCTTCATGGGATGACCCCGGGTTCTAGTATTATGAGAGAGGAAAAATGTCTCCCTGTCCACTTCCTCCACGCCATGCATAATTTTGTACACCTCTTATCATGTCTCGCATTACTCGCCTTTTTTCTAAGCTAAATAGTCCCAGCTGTTGTAACCTTTCCTCATAGGGGAGTTGCTTCAGCCCCTTGATCATTTTAGTTGCCCCTTTTCTGCACTTTTTCGAGCTCTACAATGTCCTTTTTTAGGTGCGGTGACCAGAACTGTACACGGTATTCTAAGTGCGGTCGCGCTATAGATTTGTATAAGAGCAGTATGAGCTTGGCAGTTTTATTTTCAATTCCTTTCCTAATTATGCCTAACATGGAGTTTGCCTTTTTCACAGCAGCCGCACACTGGGTCGACATTTTCATCGAGCTGTCCACCACAACCCCAAGATCTCTTTCTTGGTCAGTCACCACTAGCTCAGATCCCATCAGATTATACTTGAAGTTGGGATTTTTTGTCCCGATGTGCATTACTTTACATTTGCTTACATGAAACCACATTTGCCATTTTGATGCCCATTCTCCCAGTTTGGAGAGATCCATTTGGAGCGCCTCAAAATCCCTTTTTGTTTTCACCACCCGAAATAATTTGGTGTCATTGGCAAACTTGGCCACTTCAGTGCTCACTCCTGATTCCAGATCATTTATGAATAAGCTGAAAAGCATTGGTCCCAATACAGAACCCTGTGGGACCCCACTATTTACATCCCTCTATTGGGAGAATTTTCCATTTATTCCTATTCTCTGCTTTCTGTTCTTTAACCAGTTGCTGATCCATAAGAGGTCCTCCCCTCTTTTTCCATGACTGCTATGTTCGCTCAGCTCAGGAGTCTTTGGTGAGGGACTTTGTCAAAAGCCTTTTGAAATTCTAAGTAAACAATGTCTACCAGATCATCCCTTTCCACATGTTTATTGACACTCTCAAAGAACTCTAGAAGGTTAGTGAAACAGGGCTTACCTTTGCAGAAGCCATGTTGATTCTTTCTCAGCAGAGATTGTCCTTCTATATGCTTACTGATTTTATCTTTAATAACGCTTTCAACTAGTGTACCCGGAACAGACGTTAAGCTAACTGGCCTGTAATTTCCCTTATCCCCCCTGGATCTTTTTTTTAAAAAATGTTGTTACAATGGCCATACACCAGTCCTCTGGTACAGAGGCTGATCTTAGGGACATGTTACATATTTTTGTTAGAAGATCAGCAATTTCATATTTGAGTTCTTTAAGAACTCTAGGATGGATACCATCCAGTGATTTATTGACTTTCAGTTTTTCAGTAAGGCTGAGAACTTCATATTTTGTCACCACTATTTGCCTCAATTCCTCAGACTCCCCCCTCTCCTGAAAACATCAGTTTAGGCACAGGCATCTGTCCTGTATCTTCTGCAGTGAAGACAGATGAAAAGAATTTATGCAGCTTCCCCACAACCTCCTTATCCTCCTTTAGTACTCCTTTAACTCCATTATTGTTCAGTGGTCCAACTGCCTCCCTAGCTGGTTTCCTGCTTCTGATATATTCAAAGAATTCTTTATTGTTGGCCTTGATATTGTCAGCAATATGCTCCTCAAAATGCTTTTGTTGTTGTTGTTGTTGTTGTTGTTGTGCATCTCTTATTGTCTGCTTGCATCTCCTTTGTGCAAGCTTGTGCTCCCTTTTGTTTTCCTCATTTGGGCAAGACTTCCATTTTCTGAAGGAAACCTTCTTATCTCTAATAGCTTCCTTGACACTGCTTGTTAACCATGCTGGTGACCTCTTGGATTTGGTACTACCTTTCCTAATCTGTGGTATACATTTTATCTGAGCTTCTGTTATTGTAGTTTTGAGTAATTTCCCAGCATTTTGAAGGGATTTAACCCTTTTGACACCCCCCCTCTTCAACTTCCTTTTTACCAGTTCCCTCATTTTGGAGAAGTTTCCTCTTTTGAAGTCAAATGTTACTGTGTTAGACTTCTTTGGCAATCTTCCATTTAAATATATATTAAATTTGATAGCATTGTGTCACTATTTCCAATTGGTTCAACAACATTTACGTCTCGTACTAGGTCCTGGGCAACACCTCTTAGGATTAAATCCAGGGTTGCCTTCCCTCTGGTTGATTCCATGACCAACTGTTCTAGGGCACAGTCATTTAGGGCACTGAGAAAGGCAGCTTCCCATCCCATATTCCTCTGTAAATATCTCAAAAAGTTGGAAACTGGTCATATTTAAATACATTAATTTCCCTTTTTGTCACATCCCGATTCGATTCTCCCCAGTATGTAGCCTGCAACACTTCTAATAATATATGTGCATGCCCTCCTAAGTGGGTTCATACATTTCAGGCGTGGCAGAAAACAAGTGCATGAAACCTTTGTGTGTAGCAAACCTTTATCACAAACTGGCATATTCAAAAATAAGCTCTTCAGCTGAAAATGAGATCTGTACATTAATTATCTGTGTGCAGACAAAAGATCTAAATTTGCACACAGGTGGTAATTCAACCAGCTTTGGGAAGCTAGCAGGCCAGCACTGCTTATTGCAACCAGGTTTTGCTCATATTGTTATTTTATTTTTATACCATGTATTCAGACAAATCCAGTAAAATCAGTGAGCATAAAAAATGAAGCAAACTGCTTTAGTTCAGAATCTACCTTTAAACTAACAATGTATATCATTCTTTAAATGACAAACCTAACCGGAGTCCAGGAGGTTGTAAATTCCTCCTTGAGAAAGGGGATGGGTGGTAATTAGGCCACTCCTGAAAAACCTGGCCTGGATGATATTAACAACTGTAGGCTGGTTGTTAACATCCCCTTTCTGGGCAAGGTGCTTGAGCGGGTGGTTGCCGGTCAACTTCAGACACTCTTGAATGAAACTGATTATCTAGACCCATTTCAATTGGACTTCAGGCCTGTTTTTGGAATGGAAACTGCCTTGGTCACCCTGTGGGATGACCTTTGCCAAGAGAGGGACATAGGGAGTGTGACTTTGTTGATTCTCTTTGACCTCTTGGTGGCTTTCAATAACATTGGCCATGGTATTCTTCTGGATAGGTTGTCTGGGTTGGGAGTTGGATGCACCGCATTGCAGTGGTTCTTCTCCTAGTTGGAAGGCCGATTCCAGAAGGTGGTGATGGGAAATTACTGCTCTGTGCCTCGGCAGCTATGCTATAGGGTTCCACAAGGCTCTGTTCTAACCCCCATGCTGTTCAACATCTACATGAATGCTGGGGGAAGTTATCCAGAGGTATGGGCTGAGGTGTCACCAATATCTGGATGACGCTCAGCTCTATCTCTCCTTTTCATCAAGCCCAGGTGAGGCATGGTAATGCACTGGATGAGAGCCCATAAACTGAGACTCAATCCAAAGAAGACGGAGGTACTGTTAATGGGTGGTTCATCTGCCCAGCTACGTGATATTCAGCCTGTTCTGGAAGGGGTTGAACTCAACCTAAAGGATTAGGTCCATAGTCTTGGATCCTTCATTGTCACTAGAGGTACAGGTGGACTCAGTAGCATGGAGCACCTTTTATCAGTTTAGGCTGATATACCAGCTATGTCCTTATCTGGACAGAGCTAGTCTAGCTACAGTTATCTATGCTCTGGTAACCTCTTGTTTGGTATTACTGCAATGCTTTATATGTAGGGCTGCCTTTGAAAATGGTCTGGAAACTTCAGCTGGTCCAAAATAGGGCAGTGAGATTGTTAACGGGGACTAGCCAATGTGATCATATGCCAGTACTTTACTATTTGCACTGGCTGCCAGTCTGTTTCTGGGCCTGATTCAAAGTTCTGGTATTAACATTTAAAGTCCTAAAGGGTTTGGGGGCAGGTTACCTGAAGGATCGTTTCCTCCCATATGTACCTGCCTGGACCCTAAGATCATCCTTAGCGTTCCTTCTCCAGGAGCCCCCACCAAAGGAAGTGAGGTGGGTGGCTACTAAGAAGAGGACCTTTTCTGTTGTGGCACCCTGGTTGTGGAATGAGTTTCCCAGAGAGGCTTGCCTGACGCCAGCGTTGTGCTCTTTTCAGTGCCAGGTGAAGCCCTTCTTATTTCCCCAGGCATTTTAGTATTTCAGTTTCTGTTGTTTTAAATCTGTTACTGTATTTTAAATCTTTGAATTGCTGCTAGGTTTTATTTTGATAGTTTTAAACTGTTGTACTGTAATTTTAAACTTTTAAACTTTATTTTGTGTTTTGTGTTGTATTTTATGGTTTTAATTGTTGTGAACTGCCCAGAGAGCTTCAGCTATTGGGCAGTATAGAAATGTAATAAATAAATAAATTCTTATAAATTCTGTCAAATCATGTTGTAAGTTTGGCTTTGTTTTATCTTATTTTTCAGAGCTGGTTAAAAACCTACGGCTATCTGCTTCCTTCTGACACACGGATGTCTGCTCTGCACTCAGGAAAAGTTATGCAGTCTGCAGTCACCACTATGCAGCAGTTTTATGGCATCCCAGTAACTGGAGTGTTGGACCAGACCACCATTGAGTAAGAGTTACTTTTGCAAATACTTGAAAGCATTGACCTGGTTTACCCGTAACAATATCTCATGGTTTAAACAACACGTAGGTTATTATGCACGAGTGGGAGGGAGCGAGTGCGCTGCCTCCCACATGCCCACCACTTCCACTTTTACTCAGTAACCCATGATCGGCTCCTTCGTAGGTTGTTGAGCATGACATCTGAACCCAGACTGATGGGTTGTTTAGGGACTAAACAACCCAGCGGTTAATCCATGGTTTGTTATTGGGTTAACCACTGGGTTGTTTAGGGGCTAAACAACCCATTGGTCCAGGTTCAGACATCATGCTCAACAACCTATGGAGGACATGATTGTAGGTTGTTGATTAAAAGCTGAAGTGACTGGCACACTGCAGGCAGCACGCCCACTCTCTCCTGCTCATGGATGATTTGTTTAACCCATGGGCTGTCGTTATTGCAAACAGCACTTTCCCCAAATCTTCAATCAGTGCGGTGGCCCTGCATGATTTCACCTGGAATGTATATATTCCCTGGAAGGGAACATGCCTCTGAGGCCTGGGTCAAATAGCCAACCAAGTCCCTTTTCTCACTAAGGAAAGTTAACTAGAAATGGGCTGATAAATTGACATAATCCATGTTAAATCCAAAATAAGAGTATTCATACAGGGATTTGCACTGGTTTAACTAAATGGGTTTAACAAGCATGATGTCTGTGCATCACATAGGCCTTTATAAAGCGACAACAGATTTCGTATACAATACATAATACCACCATCTTGATGACCCATTAATTGGTTTTTAAAATTTTATTCTAAATTCTTATCTACACAGAGGTATTGCAGTTCTGTGCTATAAATCATTCTATATGTGCAGAAGAAATGATCTTTCAGCACATGTACATAATCTGGTGTAATCTGAGCCTAATCTTAATTGATTTGCATAGACATTGTCATATGAGTGCAGCCTTTTCTCCCTTCCTTATTCCAACCTACTGCGCAGAATGTAGTTATACTGATCTGTAAATGAACTGATGCTCTCAGGCACTGAGGTTGCTTCCAGATGAGGCTTTTATTTTGCACTCACCCTGCCTCAAACATGGAATTTTACAGGGGGTCTAGATGACATCATCTTCCATTTGTAACCTTCCCATGTTTTCCCACTGCTTCTTCCATCTTTTTCCTTACCACAGAAAAGCTGTTAGAGAGGGAAAGACTGAATAGCTGCACATTGTCTTTTGACTGGCAGCACTAGAAGTTCTCCATCTTTGACTGATGTATGATAATTTCAAGTCATTGTTAAAATATTGTTTCATGCTCCCACTTCCCTGCATGATTAGAAGTTCCAGGGACAGCCTTTTGAAGTTTCCCTGTGGAAGACAGAGATGCTGAAGATGTATGGTGTCCTCTAAGCTGTTTATTTATGAAGAGTTTGAGCAGATGAAAGAAATGGCATACATACATGTGAAGCTAGTTCTAAAACATCCTCAGGCTCCAAAAGCAACAGCAAGCCTTTAAGTCTGGAAGAGTGCAATCATATCTCCCCTCAGTCTCCTCTTCTGAAGGCTAAACATGCCCAGTTCTTTCAGTCTCTCCTCATAGGGCCTTGTTTCCAGTCCCTTTATCATCCTTGTTGCCCTCCTCTGAACCCTCTCCAGTTTGTCTATGTCCTTGTTAAAATGAGGACAATTCTTGCTAGCCTGCTCCAAAAACTCAAACTTCTTTCTCTGGCCCAAATGAAAAGTGTCTCTTTATTCCATTTTTGGCGCACACCTTCCAGGCAGAGCACTAGTCTCAGCCTCTACCCTGGCAGGGAGGTGTGACCTGCGTTCCTTGCTGATTTTGATTGTCCATCTGTTAGCATTCCTTGTTGATGGCTGAACCACCAAGCAGAACAACATAGCTCAGAACCATATTGTTTAGCATATTTTCCAGACTCACTGGGGATATTTTGCTTTCCAGGTGGATGAAGAAGCCTCGCTGTGGTGTTCCTGATCACCCCCATCTAAGCCATAGACGAAGGAATAAGCGATATGCACTAACTGGACAAAAATGGAGGCAGAAGCATATCACATACAGGTATAGTCCAATACTTTAAAATTCAATGTGTAGATACGCAAGTGAGTTTTGTAGTATAAATGTGACATACAGTAATCTACCTGGGCATCAGTTCATGTTTTCCTAGGTGATTTTGATGATTATTTTTCCCCCTCTCTAAAGTCTGTTGTAGCTAAAAGCCCAGGGTAGATATTTTATATTGGGGATCAACAATTGGGGGTCCTTGGGCCAACCTGCCCCCCCACCCCCAGTGTATTGCCTGGCCCCCAATTTGCCAACTTGAAGATGTAGGACGGGAGTGGCATGTGAAGCAATAAGCCCAATTGAAGCAGTCCAGTTTGAGGATAGGGATCCAGGCCTTGGCTATCCACCTCTGACTCCCTTCCCAAAGGGGCCCTCCAAGAAATATAGATGCTTAGAGCTGTGTGACATCAGTTGTTTAATGCAGCACCCACCACCACCCCCAGTGCATTTTAAAGAGGTGTTTACTAAGCTCAAAAATTCTCAGCTTTCACATTTTTTTAAAAAGTGTTGGGTCTTCATGGTTACAGAAACCAGGAATACATGTGATAGCAGTATGTGCTACGCACTCAAGAACGAGATGTAAATGAAACAGTCAATTTGGGCTTCATTTTAAGATTATTCATTGCCCCGCCTGCTTCATAGTTTTTGAGGTGGTGGCACAAGGTATGTGTTTGCTTTTACCATAGAGGAGAGCAAAAATGCCAGGTAAGAGCTTCTAGATGTGCATCCATGCACACTACATGCATTCAGTCAATCCAATGTAAGTGCTTGCAGGCTTCTCTCATACAAATATGTCAGCTATTGGAAACGTCACTTCCACCTCCTTGAAAGGTTTCATCAACGTTGCCTCCGGAAAATCCTGCAAATTACTTGGGAAGATAGGCGAACAAATGTCAGTGTACTGGAAGAAGCAAAGACTACTAGCATTGAAAAAATTATCCTTCAACGCCAACTTCAGTGGACCGGTCATGTTGTTCGAATGCCTGACTGCCGTCTCCCAAAGCAGTTACTTTATTCCCAACTCAAGGATGGAAAGCGGAATATCGGTGGTCAATATAAGAGGTTTAAAGATGTTCATAAGGCTAATCTAAAAAAATGCAATATAAGCATCGAAAACTGGGAAGCTCTGGCCCATGAACGATCTAAATGGAGGTTGGCCTTTCACAAAGGTTCCATGGACTTTGAAGAAGCCCGAGTGCAAGGTGAAAGGGAGAAACGTGCTAAGCGAAAAGCACGTCAAATGAATCCTTTACAGGACCATCTTCTATCTGGTAACCTGTGTCCTCACTGTGGGAAGCTGTGTGGATCTAGAATTGGCCTCCACAGTCACTTACGGACCCATCGCTAGAGTCTACACAATCTTCTTTAGAATTTCCTCCTTTTATCCCGGAAGACAATCTTACTCGGTCACGAGTGATCGCCTGATGATGATGATGATGATGGTATAGAAATGTAATAAATAAATAAAATTAATTTCCAGTGTAGGCCTGAGTATTATACAAGTTGTGTATCCTTGTATTAGTTACTTCAGAGGCACCTGTAGACATTCCACAAAATGTTTCTGTACAATTAGAGTAATTATACATAACAGATAAACTATTCTTGCGCATAAATTATATATGCTACAGTTAAAACCTACAAATTATGGCAAGAGGCGCAAACAATGTTCATGTTACTTTGCTTTGACCCTTTTGCCGGTCAAATTTTGAATTAAAACCAGTAGAGCAGACCCTGCTGTGGAAATTGCTTAGCTGTGACAGGGCCATGATCACCCTTTGGTGCCCCAGCACATTTGCTACCACCTCTCAATTTATCTTAACTCTTGAGTGAAAGGAGCTGCCCAAGTTGTTGGTTAATTTTCCACCTGGAAGAGGGCAGCTACTAGCTATCTTCCTGGTCACCACTGAGTGCGTTCATCCTGTTTTTTCTCCTTGTCTCCCCTTAATCGGCATTCAGGAGAAAGATCTTTGTGTTGTCAAAAGTATACAGTCCAACTTTAGGTTCTAGATTAAGAAGCTTTATTAAGATTAGGGGTAGAGATATAAGGGCTGGGGGGGAAATGGATAGGTAGCATAAAAAAAAGAAAACAGCTTACTCTCTAAATAACCTTGGCTAGACAATCTAGTTTTTAAGATCAGCATCTGAGGCCCTGCTCAGAGACTGGTAAGTACCAGGAACAGGACCTTTTCTGCGGTGGCCTCTTATCTTTGGAAAGCCCTTCCCCACTGTAAGTGCATATAGCCATCTCTTTGCTGGCCTTTAGAAGGGTTTATTCATTCCACTCTGTATTTGGTTGATTTTATCTGCTGCTGCCATTTTATTTGGTATATCTTATTTGTTATTTTAATTATTTATGTATTGCATATTGTTCTTGGGGTTTGATTATGCATTTTTTAATTTACATTATAATGTGGTTTTTGAGGGGTTTTATCCTGAAAAGCAAGTGATAAATCTATAAATTAGCTATGAATTATTATTTATAATTTAAAGCTGTAGTAACTAACTAAGCCAGTAACTAAGCTATAAATTAATAATAATAATAATAATAATAATAATAATAATAATAATAATTTTAAAAATACCATCATCATCTTAAAGAGGAATCTTAAACCTGCTTGTGAGGCGCAAGGATCACCCATGATGTTCACTACAGTAATACCTTGGATTGCAAGTAACTTGGTCTGAGAGCGTTTTGCAAGACAAGCAAATTTTTAAAATAAATTTTGACTTGATAAACAAGCGACGTCTTGCAATACAAGTAGTGTAGGGATGTAACCGCTCGCCTTGAGCGGGCGTAGCAGGCTGAAATCAGCCCCGCTCACACCCGCCAGAGACTCGCTTTGATATAAGAGTGTTTTGGATTACAAGTAGGAATGTCTTACGAATCATTGGGGGGGGACGCTGAGCCGCCGTGGCGACTCTCCGCGGCAGCGCCCCCCGCCTCAGTCTTCTGAGCGGCGCGGAGCAGCTGGCGCTGGTCCCGTTGTGTCACATCCGGCCCCGGAAGTGATGCAACGGGACCCTGCGCAGGCGCAGTATGTCGCACGGGGGTCCAGCGTGCCTGCGCAGGGTCCTGTCGCGTCACTTCCGGGGCCGGATGTGACGCGACGGGACTGGCTCGGGTGGCTCTCCGCGGAGAGGAGAGCCGCCTCTGGACCCAGGTAGGCCCGCGTGAGCCCCACGTGGATGTGAGCAGGGCCTATTTCAGCCCGCTATGCCCACGTGAGGCGAACGGTTACATCCCTAATTACAAGCACGGTTCTGGAACGAATTATGCTTGCAATCCACGGTATTACTGTATATGACAAATTTTCATAGGGATTAATCTCCATTTGTTAAGCCTGTAGAATCAGAGGGGGGGCGCTGATGGAGGAGGTGGATTCTCTAATCAGGTAGAGCTGTGTGTGCTTAGGCACACCTCTAAGGGCAGAGTTTTAACACTTAGAATATGGCATGTCCGACACGTGCACATACTGAGTGTGAGTCATTCGAAGTAAAAGGTGAGAACTGGGACAGATTTCCGATTTGCTCCTGGTAGACAGACCCGTGCGAGGGGAATTCCAGCCTGTGCGCATGGAAGATGCTTGAAATGTGACAGCTAGGTTGCTACATAAAGGTCTTTTTTTAAAAATAGAGGCATTTTATTCTGAGGCCTTTCTCCACACATTCTCCCCCTTCCCTGCATTTCTAGTTCTGTGAGTCACCGTGACCTTGCAGATAGTCTTGGACCTGGAAGCATGTGTTCAGATCCCTGGTCCGTTGGATATGAATTGCTAGTGTAAGTTAAGTCATTATCTCCTAACCTCCATTTCCCATCTGTAAATTACAGATTTTAGATTCCACAATCTATATATATAAAAGAAGAAGGACTGACTGACTGACTCATAAACGCCCATCTCAAACCGTTTAATCTAGGAACATGAAATTTTGAAGGAACATTGCTTTTATGACGTAGACACCCACTAAGGAAGGATTTTTGGAAATTCCATCCCTAAGGGGGTGAAAAAAGGGGGCAAAAAAAATCGTCCCACTCTCATATCTCCTATGGGCAAAACAACAGGGCAGCAGTTATGCAAATCGGCCTCACCTCAGAATTCCTGCAGGAGCCAATAGCAGCAGTTATGCAAATAGCCCATAGGACACTTAGAATGTTCGTATGAATTCCTGCAGAGGTCAATAGGGCTGGGTATGCAAATCTCCCCTAGGCCATTTAGAATGTTCTCGGGGGGGGGGTGAAAAGGGAGGGAAACTTTTTAAATACAGTATTTTTCCATGTATAAGACTATACTTTTTCCTAAAATTGTTAGACTCAAAATTGAGGGTCGTCTTATACACGGAAGTAAGCCGAGGAGAGAACCGCGCGGTTGCGAAACTGCCCAGTGGGGCATCTTATACATGGGGGCGTCTTATACACGGAAAAATACGGTAACTGCCTGACTGAATTACTGCTGTGTGCGGGGCGTCATCGCGTAGGCTCCATCACGTTTTGATGGATCCGCCCCAAACTTGGCACGCATACTCTCCATCACCCAAGAACAAAGACTGGTGGGTTCAAATCTCCGAAAAACCCGCACTGTGCCTGTATGGCCCAAAATAGATGATAGCCAATGGCGTCACTTGGAATGTTCGCAGGGGCCATTCAGGAGCAGATATGCAAATCTCTCCTGCGTCAAAACAGAATGTTCATATGAACCACAGCCGGGGCGGAGCTGGGATTTCATTGTTGGGTAGTCCCGGGGGATGGTGGAAACTGGGATTACGTTGTTGGGTAGTCCCGGGCGAGGAGAGCAGGGATTTCATTGTGTGGTCCCAGGGGGGCAGGGCTTTCATTGTTGTGTAGTCCCGGGGGGAGCAGGTGGGGAGCAGGAATTTCATTGTGTAGTCCCGGGGGGCCTGGGATTTCATTGTGCAGTCCCGGGGGAGCTGGAAGTCCTGGGGGAGCTGGAAGTCCTGGGGGAGCTGGTAGTCCTGGGGGAGCTAGGATTCCATTATGTAGTCCCGGGGGACCTTTCCTATGGAGCGATTCAAAACAGTGGTCAGCGACCTTAAGGAATTTCGAACAAATAGTGCCTGTGGGAAAATGACGACCTGTGCAAACTTGGCACGGTCACTCTTCATCACGTGAGCGAAGCCACGGGCAAAAGCTAGTCTAAAATAATCTTCAGAGGCCCTACTTGCTGTCCCACTGTTAAGATCAATTAGGTTGGCATGTGCTACAGAGGGCCTTTTCAGTGGTGGTCCCTATCCTGTGGAATCCTCTCCTGAGAGGTATATGGCTGGCTCCATCTGTTCTTGTTTTTAAGAGGGCTTTAAAAACCTATTTGTTTCTTCTGGCTTTTAACTGGCAGCTTTTATTATATATGCTGCTCCTTCTGCTGGTTTTATTCAAGTTTTTTGGTTGGGTTATGTTTTGACTTATATTTTACTGTAACTTGGCTCATTTTAAATGAAATGATTTGTGAGTTTATGCTATATTGAAATGGTATATTCTTTTATATTGTAAGTTGCCTTCGGAAGATGATGGTCCTGCAAGGCAGCTAAGAAATGTTTTAAATTTAAACAGCCTTGCTTAATTTAAACAGCCTTGCTCACAAATTGGCTTTCGCTATGGATGAGAAAAACGTGTGAAAGTGATATAGACATGATCAATATGAGTTTCATTAAACTTGTCTGGATTCCTTTCCCTTCTGAGTGATGTGCTTTTTCTTTGGTGGCTCTTGAGGCAGACATTAAGATTTGGTTTCACTTAATGTTTTGCAGGTTGCGTAGAAGTGAAAGAAAGAGTAGAATGTACATGTTTTGGGAATGGTGGTAGAGTTCTGTATAGTTTAATTAATATATTCCAGCCCAGTTCACGTGATCACAGTGGGGGAAATAAGCCATGGTGGTTTATTCCCCTGCTGCGCATGCCGGGGGGGATTTGTATATCTCATGCAAACCTGGCAAGGGGACTTAGTTCCCCCACTGTGATTGTGCGAACCGAGTCATTGACTGGGTTTGCATGATCGGGGAAGGAAAATTAGCTACTATAGCTTATTTGCAGATGACACAAAGTTGGGTGGAACAGCGAATACTGTGGAAGACAGAAACAAAATAAGTGATCTCTTGAAAGAATTTTAATCATATAACCCCCCCCACAAAAACACATATACAACAAACAATAAACAAAATTAAAATAGACTTCCAATCTTCTCCACAGCATATAAGCAACCACAGTTATTCTTATAACATTTTCTATTAACCAAAAATCATTTCCAATTATGGCAAAAAAAACAAACCCAAAAAAGAACAAACACAAGAGGTCTCCACGCACCGCAAATATACATCAACTATTTAATCTACTTTAAATTCAGCATTTATGGATTAAAAACAACAACAACAACCTATAGGTTCATTTAATATTGTTTCCAATTCCAAGATAAAACATATTGAAAATCCCAAGAATAAAAAGTAACTATAAAGTATTTAGTAAATAACCACATGACAAAGGTTTTTAATACCTTCCCCCCCAACTCTCTAGTACCAAAACATCGAGCCAGCACATTTGTCTTATTACAGTTGCTCCTTATTTCTTTCTCTCTATCCAACAGAAACTCCTTCACTTTTAATTTTAAAAGTTAAAAAATGAGTGACAGCTAACAAAACAGAAGAAGCACGTAAGCCATCTTTTTACTTTTTTAAAAAAACTTTTTTTAATTAATGACTTGGATGAGGAGGTGCAGGGAATGCTTATTAAATTGCAGATAATACAAAATCGGGTGGAAGACATCCAATACCTTGAAAGACAGAAACAAAATTCAAAGTGATCTCGATAGGCTGGAGTGCTGGGCTGGGCCGAAAACAACAGAATGAAATTTAATAGGGATAAATGCCAAGTGCTGCACCTAGGGAAAGGAAACCAAATGCAGAGTTAAAGAATGGGGGACACTTGGCTCAACAGTACTACAACTGAGAAGGATCTTGGAATTGTGGGAGATCACAAACTGAATATGAGCCAGCAATGCGATGTGGCTGCAAAGAAGGCAAATGCTATTTTGGGCTGCATTAATAGAAGTATAGCTTCCAAATCGTGTGAAGTGATAATTCCCCTTTACTCAGCACTGGTTAGGCCTCATCTTGAGTCCTACGTCTAGTTCTGGGCACCACACTTTAAGAAGGATGTGGACAAACTGAAGAGGGTTCAGAGGAGGGCAACAAGGATGATAAAGGGACTGGAAACAAGGCCCTATGAGGAGAGACTGAAAGAACTGGGCATGTTTAGCCTTCAGAAGAGGAGACTGAGGGGAGATATGATAGCACTCTTCCAGTACTTGAAGGGTTGTCACACAGAGGAGGGCCAGGATCTCTTCTCGATCATCCCAGTTTGCAGGACACGGAATAATGGGCTCAAGTTACAGGAACCCAGATTCCACCTAAACATCAGGAAAAATTTCTTGACTGCTAGAGCAATAAGACAATGGAACCTATTACCTAGGGAGGTGGTGAGCTCTCCCACTCTGGAGGCATTCAAGGTGCAGCTGGACAACCATCTGTCAGGGATGCTTTAACTTGGATTCTTGAGTTGCGCAGGGGTTGGACTTGATGGCCTTGTAGGCCCCTTCCAGCTCTACTTTTCTATGATTCTATGATTTTCCCGCCCCACGCATGCCAGCTGTGTGCCACCAAATTACCATAGTTACTCTCACTGAGCGCAGTTTGTCGTGGTGTCCAAACCTGGCAAGGGTGGGGGGCGGATGGGTTTACAAAGCAACTTGGAACCCATGCCTTGTTCTAGGGTTGTGGGGTGTTTTGCAAACTGCCCCTGCCCACCCCCCATGCCAGGTTCGGACAACACGACAAATGGTGCTGGCGAGGGTAATTATGGTAATTCGGCAGTGCTCAATCAGCACATGTGGGGTGGGAAAATAATCTACGGTGGCTTACTTTCCTTCCCTGATTGTGCAAACCCACCTATTGTGCACTTTTTGAAGTAGCGAAGACAGAGTAGGTTGTTTGAATATTCAGCTTCCCAGTCTTACCTCTTGAATCTGATATGTAATTCTTCCCTTATGTTATCAACAAACGTTTGACTGGTTTTTATAACTACAACTCAGATTGCCCTGAGAATGTTGTCCTAATAAGGAACTCATTTGTAAATGCTGATGAAAAAAGAGAAAGAGACCTTTCCATTTGATCAGTGTCTTGTTCAAAAGACCACATGACCTTTTCTTTTTCTTCTTTTTAAAGCTCTTGAATCTTTTATTTTTGCTATCTTTGATCTAATGTCTGACACATAGCTCAAAAGGTGACTTTGGTACTTACTGACCTGGTTCACATGACACGACAACATTTGTGGGTAACTAGCCATGATGGGTTGTTGTGTCATCTGAACCTAGGCTGCTTCCCGCAAGGTAGTTTATTTTTCAGGAACAATCCACCCTAACAACCCATGACTTGTTCTAGGGTTGTTCGTACCATGATGGGTTGTTGGTGTCGTCCAAACCCGGGAAAGAAATTTCATCGTGGGTTGCTGGGATTGGCTAGTGAGCTGCTTGGAAGAGTGGCAAAACCCCCTGCCATTCCTCACAATCTCGCCTGTACTGCTGCTAGTGGCTGCCCCTCCACTGATGCCCAAGTGACCGTCACTGGTTCACTACCCTTAAAAAAAAAAATTAGGTCCCAGAAAATTGTGCAAATGTGTTTGTAATTTGTTGTTGCTGTTGCTGTTGTTTTTATTTCGGTCTTTTGCAAATGTCTGAATTTGGGGCTAGGTAATGTATGAGTGTACGGCTTGCTCTGGCTTGTTGGCTTGCAGCAGTGTGTCTGAGCTCCTTGGCTCTGCTATCATTTTTCTGGAGTGCACCTGCTTTTTGCATGATCCATGTGGCCAGATTCTGGCAGGTGCATGGTCCTCCTTGGCATCTGGGGATGCTCTAGGCAACAGAAAGGGGAATAGATGTGGGAGGAGGATAGGGGCTTCTTGTTCTTTTGTGTTCAAAAGCCACAATATCTTGTGGCACTTTAAAGACTCACAAATTTCCTGTGGCATAATAGGCTTTCATGGAGAGCAGGTTTCTGTACAGAAAGTTATTTTGACAGCTGTTGCTTTTCATGTAACTGGAGGAAAATGGCACTTGCTGAAATAAAGGTATAGGGCCCCCGGTGATCTCTGTTGCATCTGATCCCCCTAGATTAGCTGACTCTTTGCTCACATGTGCTTCCCTTCTTGCTGCCTCCCTTGACTCTTTCTGCCTGATTCTTTCTTTTTCTGAAATCAAATGCCCTCATCTCCCCTGTCCATACATCCCTTTTTTCAAATAGGGGTGTCCCTAGGAGACTTTGTCCTTTCAACACAACACAACACAACACAACACACACACGCCTGAGGCAGCTGCCTCAGACAGCTGATTTGGGACGTTATGAAAAGCAGCAAATTATTCATTTTTAATTTATTAATTATTATTGTATTTTCACTGCCAAGGAAGGGGAGAGAGGTGTTTTTAGGATTTTTTGCCTCAGGGCCTGAAACAACTTAACTTGTTTTGAGTAGTACTACTATGTACCTTGACTTGGGTGGGGTGTGGGAAGATGCTGGTACAAGAAATTATGTGGGGTAGGGAAACAACTGGGGGTACACAGAGAGACCTTTGGATGGGGCAACATGTTCAGGATTACATCAAACTTACTGTGTAAATCTAACCATGTTTACTCAGAAGTAAGTTATACTGAGTTCAGTGGGATTTACTCCCACCTAAGTGTATGTAGGATTGGAGTCTTACTCCTTAGTAAATGTTCTCAGAGCTGTAACATGCCTTATCCATCCTGAAGATAGTTCCAGTATCTGGATCTAGAGAGAAACCTGGGTATTGATAACTTTGGTAATTTAAAGAACAACCAACCAAAAACAAAGGTAGCCATGCTGGTCCATGATAGTAAAATAAAACCCCCACAGTTGGGCAATACATTTACCGTATTAGGAATTTTGGTTGGTCCTAATAAAGGTATCCAACTATGCATTTTGGTACTTTAAGAGTTGTTTGATGATGAGGTTGCTAGAAATTTAATATTGCAACATTTGGTGTATATTTTAGGATTTCCAGAAATTAGGACTCAAGAACTATAAAAACAACCCACGTGTTCTAGAATCCCAGGAGCAGCAAAACAATGTCCTCCAGTCCTGAGGTCTCTGTCTGGTGCTGTTGTGGTTGTTGGTGATGGGGGGGCGGGGGGCTGCGGCGTGAAGAGTGAGTGAGGATATACTCAGAAGTAAATCCCACTATGTTTAATGGGGATTACTCCCTAGTAATTGTGTAAGTTTGCAGCCTAAGAGCATGGGTTATTATAGTCTACGATACATTCCCACACTCTCCCTTACCAGTGTGCCATGTTCAGTTTGCAGTTAATCAGTAAATGTTTACAGTGCCATGCAGCTTTTTGCTGGTCCCAGGCACTCCATCCTCTCCATCTGGATTTGGGCCTGAAAGACTAAGGAAAAGTGTGGGCACATAGAGGGTAAGTTTTAAGCAAGCACAATTTGGGACATTGCACAGTTCTGTCCTGAAAGCAAGCAAGAGATTAATTAGCTTGCCTTCTATAAAATTTAAGTTATGGTAATTATTTCTAATTATGTACATATATTTGCATATGTAAATTAGCATATGCAACTTTGTGCGATTTTTGGTCTTCTGGGCCTGAGCCCCAGATCTTTTTGGTACCTAGTGTCACCCCCCTCCCCTCATAGGGCCCACAAGTTTGCCCTCCTTTTTGGAGTTTTGGGTGTGCTTACGTAAGGTTGGGTTTTTTTCTTTCTCTAACTCTTAGGGATTTCTGTTATCCCTACTTTATACTTCTTTTACCAAATATAAAGCACAGCTTCCCACACAGGTTGCTTCAATAAACAAAGTAAAGTTTATTTTAAAATACAAAAGTTTCTTGATATAAGTTTCATATGCAAGTTTCAGTCAATAATAATTAATTTACTATCCTATTCTATTTCTAATCCACCCTCACCAACTGTTTCCAGAGTATTAATCCCTGCACTCACTAGCTAATCCCCTAACAATCCTAATCCAATCTCTCAACTCTCTCTCCAGTTAGCTCTACAGACTCCCAAAAAACACTCTTCAGAACTCCTCACACGCTCCCTCCCTGTCTCAGCCAATCATCTCACATATGCAAATACACCATTCTTCCTGCCCATCATTTCTCACTCACCCTAGACTTACCTAACATAACACACATAGATGCAACAGGAATACATACAGTAATACCTTGGATTGCAAGTAACTTGGTCTGAGAGCGTTTTGCAAGACAAGCAAAAAAATTTAATTTTTTTGACTTGATAAACGAGCAAGGTCTTGCAAGTAGGGATGTAACCGCTCGCCTCGAGCAGGCATAGTGGGCCGAAATCAGCTCTGCTCACGCCCGCCAGAAACTCGCTTTGATATAAGAGTGTTTTGGATTACAAGCACGGTTCCGGAACAAATTATGCTTGTAATCCAAGGTATTACTGTACTTATAATCATAGATTCAACACAAGAACACATTATTATACTTACCATATATACACTTTAAATTACCCCCAATAACATAACATCACACATAGCACCGCCCCTGGTCCATATGAACATTTAGGGTTGACAGTTCTCTCCTAGACCTCCCAGGCAGAAGTCAAATATACAGTAATTTTGCCTCCTTTAACCCATCCTTTTCTCAAGTTTGTTGTAGGAAAAACAAACTCCTCTTTGTTACACTGGGTTGGGAGAAAGTTTTAGTGAGCAGAAAGAGTACTGGGGAAAGGCCAGAGGTGCAACTTTTCCATAAATGTTTGCTGTGCTGGTGTTCTTAAAGCTACAGTTACATCTTAGGGATTCTTGACCATGTACTGAGATACCTGAAAGATTTTGTATGCACCTCCCATATGGAATGATAGTCATTCCAAGTAAGATAACAATTGGAATAACAAGACTTTCCAATCTTGCTGGGGGGGGGGGGATTGCACCACCACTCTCAGAACATTTTTATAGAATCTTGGAAGTATCCATCATGATATAGTTACAGCCAGTAGATAACAGTTACACAGAAAAGTGATCACTGTTTATAATGTATTGGTGTTTCTGATGACAAACATCCATGTTTTCATTGTTTATGTCTCCTTACACTGTTACTTGAGATATACACATTTGAGAACCCAGGCCTGCAGGGGAATTGCTGGATTGGAGAAAAGTGCCATATCTCCATGCCAACAGTCTTTGATAAGTCAAAGTTGTGACATGCTGTTATGACAGCTGCTTTGTAAGAAGATAGCACAGTAAAACAAACATCTCTTATCATTTCAAATTTTTAAACTATTGCTTATTTTAAAGAACTGTTACAAGATACAAGCGGCTATCGCCTACAGTTTTATACAGAGAAAAAGATTTCCTGTTGATTGCCTACATGTTTTTTCCTATTGACAATTCCTTGTAGAATTCCAGATTGTGTTATTTTACCATTTTAACTGAAATTTTGGTACCTACTTTAACATTTGGGTCTGTTGTAAGTCCTCAGTCCATTGCATTATAAGAGGTGAGCTTTCGTCCTTCCAGTGTTGTAATATTAGTCTTTTAGCTGTCAAAAGGGCACAGAGAATCCATTTACGCCAATCATCTGTTAATTTCCATGAAGCAGGGAAATAATTTAAAAGAGTGTGTACATCAGTGAATGTTAAAGACTGTTCTAGTACAAAATTTATCTCCGTAATAACCTCCTCACCAAAAGAAGCAGCTACTGGACATTGCCAAAACATATGTTTTAAAAACGCATTAGTTGTATTGTACTGCCAGCAATTAGCTAAATTAGACAATCTGTTATTAAAGAGATGTTGCGCTGTCCAGTAGACATGAAACAAAAGTTTTTGCTGAATAAGATACAGCCTAAGATCTATAGATGCCACAGGTAAACACCAAAGCAACGATCCACTAATTAGGCATTTTGTGGTGGTGCTCACAGCAGTTTCTCAAATTCTCAAATGTGCCCACAGGTTCAAAAAGGTTGGGGTTGGGGACCCCCTGATGTAGAGTCCCAGCATAGCATATGGGCATGCTACCCTCTAGTGGTTGTGCTAGTGATTGCAATCAAATTTTCTTCTATATTTTAACTGGTGGTCTCTAGAAGAAAATATTATAGATTTTCATAGATTTCATAATAGAGTTGGAAGGAGCCTACAAGGCTATCGAGTCCAACCCCCTGATCAATGCAGGACACTAGAGGAGGGGTCTCCCATCCAAGTAATAACCAGGCCTGACCCGGCTTAGCTTTCCACACTCAGACAAGCTGAGCCAGCGTAAACTGGTCAAATTGATCAATGGATGTAATTAGTAAAGGGCAGTTATAGAGTAGATTCCTTTCATATCAGATCCATAAATCTAAACCAAAGAGAGTTGGTTTCTATTCTGGAGAGAAATGCCTATTTGAAAAGGACTTTATGGTGGAAAAATCAAATTAGCATGAACTGACTGTATCATGAGCTTCTTTGCTTGAGGTAATTTGCATGAATATAATTCTGAGACTTTAGCTCATGGGTTGCATGGTTTATCATGCCATGAATGAGCTGTTGTGAGTTTCAGGTTTATGGTCTCCCCCCTCACAAGCTTTCACTTTCATTTTTTATTAACTACAGCCTGTTTTAGTTAAGATTCTTAACTATGGTTTATTTGAAACAAGCCAATTTCAAACGATGGGAGGAGAGGAATAGGAAGTATACAAGCCCTGGGCTCAAAAAAATAATTCTGTTTTTAACTTTTGTATTTTTCTATTTCTGTTTTAATTGTATGAGTTTTAAAGGTTGTGAGCCTCCTTGGGTCCAAGTGTTGGGGAAAAGGCGGGATGATGATGATGATGATGATGATTCTGATGATTCCAGCCACAGCAATTAATGGTTTATCATGATGTCTGAATACCGCCCAAATCTGTGTCTCATAATTGAGTGTACCCTACTTTGAATTTGAAGTTAGCTTGTGCTAGAATGTTTACCTCCCAGTCCCCTTTTCCTTTCACATACATTATTTTAGTGTTCTCTCTTACTATTTTTTTTATAAATCCTGATTGTTCTCTCTTTCTTCTCATTTGAGAATATGTAATCCTTCCCATCCTTTACTGACATTACTTCCGCAGTACCCTGTTTGTGGTTAAGTCATCCATACTCATCACAGTCTTCAAGATGAAGGCAATCCATTGATTCTGTACAGTGGTATTACATTTCATATGTTTCCCATCTCATGCATTAGTCATGGCAACATGCTTTTTTGACTAGAGGCTCTATCAAGTCAGTTAAGGTCTCTGAATCAGTGACACTTATCCACATAAACAACCACTGGTACTACTGGATTTCTCAGTAGATATGGGCAGAGTTGAGCATTGTAATTGGATGAGATGCTCAGCAGTTACACTGCAGACTATTATATGGGGATTACCTATCTAGGCTTAATCCCATGAAGTGTTCCCCTTGACAAGCTAATTGCCTTTCCTTACAGTACCTTAGTATGGTTTAGCTGCTGAAATTCACTACCATATTTCATGTTGTTTCTGGTTTTTTTGTGTGTGTTTTTTTAAACCTAATCATTATAGAAGAAAGATTTGTAAACCTGATAATATGTACTTGAAAGACTCTTAACATATATCAAAGGGCTCAAAATTTAGTATTGTGATTGTTACTAATTAAGACCTGAAACAAGCTTGTTAATATCAGACAATATGTTTCTTTAAATATATCCCTTCTCTTCTTCTTCACACAGTGTACACAACTACACCCCGAAGGTTGGAGAGCTTGATACAAGGAAAGCCATTCGGCAAGCATTTGATGTTTGGCAGAGGGTGACTCCACTCTCCTTTGAAGAAGTTCCTTACCATGAAGTTAAAAGTGACAGAAAAGAGGCAGATATCATGATTTTTTTTGCTTCTGGTTTCCATGGTGACAGCTCTCCTTTTGATGGGGAGGGTGGATTCCTAGCCCATGCTTATTTTCCTGGACCAGGAATAGGAGGTGATACTCATTTTGACTCAGATGAACCGTGGACACTGGGAAATTCTAACCATGATGGTAAGATGACAAGTGTTTTTTAGAACAATATTTTCAAAATGAACTTTCATTTGGTGGAAGGTTTTCAGAAGGGAAGAAGCATCTGCACAGGACTTCCTATAAGAATTTGGTCCATATTATTGTGATACTAATGATGGACAAAAATGTTTTTCTCAAGGCCAGAAGCTACACACTTCTACATGGAAGCACTGAGATGTGAAAGAGTGATCTTTGAAAATTAAGCATTCTGAAAAGAACGTAGGTTTATTCCCCAAAAACAAAAACCAAGTTTGCATATAAATCCAAACCAATGTGAGTTGACAGAGTTAAGATGTAATGCTGAATGACTACTCTTGTTGAGGGCCGACCCACTCTCTCAGTCACTCCTTCCAGGCAGACACCAACAATGACTTCTCAACTAAAGCTTATTATGTTAATGCCAGCTGGTCAAACTAACTTACAAGTACAAATGAAGTGTATGGCAGTAGTCAATAACAAAAGAAACAAGCTTAGTTAGGATACTAGCCATTAAGAGGGGCCTATAAAGAAGAAGTCGATTCCAAACTGAATTCCCCTCCTCTCTTCCAAGCTCAAATTATCCACATTCCTCCTCTAAGATCCTCTTGCTTAAGGGCCAAGCACTTCTTGGCCGATCCACCCTCTTTAACTGATGCTGCACCCTAGGACTAATGACACACCTCTTCCGCATTAACGTGCTCAGTTTGGTTTCCCACGGAGACTGAAGTTGCTTCCCTCCCAAATACCTCCTCCCAGCTTATCACTGAGTTCCCTGGCCTTGGACATTCACCTGCGGTTTCCACCCCCTCCTCCAAGTCAGAATCAGTTCCCAGATCCCTTGAAATCTCTTCTCTTCCACGTGGGTACAAATGATACTGCGAAGCAGAGTTACAAAGAAATCACGGCAGACTTTGAAGAGCTGGGAATGGAACTCAAGAACTTTGGGGCCCAGATAGTTTTCTCATCCATCCTTCCAGTACTTGGAAGAGGCATAGAAAGGGAAAGAAAAATACTCCGAGTGAATGACTGGCTACGAAGGTGGAGCTGACGTGAGGGATTTGGATTCTGGGACCATGGGCTACACTTCCTGGAAGATGGACTGCTGGCAAAGGATGGGTTGCACCTCACAAGGACTGGTAAGAATGTGTTTGGCCACAGCATGAGGAACTTAATCAGGAGGGCTTTAAACTGAATCCAACAGGGGAGGGAGACATAAACTCGGGGGTATCAATGGAAGAAGGCCTCTATGCCACAATGGAGAGAACAGCTCCAGCGGTGCCCATTGATAGTCTACCACAAAATGTAGGGGAAAAGTCGGACTATAAAGCACATAGTCTTCGATGTCTCTATACTAATGCCCAGAGTATGGGCAACAAACAAGACGAACTTGAACTCTTGATACATGAGGGCAAGTACGACTTGATAGGGATAACTGAAACCTGGTGGGATGACTCCCATGACTGGAATACAGCAATTGAAGGGTATAACTTGTTCAAAAGGAACAGAAGCAACAGAAAGGGAGGTGGAGTTGCACTGTATGTTAAAAATACGTATCTGCATAGAGATACAGGAAGAGGAGCTTGGCAGCCCCATTGAGAGCATCTGGGTTAAAATAAAGGGGGCAAAGAATAAAACGAACATGGCGGTTGGAGTCTACTACCGACCACCCAATCAAGGAGAAGACGAGGATGGAACTTTTGAAAAGCAGATTGCCATTGTTTCAAGGAGGCACGATGTGGTAGTAATGGGTGACCTCAATTTCCCTGATATCTGTTGGGAGACTTATTCAGCCAAACATGGCCCCTCCAAGAAATTCCTGAGCTGTGCTGCTGATAACTTCCTCCTACAGAAAGTGGAGGAAGGAACTAGAGGATCGGCTACCCTTGACCTGATTCTAACCAACAGAGATGAGTTAGTGGATAAAGTGGCAGTTTCGGGAACTCTGGGGGAAAGTGACCATGTTATACTTGAGTTCTTGATTCTAACGGAAGCAAAAGCTGAGTGTAGCCAAACACATACCCTGGATTTTAGGAAAGCCAATTTTAACAAACTCAGAACAATGATAAGTAAGATCCCATGGCAAGCGACTCTCATGAGAAAGGGAGCCCAGGAGGGGTGGGAGTTTTTAAAAAAGGAAATTTTAAAGGCACAATTGCGAACAATTCCCACAAGGAAAAAAGGCAGAGGGCAACAGAAGAAGCCAATGTGGCTTCACAATAAACTCAAAGATGACCTGAAAACAAAAAAGGACACGTATAGGAAGTAGAAGGAAGGACAGGCTACAGGGGAAGAGTACAGGCAGGTAGCACAGAACTGCAGGAATAGTGTCAGGAAGGCTAAAGCTGAGAATGAGCTAAGGTTAGCGAGGAATGCTAAAAGCAACAAAAAAGCTTTCTTCAGATACATGCACAGTAAAAGACAGAAGAAAGAAATGGTGGTTCAACTACGCGATGAGGATGGCAAATTGATAACAGATGACAAAGAAAAGGCAGAAGTGTTCAATTCCTACTTCGGCTCGGTCTTCTCCCAAAAGAGGGTCCATGACCCCCCTGGCAAACCTGAAGTGCAGACTGAAGGGGCAGGATTGCAGCTTGAGATTGATAGGCAAATGGTCAAGGAGCACCTGATTACTCTGAACGAGTTTAAATCTCCAGGGTCTGATGAACTGCATCCTAGAGTAATAAAGGAACTGGCAGAAGAACTCTCAGAACCACTGTCTATTATCTTTGAGAAATCATGGAGGACAGGTGAAGTGCCAGACGACTGGAGGAGGGCAAATGTTGTTCCCATCTTCAAAAAGGGCAAGAAGGAGGAACCTGGGAACTATAGGCCAGTCAGTCTGACATCAATCCCCGGGAAGATTTTGGAGCAGATTATAAAGAAGTCAGTCTGCAAGCACCTTGAAAACAATGCAGTGATTACTAGAAGCCAGCATGGATTTGTCAAGAACAAATCCTGCCAGACTAATCTGATCTCATTTTTTGATCGGGTAACCTCCCTTGTGGACTGTGGGAATATTGTGGACATTATATGTGGACTTCAGCAAAGCTTTCGACAAAGTGCCTCATGATATCCTGATTAGTAAGCTAGCTAAGAGTGGGCTAGATGGAACAACTATCAGGTGGATCCACAATTGGCTACAGAATCGGACTCAAAGAGTGCTTATCAATGGTTCCTTCTCAAACTGGGGAGAGGTAACGAGCGGGGTACGGCAGGGCTCAGTCCTGGGCCCGGTGCTCTTCAACATTTTTATTAATGACTTGGATCAGGAGGTACAGGGAATGCTTATCAAATTTGCAGATGACACAAAGTTGGGTGGAACAGCTAATACTCTGGAAGACAGAAACAAAATTCAAAGTGACCTCGATAGGCTGGAGCGCTGGGCTGAAAACAACAGAATGAAATTTAATAGGGATAAATGCCAAGTGCTGCACCTAGGGAGAGGAAACCAAATGCAGAGTTACAGAATGGGGGACACTTGGCTCAACAATACTACAAGTGAGAAGGATCTTGGAATTGTGGTAGATCACAAACTGAATATGAGCCAGCAATGCGATGTGGCTGCAAAGAAGGCAAATGCAATTTGGGCTGTATTAATAGAAGTATAGCTTCCAAATCGTGGGCAGTGATAATTCCCCTTTACTCGGCACTGGTTAGGCCTCATCTTGAGTACTGCATCCAGTTCTGGGCACCTCACTTTAAGAAGGACATAGACAAACTGGAGAGGGTTCAGAGGAGGGCAACAAGGATGATAAAGGGACTGGAAACAAGGCCCTATGAGGAGAGACTGAAAGAACTGGGCATGTTTAGCCTTCAGAAGAGGAGACTGAGGGGAGATATAATCGCACTCTTCCAGTATTTGAAGGGATGTCACACAGAGGAGGGCAAGGATCTCTTCTCGATCATCCCAGTTTGCAGGATACGGAATAATGGGCTCAAGTTACAGGAACCTAGATTCCACCTAAACATCAGGAAAAATTTCCTGACTGTCAGAGCAATAAGACAATGGAATCAACTACCTAGGGAGGTCGTGGGCTCTCCCACTCTGGAGGCATTCAAGGTGCAGCTGGACAGACATCTGTCAGAGATGCTTTGACCTGGATTCCTGCATTGAGCAGGGGGTTGGACTCGATGGCCTTGTAGGCCCCTTCCAACTCTACTTTTCTATGATTCTATGATTCTATGAAAGCACGTCTGCAGGAGCAATGGGCCCAATCCCTACATCATCCCTTCTCCCATAACGGCCCCACCTCCAAAGTCACCGTTTACCCCCCAGCTTCCCAGGGTATCAATCATGGAAACAACAAACTAACTGGGGGCCATCCACATTCTTCACAACTCTCTGATCCAGGTGCTTGGAAGAATTTAGAACAAACCTTTTTTTTTTAATTTTTAATTTAAATTTTTTCAAACAATACATAAAATAACTAAATAACAAACATACAACTTATATAGTGCTCCCGTCACCACGGGAGCATATAATAACTTAATAATAACTTATTTAAATTTTAATAAATTTAAAATTAATAATAAATTAATTAAATTTTTGTAAGATTATACATAAAGAGAATGATGTATAAATATTAAGTAGTTATCACATGAAATGTTTCCAATGGATTTAAATTTGAGAGCCAAAGTATACATAATACTAAATGCATCACTTGGAAGCACATCAGGTTAAATAATAATAATAATAATAATAATAATAATAATAATAATAATTAATAGTAGGTGCTGGACACCCTTATTTTCGTTGGGATGAAATGGTGTGTGTGCCTACTGTTTATTTACTTTTTAAATTCACGTGCTTCCAAGTTTGGCATCATGTGTCATTAGGCCCTGAGTATCTGAAGTACTTGCTGCCCAGTCACCCAAGTTCAGTATCCCTCCTCATTGTGAGTGCTCCTCTTTTGGTACATATTTTCCTTCCTTGTAAACACCCACTCTCTTGGGTTTTCATCCTTGGTGCAGGATTAGGAGTTTATTTCTCTCTATTGGTTGCTCTCTCTTTTGGTGATGGTTTTCTCTTTCATTGTGGCTGCTGCTTCCCATGTTGGGTGTTACAGTTGTACGGTAATCTGTGTACTAGAACACACAGTATTCCCATGTGCCAGTAGAGTATATTGAGTAGAGTATACATTGCTAAAATCCAACAGACAGAAGTCCAAATAGAGTAGTCAATTCCAGGAGGGGAATAAATGGGATTTGGATCTACACAACTTGGATTTTAGATATGTACAAATATTCAAATTATTCTTGTGTGTCAATGTTCAGAGGTTGGTCTCTGAGGTAAGAGAATCTGATGGGTGGGTCAAAAAGATCTCACTTGCCCACTGTGCTTAGGCCGATGGTAGGAGAAAGTATTATCCAGTCTGGGCTCAAATATGTTTGGAGTGAGTGAGAATTCCCCCCCCCCCCAAGATCTGATGGTTGAATCTTTTGCAGAGACAGTTCTGCGCAGTGCTGTCTTTCCAGCAAAGTTTGTGCTATAAATACAGTGTTGTTGTTTTTAACAAGGCTTCAGTGTGAAATGTTCTCTTCTAATTATGCTGATTATGTTGGAAATACAAATCTTTTAAATCTCCGGTATATTCTTCATTTATATAATACCACAGTATGAAGTCAGCCACACTCTGAGGCTATTGCACAGAGCTGGGGGGAAATAACTGGATGAAAAGTGCTTAGCTGTGATGAGAGTTCTAGGCAAAATGGACTCTTTATTGTTTCATGGATTTTTTAATAATGGTTTTAATAGGTCTCTCAATAACATTTTAAAAACATAATTGTACTAATACCTCTGGTTTCATTTTATGTGTTTCACTAATGTGTGTTTAAGTTTCCTTGCTCCATTATACAAGAAGGCAGGGTAGAAATTACATAAAGATAACATAAGCATGGTATCTCCTTCATAAAACTTTCATGTGGCTCAAACATTAGGGCAGTGGTTTGGTTGCTAGCTGCTGAAATTGGCTTCTGCATGCTTGGGGCACCACACAACTGCCATAATATATGTAATTGCATATACGGTACTGCATTGACATGCTAGTGTCAGTGTCGCTAGGGATGTGCAGTGCTGATGGCGAATTGCCATCCAGGAAGCCTGGTACACACATTATGATGGTAATGTGGCTGTAGCCAAAAACTGCTGATGTGGATCACATCTTTGTTGTTTAAGTGCTGCTCATAGTTTGTACCAGATCATTATGACGTTGACATTTTTGGTTTCCTAGAGAGCTACTGAAATTAAATCCCACTGAATACCACCTTGAGCCACTATCAAATACTGACTGGGTTTGCACAACACGGCAACTCATCAAGGGTAACAATCCCACCGTGGTTAAAGGGAAGCGGTGATGAGCAAGGCACTTGGCAAGAGCTGCAAAAAACCCTTGCTGCTCTTGGCAACCTTACCCATGCTATTGCTAGTGACAGCCTCTCTGAAGTACCTGAGTAGCCCATTGGAGGGGCTGTCACTGATTGGCCACCCCTTTTTAAAATAATAATTATAATAATTGCGCTCCAAACGTGCACATTTTTGGGGGGAATTTATTATTTAAATGGTTTCTAATAAGTCTTACACAAGTGTGGAGGTGCACATTCCTGCAGATCCAAAATAGGAAGCCTCACCTGGTCAGTGTCCTGGGGAGTAACTGCTGTCAAAATGCAGTAGGGCACCAACCCTGGACATTGACCAAGAGAGGCTCCAGGTTTTTTTCCACTTTGCTTTTCCCTGACAGCTGCCAAAAAGCAAGCTGTCAAAGGGGGGAAAAGCTGTGAGTGATCTTTGCTCGTGAAATGGGGTAGGCGCCTTCCCCCCCTTGCAGTGAGATCCTCAGGGTTTTGAGTCTCCCCCCCCCCCCCCCCCGCATAGCTCCTAGTGTGCCAAACCTTTCCACCCATTCCTGAGACTCTAGGTGCTCAGGAAGATGGAAAAGTATACCGCACCCCCTTTTTGCTGACACTTGCTTCTGACAACTGTCAGAAGTAGGGCTTTTTTTTGAAAACAGGATTTAGGCAGGGCTAGACAGGGTAGTTTGGACAGGGAAGTATGCAGATTTCATAAGTATACTTCCCTGTACAAACTACCCTTTTTTCCCTTCCTAAATCCCTGTTTAAAAAAAGAAGAAGAAGAGCCCTACTTCTGACAGCTGCCAGAGCTATGTTCTTCCCATTCAAGATTGTTAATGTGGTGTTTTTGTCTCTTCCTTTGAAAATTCTAATGTCAGCCCCTCATTAAATTAGTTTTATTTAGCCCCACCACTTCTATTGGCCAGAGCCAAATGCATACCTAGTTCCAGCTGAAGCCTGGACACTTACATCTGCCTTGATGTTTTGATATGCAGGGTATTTTTGGCATGGGTGATAAAGGGATTTGTTAGCAAAGAAAAAATGTTCGATTAACTCAGCTGCTGGTGACCTGGGATGAATTCTCAACCAATTTGCATTTTGGGAAGATGGTAAAATACACAAGCCCATTATATAATAAAAGGGGCCAAAATATATATTCATAGATTCATAGATTATAGAGTTGAAAGGGGCCTACAAGGCCATCGACTCCAACCCCCTGCTCAATGCAGGAAACTAGAGGAGGGATCTCCCATTCAAGTAATAACCAGGCCTGACCCTGCTTAACTTTACACGCTCAGACAAGCTGAGCCAGCATGAGCCACAGACTGTCTTATATGTGTGTGTATATATAGGGGGACCCTCTGGAGAAGATTTTCATGGTTGTGGGGGACTACAGGGGAGAGGAGAGGGAGAAAGTCCCATCACACAAGTGGACTTCCGCTTGCACAATGTTGGATTCCGCTCTTGGTGATTTAACATGGTCACTCTACTAGTGTGGCCAAGGAGCATTTGCTCTCTTTAAGTGCAGTCATAGCCTGGGGTCTCTGTAGCCTTTGTATAGCTCAAGATGGGTTTTACCCATTGTGCCCTCTGGACTGTTGAATGGATGATTTGGAGAAGGTTAGAAGTCTTGCCATCATTCCCTAAAATCAGGTGGCTGTCCTACTTTATTCAATCTCAAGGACTGCCAAAAGTGAAAAGGACAGTCACTAGTGACAACATGCCCCACTCCCTGAAGCTATACTAAGTTAGGAGCTTGCTTTCAGATCTCACCTCTTCCTCAGATGACATTTCAGTGTTTCTGCAGTTCCTAGACGCTATTGATTTCTCAGTTGCTTTAAATGAAAAACAGGCATATTAGCATTGCTCTTTTTGAACTCTGACACCTTTCTACAAAACAAGATTGCAACGGGGGGGGGGGGAATTGAAAATATGTTGAGCTGTGCTTGGTTGTAGGCCTTTTTTCTATCTAAACATGCATAGGATTGCACCTTTAATGTATTAGTAACATTTAATATGATTTTCCTTGCTCTGACCCTGAGATTCCATAAATGCACCGAGCTTTTGCTAAGAATAGGCTTCTCCATGGCATACAATGGAGTGTTGTTTTTTTTAGCACACCTAAAAGACTGTATATATGAAAGGGATTCCATTCCAGTCCCAAACTGTTTCAATCTATAACAAGGACCAAAACGAAGGGAGTAGCTAAGCCTTAGTACATGTGGAAACAATGACCTGATTCGCACATACAATTAGTAGTTAGATTAACTCTGGGTTGTTTAACTCACGATTAACCTATAGTGTCCAACTTCAGACATCACATAGCAACTTCCAGTCTGCCCAGTCAGGATGAATATGCAAAATGGCCATGGAATGCACCAGACATGCACCACAGCAAATTGTGGGTTAATTAGCCCTATATTTGCCACTGTTACATGTGACTGGGCCCACTGGCTTGGATCCAAAGGTGCTGTTCTGCTAATGCAGGGGTGAGCAACCTGCAGCCCTCTGCAGCCTCTGCACCCTTTTAATCACAAAAGCCCTCTCCAAGTGATCAGTTCAGACCTCTGGCAAGAGCAATCTGTCCCTTCCTTGGTGGCAGCCCACTGGGTGTGGAGGAAGGGGTGTGTGGCAGAGAGAGAGATATAAAAGGGGTGGCCTGCCCACTTTTGGCTCTGTCCCCACCCATTGCTGGCATGTGCCCCCTGCCAAATTACCTCCAAGGGAATGCAGCCTTCAATAGAAAAAAGATTCCCCACCCCTCTGCTAGTGGAAAACAATTCTGCTCACGGAAGGGATGTTTCCAATCTACCAGAAGAGAATTGCATGAAAAAATTGAGTCCAAATCCAGATAAATTCCTCCATTTGGGCAAGCTCCTGCACAAGCACTTTTCAAGATCTGTACATAAAGTTACTTGGATGGGAGACCCCTCTGCTAGTTTCCTGCATTGAGCAGGGGGTTGGACTTGATAGCCTTGTAGGCTCCTTCCAACTCTATAATCTATGAAATCTATAAGAGGCTCTCCCATTAGAGTTTATGGGCTACAATCTCTGTCTTCCTTACTGGCCATGTTTCCCATATTGTAACCCAGGGGTGTCGAACTTCTTTTAGCCGAGGGCTGAATACCGTTTCAGAGAAGCTCTTGGGGCCACATTCCAGTGGTGTGTGGGACTGAAGGGAAAGGGGCTTGGGGCAAAAGGGGCAGGGCCAAAATAGTACCAGCAGATTGTAGCTTGGAGCTCTTACTGCCAGTAACTGAGCCTTTGGAGAGGCATTCTATTTTGAAGATATATGGAGGCCTGTGGCTTACGCTAGCTCAGCTTGTCTGAGTGTGGAAAGCTAAGCAGGGTCAAGCCTGGATGGGAGACCCCTCCTCTAGTTTCCTGCATTGAGCAGGGGGTTGGACTCGATAGCCTTGTAGGCTCCTTCCAACTCTATGATCTATGAAATCTGTGGAGAGTATTTGTAGATTTTGTTTTATTAAGTGGGAAGGGGTGTATACGTCGCAAGAGTCATTACAATTTTGGAAGGCTGAATAGTTACATAGTTAGTTGGTCCCGGTGGGGGGTGCACTTATTATTTTTTATGTGTTTGTTTGTTTAATTTGTATGCTTACTTTATATGTTAAAATTTAAATAAAAATTAAAAAAAGGAGAGGCATTCTACCCTTTTTGAATGGGGAAAATGCACAAAATCCAGGAGATCACCAAGCCACTGGTAGTTGCTGGAAAGGAGGTGGGGCCAGGGGAAGGGGGCGTGGCCATCTGGGGTACCCTGGAGGGCCAGGTCGGAACGCCAGGAGGGCCAGTATTTGGCCCCCGGGTCTGGACTTCTATACCCCTGCTGTAACCTAATGCAATACAACCCCTGATACATTGTGGCACTGCACTGCAAGAAATCTTCTGCTTGTACTTGTGCAAGAGTTCAGGGAACAGCTGCTTATGGTTCTGTTGGCTCTTTGGAACTCCCGTGTATAAAAGAAGCATCTGGATCATGGCAAATTACTCATATAAGAGTTATTCATAGGTTCATCTTTTTGATTTCTCTAACTTATGCAAACTTCACATAAAAATGTGCTAATAAATATTAAAACAGCATGAAATCCTTAAGAACAATTAAAATTATTAAACTTACAAGCCCAAAATAAAATACCGTACATTTTCCAGAAAGTCAGTGTTTAAAAACAGTGCAGTTGTAATTGGTAAAGACAAACACATTTTCTTTCAAATCTTCTTGTTCATGTTGATGATGAAAGGTCAGCTGCTCCACTGATGTTGAAAGCTGTTGTTTGCTAAGGATCAGTCCAAACATTTTTATCTATTCTTATTCACATTTGAATTTCTCTACCACTCCCATAGAACATGAGTAGATTTGGTGTGATGCATACGTCCCTCTCTAGCTGTTCCTGACCTTAGGATGCATGAGGTCACCCAGTAAATATGTGACTGTCATGGACTGGGAGGGGGAATGACTTTCCCTACTGGCGGACCCCTTCTTTACAAGGGTTCCCCAAAAAGAATTACTGGTAGGCTTCCAGCAGTCAGGACAAACCTCCAGACAGTGACACTCCCTAGTCCAGGGATGAAGAATGTGTTGGACTACAACTCCCATCACCCATGACCATTGTCTATGCTGGTTGAGGATGATGGAAGTTGGAGTCCAACAACATCTGGAGGGCCACATGTTCCCCACCCCTGCCCTAGTCTGCCCACCTGTTGGGGAGTTTTTGAGCCCTATTGCGAAGGACCCCTTCCTTCAGCCCTGCTCTAGGTAAAGAATAAAGATTTCCTTGTGGATTTCTTTGCCCAAAGCCCAGAAACACAGAACTTAACCAAACCTTATGGAAATCCTAAGAATACAAGCAATTGTTTTGAACCGTGTGAAACTCAAGGTTTTTAGTAAGAAAATCCCTTTTAAAACAACACAGACATTGTTTTAAGGACTACTGAGACTATGTAGTCTGTTGGATACTCAGAAAGTGCTATATAAATGTTGTTATTCAAAAATAAACAATAGGCAAAAAGATTCATTGCATAGCGTATTATATCAGGTGTATCCCAGGTCCATTTGAGTTTCTTTTTAAAAGGTTTGCCTGCCGAGCCACCGTAGTTGTGTGATAAGGTGCTTCATATTCTTCTTCAGAATGTGTGGAGCCTGTGACTGGTGCTGTTGAACTATTCATGTAGAAACTAATCCTTATTCACATTGCCTCGGTAGGAAATGATCTCTTTCTGGTCGCGGTGCATGAACTGGGTCATGCACTAGGCCTCGAGCACTCCAATGACCCTAGTGCCATCATGGCTCCTTTTTATCAGTACATGGAAACACACAACTTTAAGTTACCACAGGATGACCTTCAAGGAATTCAGAAGATCTATGGTAAGATGGTGTCTGCTTTGTTTATTTAAATTCCCCACCTTCTCCCATAAGTTCAGCCAGTGTGTAATACTAAAATATATAGACACAAAGGGTGTGTGGGGATGCAGTAGTTGTACCAGTATGTTTAATGAAGTTTATTATGGGGGGGGGGGGGGAAGTGCAGCTAAAATAACCCCCACTTATTTTTTGATTACCAAACACTTATTTAGGTAAACAAATATCTTCCGGAAAATGCTCAGACTCTGGATTTGAAAGACCTCCACTAAAAAAGACAAGACTTCTAAAGCTGAACTGCAGCCACCTAAAACTGCCTCTTTACATGCCCTCCATCTTGATCTATGATAAACAGGGCACTCTCAGGGAACCTGAGGCCTTTCCAGATGATGTTCCTTCACTGTAAGGAATGTTCAGTGGTCACTAAGTTGGTGAGCAGGATGCAGATGAAGTTTCCCTTTGTGAATGCATCAAGTGTGGGGAAATTGCATTTTCCTCAAACCTCAATAATGCTGTTGCTGGTAATATGTCATTTCCATCTCCACAGCAAGGACAGCTGTTGTGAGTATAACCACCAAATAGAATATAGTTACACAAGTGTCACAAACATCTATTGACTAGTGCCTGTGACACCACTAGAATAACAAGCACAACATCCTCTCCTGCCCCAATGCCTATATCAGAATTTGTTAAAGTATTTCAGGCTGAACACTGCCTGCTATCCCACTGCAGAAAGGAATGCTCAGCCAGATTTTTAAATTTACCGATTTATAGTGCCAAATCCCAGCAAGGCTACCCCTTCCCCCACAACAATCCACTGCCATTTCTTGATCCTTTCCCTCCTTTTTTCCATTTTCATGTAGTTATATGGACTTCCACTCTCCAGTACTGGAATGCACATCTTTACTGGCATCCCCTCTCAAAATAGCAGCGAAGAAGAGAGCAGCCAAAAAAGAGAAAGCCATGAAAAGGAAAGCTCTTCCTTTCAGCATGGTTACCCTCCCTGCCATTATGTGGGAGTGGGATATTTTGGTGTTGGTGCTGTAACAAGGGTACCATGCAAAAGTGTTCTGCAAACATTAAATTGTGGGGATCTGTAACACCTCTGTGATTGTGTGCTGCAATATAAGGGTGAAAGCGGACTTTGAACTATATTGGACATCTACAGGATTATGCATTGCCCAATCTGTACTATAGAAGACTTCCACAGATATACCGTCTGAACGTTTACCTGTTCACATGTGCACATACATCAGTTCAGGACTGGGATTATATACTGCAGAGACAATAGCAAAAATTAGGAACAGCAGTCAAGGCAAAGGACACCAGGCAAGAACAGTGATTGCTAAAGGGTGGGTCAAATCATGCTGGGTGGGGGGGAGGGCCATGGAAACCTTTTGGCTGGAATATGAAGTTTCTGGATTAAACTTTTGGGGTAAGGTGATGCAAAGCACTAAAATATGGTGACTTTAGAGACAAGAGTTAGACTAATGGATGGGCCAATCCCTGTGTAAAGAACAGGTGCTGTTGCTAGATATGTATGAGCATGATTGGTGTTTAGCAGGGGTGCAGAACCTCAGGCCAAGGGGAAATTTGGCCCTCCAAGGTTCCCTAGATGGCACCACCCCCTTTCCCCAGACCACTTATTGTTTAATGGTTTCCCAGATTATGTGCAGTTTTTCCCCCCATTCTAAAAGGTTGAAATACCTCTCCTAAGGCTTAGTTTCTGGCAGTAAGAGCTTTAAGCTAAAATATGCTGGTGTTTTGGCCCTGTCCTTTTGCCCTGTCCTTTTTGCCTTTGACCCAGCTCACCACTGGAATGTGGCTCTGGAAAGCTCCTCCAGAATGAAATTTGGTCCTCAGGCTGAAGAGGTTCAACACCCCTTGTCTGTGAACAATGAGACTTGCATTTGGACAACAAGTTGAGTATTGTGTTGAACTCCGTGGTAGAAGGAAGGTTTTTGAGAAGATCCCTAAAAAGGAGTGTTCAAGCTCTGTGGCTGTGTTTGAAGTGATGGGAAAAATACTTTAGACTATTTATTATTATGCCCCCCTTTCCTTTTTGTTTAGGTCCACCAGCTGAGCCACTGGAGCCCACCAGACCTTTACCGACCCTTCCTGTTCGTAGAATCCATTCCACTGCAGAAAGAAAGCATGACAGACATTCAAGACCCCCCAGACCTCCGTTAGGAGACAGGCCTTCTGTTCCAGGCAGTAAACCCAACATATGCGATGGGAACTTCAATACCGTGGCACTGTTCAGAGGAGAAATGTTTGTTTTTAAGGTAATAAAAACTGTTCTATCAGAGCTGTTTTCATTAAGCCATATATATTGCAAATTCATCTATAATTAATTACATGTCAGCAAAATTGTTTGGTATTTTAATCTCAGGAGTTAAGTCTACTCGTAGATGCCACACAGTGGATTAGCTTGCATTCTCTGAAGAAACAACCATAAATAAGATGGTGTTCATTGTGGTAGTTGACATAATGTATTTCCTTCAGTAATACCTAAATAAGCAAACCTAATCTTAAATCTAGGACAAAAAAAGTATTAATTTTTCTCTTGCTTCTAAGGATTTGTGATGTGCAGCACTGCAGATGCAGGGTGACTGTGTTCCTGTTCTAAGCATTTTTCCTGATCCAGCAATCTTTTCTGGATGAGGGAGCTCTGATGCACAGTAAGAGCTCTTCTGTCTGATATACATCGCCCAGGGTGGCCGGGTGACCGGCCAGATGGGCGATTGATAAATGTAATAAATAAATAAATATAGAGACCTGCTCCAGTTAAAATGAATAGGGCCAAGCCATGTGTAGTGACACACATGGGGCTTCTGTATCAAGACAGATCTTTTCACAGCCTTAGACATTTTCCTCTGTAAACCTGATCAGCCATTATGATTTCCTATTGATTTTTTGAAAACAA
Source organism: Shinisaurus crocodilurus (assembly GCA_021292165.1). NCBI lineage: Eukaryota > Metazoa > Chordata > Lepidosauria > Squamata > Shinisauridae > Shinisaurus > Shinisaurus crocodilurus. Next base: position 225,301,977 of record CM037877.1, read on the forward strand.
TTGAAGTTTGTTCCACTTGGACTGGAACAGATCTGTTAACCCTCAGAAAAACATGTATTTCCAAAATGATTTTCCATTCTTTGTCAGTGACTTTCTTATTAAGAAGCTTTGTGTTAAGCATTAATTTTAAAAAAACAAACCAGAATGTTGAACCCTACAGAATAAAAGACACCAAAGTGCTGTTTTCAGTACCATTGATACCCTCTCGATAACACCAGTGTGTTTTGGTAGAAAACGGAGTGTGTTTTCACAATACAAGATTGTCCACTTAGCAATACATCCTACTCAGATGTACAGAAAATTTGGTGATCGATTCTTAAATATAACATGCAAAGCTGTTGAACAGGGCTGGATCGCCCATAATGCTGAGTAGCTGCAGCATCTAATTGGTTCCCATGCTATGGCTTATCTATGGAAAATGAAAGTGACTGCTTTTTAAAAACGTCCTCTTGAGCATAGTAGCTGGTCCACCAGAGCAAGATTGGAGCATTGGCCATATTCCCAGAGAAAATGGTTTGGGAATCTAGGAGATTAGTAGCATGTGTAATGATCTACACATTACATAGATTGAGATGGTAGGCCAAGGTAGTAACATTTTTGATAGTTGCATGTTTGGTGTTCCCACCCCCTATGTGCTTTAAAAAAAAGCATCTCTGTATATAATGAATTAGCACAACAACAAGAGGCCAGATGTAGGCCAAAATAACTTCCATCAACCCTAGCCAGCATAGCCAATGGGGAGATAACATGGGAGCTGTAGGTCAAACATCTGGAGAGTTGCAAGTTGCTTACCCCTGAACTAGACTTTTCTCCTGATATGATAATTTACTCTATTCAGTGACTTTAAAAAAAAACAAACTTGGGAGCTCATTCAAATTGCATTCTCACCCCCACACTGAATAGTCTGGTCCAACCACCTCATTGTATATATAATGTATAGATCAGACTTGTGGGGAGGACTCATAATCTTAATCTCATAAATCATAATGTTGTCCTGCTGGAGAGTTTTACTTGAGACCTTAAAGCTGGAGGGTAATGTTACCAAGGAAAGAGGAAAAAGGGAATCCCAGTGCTGGCCTTACTATTACAGTAGGTAGAGTGAGGTTGCCACTTAGGCAGCTAATTTGGGTTGCCATTAAAGGGCAGCAAATTGTTATTTATTATTGTTGTATTTTTACTGCCAGCAAGGGGAAAGAGGTACGTACTTGTGCGATTTTCTGCCTCATGCCAAAATAACTTGGCTGGCCTTGGGTACTCTGCACCTTTACTTGCTGCTCTGCCTCAGGCAACAAAATCTCTTGGGCCAGCCCTATGGGGAACCAGGCATTAGTCAATGTATCATTTTGGTTGGAGGGAACTCAGGGTGATAAGAGGTGACAACTCCAAAAAGAAGAGTCAAGATAGAAAGGAAGGAGGAGGAATGGAAATTTTGGAGCATAATGTGGAACAGAAGGACTCAGAATGAGGCAAACAGCATGGTGTGGAGACAAGATAAGATAAAAATGTTCCAATAAGTTTTAGCTTTAGGAGATCAAGATGGTAAGAGCAGTGATTTCAAGGTAATTGTATTACTAGCAGAACAAAGGAGCTTCTAAATGTAATTCAAGCAGGTACTTGTGACATGGGGGATGCTGTGGTATTTTTAGGATAACTATATCTTTTGGTTTTGTTGTTTCATCACCTCATGTTGGAATCTGATGTACACTCTTAGGATACTGTTTTCCTTTTTCTAGGACCGCTGGTTTTGGCGTCTCCGTAACAATCGTGTGCAAGAAGGTTACCCCATGCAGATTGAACAGTTCTGGAAAGGGCTCCCAGCAAAAATTGATGCTGCCTATGAAAGATCTGATGGAAAATTTGTTTTCTTTAAAGGTAAATATTTGAGTTTGGATCCAGAATGGTTGTTCTGCCAGATTTGGAGGGCACATGCAGGGCTGCTGTGCGGAGGTGTGCGGAGGAGAGGATACAGTCTCATTCCTTTCACTGGCGGAATGACAATTCTGGATCCAACCCTTTGTTTTTAAAATCAATTTAAGAGAAATAATTCTACTGTAATTATCAATCAATTAGCATCAATCAAATTAGCAAGTTAAACAAAAACATTTAACCTGGTCATAAGAATTTAAGAAATCTTTACTCTGGTTTTTCATCCATTTCATTTTGGGGGACTATTGTAAGTGATATCCATGAAATATGAAGGGTTAATCGTTATACAACTAAGTTTAAAAGCACATGCACAAGATAACATATGCTTACATGAAGCATTATCGTTTCATCTTCACAAGTAGCCCAAATTTCTGTGCAACTTTTGCATGTAACTTTAGACTTCAGGACTAGACAATATTTTTTATCAAGTTCTACAACAGAAATCATGTAATTTGCTAGCTCTTTTAACCTAAAACCTCCCCACCACCACCACCAATCCTTCATTGGTAACAAACAGCTAGCTTGGATAGAAATTTGTGTACTTAAGGTTTGGAGGTGGGGGTTGCTGTTTTCCTTTTTAACAGCCTCTTGGGGTTGAAACTAGTTCCCTTCCTTCTGTGGCATCTAGTTATGCCCCAGACAACCTTCATTTTTTCAGAATAGTATTTTTGGGTATCAGTTAGCCACACCGTTAATACACTTTACTGGAACAGGATTGCAAATAGCATAGTAGGTAGGAAGAGTGAGGAGCAAGAGCTCATTGGCATTGGGAGAAATAGGTAGTGTGTGTCAGAGAAGAGGAACCAAGGAGAAACTAGCAAACCCTGAGTAACAAAGAAGTAGTAGTTACAGAACTATGAGAGATAAAGGCTAAGGCAGTGGTGGGAGGAGGAGTTATTGGAATGTGGAAGTCTGGAACATAAGGATGGTCTCACTGGTGCACAGATCACTGAATATAGGCACCAAGTGCGTGAAAAGCCTTTGCAGTGATGTGGAGTTGTCTAGGAAGTTCTGACTAATCTGGAGCAGTTACTGAAGGGTGCTCTCAGCAGAGAGAGGAAGGGGACTCATGGAAGAATGTTATTGATACTGAAAGGGAGGAAGAAGGAGTTGTGGGCCATTAGGGACATCCTGGAAATTGCACTTTGAGGAGTTTTGAAGGACTGGAGCAGTGAATAGGAAGAAAATGAGAAAGGTTGGGAGCTGTAGTCACTATCAATCTGTATAAAGACAGTAATATAACTTCTTGGTAAAAACAAAAATTTAAGAGGAATTTAAAGGTTGAATTGCTGCTTAGAGTGTAGAGTGTAACACACACACACAAGAGTAGAGATGACATTTTGGAAGTCTTATTCTTTGGGAATCAAACTGGCACACAGCAAGCCACTGAACAATTAAGACGCAGTTCCTTCTTGGAATTTACTCCTGGTTTTCCTGTGTATCTCTCCTTGCCTATTCCATATCCATCTAAAAAGTAGGGGATAGTAGGAAGGAAGAATAGGGAAGCTTGTCTTGCCGCTTGTCTTGCCTGATTTAATTTAAAAGGCAGTCTTCCCTAATCCAAACCTTCCTTGTTGCTAAATAAATAAATACAGAACTGTGTAGGAAAGCAATTCTTTGTTAAAAGCACATGTAGCCTTTGGATGCTCTCCCACACCATTTGAACAAAGAGGGAGATACTGGCTTTTTAGTGGAAGCATTTAATCTTCTGATCTACTTTTAAACTTTTTGCAGAAAAACCTGAAAATTGCCAAAGTGCCATTCATGGAGTGCAGTTGTTTACTTTATATTTATTCATTAACTACAATTTCTATATCACCCAATAGCCACAACTCTCTGGGCAATTCGCAAGATAGGTTATCATTTGTTTGGCAAGTGATAATCATAGCTAAGCTTCCTGTCCCGTCAACTTCAGCCTTTGGGATAAAAAAACCCATTCATAATAATTACTATATTGGCTTTCAGTAAATATATGTTCTTTCTCCCTCTCTCTAACCTAGGAGATAAATACTGGGTTTTTAAAGAGGTGACAGCAGAGCCAGGGTACCCACACAGCCTAGTGGAGCTGGGCAACTGTCTTCCCCGGGAAGGGATTGACACAGCTTTACGGTGGGAACCTGTTGGCAAAACATATTTCTTCAAAGGAGACCGATATTGGAGGTATAATGAAGACAAGAGAGCAACAGATCCAGGCTATCCCAAACCCATCACTGTATGGAAAGGGATCCCTCAATCTCCACAAGGAGCTTTTGTCAGCAAAGAAGGCTGTACGTATAACCGTGTTGCTTATGTATTAGTTCAGTAGCAGTTATTACATTGATCTTTTGTTGAGTTTTGCATTCAGGTCATATTAAAGCCTGATCATTCGCAAGACTGCAGACAGACATATGTGGCTATGGGCAGATTCCCTGCCCATGCAGCACATATTCTCTTCAAGGTAACCTTGAAGCAGGCCTTTCTTTCATAGTATACAGTATGCTTCCTAATTAGGTGATTGATTGGATTCCATCTGTGATTTTTTCTTCTGATCTTAAACAACGAATGGGTGCTTACTCTATCCCTATTCCCCAAATTCTTCTTCATGAGTATAGGGCAACAATACTTTTCTTTGCATAGGGAGACTTAAGATGAATTATTTTTACTTCGTCATCCAATATATGATACAGGTTATCTGTATTTCCCATATGGCCTTCAGTATGGGGCAAGGTAGTCACTCCTGCCATGTACATAATTCTTTCTTATCTGCACACCTTTGTAATCTGAATGGCACAGAATGGAGTAATCTCTGCTTTCTTTTCCAGTTTATACCTACTTTTATAAAGGTAAGGATTACTGGAAGTTCGATAACCAGAGGCTGACTGTGGAGCCAGGGTACCCCAGGTCAATCCTCAAAGACTGGATGGGTTGCAACCAAAAGGAGGTCGAACGAAGCAAAGACCGGCGCCTCTCTCACGATGATGTGGATATTATGGTGACTATAAACGATGTGCCTAGCACTGTCAATGCAATTGCAGTTGTGATCCCCTGCATTTTATCTCTGTGTATCCTTGTCCTGGTATACACAATCTTCCAGTTCAAGAACAAAGAGGTCCAGCAAAGCGTGACCTACTACAGACGACCTGTTCAGGAATGGGTATGACAGGCTCAGCAGCTCATTTGGATCCACATGATGACGGTGATGGGCTGCAGACGTAAAAAGGGGAGGAATCAAAGGATAGCCTGCCAAACAAACAAGCAAACACAAAACTCTTCGAGAGATTAGTTGAGTCAGATAGAATTCTGGGACTGAAAGAACAAAAACAAAAACCAACTAAACCCAGGTGGCCTTGCACGGTAGAGCCGCTTTCCTTCTGACTGACTGCCTCAGTGCCGTGTATGTCTCGGTGTGACATTTTTCACTAACCCACTCAGTGAGTGTCGGAGACCTCAAGAGGAGTTTGCTTCAACCTTTTTTCAATTCACCTGAGCAATCTTCTTCAGTGCCCTCTTTTAAACCCAGCATTTGCCAGTGTAGCCAACCACCTCTCAACGAGTTGTTTTTTTTCTACACTTGTCTCATAAAAAAAAAGTAATTCTGTGGGACACAAAAGGAACACTTCAGTACCTTCTGAAGAGGACATTCTGAGGCTGAATCATTCTGAAAGATTTTAATTTATTACAGGAACCAGGCAATTACCTGGATACCATTTTTCCAATACCTGCTGGTCAGATGTTTTGTACATTCATGGTAATTAGCTGATGTTCCCACTCTGCAACAGCAGATACACAAAGAGCTCTTAGGAGGTAATTCTGTGTAGACCACAACTTCAAACAGCTCTAAAGCCAGATCAAATCACAACAGCAAGTAACAGAACCGATGTTCTGAATTCAACCATAGTCTGCAAGACTAAGCAATTGGGTTCAAACACCAATAATGTGAATGCAGATCTTAATACTCTTGTTTTTAAGAACCTGTCATGTAATTAATATTTAAATGTCATATTACCACTATTTTAAGTTGGCAACAATAAATTAATTGTAACCATTGTAAGATTAAATGTAAGTTCTTTGATATTTTCATTTGTTTACATCTGGAAAAGTGGTGTGCACATTAGGATGCTGACATTTTTTAGCAACATTGCAATGAGAATTTTGGTTGGAGTAATGAAGTTTACACTGATGGAAAGGGGAGGCATAAATCAGGAAATTCATGGTTGAAAGTTAGCCTGAAGCTTGCAATTTAGAAACGTGATAATCTGACATGAATGAAAATTAACTGTTACCTCACATCCAATGGCAGTATCCTGTTCAGCACTAGTGCTAATATAAATTACGTTGTGCTAGCATAAGCTACCCCTCTTGCAATGCCAATAGCATTTGCTGGCATGTCTGGTTCCCCCGCAAAGCTTGTCACGCCAGCAAACACTATTGGTGCTGTGCTAGAGGTTGCTTATGCTAGCACAACGTAATTTATATTAGTGCTAATGCCGGATACTGCCGCAAATATTTAACTGGAAAGGAAAATGCTCCAAAACGTGGAAGGTAAATGTCAATGAGTTGGATCTAGTATCTGGAAGGGAATGGGCGAAAGGTGATATCCCCCCCCCCCCGCAATGCCTTTTCCAAGGGTTGGGGGATCTTGCTGAATGGGGTGGGCTATGGCATGGAGGGATCCCTAAAAATTGGAAGGAGACAACTTTTGGGAGCAGAGCACCCACAAGGTGTGTCTGCCCTATTTTCAGAGATTTCCCCCCCTCCCCCACACAACAGCCCACCCCATTCAGTAGGAGCAGCTGAGGAGGGGTTAGAGGAAAGTCTTTTTGCCTGCCCCCTTCCATGCCCTTTTCTCTGGACCCAGTCCAGATCAACATTTGAGTGATCAAGTCATACAATAATGGTACAAATATTTGTACCTTTAAAATGGGAGAGAAAATTGCATGTTTTAGGGTGATGCAGTGTAAGACACTTGCTTGTTGTATCTTGATGGCTTCATAGAAACTGTCCAGTCAGGCTTTCCATGTAGTTATAAAAACTATTATGTCAGGCTCGTTCAAAGGCTAGACAAACGAAGACTGCAACTCTGTATCCACATACCTGGGTATAAGCCCATTTGAATTCAGTGGGTCATACTTCTGAGTAGACATGTATAGGATTGTGCTGTAAGTTGGTTTCTTTCCAGGCTTTTTGTCATTCTAGTTGGACAGGTATCATCCTTTTTTATATCTTCAAGAATTTCTCTACTTGCTTGTTACAGGTCATTAAAAATGATAGGAATTGGAGGCAAATGTTTGGGACATAATTTTTAATTTTATAGCACAAATTCAAGACAATTGCAAAAATGCTTATGTAAGTAAAAAAAAGTTGGAATGTTTTGTGCTAAGTTGGTTAAGGGCGGGTCATATCTAAAATTTCTGTATGGAATTTGCACCATGTAGGAATTTGTATAAATCCAGTGTTGCTCATGTTTGTATGACAATCCTACTTGTGAATTATGCCAAGATGATTGCACATGACAATTCACATTTGAGATGTTCAGTTCCCGCATGGAAGAACTTTCTAGTATGTGAGGTGGCCCTAAGCTAACGGCACCATCTTTATCAATTGTGCCAGGGTAGAACTAATGTTTTATCAGCAGAGATGTGATCCCAGCCCTGTGTTTGTAATAGAGTCCTCTTGCAGAGGGAGATTGGTAAACGGATGGGATGTTTATTCTGCAATTCCACTCTAGGCTGTTTTTCCCTAGCTGGGCTCACCTTCACAACCTAGTTGGGGAGAAAATGATTTAAAACCACCCAAGAAGGGGTTTGCAGAGATTACACAAATAAAAGAAGGATTAATCACTCCATTTCCCCCTACAAGAGCCCCAAAGCCCACACACTGGCATTAAGAGGGAAACACAGGATTGAGAACCCAAGCTCCAGCACAGAAGAGAGGAATTAACAGATAATTTCCTTCATACCAAATTAAATTTAGGGTGAAACTGAGATAATACGAGATAGATTGAAAGCCATGGCAAAGCCATGTAAATCTCCAAAAGATACACTTCACATATTTGATATTGTCTTGAAAGCTCATGCCATAATAATTCACTTAGTCTGTAAGATGCTAGAGCACTTTGCCTTTTTTGCTGCTACAGACTAAAGGCCAACTCAGAGGCTATGTTCACAGACGATACTGACTTTTAGCCATAGTGCCATGCAATTAACTGCTTTTCTGAATTAAACATAAAATTCAGTGCAGAGTGTATGTGGGTGTTAGTATGCTATATCGCTCTTAGTACCATGAACCTGAATGGACTGTGAAAATAGGGCTTCACGTGATGCTGGATGACAGCGAAATGCAGGTTGGTAGCACAGTTCCTTTGCTTTTTCCAGCACATGCCCAAGTCATTACTCAAGGTGTATGAACTTTTCATTGCATCACTGCAAAGGCTTTCAAGAGTTAAGCGGCATAAAATATCTACATAGGTTGCAAATGTGGGACTTGGCTGTGCTATATGAAGTTCTTAATATGATTTTACTGTGCACTCAGACTTAAACTACATCCTATCAAGATACTTTTTAGCACACTTCTATAATTGTGTGAATTGGCCCAAACATGGCTGCTGCTCTGAAATCACATCAGCTGAGACGCACAACATTGCCAGAGCAAATACTCTATAATCTAAAAATGGCATAACTATTTTATAGCAAGCAGTAGATTCTAATCCATCTTTGCTTTAATGATACAGTAAGAGCAATCCTACCAGTGGGTGGGGGCGAGGTCTTATTACACCGCCCATCAGCCAGAAGGCTCCCTGGGCGGTTCACAATCAAGCTCTTGATGGCAGAGGAAGTGAAGATTCCAAAGTCCTGCCAAACTTGCAGCCAAAAGGAGGGAGGAGCAGTGTTTTCTCTGGGTTATTTCCTTTACAGGCTTTTTAAAATGAGTTCCCTCCCATTGGTTTCAGTGGGAAGGAATTAATTTACACCTGCTCCAGGGCTGGCATAAATCTGTGCTGGTTTGGGGAATGACTGGAGTCTAGGAGGACTGTGGATCCACTCCCAACACACCTCCTTTCCCCACCCCCCAACACTATAGAAGCACTGGCCACAGATGCTTGTGCAGCAGGTGGGGTGGTCTGCTGTTGGATCTCCGGTTCCTATGGCAGACCTCTCTCCTTGCCCTCAGAGGGGGAGATCCGAAATACCCTATAGCCCATGGGAGGCCCCCTGACAGCATAGGATTGCAGCCTGAGGTATTTACTTAAAACATGCTGAAAACGTTAATGAAAGAAAGCTCAGGTACCTTGAGAGCTATTGCTATAGTGTTCTACCTCCAGGTGTTAACAGCAGATGGGTCCTAACCCTGCCATGCAAACTACCAATGTAGCACAACCACCGCAGTCAAATAAAGTGCTACTCTAAGCACTGTGCTCATGCTTGGTTGATAGAAAGCACAGAACCTCTTTATAGCTTATAGGCACTAACTGTCTATTATCTTCGAGAAATCATGGAGGACAGGTGAAGTGCCAGATGACTGGAGGAGGGCAAATGTTGTTCCCATCTTCAAAAAGGGCGAGGAGGAGGAACCTGGGAACTATAGGCCAGTCAGTCTGACATCAATCCCTGGGAAATTTTTGGAGCAGATTATAAAGAAGTCAGTCTGCAAGCACCTTGAAAACAATGCAGTGATTACTAGAAGCCAGCATGGATTTGTCAAGAACAAATCCTGCCAGACTAATCTGATCTCATTTTTTGATTGGGTAACCTCCCTTGTGGACTGTGGGAATGCTGTGGACATAATATCTCTCTAGACTTCAGCAAAGCTTTCGACAAAGTGCCTCATGATATCCTGATTAGCAAGCTAGCTAAAAGTGGGCTAGATGGAACAACTATCAGGTGGATCCACAATTGGCTACAGAATTGAATTCAGAGTGCTTATCAATGGTACCTTCTCAAACTGGGGAGAGGTAATGAGCGGGGTACCGCAGGGCTCAGTCCTGAGCCCAGTGCTATTCAACATTTTCATTAATGACTTGGATGAGGAGGTGCAGGGAATGCTTATCAAATTTGCAGATGACACAAAGTTGGGTGGAACAGCTAATACTCTGGAAGACAGAAACAAAATTGAAAGCGACCTCGATAGGCTGGAGCGCTGGGCCGAAAACAACAGAATGAAATTTAATAGGAATAAATGCCAAGTGCTGCACCTAGGGAAAGGAAACCAAATGCACAGTTACAGAATGGGGGACACTTGGCTCAACAATACTACAAGTGAGAAGGATCTTGGAATTGTGGTAGATCACAAGCTGAATATGAGCCAGCAATGCGATGTGGCTGCAAAGAAGGCAAATGCTATTTTGGGCTGCATTAATAGAAGTATAGCTTCCAAATCGCGTGAAGTGATAATTCCCCTTTACTCGGCACTGGTTAGGCCTCATCTCGAGTCCTGCATCCAGTTCTGGGCACCACACTTTAAGAAGGATGTAGACAAACTGGAGAGGGTTCAGAGGAGGGCAACAAAGATGATAAAGGGACTGAAAACAAGGCCCTATGAGGAGAGACTGAAAGAACTGGGCAGTGGGCATGTTTAGCCTTCAGAAGAGGAGACTGAGGGGAGATATGATAGTACTCTTCCAGTACTTGAAGGGTTGTCACAAAGAGGAGGGCCAGGATCTCTTCTCGATCATCCCAGTTTGCAGGATACGGAATAATGGGCTCAAATTACAGGAACCCAGATTCCACCTAAATATCAGGAAACATTTCCTGACGGTCAGAGCAATAAGACAATGGAACCTACTACCTAGGGAGGTGGTGAGCTCTCCCACTCTGGAGGCATTCAAGGTGCGGCTGGACAGTCATCTGTCAGGGATGCTTTGACCTGGATTCCTGCAATGAGCAGGGGGTTGGACTCGATGGCCTGGTAGGCCCCTTCCAACTCTACTATTCTATGATTCCCCAGTATCTGTTGCTGTCAGACCATCCACTTATTGTAGGGATGATGTAGTTACTACCATCTGTATCTTATAAGGCTCGATGGGATTTTAAAAAAAATCTTGTACCTCTGCTGTGAAAACACTTCCTTGCACATAACTGGTCCTACACTAGTACGTAAACTTAATCTTACAATGCTATTCTATCAATGATTGGTCATAATTTCCCATCCCTTTAATCTCTGGGCCAGATTTAAACTTTATAAAACTACTTGATTAGTCCCTAATCTATATGTTTCTGTACAATCTAAATCTAGTTGTTATAATACAGACCAAAATCAAATGCTCATTAAATCAACTGCCAACACATTTATTAAAGAAGTTTGTCATCATTTTTAAAGGGTTACAATCTTGTCAGATGAATTTTAAAATAAATACCTTTCATGACGCTTGTACCACATGCTTGTTTCCAACCTCTTTAAAAATCTACTTGAAGGCTGACTAGTTTGTCAAGATTCCAGTAAATCTGTCAATGGCCAAGATGCAAATTGACAATCTCCTGAATTTAAGGCAGCTTATTTTTATTTGCAGCTAGAACAGTTTTTAATCTGAAATATCTTGCTTTTCTTCATCTCTCATATTGTTAATGTCAGCTGGTTTCTATGGGGAAACCAAATGCACAGGATATAGTAGATGTTTCCCCCACTTTTCCATATTCAGGATATTAAAAAATGTAATTGGTTATTACCTAATCCCCTTACTCACCTAGGGTTGCATTCAATGTTACTCTAACTGAAGCCCCATTCATTTCAATGGGTCTACTCAAAGTAGGAATACCATTGGACACAATCCTTAATCTTAGGTATGCTACCCACATCAATTTACCATTAAGAGCTGCTGCTTTAGAGAGTTATTCGCTATAACACGAGCAGTCAAGATGCAGTGCACCATGGCCACACCGTAAGGCAGCGGTGGGCAACTTGTGGCATTTCAGATGTTTTGGCCTACAACTCCCATTAACCCTAGGCAGCATAGCTGCTGAGCAGGGCTGGATCACCCATTATGCTGAGTAAACTGCAGAGTCTAACTGGGTCCTATACTATGGCTTAACCGTGGAAAATGAAAGTGACTGCTTCTTTAAAATGTCCTCCGAGTATAGTAGCTGGTCCACCATAGCAAGATGGGACCACTGGCCATATTACCAGAGAGGATGGGCAATCTAGGAGACTGGTAGCATGACTAAGGACTGATCTACACATTACATAGATTGAGATGGCAGGCCAAGGTAGTAGGACTGTTGCATATTTGGTGTTCCCATCCCCAATGTATTTTTTAAAAAGTCCCTGTGCATATAATGCACAACAAGAAGAGGCCAGATGTTCGGGCCTAAAAGTCCCATCAGCCCTAGCCAGCAGAGCCAGTGGGGAAGGATCATGGGAATTGTAGGCCAAAACAGCTGGAGAGTCACAAGTTGCCCATCCCTTCCCTAAGGCATTGTCAAATCCCTCTCTTTGGAGCACCTTGTAAATGACAACTTCAGGCTTAGAAAAAGCAAGTTTTTAAAAGACTAGTGAAGGGGGGGCACTGCTTGTACGTCATCAGTAAGGAAGTACTACTGCTACAGATAAGCATTTTAGTACAGACCACTGAAAATTTAAGTCTGTAACCCTATGCATACTTACCTGGGAGTAAGCCCCATTGACTCAATGGGGCTTACATCTAAGTAGACATGCATAGGATTGCAGTCAGTTACCTATCTTTGTTGCTGTCCTACAAGCATGTAAAATCTCCATCTGCTTCCAACACACACCTTCCTTCGATCTAGATATGCAATGTTTGAGCTAGAAGCACTAGAGACTGGTTAGAGTATGTTAAATCACCACCACACTCACCACACAGTATCAGATGGCTGTTTTGGTAAGGAATACACAGCCAGTGAGGAAAAACAGATACGGTAAGTGCAATAAGTAGCACTGTCACCCAGTTAAGTTACCCTAATTTTAAGAAGGGGAGAGAAAGCAATAGGCATATTAGGCAGCCACAGTAATTAATAGGGCTCTACTGAAGGCTTTCAAGTAAGGATCAGATTATTTAATATGTCAAGAGCTCTTTCAGCTCTCTAAGTTTGATGTAGCTCTTATGCCTTATGTAGAAGTCTAGATTCAATGGCCAGAACAACTTTTTCTCATTTTAACATTTATTAGAACTTTAACTGCCTTTGGCATTAAGCCTCTTCACCGATACCCCCACCATCATCATCCAGTTTGGATTTCTTCAAGCTCTGTGCAAAACAGAAAAGCAGAGTAGCTCACAAAGGACTTGGTGCTTTAAGACATAGGTAGTAGAGTAGTTCGATATGACTGAACTATTAAGGATATGCATGCAATTAACAGATCAAAAGAAATTCCTTTCAGCTAGGCCTACTCTCTCTCCCTATGGAAAAGGGTCACTAAACAAGAAATAACAGTATCCTTTAACTTTTTAGTAACTTAAGCATACGGGTGAACCAGAGTCCTTACCCATGCTCCTTCCTAGACAGATAAGGGCTATTGGCATTTCAGAACACCAGTAGTGCCAATGCCAACTGTCTTTACAAAATGCATAGCTTTTCCAGGCCTTTAAAAAGTGAATAAATGGCTACTAAATGGATGCAAGATAGTAACACTAGGGAGTCTAGCTATGATAGTCTGCTGGCTATGTAGAAGCTATCTTGAAAAGCTACAAACTGAAAAGCATACTGGTGAATAAATGAGAAAAATGACTGCCCTTTTGTTTAAATCATTATTGCATGTAAGCACTGCCTTTTAAACATACTCCTCACAAGTTAACATTTCTCATCTCATGAATAATTGAAAGCAGAAGAACACATTAACAAAATAACAAAAAGGGACACGAGTGTTTTCTCATTCAGTGTTGTTTGCCAAAGAGAGTTTATAACGTTGTTGTTTTGAAACGTTGATTGTGATGTAGCCCTCCTGTTCCAGGACTACAGGAGTACTCAACAAAGCATTTACTTCAGGGAGCAGTCAAGATCATAATCTGGCTTCTGCAGTAGCCAGGGAGCACATCATGTCAAGCTATAAAAGGGAACAGAAATGAAGGTTAGCCAAAAATACTGAAAGGGCTCCAACAAGGTTGCCTTATTCTCATACCTGTCTTCTAAAAATCAGGGAAGTTCCAATGAGACTTCAAAACCTGTTATGCATACGGAATGAAAATTGAAGGCTACTAATTGGATGCATGTAGAAACATCAGCTGCAGAGCTAGAAAGAGGAGATTGCCATTCTGTGTACATCAATACCAGTGCTGATATTTCACCCTGATCAGATCATCTGACATGCCATGTAAATGCAAGCAATCCCATGGCTCTCCACTGTATTCACTGCCCTTTTGACCATTTTATAAGTCATCAATAAAGCACAATGTGCTCATCCTGGTAGCAGATCCAAGCAGGGCTGAGAATTTTTAAAACTTTCAAGAACAATAACCCTGAAAGAATATTAAGCAAAATAAGAGTCCTGCTGCCGCCACCCCACCCTGATGCATTTGCTTGATTTCAGAGCCAAATAATATTTGACTTACCTGTCAATCAAAGAATCTCTCATAGTGGTGGCAATGGTACTTGGCTGTGCTTCATTGAGTTTGAAGACACTCTCAATAACAGATAACTCTGTGCTGGTTGTGTCCAAGCCACAGAAGGCACACCAGTCATTCACAACCATTCCAGCTGCAATCACCTCACTGCCACGGTTAACAGTCCCAGCCTGTAAGAGAGAGAGCGCCAGAGGCATTGATTCTGATGAAGCACTATGAGATTTTATCTCATGCTGTGAAGGTAATAATCAATATACCATCATTAGAAGATCAACTCTCATCATATAAGATGAGATAAAGTAACTTATCTGGAACTGATAAATTTAAATGTTTGGAACCAATTTAAATAGTTGCCTTGAGTACATTTTTGTGGAAATGTAAGGAGGTCAGCAAGAACAAAGGTGGGTTGTAAAAAAAACCCTGTAAAAAAAAAAAGCATTTTAAAAGGAAGCCTGCGTTTTGTCAGCTGTCAAAACTCCATGCTCCAGTAAATGGGGTGACTCACACTTTCCACTTTCCCAAGCACCTAGAGTCTCAGGAAAGGGTGGAAAAGGTGGAGGACACTGAGAGCAGTCAGGTCCAAACAAAAAAGCCAGAAGATCTCACCACAAAGGGGGTGATCTACTCGCCACCCCATTTCACAAGCAAAGATCCCCTCATGGCTCCATTTCTCACTTGACAGCTCATCATTTGACAGCTGTCAAATGGAAAGCAAAGCAACAAATTAACCTATTTGTAGTCTTGCTTTGTCAATGGATGGTGTCTCCTGTACTTTGCCAGAGACATCATCCAGGGCCTTGACTAGGCAAGGCTGCACATTTGGGATAGTTGGAGCTGTGCACCTGTGCAACTCTGAAAATCCAACAAAAAAATAAAAATATAACGAAAAGATTTGCGCAAATCTTGGGCACAATTTTTTTTAAAAGGGTGGCAAAGCTGTGACAGCTGCTCCAATGTGCTGCTTGGGCATCTTGAAGGGGCTGTCACTTCGGAGATTGTGAAAAGTGATCTCCCCCCCAAAGTGGGGGAGAGCTGCAGATGATCGCAAAAGGGGTCGCAGTTGCAGCAGGGAGAAGAGACAAGACGGGTCCTGCTGCGAGGTTTCCTGGGATACCCATGGGAGGACCAAAGGGGAAGGAGTGGGGGACAACCCACACTGCATAGCTTATTCTCAGGGTGTGTGTAGGGGCAGCAATAACAGTGGTGAGGGGCATGGGGAGGCACGGCGTTGGCAGGACAAAAGTTCAACACAGGAGAAGGGAGGACAGATATCTCACACCTGTCCTGCCCTCTGATTGCCCTGCCAGCCCGGGGACCTTGGGGAGCGAGCCAAGCCATCCACGTACCTTTTGTCTGCTCCTTTGCAACACCAGGTCGGTTCGTAACAAAACCAAAATTATCCATGACTTAATCATGGAAAAAGAAGCCGACCTGATGTGCATTACGGAGACCTGGCTGGGGGAGGCAAGTGGGCCTGTATGGGCGCAGCTTCTCCCAGCCGGGTACTCAGTAGTAGAGCAGGCAAGGGGAAATGGTCGGGGAGGTGGTGTGGCAGTAGTCCATAAAGATAACATCTTCCTGACCAGATTCCCTGTGAAGGAGCTGACTCACATTGAGTGTGTATATGTCGGACTTGGGACCAGGGATAAATTGAGGATTCTGTTGGTTTACCGGCCACCCCGCTGCCTGACAGAGTCCCTAACTGAGCTGGTCTCGGGGCTGGTGTTGGAGTTGCCCCGGCTTTTGGTTCTGGGTGACTTCAACACCCCCCTCGTGTCTGGCTTGTCAGGTGCGGCTCAGGAGTTCATGGTGACTATGACAGCCATGGGCTTGTCCCAAGTGGTCAGAGAGCCAACGCATCAAGCTGGTCACATACTTGATTTGATCTTTTGTTCTGACCAGGAGAAAGATCCATGGGTAGAGGTCCCAGTGGTCTCTCCGTTGTCTTGGACGGATCACCATCTGGTCAGGACTGGCATTAAGGCTGCTACCCGCCTCTGCAGGGGTGGTGGGCCAGTTAAATATGTACGTCCCCGAAGGCTGATGGATCCAATACGATTCCAGAATGCCTTGGGGGGGTCTTTTGGATGGTGCCGCCAGCGATCCTGTCGAGTCCTTGGACTCCAAATGGAATGAAGACCTGGCTAGGGTCATCGACATGATCGCTCCTAGATGTCCTCTCCAACCCACTTCTAAACGAGTTCCATGGTTTTCTGAAGAACTGAGGAAGCTGAAGCAGAGAGGAAGACGACCAGAGCGCCAATGGCGAAGAACTCAACTCGAATCCGACAAAACACTCCATAGAGATCATCTGCAGAGCTATGGAGTGGCGATACGTGCAGTGAAGAGAGCTTTCTGCTCTGCACGTATCGCGTCTGCGAACTCATGTCCAGCTGAGCTGTTCAGAGTGGTTAGGGAGCTGAGCCAGGCTCCCCCTAAACAAAATCAGATTTTAGAACCTTCAGTGGCTCGCTGTGAGGCTTTTAATGAGTTTTTCGCAGATAAAATTTCTTGGATTCGTGCCGACCTAGATGCCATTGTAGATACAGAAGTCAACAGTGGGGTGTCCAGCAACTCTTCCTGCCTGATTAAATTGGATCACTTTCAGTTGGTGACTCCTGATGACGTGGACAAGCTCCTTGGTTTGGTCAATAAGACTACTTGCCTTCTTGACCCTTGCCCATCCTGGCTTATAGCCCAGGGAGGGGAGACAGTAAGACAACTTTTGTTGAATATTATTAACGCCTCCCTAAAAGAGGGCTTTTTCCCTACATGCTTGAAAGAAGCTATTATTAGACCATTTTTGAAAAAGCCCTCCTTTGATCCCCTGGATTTTAATAATTATAGGCCAGTGAGTAATCTACCATTCTTGGGCAAGGTAATTGAGAAGGCAGTGGCCATTCAACTCCAAGCTGTCTTGGATGAAACCGATTATCTGAACCCATTTCAAACCGGCTTCAGAGTGGGATACGGAGTTGAGACTGCCATGGTTGCCTTGGTGGATGATCTTCGCCTGGGAATCGATAGGGGAAGTGCATCCCTACTGATTCTTTAGGATCTCTCAGCAGCATTTGATACCATCGACCATGGTATCCTTTTATTCCGCCTGAGGGAGTTGGGGGCACTGCGTTGTAGTGGTTCCGCTCCTTCCTTTCAGGACGATTTCAGATGGTGCTGCTCGGGGATAAATACTCCTGAAAAAAGGAGCTATTGTATGGAGTCCCTCAGGGCTCCATTCTGTCCCCGATGCTGTTTAACATTTATATGAAACAGCTGGGAGAGATCATCAGGAGATTTGGGGCTGGGTGTTACCTGTATGCTGATGACACCCAAATCTACTTCTCCCTAACTTCATTTTCCAAGGAAGGTATGACTCCTCTGAATGACTGCCTGAGGTCGGTAATGGGCTGGATGAGGGAGAACAAACTGAAGTTGAATCCAGGTAAGACTGAGGTGCTCATCGTGAAAGGTCCTAATTCAGGAATTGAGGTTTGTCAACCAGTTCTAGATGGGGTAGCACTCCCCTTGAAGGAACAAGTTCGTAGCTTGGGGGTACTTCTTGACCCAACCCTACTCCTAGCATCTCAGGTGGAGGCGACAGTGAGAAGTGCCTGTTACCAGCTTCGGCTGATTCGCCAGCTACGCCCATTCCTGGAATACGTGGACTTAGTAATGGTGGTGCACACGCTGGTAGCCTCTAGGCTTGATTTCTGTAATGCGCTTTACTTGGGACTGCCTCTATACTTGGTTCAGAAGCTTCAACTAGTACAAAATATGGCGGCCAGTTTGGTCTCCGGGACACCCCGTGGAGACCATATAACACCGGTCTTAAGATCTTTACACTGGCTGCCAATTTGCTTCCGGGCAAAGTATAAAGTGCTGGTTCTTACCTTTAAAGCCCTACATGGTCTAGGCCCAAGGTACCTTAGGGAGCGCCTCCTCCCCTATCTTCCACCCCGCCACTTAAGGTCTTCGGAGGGCCATCTGCTGCAGCTGCCTAATGTGAGACTGGCAGCTACTTGTCGGAGGTCCTTCTCTTTTGCTGCCCCTCAATTGTGGAATGGCCTGCCACTTGAAATACGCCTGCTGACTTCTTTGAATGTCTTTAAGCAGGCACTGAAGACTGTTATTTCAGCAGGCCTTCCTTTTATAACATTCTGTCATATTACTATGGAATTTTATTATTTTTATGGAGTTTTAATGGAATTTTTATACTGTTTTTATGGAATTTTAATGCTGTTTTTGTGTTTGACAGACAGATGTTTTTGTTGTATACTTGTCTGTTTGTTTGATTGTTATTTTGTACGCCGCCTAGAGTAGTGGTATATAGGCGGGATATAAATTGAACTAATAATAATAATAATAATAATAATAATAATAATAATAATAATCCTTGTTTTAAAGTTTTAGCTATATTGTCCGATAGTATTCCAAGAGGCAGAAGAGTAAGATTATGTGGGTGAAGAGTTACATTAAAAAAACAAGATTAGCATTCCTGTGAAGAGAATTGTCCTTTTCACAATTCCAAAGTTCTCTTTACAGGATTCCAGGACAAGCAGCAGCAAATGCTTTCATCTCTTTTATGTCAGGCCCTTAAGGGGGATGCTTGTCTAGCCACACATGGAAATCCTTGCTTCTGCTCCAGACAGATGTTTCTGAAACTAATTATAATCACGAACACTGGAAATTAATTTTCATTGGCCCTGTCATTGGCAAAGAAGAATCAGCAAGGTTAGCTGGAGTTCACTCATACTTTTCCAGCATGCAAAATGCAGTCAACGCAACATACAGATCTAGTAAATTAAGGGTAACATAACCCTTAAAATTAAGGGCTGGATGGCATACCCTTGACATACTGCCATTTCACATTTAACCAGTCTTATTCCCAGAGTGTATTTTCGGGACTTTCCTCAGCAACCCCCCCCCCCCCCGCATGCCCTGCATATGCATAGCATTACTAAAAATACTATCCCCCCTCAATTTTCTGTCTTGCAGCATGTCTCACATGCCATGAAACATAAGTTACCACAACTATATTCCTCAATTTCTTCCTACTATATACATTCACCGAATTCTTCATTGCTCCTAATATTTCTTTTATGATTCTCCTACCATGCCATTTTGTTCATGCATTTTTCTGTTTGGGGAAAGGCCAGTCTTACTGCACTTCTACATATTGCCCAGCACCACAGTGCATAACCCAAAAAAGTAGATTTAGGGCACAATCCTGTCAATTGTGCCCTCGATGCTCTTAAGCCTCCAAACTCAGAGGCTTACAAGCATCCAGTGCAGAGTGGGGGAAGCGGTGGAGGCGATCTCTACCTCCCTGCTCCTCCTGCTCTGCAATTCAGTGAAATGGCTGGTTTCAGCTGTCTAGCTGCAGCGTTTTGGAGGGAAAGAGAAGGAAGCTGGAACGCCATCAGGATACCTTGTATCCTAGCAGACCCAGTCTCATCCCCTCCCCCTCCCCTCCCCTTTACCCCCTTCTCCAAGGTTGATTTTCCAATCTCAGAGAAGCAGATGGAGCAGTTCTTTCCATGCTGGCAGTGAAAGTGAGAGGGGGATCGGAGTGTGGATCCCCAGCTCTGAGGTTGGAGCTCTGTTTCCGACCTTGGATCTGGGAATCCAAAGTATCCTGTGGCCCCCTAGGTGCTGTCTAGGGGCCACAGGATCACTCTTAGTGAGAAATTTATGAACAATTAAAACTGGCCTTAGAAAGGAATCTCCTGTTTGGAATTAACCAAGGTGTGGCTATGGTGATGCAGAGGGGTAGGTCTCTGTATGAGTTGTCCACTCACATACAAATCCAGTGACTCAGCTTGACATATGCTTCACAGTATATTACAAGGAAATTGAGCACTGTAAAATCTGAACAGAAAGAATAGTTACCACAAGTGGGACTTGTAACAATGAGGAGAGCTCATCCTGGTCCTCAATGGATGTCTTGGGGTGCACCAGTCCCCCTTGGTTGCTAAAAGCACAGTAACTTCCCACCAGCACTTGGTCTGCTACTGTCTGTCTAAATACTTCCACTTTTAGTACATCTGCTAAAATTTCTTCAGTCTCCTGTAAAAAAACAAACATTGAGAACATTAAAACGGGAGCTGTCAACACATTAAACCTTATCTAATTGATTTGACATCTGCCTTTGATTGATCATTTATCAATCCATTTTATTTTAACAAACGTACATTCAAACAAATCCTTAATATAGGAGCCTTGTTGAGGATTAAACTTACAATTCAATAAACAAGAACTACCACTGTCAGAAGGAAGATCCAGCATTTGGAAGTTAAGACATATTGACACTGATTTCAAGTGAGCATCAATTTTCATTGCCTCCAATCACAGATGCTCATGGTTGTTATTGCTAGAAGAAAAGCCCTAATGAGTTCACCCTGAAATGAAAAGCATCTGTAACAACTAGAAGGAAAAGTCATTCTTAAGTTTCTTTTTCATCATATCTGGACCAGAGAGGAGGAAGCTGGCACTGCTATCCAGCCTGGATAGCAGCCTTTCCATCTCTGTTCCACCAGTTAATCAGGGTTGGGTAGGAAAAACAAACTGAAATGTAAAATTAGAGCTTGAGCCGATTAAGTTGTCAATTAACACTTGTAAACCTGTTTCAAAACAGTTTCTGAATATATAGGTGTTAAGATATAAAGGGAAAGATCTAAGAGTCCCAACAGCTGAGAAAATAATTGTTTCTAGATACTCTTAACCACAGAAGCCTATTTGGAGGTTAGTCTCTTTTGCCCTACTATTTAGTAGTTACTTATTCAACTGAGATTTCCCTCCTTCTCTCGTCACTCTCGCACAACACCAGTTGAACTCTACACCGACTCTAACTGGCAGGATATCAAAGAAGTTATAAGTAAAGATATGTAAATAAGCCTGCACTTGCAAGCAAACTGCAAGTTTGGCCATTCAGTCACAGAACTTCTCATAAAGTTCTATGTAATAATTCAGAGAGCAAATAATCCTGGGATGTGATCACATAAATAATAGCAGAGTGCTTCTTTCTGGTATGCAGAGAAATAAGAAACCACAAATGACATGTGAATGACCAAAGGCAGCAGAGCAAAAATGGGTGACCCTCAAGTGCCTTCTCTCTGTTGGAATTGTCTTTTTACTGAGACAAGAGCTGACTGGGCAGATCACCCACAACCCCCAGGTTTCAGGACTGGCAAACATATATTCTTTGGCTCTCTAGAGCCTTCACTACACTGTTTATCCTCTTCATATTCTGACTCCGTTTTTTAGTCCTCTTCATGTTCTCTAATTTATTTTCTCTTCAACTTTTTATATGACTTCCCACCTCAAACGTAGTAGGGTGGTCAGTCTCCTTAGAGACATGTTCAGGGGTGAGGGTCACCTTCACACTGGCCAGCTCAAGACCTACGCCATCAGCCCCAATTATTTTGGAAGAATGATAGAGGTGCCTGTAGCAAACCCATTCAACTGTTAAAGCTTGCATGGGAGGAAGACGATCTCCTCCAAACTGCTGCTACTACTAAACATTTCTTGGTAACAGCATGCTTGCTAAGTGCTGAAAATTTCAGGTAAACTCCTTTACCCTGTCAATGTCTGGATGAACAAGAGCAACATAGTCATTGCATGTAGTGACATTGCCCAAGGCGGAGAGGCGTTCTTCCACTCTCTGAATTCTCACAGAGTCTGGAAGGCAGTTTCGGATGTGCTGAAGCTCCTGGTCTGTGGTATTGTTTGGGACTAATAACCCATGCCTGTTTCCTAAAAGAAAAGGGAAAAAAAGACTCTACTTAAGATTCAAGAATAACTGGTTGAAATTTCTACCTTCAATATTCTCCCTCTCACAAACTTCCATGCCATAAAAGATATCATAGTGTTACAGAGCCAGAAGGGAGCAAGAACACATCTAGCCCAATTCCTGTAGCATCATCCTTGTCCCTTCCCCCAAACAGACCACAGCATGCTACAGTCAGTTGGTGGATTACAGAAATGAGTACACAAAGCAAATAGCTCCAGATATTGCAAGCAAGTAAGCCAAGCCATATATATTATAGGCCCTATAATATATGTGGCTTGGCTTACTAGGGAATGGACAACCCTCTTCCCATAACACTTCCAGTTCAGGGTTACGCACTACCACCTTCAGACATAAAATTTAGTATAATAAATGCAAAAATATATATCTAACAAACTAATGCCAGAAGCACTGTTATTAAGTTTATTTATTTATTATATTTATACCCTGCCTTTTTTCCTGCAAGGAACCCAAGGCGGCTTACATAATAATCCTCCTCCTCTTATCCACTTTATCCTCACAACAACCCTGTGAGGTACGGTATATAAGTTTGTATTGTTAATTATCTATCTATTTATTTATTTATTACATTTCTATACTGCCCAATAGCCAAAGCTCTTTGGGCAGTTCACAACAATTTAAAATGTTTATATCCCATCTTTGTGCTTGACAACAGGCCTTTAAGGTGGCTTACAATAAAATTCATACACAATACACTTTTTTTTTTTTTTTAATTAAGCAGTGTTGATTGGAAAAGGAGTTCTGCTCCAAATGCTGCACTTTAAAGCTCCCACAGTGACTACATGGGAAAACTGCCCTCAACCCAATTTTGTTCCTGTGGCTGGAGCACCTCTTCTTGGGTGGCTAGTTAATCTGCAGCTCCTGGTTCTTCTTGGAAGTAGTGGTGACTGAATCAGTGAGTGGACAATGATATTAACTTTCCACTCCTGAGGCCTTAGATAATATAATGTTATCAAGGGAGCAATCCTGCGGCCCCTAGACAGTGTCTGAGGGGCCATAGGATAGTTTGGATTCCCTGATCCAAGGTCGGAAACAGTGCTCCAATCCTGGAGCAGGGAATTGGAGATCTGATCCCCCTCCCACACACAGCCAGCACAGAAAGAACTGCACCAGCTGCCCGCTGAAGTTGGGAAAGCGACCTTGGAGAGGGGGAAAAGGGGGTGTTTCGGTGGGCAGGGAGGGGAGGAGACTGGAGAGGCCAGGATACAAACTGTCCCAAAGCCTCTCCAGGCTCCTTCCCTCCCTCTCCGAAATGTCCCAGCTAGACAGGCAAAAAAGCCCGTCTAGCGAAAAATGCAGGGTGGAAGGACGGGGAGACGAAGATCACCTCCACTGCTCCTCCCACCCTGCATAGGATGACCATAAGCCTCAGAGTTCAGGAACTTACGATCATTGAGAGTGCAACCTATAGGACTGCAGCCCTAAGTTGTAAGAATAAGAAACTTGGGGTGTGTGGCTTCTAGCCGAATGGAGTAGGTTGGACATTGAAACAGCTCCGGTCTGAAAAATTGTAAAAGCGTCAAATTCCCCTGGAAGGAAGTCTCTGTGTGAGTATGTTTGCGTATACGGAGGGTTGAATCAAAGCACAGGTTTATTTTATAAACCAAAAGTGGAAGATTATTTTCTAAACACCCTCTCGGTATTTCTGGGCTGGATGCCAAATGTCTCGGGAACACAAATGTAAACAGCCAATATTGCCTTGGAAAAGAACCGATCCTAGTGACAACAGGGCCTCACGGCTGGATAGGATTCAATCCGAGGAGGAAATAAACTCGAAAGGGAAAACGGAGATTACAGCAAGAGATAAGCTCAGTCAGAGTGCGGAGTCATTGCAACCAGGAAGTGCTAAGTTTAAACCGGATACACCATCTCAGCAGAAGGAGGGCACTACTGTTGCCGTGGTGAAATAAAAAAACAAACAAGCAGGAGAAATGGCAACGAGTGAAGTGTTGGTTCAGTTCAGCCAAATGTTGAAAGAAAACAATGAAGCAATTTCAAAGGAGATGAACGAACAGATGAGAGCAAATAACAAACAGATAGTAGCAGAAGTGGCTGCAGAGTTACAAAAGTCAATGGCTGACATTAAAGCAGAAATAAAGACTGTAAATCTGAAAATGGCTGAGATGGAAAAAGGGATAACAGCAAATAAACTTGAATTACAAGCACAGGTTCGATCAGATCGAGTTAAAAATGATTGATCTGCAAGATCGGGAACGTAGATCTAATATACGTTTACGTGGTCTCCCAGAACAGAGTGGCGAAACTCCAAAAAAACTGAGAGATAGAGTGATTGAATGGCTGCAGGTCCTAGTTCCAGACATTAAATGGGAGCAAGGGGACATCGAAAGGATCCACAGATCACTTTCAAAAGAGGAGGAATGAGTCCCAGAGACATTATCTTACGACTTACATACTACAACAGGAAGGAGAGTCTCATGAAGGCGATTAGGCAAATCCCTGGCCAACTGATGTTTTGTTCAGCCCCAGTTCAAGTTTACAATGATCTGTGTGCCCAAACAACACATTGGCATAGGAGTGTGAAACCTTGTACAGCAGTTCTGATTAAAAATGGGATCTCCTACACGTGGGGTTATCCAGTCTTTTTAAGATTTTTTTTTTAAAAGAAATCTTACAAGATAACATCACTGGAGCAAGGTATGGAGTTGTTGAAACAACTGGGCTTACAAGGAGAAGATGGAGCAGCTGGATAAGAAATGCCAGGGTCAGTTGGAAATACAGATATACAAGATTTTTTGGCGCAGTTGGAGAATTTTTTTTTATTATTTTATTTTTGATTTTTTTAACTTTAAAAATAAATAAATAAATAATAAATAAAAAGTAAGGAATAAAAAAGGGGGATATAGTTTAGAGACCGGAATGAATATTATGGTTGGTGTCCGTGGGTGGGAGTCTCAGCCTCCCCCCCCTCTAAAGGTTCCAGAAGCCGTGGGCGGGGTGATTATCCCCGGGGTAAGAAGGGGGGAAATATAATTAAATGTTTGGATGGGGGGTGGAGGGATTCGGGGCTATATATGTTTACGCACAGGGACCAAGGATTTTTGAGCAACAATATAATAAGATGGACCCAAAGTTAAGAGTTTCAACATTGAATGTCAAAGGTCTGGGATCTATTCTGAAAAGAAGACAGATTGAAGCACTTCTAAATAAAGATAAGGTGGACATAATATTTCTACAAGAAACACATCAATCAAAAGAAGGAGTAAACGAACTTAAACTAAGATGGTCTATGATATACGAGAAAGCATATGGTTCCACCAAGTCAAGAGGTGTTGCAATTATTATTTCTAAAAAATGTGGTTTTATTGTGAGTAAGGTTAAAAAGGATACTAGGGGGAGATATATAATGGTATATGGGGCATTAGGAGGGGAATAATATATATTAGTTAATGTATATGCCCCAAATGTAAATCAAGCAGAATTTTACCAAGAAGTATTAAAGGAAATGGGTTCAAAACAAAACGAGTTAGTTATTATAGCTGGTGATTTCAACATGGTGATGGACAGAAAGATAGATAGATCTAATCCCACGGTAGAAGAGAGGAAAAATAATATAACGGCATTAAATACAGTAATTAACAAAGAGGGGATGGTAGATGTATGGAGGGGTGTAAAAGGAGATGAAAGAAGTTATACATATTATTCACCTGTCACGAAGAATTTTTCTTGGATTGACTATATATTTGTTTCTAAAAATCTGATTTCAAGAGTAATGAACAGGGAAATTGGTATTATAAAAGTGTCAGATCATGCAATACATAACATGGATGTAAATAAGGATTATAAAGAAGCTAAAAGATGGAGGCTGAGCGGTAATATTTTTAAGTACAAACATATAAGAGACAAGATAGAGAAGGAACTAAGAGAGATTTGGGAGATTAATGATACAGGAGTTTGTAGCGATGCAGTAGTTTGGGACACAATGAAAGCTGTTATGAGGGGCATTAGTATAAGAGAAGGATGTATATTAAGGAAACAACAGGAGGCATTTAATGAAAAGCTTGAAGAGGAGATAAGGGAGTTAGAAGCTAAATTTTTAAAGGAAAGGGGAAAGCAGATTTATGCAGAACTACAAGCTAAGAGGAAAGAGTTAGAAAACAAAGATATTGAAAGGACACAGAGAAATTTGATTTATATGAAAAGAGCTTACTTTGAAAATAGTAACAAGAATTCTAAAATGTTAGCTAGATCCACACAAAAAAAAAAACGGGGAAAAAATATAGTTGGAATAATAAAGGATAAAAAAGGGAAAGGACATAATTTGATGAAGGAAAAATTAAAAATCTTTCAAGAATTTTATTCAGAGTTATATAAAGCAGGAAAAGGTGAGGAAGATAAGATTAAAGAATATATTGAAAAGCATATGAAAATGAGAATACAAGAAGAAGATAGAAAGACGACGGAGCAACCATTCTCAGATTTGGAGATAAATTAAAAGAGGGCAAGACCCCAGGAGTAGATGTTAGGGGTGGAATATTACAAGGTTTTTAAACATATGTTAATTCCAAAGTTGAAGTTATTATATAATAATATAATGGAAGGGGGAGAAATTCCCCCCTCATGGAAACAATCTATGATTATAGTAATTCCAAAACCAGGAAAGGATTTAACAGAACCAGATTCATATAGACCCATTTCGTTAATAAATCAAGACGCAAAATTATTTACTGCAATACTAGCGAGACGAATGAATAGGTTTATGAGTAAATATGTAGGGGTGGACCAATGCGGATTTATTGCAGGTCGACAAATGGCCGACTTAACTAGAAGAGTATTAAATATAATATATAGTATAAAGAAAAATAATGTTAAAGCGGGTGTATTAGCATTAGATATTTTCAAGGCTTTTGATTGCGTGGAATGGCCTACGTTAAAAATGATAATAAAAAATATGGGGTTTGGAACAAGATTTAAAGGAGTAATTAATCAATTATATGCCCATAATATTACAAACGTAGTGGTAAATGATGGTATTACAGAACAAATTTCCTTAGACCGAGGAACTAGACAAGGATGTCCCCTTTCCCCTATTTTGTTTGCATTAGTGATGGAAATACTAGCAAATGTAGTAAGAGAAGATAGAAATATTATAGGGATGGGGGTTGGAGATCAAATTAAAATAAATCTATTTGCAGATGATATTTTATTAACAATTAAAAATCCTATTGAAACAATGGATAGGTTGGAGAACCACTTGAAAGAATTTGGAGAAATAACTGGGCTTCAGATGAATTGGGGTAAATCCAAGATTTTATTGTTTAATTATAGTAAAAAAGAGGAGAGTGAAATGTTAAGGAAAAAAATATAACATTAAAATTACAAATGTAATTAAATATTTAGGAATAGAAATTACACAAGATATTGATAAAGTAGGAGAACAAAATTTTAGAAAGTTAAAGACAGAGGTTAAAAATAAAATTGAGGAGTATAAAAAAATTGGACTTTCTTGGTTTGGTAGAATTGCGTTGGTAAAAATGAAGATATTGCCTAAAATAAACTTTTTGTTTAGGATGTTACCAGTAAAGATTACAGAAAAAGAAATTAAAGATTGGCAATTAATTATTAATGGATATTGTAATGGAAGGAAAAGATCAAGGATTAATAAATATAGTTGGTATAAAGAGCAAAAAATAGGTGGTTTAGGTCTTCCTAATATAAAGTGGTATTATTTAGCCAACCAAGTAAGACATATTTTGGACATTATAGCAGGGAAAGATAAAATGTGGTTGGAATTAGAATCACGAGAATTAGGAAACATGGTGAATATATTATTTAAGAAAAATATAAATAATATTATAAAAGGACTAGAAAATCCCTTTTTGAGGAATATGTTAGAGAGTTGGAATAGTACGAGGAAACTTTTTACACCAGAGGTATCCCCGTTAACTCCAGTAGTGGTCATGGAGGACTTTCCAGAAAATGTAAGACATATAGAAGCTATACTAAGGAGAAAAAAGGTGATTAAATTAATGGATTGGGTGGAAAAATTGAAGACTAGAGAACATAGAATTAGTAGGAAGAGAGAGAATTTCATGGTTAAATTCAATGCAACTGGAAATGTGGTTAAAGAAGTGGAGGACAAGAATGGACAGCGAAAGAGAACTAACCAATTTTGAAAAGATAGTTTTGACTAGAGAAGCTATAGAAGGTAATGTTTCAACAAGAGGTACAACAAAGGTTTTATATACGATGTTACAAAAAGAAGAAGAGCACATAAAGATTCTCTTAAAGTGTTATGGGACAATGAATTTGATGAGGAAATATCGAAACAAAGTTGGAAAAATATTTGGGCTAGACGTATTGTAAGAGTTATGTCAACTAGGATAAAAGAGAACTTTTATAAAGTGGTATGGAGATGGTATTTAACTCCAGTAAGATTAAATCGGATAGATAAAAATTGCTCCGCATTGTGTTGGAGAGGATGTAATGTAAAGGAACATATGCCCACATGTGGTGGAGCTGTAAAAATGTTCTGGAATTTTGGCAGAAAGTATTTGCAGAAATATCAGAAATAATTGTAATGGAATTAGAAGTCTGCCCAAAATTAGCATTGTTAACAATTACAGAAAAGTTAGTTTGTTTAAAAAATACAAAAGAATTGATTGTGAATCTGTTAACAGCAGCAAAATTAATGATAGCTAGGAATTGGAAGGTTCAACATGTCTTTTCAGTTACTGAATGGTATAAAGAAGTATGGGATATCGCGCTAAATGATAAATTAACTTGTAATATTAAGTGTCAAAAAGGACAATTGGAGAAAGACACCTTTGTGAAAATTTGGGGTAAATTTTTGGATTATGTGTTGGTGAAGGGGAACAAACCTTGTCAAGACTTGTTATATTTTTGGAATATAGAATGATATCTTGTATATATATATAAATTTTTTGGGGGGAGAAATATAACTTGGTCCCAAGAGGTGGGGGGTTGCACAATGTTTATGTTGTTTTTGTTGTTGTTGTTGTTGTTGTATCCATTAGTAGCTGTAAGATGTGAAAAAATTTAATAAAAAAAAAAGAAAGAAAAAAAAAAGAATAAGAAACTTTTAGAGTCCTAGAATGACCTCATTCAAAAGGTATCTGGATAAATATGAACAGTACTGGATGGTAAGTTTATTTCTTATGTCAATGCTGCTGTGATTGTTTGCCCTCTGCCTCTAGTAGATTAGAAAATACCAAAACAGGAAATGGGCTAAGACTAAAATGCTAGGTAATTTGTATTTTAAGGGAAGTCAAATCATCAGTTTGAGGACTGCAGCTTACCCACACACATTCTTCCAATGATCCGACATCCAGCAATAGAAGCATGGACTACAGGGATGGTATCAGAAAGCTCCCCTTCAAACACACTGAAACAGAGCAGAACAAAGCTTTAAAATACTGGCAAGAACATACAAAAATCCCATCCATGCCTGCATTCTCAAGAACTTTAATAAAGGAGCATCTTGCAAACTAACAAACCTTGTTAGTTTGTTGCAGTAAAAACAAAAAGTCTGTGGCATCCTCAAGGCTAACACATTTATTATAGCATAAGTAAAAGAACATTACATCACATTCGTTTAGCATCAGTCTGGGAGAATCTGCTTAACTTAAATGCAGCTTAAGAGGCAGACAATGCTTAAACCAGTAAGCAATAGAAACTACTAGTAAAAGTCATTAAAGACACAAGCCTATACATGTTTAGACAGAAATAATTCCTACACTTCTCAGCATTCTCCAGTCAGCATGGGTGATGCTGGCTGGCTGATGTAGGGAGTTCTAGGAATTATTTCTATCTAAGCATGCACAGGATTGCTCTTTCAGTATTAGGGAAGAGGCTTGGACCCTTTCCCAGTTCTTATTCTCTAAAGGTAAGAAACGGAAGAAGCTCCTAAATGCAGCGAATAAGGAAATGAAAATCTATAATCAAGAACTCGGGAAACCACTACGACAGGAAAAGCCACCGTGATGGATTCTGTATAAACTTGATCAATATTGGGGGGGGGGGGGCACTGCCATGGGAGGACTAAAGACAGAAGGACAGCTGCCCCCTTCTCACGTTTAGGATCTAAGCGGCCCTAGACAATGGTTTGTCGGGCCTACAACCTGGAGAGGCTACCCGGAGCGGCACCTTCAGAGGCTACCCGGACGGGCCTTTAAAGGAACCCTTCGAAGGGGGCCCGGGGGGGGGCGGGGGAAAGAAAGGGAGAGCGAAAGGCTCTGCTTGAGGTTTGGTCCCTCCCGTCACCTGTAGAAGCCCTCAGAACCTCCGATGGCCACCAGGCAATAGGCGTTGGTGAGCTTGGCGAAGCAGCCGATCTCGTTGTTGTTCTCGAAGCTGGCCCGGACCGCCATAACCGTACAAGGACCGGCAAAGGGGAGGAAGAGAAGAAGCCTGGAGACGCCCTTTGCCCGTTCCCTAGACACGCGGACAGACCGCCAACCCCGTCGCCCGGAAACACAGGGTGACGCCAGTTCCGCTTCTTCAATCTCGCCGTCGCCGTCTAGCATAAATTGCTAATGGTTAGACTAACAAACAGAGATCATATTCCGGGTTGATGTCATGTCGGACGCACTTTATTTATTTTTGGTCTTTTCCCCAGGCAGACGGGGGGAAAGCGAGCGAGCTGCCCATAGAAAACCATGGAGAAATCCGGAATATTTACGCAGTTAAAACGATTAGCCTAACCATTGTTAGGTTAAAGATTAACAAATTTATTATGGCATAAGCTTTTGTGGACTACAGGTACTCAGTTAGTCATCTTTAAGGTGGCACAAGACTCTTTGCCGTTTTTGCTGCAACAGACTAAGGGTGCAACACATACTTAGCCCCCCCAAAAGAAAGAAAAAGTCCTACAACTCCCAGCATTCCCCAGCCAGCAATGCAAGCTGGGGCATGCTGGGAGTTGTAGGACTTTTTTTCTGTTTAAACATGCGTGGGGTTGCAGCCTAATGGCTGCCTCTGGAGAAAATGCGTAGTTGTGTTTGGGTAGCGGCGAGTCTCACATTTCTAACAAGCAGCAGTTTATACTCCGTCTAATTCAGGTCTTATTTCGGGGTGTGGGGGGTGTTTTTAATTTATTTTTATTTTTATTTTTTTTAATACTTAACAGCACGGGCGACACGTCTACATGCAGGTCAATGGAGCACAGGGCTTCTGCTTGCTGAATTTGGGCTAAGAAGGCGAACGCTGAATGAGGCTGATCTTCGTTGCAACGTGAGCGCAGTTCTGATCTGGAAACCCAAATCAGCCGCAGCTTCTCTCAGTCTTTCAGTTTAATCGTGGCCTACGTTGCAGGGCTGTCATAAACCATACTCTCAGTCACAGGTTGGGGGCCCTAACCTACGATGTGGGGATGAGGGACTGTGTTTGCTTCTGCTAGAATTTTTCTTAATGTTGTATTAAAACTTTTTAAAAAACTATTACTTAAGAACAAATGAGCACTCCCCCCTTAGCTTTTTGTTTCTGAGCGGCCACGCTGCTGCCCAATCAAAGCTACGCTAAAATCCCGGATTACTAGAGAGAGCTCTGAATTCCGCCCCGGCGGGTAGGGGTTAAAAATCATTCAATATTAACCAGGAAATTCCCTATCCACACAATGAGATGAATCACTTATTTGTTTCTAAAACCTACAGTTGAGCAATATCTTTATTGGGGCCAACCAAAACGTCACAAAAGACTGGCATTTTGGTTGATCCTGAAGGTATTGCCCAACTGTGTGGGGGGTGGTTCCGCATGGACCAGCGCGGCTATCTACTTAAAAAAAAAAAATTCGTATCTCTGGTTTCCACCCTCCGGACGGGTAGTAGAGAAGGCGGCTAGAGCGTCTCTCACAGCGGTTGCCAACAAGGTCCCCTACTCTTTCCTAGCTCCGTTTGGGGCGGAACGGAAATAATTTAAGAACTGGGTAACAGGCGGAAGCCCCGCAGTGAATGACTTCCTGGAGTGGTCTGACATGTTGCCCATTGTTGCTCTATGGGACATGTCCTTTCGAGGATGGAGAGTCCTGGACTCGGCGCACCCAGTCCCCGCAACCGCAGTTCTTGCACCAGATGCTCATTCAGGGGACGCCATTTCAGGTTTCTAAGGACCACGGTTGGTTGCTTTACAAATTAAATGGAAAAGGGGTAGGTGGGGAAGCAGTGTATTGAAAGCATCGATTGTTTTGTGCAGTATCCTGCTCCAAGAGTCTTGTGGCACCTTGAAGACTAAGGAATTGATTCTGGCATAAGCTTTTGTGGACTCTAGTGGGATTATAGTCCACGGAAGTTTATGCCAGAATAAAGTTCTTAATCTTTTCAGGTGCCACAAGACTTATTGTTTTTACTAGAAGAGACTAACATGGCTAACTTCTTGAAATTGTTGCTATAACTATCCCTATACAACAGGGGTGAGCAATTTGCAGCCCTCCAGATGTTGGACTGCAGCCCTAGGTGGCATAGCCAGTTGTGAGAGTTCATGGGAGTTGCAGTCCAGCAAATGTGAAGTGGATGGCCACAAGTTGGCCACCTCTGCTACAGGAAGGGGTCAAGGCTCAGGGGTGAAGCACGTTATTTATTTGTGACATTTCTGTGCTGCACCACAACATAACATTCTGTGGGCAGCTTATAATAAATAAACATTAATGCAATTTAGATACAAGAACAAAGTCAAAAGGTTGGAAAAGGCGGGGTATAAATATAATAAATAAATAAATAAATAATCTAAAAAACAACACCCAGCTCTAAATAAAATCGCCACCTGGTGGTCCTAATAAGGAAGCAGTACATGAAGGAAGTATATGCAAAAACACACATGTGAGTCCGGAGGATTAGTAAAAGTGTATTGTGTTGTATTTTACTTTTGAGTGAATCAATGGATGAATGTTAACTGGTGAAGCATTACTGTTTTTCACTTATGTTAAAACTGATGTGATTTACAGCACGCTCTTGAGAAAGGAAACTGAAATGGGAGCAAGCCGGCTCCTTGTTGAATGAAGTCAGGACACAGCGCCGGTCCCAATGCAGCTGAGGAAAAGGCGTTTGGTGATCCTGCTGCAGGAAACAACATTGAAAAAACTTCTATTTACTATTCTTGCACTTACCTGCAATAGTTCTTATGTATCTGTTCTAGGAAATTGCGAAATATGTCTGTTATTAGAAGGATTTTTAAAATTATATATGTATATACTATTATATTTTGTTAATGTTGAAACAGATCTGAGCACAGTGCATTTTGTTTGAGACTTATTGCTGGATCAAATTGGCTATCTCTGGATAACAAAATTGTGGTTCACTTGGTTTTGATGATACATGATTTTTTGAGAGTACATTGATTTAGTTAGATAATCACGGTGGTTTCCTCTAAGTCCTGCCAGTCAGAACATGAGCAGAGTACAAACACACCAAGAGCTGCTTGCCAGGTAAGCCCCACAATGCTCCAATTCCAAAGAAGGCGGGAAGCTGTCTAGGATGGTGTTGTGTTGTCTCCTACGAGGGCTACTGGGAACTACAAAGGTTTATATACAGGGAGTTGCTACAAGGAATCACTATCAGACATTTGGTCCTGGCAGGGAAAGCAGCCCCTCAACCGGTGGCTACGCCTGACTGGGCGTTTCTGTCCTGCCCTCTTCTGGTGGCGACAGACCAAAAGGGCCACCCCTGAAACACCCTCCCCTGCAGAGCCCTCCTGCTGCTGCCGGGGATGATGTCCCTGTCTGATAAGCAGGAGCCTCCATCAAGGTCGAGTCTACCAGCTAAGGAGAATTGTCCATATCAGTTCTCCAGTGCCTCCCCCCACCCCCATTCGCTGGGCAGTGGGAGGCCTGGCAGGACTGAACCGACAGGTCTCTGAGTCTCCACAGCTGGGCCCTACTCTAGAACCTTTCCCCGAGTCAGAATTCATGTCTAAGCCTGAAGCTCCCTCTGAACTGGGGCAAGGTCCCGCAGGCACTGTGGCACCTTAAACAACCAGTCCCAGTTAATCTTGGGGGTGCTTCTGGATCTGTCGCTCCAAATGACAACCCAGATAGATGCGACGGCTAGGAGTGCCTATTATCAGCTTCGGCTGATACGCCAGCTGCGCCCCTTCCTAGAGTCGGAGGACCTAAAGACAGTAGTGCACGCACTGGTAACTTCAAGGCTCGACTTCTGCAATGCGCTATACATAGGGCTACCTTTATACCTAGTCCGGAAACGTCAACTAGTGCAAAATATGGCAGCCAGACTGGTTACTGGTACACCTAGGGGTGCCCACATCACACCAGTTTTAAAAGCACTCCACTGGCTGTCAATCAGTTTCCGGGCGAAGTATAAAGTGTTGGTTATTACCTTTAAAGCCCTACATGGTTTGGGTCCAGGCTACCTACAGGATCGCCTTCTCCTGTACAATCCGCCCCGCACACTCGGGTCCTCTGGGAAGAATCTACTTCAGTCAGCCAAAACTAGGCTGACAAGTATTACCCAGAGGATCTTTTCTTCTGCTGCTCCCAGATTATGGAATGGCCTGCCGGAGGAGATTTGTCAACTTACCAGTCTCTTGGAATTTTAACAAGCCATAAAGACTGATCTCTTCCAGCGGAATTTTAGGATGCCTTTAAGATGTTTTAAAATGTTTTTAAGATGTTTTAATAGTATGCGTTGTGTTTTGATTAGTTTATGTATTTTATATTTTTTGCTGTTCCCTGCCTCGTTCTAGACGGTATTATCATCATCATCATCATCATCATCATCATCTTGTGGCCCTATTCTGGACGAACTGTGGTTTCCAAGCTGTTTTTAATGGCAGCCCTGCATATAAAACATTAATAGTCTTTGTGCAACACAATCGTTATGCTTTGCGTAACAGAAGTTCTCCGGTAGCTGTGCTGAGAAAGCCCTTACCCATGCCTGAGACCCTGCAAAAACTACTTCCAAGCAGAGTAAACAGCACTGTACTACACTGACTCAGTACAGAGCAGCTTCATATGCCCTATATGGTGAACAGGTGCTCTTTGTGCAGTGAGGAAGGTTTCATTTGTGTTTCTTTGTTTTGTAAATTATACCCCACCCTTCAGTACAAGAATTGCCTACAAATAAGAAATCTCCCAGTGTGGCTCCTTATAAGATCAGAGAGCCCAGATTGGCAGAGTTTATCGCTTCAGTGGTACAGATGGGCCATTATGATAAAGGAAGACTACTGCAGGGCCGGATTAATCATTAAGCTAATAAGCAGGGATGTTGAAGAGTCCTTGGTCTCGAGTCACGAGTCGAGTCACGAGTCTTTGGACCCGAGTCTCGAGTCCAAGTCCTTGGTCCAAAATGGTGACTCACTAGTCCCGAGTCACTCCCGAAGCTGACTCCACGAGTCCCTATTAAAATCAATGGGGTTTTCCCCCAACAAAATAAGGCTACTTCAGATGTGTTGCTTAAATAAAACGAGGCACAAGTGTGCCTTTTTATCTCAAAACTCTGCCACTGATTTTGACAAGAACAGACCAGGCAGACAAACCCAAAATAACCAGGCAGGGAACCCCAAAACAGGCAGGCAGAGGCCGTTGTCTTGGACAATTCAAACTGTGGAACTGGTTAAGAAGAGACCAGGCAGGCAGAGGAGGCAGGGAACCCCAAACAGGCAGGCAGAGGCAGCCAAACCCAAAATGCCTGAAAGGTTACATTAGTAAAATGATTTAAAAAAATAAACTTGGATTGTTACTGCAACTAGGTCCAGACAGCACCTGCAGGTGGCATCAAGCAGGGATGTTGACGAGTCCTTGGTCTCGAGTCCCGAGTCGAGTCTCGAGTCCCATTAAAAATATTGGGACTCGAGTCCGAGTCGAGTCAGAGGGGGGACTCAGTCCGACTCACGAGTCGAGTCCGAGTCCCCATCCCTGCTAATAAGACTATAGCCTTAAGTCCTCTGTTTTCCAGTTCAACCATGAAGCTTACTGGGTGACCCAGGCTGGAGCCAATCATTCTGTCAGTCTTATCTTCACAGGGTTGTGAGGATAGAAGAGAAATCCATGTATGTGTGCCATCTTGAACTCCTTGGAGGAATATAATAAATAAAGCAAGTTTTTAATAAAATGGAGACAGGCCCAATGAGGCATTTTAAGGTAAGATGTGTGAAAATGCCTTAAATGCTTGGCAAAGGATGTTGGTTTGCATTTGACAACCACTTTGGAAGAGTCCTCAGGCCCTCAGCCAAACGGTATGCCATGATGCAAGGAAAGGGGATAATTGATTTAAAGAAAGGGAATAATTGATTTAAAATCCACACTTTCTGGTTCTGCGATGACACAGAACACGTTTATACTGTGTATGTGATTCTGTGAACTTTTCCTTATGCAGGCAGGTTTGTATTCTTAGATGACAAGAACTC
The DNA here is from genome assembly GCA_021292165.1 of Shinisaurus crocodilurus. Lineage (NCBI taxonomy): Eukaryota > Metazoa > Chordata > Lepidosauria > Squamata > Shinisauridae > Shinisaurus > Shinisaurus crocodilurus. The sequence continues at coordinate 225,338,528 of CM037877.1, forward strand.
GAAAGTGCTTTCCCATCACACGTGTATTCCGAGTACATAGGCCCATTTAGTCACTGTGTAGAATCACTGAGCTGGCCAGGGAGGGAGGTGCTTCTCAGGAACAGCCATGTCTGCTCTGAAACAAACCCCATTCTTCTTAAATGGCACCCCTGCCCACAATCCATATAAGGATTGTAACAATCCATACTAGTCCAAATAGCAGACTACATGCTAGCAGGATCAGCACAGGCTGCACAATGTGTTATACTTGAGTTCTTGATTCTAAAAGAAGCAAAAGCTGAGTGTAGCCAAACGAATGCCCTGGATTTTGGGAAAGCCAATTTTAATAAACTCAGAACAATGATAAGTCAGGGCCCATGGCAAGCAACTCTAATGAGAAAAGGAGTCCAGGATGGGTGGGAATTTAAAAAAAAGGAAATTCTAAAGGCACAATTGCAAACAATTCCCACAAGGAAAAAAGGCAGAGGGCAACAGAAGAAGCCGATGTGGCTTCACAAAAAACTCAGAGATGACCTGAAAACAAAAAAGGACACATATAGGATGTAGAAAGAAGGCCAGGCTACAAGGGAAGAGTACAGGCAGGTAGTACAGAATTGCAGGGATGGTGTCAAGAAGGCTAAAGCTGAGAATGAGCTGAGGCTAGCAAGGAATGCTAAAAGCAACAAAAAAGTTTTCTTCAGATATGTGCATAGTAAAAGAGGAAAGAAATGGTGACTCAACTACTCAATGAGGACTGCAAAATGATAACAGATGACAAAAGTGGATTATCTTGCTCTAGTCTAGTGTCACAAGCCCTTATTGTTAAATTCCTACTTCGGCTCGTTCTCTCAAAAGAGAGTTTATGCCCCCCCCTGGCAAACCAGGATTGCAGCTTGAGATTGATAGGCAAATGGTCAAGGAACACCTGATTACTTTGAACAAGTTTAAATCTCCAGGGCCTGATGAACTACATCCTAGAGTAATAAAGGGACTGGCAGAAGAACTCTCAGAACCACTGTCTATTATCTTCGAGAAATCATGGAGGATAGGTGAAGTGACAGATGACTGGAGGAGGGCAAATGTTGTTCCTATCTTCAAAAAGGGCAAGGAGGAGGAACCGCTGGGAACTATAGACCAGTCAGTCTGACATCAATCCCTGGGAACATTTTGGAGCAGATTATAAAGAAGTCAGTCTGCAAGCACCTTGAAAACAATGCGGTGATTACTAGAAGGCAACATGGATTTGTCAAGAACAAATCCTGCCAGACTAATCTGATCTCATTTTTTGATCGGGCAACCTCCCTTGTGGACTGTGGGAATGCTGTGAACATAATATATCTTGACTTCAGCAAAGCTTTCGACAAAGTGCCTCATGATATCCTGATTAGCAAGCTAGCTAAAAGTGGGCTAGATGGAACAACTATCAGGTGGATCCACAATTGGCTACAGAATTGAACTCAAAGAGTGCTTATCAATGGTACCTTCTCAAACTGGGGAGAGGTAATGAGCGGGGTACCGGAGGGCTCAGTCCTGAGCCCAGTGCTATTCAACATTTTCATTAATGACTTGGATGAGGAGGTGCAGGGAATGCTTATCAAATTTGCAGATGACACAAAGTTGGGTGGAACAGCTAATACTCTGGAAGACAGAAACAAAATTGAAAGCGACCTCGATAGGCTGGAGCGCTGGGCCGAAAACAACAGAATGAAATTTAATAGGGATAAATGCCAAGTGCTACACCTAGGGAAAGAAAACCAAATGCACAGTTACAGAATGGGGGACACTTGGCTCAACAATACTACAAGTGAGAAGGATCTTGGAATTGTGGTAGATCACAAACTGAATATGAGCCAGCAATACGATATGGCTGCAAAGAAGGCAAATGCTATTTTGGGCTGCATTAATAGAAGTATAGCTTCCAAATCGCGGGAAGTGATAATTCCCCTTTACTCAGCACTGGTTAGGCCTCATCTTGAGTCCTGCGTCCAGTTCTGGGCACCACACTTTAAGAAGGACGTAGACCAGGGGTCCTCAAACTTTTTACACGGGGGGCCAGTTCATTGTCCCTCAGCCTGTTGGGGGGCCGGACCCACTGGGACTCCCCTGTGCCACCTCCTTCATGCTGCCCCCCCGCTGCTGCAGGACCCCCCCGCTATCCCCCCCGCTGCCGCCGCTGCCGGACCACCCCGTTGCCGCCGCAGTACCCCCCGCGCCATCCCCCGCTGCTGCAGGACTGCCCCGCTGCCGCCGCCACCGCAGGACCCTCCCTGCTGCGGTAACCCACCCACCCCGCCGCCGCCCCACCCGCTGCCGTCCTACCTGGTCCCCTGCGCGCTGCTGCTGCTGCCACAGCCTCCACCCGAGGCTGCCATCGCCGCGTCCATCCTGGACTCCACCCACGCTCAGTTTTGAAAAACAGAGTGCGGGCGGGGTCCAGGATGGACGCAACGGAGCAGGGTCCCATCGCATCACTTCCGCCGCGTCACTTCCACCGCGCCAGAAGTGACGTGAGGCGGATGAGGTAAAGCCCCCCCCGCCGTAACCCACCCTCCCCCCCGCCGCCGTCCTACCTGGTCCCCTGCGCGCTGCTGCTGCCGCCGCCTCTGCCACCGCCCAAGTCCGCCGCCGCCGGAGCTGCTCCGTCGCGTCCATCCTGGACTCCGCCCATGCTCAGTTTTGGAAAACAGTGTGGGCAGGGTCCAGGATGGACGCGACGGGACCAGCGGGCGGCGATGTGGATGAGGTAAAGCCTGTGCTGGTGGACGAGAAGGGAGATGGATGGACACTGTCCGCGCCCCGCTACCGGCTAAGCCGCCCCTCCTTCCCTTCCCCCCTGCAGGAGATGCAGGGCGGCAGGCAGGCGGCCCATGCCCCCCTGCCGGCTCATCCGCCCCTCTTCCCTCACAAGTCTAGATCGGCTGCCGGGCCGGATGAAAAAACCCAGTGGGCCGGATGTGGCCCGCGGGCCGTAGTATGAGGACCCCTGACGTAGACAAACTGGAGAGGGTTCAGAGGAGGGCAACAAAGATGATAAAGGGACTGGAAACAAGGCCCTATGAGAAGAGACTGAAAGAACTGGGCAGTGGGCATGTTTAGCCTTCAGAAGAGGAGACTGAGGGGAGATGTGATAGCACTCTTCCAGTACTTGAAGGGTTGTCGCAAAGAGGAGGGCCAGGATCACTTCTCGATCATCCCAGTTTGCAGGACACGGAATAATGGGCTCAGGAACCCAGATTCCGCCTAAACATCAGGAAAAATTTCCTGACTGTTAGAGCAATAAGACAATGGAACCAACTACCTAGGGAGGTGGTGGGCTCTCTCACTCTGGAGGCATTCAAGGTGCAGCTGGACAACCATCTGTCAGGGATGCTTTGACTTGGATTCCTGCGTTGCGCAGGGGTTGGACTCGATGGCCTTCTAGGCTCCTTCCAACTCTACTTTTCTATGATTCTATGAAATAGTGACTGTGGGGTGGGGAACCAAATCCAATAACTGCTCTTACCACTAATTGGTGCTATATGCCATGCCCTTTAATGGGAAACGGTGGCAGTAGCCTTACTGAAAGTGTATAGCAGCAGGTGGAGATAGCTGTCTTAAAACACACAGAGTGGGAACAATGTTTTAAACTATTTTAAATGGCACGGGGGGGGGGCAGAGGAAGGGCTTCTGACATTTGTCCCAGTGATGTCACAGGTAATATTCAATAAGGGCTTGTGACACTAGAGCAAGATAATCCACTCACCATTACTCACCAGTTTCATTTGTAAATTAAGAGATCACATTTGTTACAGAGACAGCCTCGCTGCCTTTTAAGTATACTCCTAACTCCTTGACTCTGGAAAATCCATGTGCCTGAGTAAGGTAAGGCCAATTGGAGGCTTTGAGGATGCCAGACAGGGTGACTCACTGAGCATGTTTTCACTGTCCTCGTTTGCTAGTACACTCCACCTGCCCTGCTTTTGCACTGTTCATTGGTTGTGGATACTAAAGGAGCAGGAAAATACTGGATATGTGCAGGTCCCTAGCTCGTTTGCACACAGCCACCATGAGTGCATCCATCTGAATTAGCTAGTGAGAGCCCTGGCAGACACCTGCTAAGGCCTAGAGTACTGTCCCTACTGGTAAAACAACAGCTGCTAACAGCCATTAAGGTTAGGAACCTCCACCCAGGGTTGGTACACAGAACTCTGGAAAGTTCACAGAAAGGAAAGAACTAGTTCAGCCTAGAACCCCTACTTAAGCGTTGCACAAGGCACTCATAGCATGAGGGCTCAGATCTGCTTTTTTTCCTAAAGTGAGTTCTTCCGCAGAAACCCAAGATTTTAAAAAGGTTGGCGAAGAGTTATTCTGCTGACCCCTCTTCCCCAGTCCTCCGATGATGATGATGACGACGACGACGACGATTGATTGATTTTACTGTCAATCCAGTTAGCAACCTAAAGAAACACACTGCTCCATGCAGTTTCCCCCTCCAAGCCTGTACTTAAGCGAGTCTTGTAGCAAAGAAGGCTCCAGGAACCTGCAGGGGTCTGTTGGCCCCAGTTCCCCTCCGTGGACTGCACCAAGGAAGGTTTCCTGATCCAAGAGCATTCCCCAAAGAAGCAACCCTGTTGTCTTTCTTGTTTAACAAGAAGTAAATATCTCTTCTCTTTAATTTTCCTGATCTCATTCTACTAACACTATGTTTCCAAACACCATGTTATTTACATTTTGAGTTTGCCCCACTGCAACAAGTCTCCCAGAGGGTTTACTAGATCCACAGCACCCTCCCATTTTTTTCCTTATTTGGCATCAATAACCCCCACTCCACAGCCTCCATCTCTCTATTTCTTCCTCTTGCTCCCATTCTGTAGATTTAATCAAACAAGCTGTCTGCCCGAGCTACGCTCTGTCTGTATAGTTACAATACCCCTTTGTACCAACTTCATCCAATCTTGAGTTTGATAAATAACAGGCATCAATGATTACAACCTGCTCCTCCCTGCTAAATAAGGTCATAAATTAGTCAAAGCTAAACATGTTTTAAATACTCTGATTTCAGATAGTTACACATGCAATTCAAAGGGACTTCAAAGTGTGTAACTTCGGCTGAACTGTGACCTAATTCCTCTTCAGTGACTCAAGTGGAAGGAACTCTGCTATGATTGTGTAAATCCATTATTAAAATCTGTGTGACCACCCATTTGGGATAAATACAATATCAACTCATGTAATTAAAAATACGTCACAATATGCACAGAACCAGGGTAGAATTCAGGTTGTACAAGCTGCTGTTCAGGTAATTTCCAGTTCTATGCATCCACCCTTGGGAATGGCTTCTTGCATACTAGACACCAATGTGCAGTAGCCAGATCTTAATTAGTTGTGCAACCAAACGTGTTTATTAAACACAAATACGAGCTAATAAGTATGGGCCTTCCTTTGCTGTCTTCCACAACAGAGTTCACAAGCTATTTAAATAGAGATAATCTAACCAAACTAATGTATTCCTGACATCCCGCTACCTACAAGAATGTATTTTATTGCAGGAACAGAGATTATGATTGACAAAGCAGAGGAATTTAAAGAATAGCTTCACTTAATTTCATATTACTAACTTTTCCCGTCACAGTTTCTGCAGATCTGCTACTCCTGTAAATATGGATTTCTTGCAGCTCTGACTAGAGAGAGCTGCCCAGTGTGATGTCTGGCTCTATGAAAGAGCTTCATTGAAGCCTCTGTGAGATTTGTACTCCTATTTATTTACTTACTGATGACATTTTTGCTTTGCCTCTTCTCCAAGTTGCTCAAGGTGATGCACATGCACCCTCGCATGTTATCTTCATAGCCACTCTATGAGATAGGTTAAGCTGAGAGATGGGGACTGGCCCAAGGTCACCCAATGAGCTTCATGATCAAATAGGTCTTTCCACTCCTAGTCCAATACACTAACCACTCGATTAGACATCTAGTCTGCTCCCCGGTTACTTCAAGCATCACTAGCTATGTCCATGAGGCACAAGTCCTCAGACTAATTTTTTTTCAGCTTTCAGAATATATTATCTTTAAAACTAATTCCAGAAGCTTACAATATCAGACTTCATTCTATAGCTCTCACACAGCTATTCGATTCTATTTCTAGATTCCTTATTATGCCTTCTCAGTATTTTTCAACTAAATCTGACACCCACACCAATTAAAAATTTGGGATGTTGAATTTCTATATTTTTGTATTCATTTTTACAGATTTAATGCCTGCACATCACCCATCTGACTAAGATAAAACACTTCTGCTAAACCCAGAATACAGATTACATTTCAAATCGACTATGAATTTGCTTTGCTTTTGACTTGTTATAGTTGGTAATCAGATCCAATTTACTGTGACCAAGAGTCATCCTTTTTTCATCCCTGTGTATGTTGCTGTTGTTTTCTGTTGGTGCATCATCAGAGGAACCATAGGAACCATGAATTTTGGGCCTCATCTCAGTATTTACTGATGTTGACTTGTTCATGAGATCTAGTTTGGTGTATCCATGTGTTACTGGTTTTTCATCCCTCTGTATTTTGCTTACATCTTCCACTGGTTGAACAGTATAGAGGAACTTATTGTTGCCTTTTATTCCAATATTCTCAGGCAGAAACTGCAAATCATGTCCATTTCTCGTGTTGTCACCTAGTATTGGTGAAGATACTGACAGCAAAGATGTCTTAATTCTATGTAGATTAGATGCATGATTGATTGGATACTTTAATTTAGGTGATGTACTGTAGCTAGAGTCTGGCAGCTCCCTGGGCTGGTATATCAAGTCACTAACTCCCAGTAAGCCTGAAATATTCTTTCTGGTTTCACTGGGAGTCAATTTTTTCTTTTCACAGGCCACAGCAGAAGTCAACGGGTTTAAATATGGCAGTCTCTTGATGCTTACTATGCTTGAATTGGAGGGGCTACTTGAGAGGCTTGTAGTTTCACTCTCATTCAGTTGAACTTGCTTTAAAACTGGCTCAGTTTTCTGCAAGATCCTCTGAGGAGATGGGCTGGATCGTTCATTAGCGGGGATACTGAGTTTATTCACAGATCTAGATTCAGCATATATGCATCGGAACTCTCTATCAAAATCCTCCACAATTTTTCCTTTGAAGTGTGTCACCAGGCCAGTGTGGACTTGGCTGCACAGCCATGTAAAACTGAAAAGGAAAGGATTTAGAGACAGCATGAATTATCAATATATTAAGGGTGCAATCTTATGCATGTTTAGACAGAAAAATGGCCTACATCTCCCAGCATGCCCCAGCCAGCCATGCTGGCTGGGGCATGCTGGGAGTTATAGGGCATTTTTCAGTCTAAACATGCATAGGATTGCACCTTAAGTCAATCTAATTTCAAATACCGGTATGCATTATTGTCTTTAGATACTGTGGAAGTTGAATGGACACTAATAGTCATTTACATCATCAGTATTATTTTGTTGCATGTGCCCCTGAAAATGATAAGTAGAGCAGTTTGAAGATCAGTGTCTCAGGATGAATTCATATACATCATGTTCATTAGGCAATAACTTAAGCTATTACTTGAATGGACAAACAAGCTATGCAGATAAGTCGCTAAGGGACAGATCATGTTTTCTATAATATCCTTGTAACAAAAGTGAGGAACAAGTTGAGAGGTAGCTATTAATGTTTTCAGTCATCTAATCAATGTTACTGGGACTAGATTTAGTCCCAGTAACACCAGGATTCTCCAGACCTACCCTGTATGGGTACCCTACATTTAACCTCTAAATTTACCCGATTTGTTCTGTAGCCTACAGTATGAGAAAAGACCACTGAAACAAAGATGGTCCTACCACTTAGCAGCTCTAGGTGACACTGCCTAGGCAATGCATTTTACAGAGATGATTGCCTTTGCCTACAGCTGCAGATAGATCAGCTTTGCTTTGCCAGCTCCAATTTGAGGCACAGCACAGACGTTGGGGTCAAAGGAAAGATGGAGGGTCTGCCACAGCATAGGAATGATCCTATATTAAGGTTTGGTTATAGAACTTTGTTTTCTGCGCTAGGGAGCAGCCCTGCAATATATGAAAAAGTAACAGGGTGCCTCTGAGCATGTGTGAAAAGCTTTCTCCTCAAGATGGTCACCAACGCTAGTTTCCACACATCTGGGTTTAAAAGGAAGCCCCCAAGCACAGAGGGCAACATGTCTAGGCAGGCTTGACCTCCATCATCATCAAAAGTCCCTGCTCCAAGTCTCTCTGCCATTGGAGTTATGATAGAAGGCTACCTGGAATAGCAGGGGTTTTTGTTTGTTTGTTTGTTTGTTTTTTGCAGTGGCATCAAGGTTATAAAATATCTGCCCCAGGGAAGGCTCATGCCATCTCCCCTCTGCTGATCTTCAGATGACAGGCAAAGGCAGTACTCTTACAGAAAAGCCTTGGATACTCCGTGTTTGTTTGGCAAATTATTTTTTTTGTTCCAAGTTCCATTGGTTGCTTCCTACTGCTGAATCTAACTAGTTATGGGTATTCTGTTGTGCTCTGCTGTTTATTTTATTGTGTTTTTATCTTATTAGTTCCTTTCGTATTATGCATTATAAAAAAAAGGTCTAAAACGTTTAAACGAATGTTTAGACAGACAAACAACTTTTCTTAGAAAACTTGCCTGATGCTATAGGCAAGCAAGGGTAGGACAACAGGCAAATGACCCAACCAGTAGCTTTGGGGTGAGTGGACTGGTGTGTCCAGTGCCAAATGTGAGCCAGGAGTCTATCAGTAGCAGCTGCTGGCCATTGTGACCGGGGCTGATTAAGAGGGCAGTGAGTGAACCAAGGGCCTCGGCTGGATGGCAATAGCGGACACAGCTCTGGGACCTTTAATAATGGTGTCATAGAAGGAACTTGCGTATTCACTTGCCTCTTGCTGTGGCCCAGGCAATAGTGGTAGTGAGAAGCAGGAGCAATAGATGCTGCTGCCTACTTGCTTAATGGTTCTCTGTCAAGCAAGCAAGTGGTAGCAGTGATGACAAAGAGGATAAGGGAATAGTTGCTGGTGACAATGGTAGTGAGAAGGCACTGAGGGAGCAGGGGTGTCTTTCCCAAGGGCCCTCAAAAACCTGGAGCTACCACTGACTTGTCCTTCTTTACATCTGGTTTAGTTTAAATGGGGGATGGGGTGAAAGGAGTCTGGGTGGAATAAATGAAGAGGTACAACTAATCCCAGGAATTCTAGGATCTGGAGGTGGGGAAAACTTTTAATATTTCTTCAGTGGTGTCTCATGCTGCCCAATAAATTATTATGATCATAAATGCACTTGACAATAGCAAGTCTGACTACCAAATTATGCATTGACACCCAAGATCAATATTGTAATCCTTCCTATTAAAAGTTATAAAGAAAAATGCATTTTTGAAATGGAATCTTGCATGCATTGGGTGCTTTGGGATAGTTTCATAATATGGGAACATGGGGTTGGCAGGTTTCCTGTAAGTAAAATAGGAGGATAAGGTAAGGCAACTGTTAAAGCCTTCATGATGTCACAAATGTTGATGAGTAAGATGTGGATTGTCTGGATGGAAGAAAGAGTTTTATCAGCTGAGCAAGTACAGTTGGTTGTTAAAACAAAGTAAAGCTATTTCCTGCGTAAAGGCAGCGCCAAGAAAATGGCTTGCATGGCAGAGTAATTGAGGCATGCAGATACAAAGGGAGATATGAAAACTATACTTACTGACAATGAGATAAATATATAATAGCATGAGAAAGGAGGGAGGAAGCAAAAAATGAAAGCGTGTGCATCAGTCTACTGTGAAAGGTAGAGATATCTTTTATATTAAAGTTTGGTCACTGTGATCCTATGTATGTTTACTTGGAATTTGGGAGATTGAACTGCAGCCAGAAAGTTTGGGTCTGTTACTCTCTCAATCTAATCTGACTCACAGGGTTGTTGCGAGGATAAAAGAGGAGTCCGTATACACCAGGGATGCAGGACCTCCTTCAGCCGGATGGCTGAATTCCATTTTGGAGAAGCTCTTGGGCAGGGGTGGTGCTAGGTACCGGACAGATCTGTGCTACCGTAGGACAAAAAAATGCACAAAGCTGCATATGCTAAATTTACTTATACAAATATATGTGCATAAATGGAAATAATTACTGTAATTTAAATTTTATAGAAGGTAAGCCAATTAACCTCTTGCTTTCTTTGAGGACAGAACTGGGCAATGTCCCAAATTGTGCTCGCTTAAAACTTATCCTCTAGGCATCCTCACTTTTCCTTGGTCTTTCAAGCCCAAATGGAGTGCCTGGGATGGAAGAGTGCGTGGGACCAGCAAAGAGCTCCATGGACTGTGGAAGGAAATGTGGCAGTCTCACCTCTAGTTTAAAAGGCTGGTGCCTTCATGCTACACTCCCTGTTAGTCTGCTAAGGGAGTGAATCCTAAGGTCTCCTAGTAACTGAGCTCAGAGGGAAGAAGTAGGCTTGTATTAAGGCAGATGATGGCAATTGGGGCAGCTCTAAAGATCCAGGGCCCATGCCTAGATGCCCACCCTAACTGCCCATGCTCCTGGGGCCACATTCCAGTGGAGGGCAGGGGTGGGAGCAAAGGCAAAAGAGGTGGGACAAATCTACTAAAATACAAGCATTTTATTGTAGGAGAGGCATTTCAGCTTTTTAGAACTGGGGTTAGGGGGAGGTGGGGAATTACGCAAAAGCCAGGAAACTACCAAATGATTGGAGGTTGGGGGAAAGGGGTGGAGCCTTCTGTAGAACCATGGAGGGCCAGATTTGGCCCCCTGGCCTGAGGTTCTGCACCCCTGCTAGACGTAGCTCCTTGGTGGCAGGGTCAGATAAAAATGTAATCTAATAAACCGATCCAGCTAAATTCAATGGGATTTACTCTCAGGTAAGTGTGTATAGTATTGCAGCCTCACAGCACAATCCAATGTCTGTTTATTCAGAATAAAATCCCATTATGATCAGATGGGGCTTGCTCCTTAGTAAATGTGTTTAGAATTACAGCCCTAGACTGCTTTCACAAGAGACACTTAAGGTGCAATCCTATGCAAGTTCAGACAGAAAAAAGGCCTACAACTCCCAGCATGCCCCAGCCAGAGCTGGCTGGGGTATGCTGGGAGTTGTAGGCTTTTTTTCTGTCTAAACTTGCATAGGATTGTGCCTTTAAATTAGTTTTTGAATTTCCTACATCTGCATGGTGAGGTCACACCAACTAGTGGAATGTGGTTTTATATATTAACATCTGTATGCATTTAAAAATAGCATATCCACCATTTCCTAGCTCAAGAGAGGCCACTTTTCTCTATGGCAGAAATGGAAATTGGCAACAGATACTGCACATCTTTTAATACCACTTCTGTTCACTGAAACAGAAAAACAGGCATCTGTCACATCACATCAGTAACATGGCAATATGGAATAACTGAATAACTGAATAACTGTCACATTAGGTGGTACATTTACCATATTCACAAGTCCCCAAACAACCCCATTAGAGGCAAAAAGAGGTATTCTTAGCACGTTAAAGCATCCATAGATGCATTGTTTATGATTTCTCACCTGTACGTCCCTGCAAGGACTTGTTCACAGTCTATCATCACAAATTTCTCAAGCGCTTGTCCTGTAAGTTTCTTGCCAGCTTTACTATAGTATGTTTCTCCACTCACACAGCGTATGCGCATATTCTGAAATGGGAAGAAGGCATAATTGAGTTCCAAAAGAGCCAAGAAAGATGTATTTTCCTTTCTGTGCTAAGCTTATGTATGAATGTAGAACATAAATGAATGCAAAACCTGGAACTTGCAATCTATACCTAAATCAATACTGCGTGTTAATTTTAATGGAAAGCTTCTGTAAAATCTAGTATTCCTGGTCCCTTGCTCCATCAACATTAACAGTACAATTCTATATATACCTACTCAGAAGTAAGTTCCATTGAGTTCAGTGCCAATCACTCCCAGGTAAGTGAGTATTGGATTGTAACCTAAATAAAATATATAGCTATTTAAAATATATGGGATATTATATACCGTATGTGTGACGTAAGAAGTGCTGGAGATATAGGAGGCCATGGTGGGGAAACCCTTTATTTCTAGAAATAGAAATATTTCTATAAATATTTCTAGAAATACAAAGGACGAACTAGATATGACAGCAGCAGGCCCATTGGTTTAAACTTGGATCTGCCCCAATTGTATGTAAAGCAGTGAGAATGTGTGATTTTATTTTAAGAGCAAAGGAGACGTACAGTTAACGGGACTAAATAATCTCTGTGCCCACCATTTACTTTGGAAATTTTCTCCTCAGCTGAGCTCTAATACCAAAAGTAAGCTTGGCTGGGAGAAAACTCCTTGTGGGGAGGTTGAGTGTGTGTGTGTGTGTGTGTGTGTGTGTATGTGTGTGCATATGAGAGGGGGCAGCGGGTTCGCCCCACACTTTAAGCTACTGTATGTAGCCACCCTGAGCTTAAAGTTAGCCTGCCCCCCTCCCCTGCTCTGCCTGACTAATGATCGGGCACAGCGGGGGTCCTGAGGCACCTCCTCCCCACTCTTCCCCCCCCTCAGTCCTCCAGCCGGTATCCCAGGGGACACCGCAGGAGCACTGAGGGGAGCGGAGTGGGGATGACAGCTGCCCAGAAGTGCCCAAGCAGCACTTTTCAGCAGCTGTCAGAGGCTCCCTGGCAGCGGCTCGTCCCTTCCTGTTGCTCTGTTGCTCACCGGGTAATGGGAGGAGGGGAGGAGTGTCAGTCAGAAAGTCAGCTTAATCATATGTTATTTTTTAACATTGCCCTTAATTTACCAACAAAGCCAACTGGAACATACTGGGAAGTCATCCATAGTGAGATCCATTTTATTGCACATTTCTGCAAAGTTTTTCAAGTTTTTTTCATCAAGGATCAGGTAAACAGGAACACGTCGTCTGCTTGAAGCCTCCATCAGATCACTGAGTATTTCCATATCTGTGAAGAGGTCCATCACAATTGCAATCAGCTGTACAGATGTGCGTGTTGAGGGGAGGAGAGAAATACGAGATAATTTGAAAAGATCAGCCATGGATCAACATTATTAAATCATGGTTCTCAAACACAGCAATGAACTCAAGAAATTCTGTAAGTGGTTCAAATTGCAATCCTATACACTCTTACAGAGGTTGGTTACTGTAACCATTTGGTCATTTGGTGAGGGTGCACCTCTTTGAGAGTGCCCTGCACGTACAGAAAAGCCTGGGCCAGCCACGACTCAATGCCATCTTGTACAGGGCACTCACCTGGATGTGTGGGTATATGCACCCCAGAATGAACCTTGGGCCACCTCAAAACAACTCAATGCCATTTTGTAGAGGACACTCTTCTGGATGTATGAGTGTGTGATCTGGGGTGGCCCAAAGCTCATTCTGAGGTGGAGAGCCCCAGTTCCTTATTTTTTTCTACTAATTTTAGGTACAATTGGCACGGTGCACCATGCTTGCAACTAACCTGTACTTTGGGCCAGATGCAATAAGGAAATGGAGGTATAAACCCCACAATAAGCTTTCAGCTACCCCAAATAATTTGCCCTCATGTCTAGGAGACTGTCCTCTATGCAATAATGAGATAAATATATAACAGCATGAGAAAGGGAGGGAGGAAGCAAAAAACGAAAGCGTGTGCATCAGTCTTCTGTGAAAGGTAGAGATATCTTTTATATTAAAGTTTGGTCACTGTGATCCTATGTATGTTTACTTGGAATTTGGGAGATTGAACTGCAGCCAGAAAGTTTGGGTCTGTTACTTTGGGCCATTGCATAGAGGACAGTCTCCTAGACATGAGGGTGCATTATTTGGGGTAGCTGAAAGCTTATTGTGGGGTTTATACCTCCATTTCCTTATTTATAATTGTAATATGGGGTAATCACGCATTAATGTGTGTTGCGTAAAAATGATGATTTTGATTGGAGATAAGTTTTTATCTTGAAGGGGACAGTCTCCCAATTACAGAGGTATATGATATGAGGTATCCCTGTGCTTAATTTGGGGTGAATGGATATATAAACTTAGGTCCTTACTCAGTTTACTGGTTGAACTCTATTTCAAAGTTTCACACAAATAAGGAACTGAGAATTAGTAGCCAACATCAGCATCATTCTTACCTGGAGGTAAGCCCCATTGATCGCAGGAAGACATGCTTTTGAGTTTGCTTAGGGAAAATGGAAGGTCAAGAATACTTAACTAATAAAGTGAGACATCTCTCTCTCTCTCTCTCTCTCTCTCTCTCTCTCTCTCTCTCACTCTCTCTCTCCTCTCTCTCTCTCTCTCTCTCACACACACACACACACAGTGCATATACTGGGAAATTGTTGTCAAGGTTCTCCTGTCACAATGGAAAAGAAGGTGTACACTAAATGTTTAGTCATATTTGAAGCTGCCATAAAAATAGCATGAATACATGGCTTTCACAAGGTGTGCCTTTCCCATCACAGTGCTAGAATGATGAGAAATTGAGAAGTCATACCTGGTGACCTTTCCCACATCCATCTAATTCCTAAAGTTGCAAGAAGCTCTCAGTTCTGGTCCTGGCAACCCTACTGACTAAGGAGCTTTATTTCAGTGTTGCATTCAGTTTGTGTGATTCCTATGAGGGAATACACATGAAACATTTTACATTGGAGTAGAAAATATACTTGGGTTGCAGAGGAAATATCCCAGAACTGGAACCAGCAGGAATCTGGCATCCTGCTCTTGGATCTTTCCTAGAAAAGCCACATGGGCTGGCAATTGTGGCGTAACATTTTCCAAATATATTCCTTGACTGACTCCTCCCAAAGTACTCTCCTCTCTACAGCCTCTGTTGGGTGACAGTTTATGGGTGGTCAAGTGGAGCCTGTAGGGCCAGATGTGATTCATCGAGTAATTCTGTCTGGTCACCAGAGGCCATAACAACTTTTGATTATGGTGTGATATGCATTTTCTCCACAGTTTAACGCATAAGGAAAATTCTTTTCAAAAGCTGAGAGAGATAATCTACAAGCTAATGTAGCTTCTCTCTTTGAATTATGCATATCATATCTAGGCCATGCTCAAACACATCTGTTCCATAATTGTCAAATTCATACCACTAGGTTGCACTTTTTATTATAAAGGATAATATAAGTGAGCCTAATCAGCTGTGAAGGGGTCCATGTGCAGCAAAATATCATTCTGTCTCTAGTTCTTAGAATGGCTCCAATAATATGGGTTGGCCGCTTTGGCTATACAGTCATGCCTTGGATTGAGAGCATAATTCGTTCTGGAAACGTGCTTGTAATCCAAAACACTCTTATATCAAAATGAAATCCCCCCCCCCAAATTGTACAGAGATCTTTAATTTAAACCATACTACAGTACTTATATTGCAAGACGTCGCTTGTATATCAAGTCACAAAAAATTAAATAAATATTTAAAAATTTGCTTGTCTTGCAAAACGCTCTCAAACCAAGTTACTTGCAATCCAAGGTATTACTGTAGCTTGTTATGGCATACTGCCCCCTACAACTCTTGAGTTATCTAAGCAGCCTCAGAGCCTGCAGTGTAACTCATTCCTTTTTCTACTTACAGTGTTCACCAAATACAAAACTCACACAAGAATAATGCTACTAAATTAAATATTTAACATAATATATAAACATTCTATGCAGGACAAGATAAAAAATGGGAACCGCCTATATATAAGTAATTCCAAAGTGCAACTTAAGAGCCCCAAAGCTCAGCACTGTCTTACTCTTTCAGTTTGTATAAAATGTTCTACTTACTGTCTTGGCCTTGCTTATTAGAGACCGAAGTAATTCCTTAACGTTGTTGGCTTTCTCTCTTTGGAAATACAAAGTGACTTCTGTTTGGTCAAATGCCTTGAGGGGGGGTGCCACTGGCCAACCCAACTCTAGTTGAGGGGGATCGACATCTGACATAAAGGGAAAGTATGTCCCAGATGTGACTCCAGAGAGGAGAGAAGCCCTGTCTGCACTATCCTGTCTCATGAGCCCAGCCTCTCGTCCCTTAAGTGGAGACTCTGGGATGCTTTGGCTGTGTTGGCTCATGTAATCCATATCTAACGTGGAAAGAAATGGCAGCTCCTTTTCCTTCTCAATGGCTTGCAGATAGCCAGCTTCTCCCTGTTCCAGAAAGGCATCCACAGACAGCCGGGCAGTCTCACTATGCTGCAACATTGAAGGGCTAATTCCCTTCCGCCAAGGCTTTTTCAGATCATCCAGACGGCTTTTCAGTTGCCCTATGGCCCCTTGGGAGTTCCCATAGCTCCTGTGGAGCCAACTCATTGCCTCTGTTGTCGGGTAGGTGAACATGTTAATTCTTGCTGTTGCCCCTTCTGAGGGAAATTCTCGGCCTCTGCTGCCTTTTTGTTAAGCCTCTGGACTCTGTCACTCTTAGCTGAGCTCTTCCACAGTGAAGTTCCCAGGAGATAGTCGCCCTGAGTGGTTTCCTTTGTCCTCAGTCTTTTCTAAGCATCCATCCCTTCCAGGGAGAAAGGTAGCTTCTGAAAACCTCTGGTTCTTCCAATTTGCCTGCTGAAGCAGAAATCGTTGCTGAAAATTCTAGTTTTGAGGCCCTGTTTTGATGCCGTCTTTCTCATGGAAATGCCAAGAAAGATTTTTCTATCTTCTTTGCAGGAAGCTGCTTCTTGTAGGCACACTTCCTCAAGCAATGAGACTCGGTTACGTTCCCGCCCAAACTAACCCTAAAGTAATTTCTCTCTTGCAGTCAAAGTCCTGGAACCTGTTCTGTCAGTTATTGTGCCTGGGGAGGAAGTACAAATGTTGAAACCTGTTCTAAATTCAATGTGGATTTATGTGATAATTATACAGAAATGATAAAGCAATGTAATAATACTGAGCTAGTCTGGAAGGGGAGTGGGGGAAAAGATGGCAGTGCATTCCTTAAAAGGCATTAATCTTATTATTTTTCTCATGTGTTAAAAAAAAAAAAGGTGAGTCCTGTGCCATAGATTCTGCAAATTACTGCAGTTTAGGGTAGGGCAGGGCCAGGGGTTATTGAGGCTCTCCAATGCACAGGTTTCATTTGAGCTGCAACATAATTTTTGTTTAAGTATTGGGCAAACTGTTTTAATGCTTAAATAACCATGATGTTTAGGTTTAGGACAGTGTAGTCAGCATTCTGGCTATGTCTAGCTCATATTATGGAATGAAATGCATTAGGAGCTGCTGCCATCACTCACTTCAAACTGTTCTCATGGGCTACCAATATTGGAATACATGAAAGCCAAGTCCATGACCAAAGGCAGGTCCAAGTATGATCCATGCTTCTTATTTCAATACTCAGATTTCAGTAACAAACAAACAAAAAACAAACAAACAAAAAAACACATACAAGTAAAGGCAACATCCAGCCAAAGTTACACACTTTGGAGCCTCACAGATTTTAGAGAGTTAAGCACATGTGAAATAACCAGGACTTTAAAATGATTCTTTGACTGGGTCATGTCCTAAGGACCAGGCTACATGTTATACCAGGAAAACCGTGATGTATTTCCAATTTTGTGTGTGCTTATTTACGGAATGCAGTCATGGGGCAGTAGGGTAATCATTTGATCCGGGCGGTGGCATCGTGTATGGAATCTTTAATTTTTTTACTTACATGTCATCCCCCCCCCCTCTAATTCACACCACCCTCCTACTCCTATGTTTTCTGTGCATGTTTGTGTGTGTGGAATACAGACTTAATACAGGCACCTGCATTTTTTCATCTACCAAGCAAATATCAGGTTTTGGGGGGGTCAATTTAGATCTGAATGTCCCTGGCCCCTGTGCTGCTTCCCTGATAAAATTAGCAGCTTCTCCCTCCACCACCACCACCACCACCAGCACCCTCCTCCCTGGTACTGTGAGAGCTGGGCTGACCCGGGTTCAAAAGCTTACCTAGCCAGTGACCCTCAGTCCCAGTCACGCAGGCGGAAGGAGATAACAGCAGTTAATAAAGATTAAAGAGTTTATTTGTAAGACCCAGTTACATGGGATTAAGGCAAGCAATGCATCTCTTACTCACTACATGATTGCAGATTCAAATCCAAGACCCCAGTGGTAAGGCTGAGATGAAGTGAAGTGACTGACTGAAGTAGAAGTCCAGAACAAGAGCAAGCAAGTGAGGGGATGTGTGTCTTACCCCAACTTATATAGTAAGACCCTATTTATAGTATCTATAAATAGGATATTACTCACCAGTTATATAACCTATTCCTCACAACATGTTGATTCCAACTTGCCCCATGAGTCTGAGTCATAGACCTTGACATTATGTCTGGTGACAGTAGACCTTGTGTACTTCACCTCAAGAGACATCCTCCATGTCAGGTGACAATCTTCGTTCTGCCCATGCAAAACCTAACAGGTACAGCTGCATTTGTTTTTTAAAAAGAAAAAGTCAGGAGAACAATCAGGATCATGCCCAGCATACTGTGTTGCTTGGGCAAGACACCCTCAATGGTCCTCCTCCCTCAAGTGAGTCTACTTTCTCATCACCATCTGCTCTCGCTCCTCCTCCTCCTCCTCCTCCTCCTCCTCCTTTTCATCATTGCTGCCACTTGCTTGCTTGCCAGTGAGCAGCAAGCAGGCAGTGGCATCTACTGGTCCTCCTCCTCAGCACCTCCATTGGCTGGGCCAGAGTGAGAGGCAGGTAAACAAGCAGGCTGCCATGGTGAAGAGGAGCAGCAGCTCCAGGGCGCTCTTGTCAGTGGGCCCCTGCTGGGGGGTGGGCCCTTGGCAGGTGCTGAACCATGCCTACGTTTAAATGATCGGTGATCGGTGTCAGGGTGGAAGCTGGAGCTGCAAAATTGCCACTTAAAGGCATGCTGGGGGTGATGTGGCCTAGCCTTAGAGAGGGAAGCTGCATCTAGAGCCGCTTCCTTCAGGTCACGTGGTCAGGATGGCTTT
Organism: Shinisaurus crocodilurus; assembly: GCA_021292165.1. NCBI lineage: Eukaryota > Metazoa > Chordata > Lepidosauria > Squamata > Shinisauridae > Shinisaurus > Shinisaurus crocodilurus. The sequence goes on from CM037877.1 coordinate 225,357,404, forward strand.
TGTTTATTAATATTTATTTGTTATATTTCTACACTGCCCATCAGCCAGAAGGCTCCCTGGGCAGTTCACAATCAATATAAACAATCATCATAAAATCACAATAATACCATTAATATAACATTTACTAAGGGAACAGTCTCGTTCTCTCCTTCCGACTAAGGGCCAAACAGCAGCAAATAGCAGATCTCCCACTATTTTTAGAAATATTAATCGGAGCCTCCAGATGCGTGGAGGCTCCGAAGGGCATCACCCATTTGGTGCCCGTTAGGTGTCTGTTATACTGGGTGGGCTAATCCTTGTGCCAATAATTGGAGGTGAGGCACGGACTTCAAGGTTTAGCTTAAGAAAGTGTGGTGGGAGAATGAAGTGAACTGAGACTTGTTGCTTGACTTAGTCTGTCTCAGCTTGTAATGGTTTTAACTGGTGTTTATTTGATTTTATTGTTATAATTTTTTTATTGTCATAAATATTTTATGTATTAGTGTTATGGATCTCTGTGTTAGTGATAATTGAGGGAATTAACTAAGTGTTTGCCGACATTAGTATTATTGCTTGGCAGTATCAACTAGCAGTGTTAATTAACAGTTATGGTAACTACTAGGAGTCAGAGTATTTACCTGGGGAAGAGTAAGAGGAGAGTAAAACCAAACAAGGATGCAACAAATAACTCAATGTGGTCTTATATCACCACTTCTGATGGGAAAAGGGTGAACATAGACAGTATTAGACAGAGAAAGAGGAAGAAAAGAATTGGTGTAGGAGGAGATAATCAAGCAGGCCACTTAAAGGAAAAGTTACCTGATGTGACTAAACAAATAATTAAGGAATCACCACCTGTTGCGATAAGCATAGATGAGATACTGCAGGATATTAACTTCTGTTTTGATGGCATAAATGATAGAAGTATTTTCTCTCTCCCTCTTGTGGGTTTGTGAATTTTTTAATTTCATTTCATACAAACACAAAAACACATATATAACAAACAATATACACAATTAAAAAGGACTTCCAATCTTCTCCACAGCTTAAGCAACCACAGTTATTCTTACAACATTTTCTGTTAACAAAACCTCACATTCAGTTACGGCAAACCAAAAGCAAAACAACATTTTAATCCAATTTAAAATCCCATTATTAAGAATATTAAGAATCCCTCTCTAGTATAGTACATTTACTCCTTGTTTCTTTCTATCTATCCATAAACCACTTCACTTTTAATTTTAAAGATATCTTTTTTTTTTAAAGAAAAGTTTGAAAGTTAAAAAGTAAGTAACAGCTAACCAAACAACAGAAGCACATAAGTCATCATTCTACTTGTAAAAGACAAAAGAAAAAAAAAGAAGAAAACCTCCAAAAAACAAAAACAAAGAACAACCTTCCCCTTCAATATGTCAAATATTCCACACAAGATTAAAAAGACATTTTTAAGTAAATATTTCCAAACAGACCTAATATGCTTATATCTTAATAATAATATTTTCTCTTACATCACCATTTATATTTGAAATCCAGACCAATCATATAAGCAATCCCTTTTCTTAAATGTTTAATGTCCATACAAATCATATAGGCAATCCCTTTATCTGAATAGTTCAATAAACAACAACCTTGTATCTTTTCCCAGTCAAAACAAAATCAGATTTTTTTTAAAAAAAGCTCATATTTCCCTCTGTCAAATGGATAATCTTGCTCACCGGCTTCATAAATTTTTTCAGGCACATTCAGTCCAGTCCCGAGTTCAGAGCCTCTGTGAATCTCAGCATTCGCCATCTTGGGTTTTAAAAACTGCGTCATAACTTTTCTCCGAGCATTCTTCTTAAACAAATTCAGTCCAGTTAAAACTTCAGCGCCTCTGTGAATTTCTGGAAAGTCTCCAACATCCTTAATTACTTCTTTCTCCTCCTGTATAGTGTCCAATTCTAGTCTTTTTTTTGTTAAGTCTACTTCAAAGTTTACATCCCAACCTTGGATTCTTCTTTCCAGTTTATTTAGAATATTGTTTTCCAACTTTTTCCAGAGCAACATAAATGCTGAAGTCATATTGCCCTTGTACTTCCAAAATTCCACTGCACATAAAAGAATTATAGCCCTCCTTCCAATTAGCACTTCTTATCTTCTTTGCCTCCCAGATATACCCACATTCAACTTACAGTTAATTATAATTCCTACTGTGCTGTAGAAAGATTCCAAATCGGCCAGTCCAGATATAATCCATCATTTTGGAAGCGAACACGTACATCTCTAATGATCGGTACAAGCCGATCTCCTGAATACGGCGCCGTTCCCCCCCCCCCCAGGTTACAGCGACAATCTGTCCGTCGAAAGGCAAACAGAAAGTAAATTATAACCCTGCGAGGTATTTTGGGGGTAACATCAAATCTTAGCTTCTTATCAGAAGTAGATTCCCCAGTCAGAATTTCTCTGGCCAGGAACGCTGTATCAGTTGTCCCACAGAGATTCTGTGTGACTTCAAGACTCCATGTTCACCCGGAAGTCTCTTCTCTCTCCCTCTTGTGGAATGGATTCTGGTTGCTTGTGATTGGATAGTTATGACTTAAAGCACCCTTACCCATGACCCAGGCTTCTAGACTTGGATGCTGACTTGGAGGGAGCGGGGCTGGCTGGCTGGCTGAATAGCACAACCTGCAGAAACACCAGATCTGAGCCCTGAGGGACCATCTGAATTCAAGACCCTCATACCCAAGACCCCTCCCCAAGCCAGGACCCCCAGTGACTGCAGCCCTGAGCTGGGCCTCTCTGAGGGACCCACACTTCCAATGGCCTCATGTGCTGAACCTGCTCCCCAACACAGGCAGCATACATGGCCAGAGATAACAGAGAGATGACAGAGTCCCAGGCACCAGGCCAGAGAGCTGCCCCTTTAAGGATCTCCATTCTCCAGCAAGGAGGTGAAGCCTAGGAGAGGTAGTCAAGCACAGGAACTATGTTAGGGCTCAGTTAGTGCCAAGCCAAGCACTTTTTGGGATGAGTGGCCTCACTCTTCCAGGACCTGTCCAGGGTTCTGAATGTCCTGGCTACTAGGACTACCCTTACTTCTGATTCTATTTCTTGACTTTGAGTGTCTACTCAGTTGCTGCTTGTCAGTCCCCTGCTCATGCAACCGGCTTCCGACCACTGCCAGGCCTGTTTCCTTCTGAATCCACCATGGGCTCACCCTTACGGGGCTTGCATATCTTTCCCCCTTTCCTTCAAAAGAACTGTTTATTTGCAACTCACATCTGCAAACTGAACCACTTTCTCTTTGATGAACAGACTCAGTTTATTTGTAATCTGGAGAATACAAGCTGAAGCTTTTTCCCTCTTCCCTTCTGAAGAACTGTATTTATTTGCAACTCAAAACTTCCACAGTGAAGCACCTCCTCCTTATTCTTTGATTGTATTTATTTGTAATCCGGAATTTACAAACTAAAACTGAAACTTCCCACCTTCCTTTTCTAGTGTTCCTTTTCTAGTGAATTGACTGTGTTTTTGTAATCTGGCATTTGTAATTTGAAGCACCTTTTCCCATTCTTTTTTCTGCTGAACTGACTGTGTTCATTTGTAATCTGAAATCTATATGCTAGATCATTTCCTCTTCTAATCAAATGACAGGGTCTCCTTAAAAGCTTAAGTCTGTAACTGGAAGCATTTTTCCTTCTCCTTTGTTGAATGGGCTGGGTTTGTTGAGATCTGGCCTTTGTAAGAGAGTACAGGACGAGCTAGAGAAGCCACAAGACCATGTTCATGAATTCCTGGGTAGAGAGATGAGATGTCTGGAATATTAAAGGATTACTCCCCATGACTTTCTATGATTTAATGAGGTTTTCTCTTATATAAACCAAGCAAACTCATTGAAGGATTCCAAAATCCGTATTATTGTAATACCTTTGTTAGACCAACCAAAAGAGCACAAGGGTGGCTGGTTTGCTGGCCAGATGGGCGATAAATAAATGTAAATAATAAATAAATAAATAAATACATAATTAGGCTCTGCAGGTCATGTGACTGTATCAAGACTGCACCTAGAGTTGCCCCAAGGTCCAACCTTGGAACCATCACATGGCCTACAGGGCCTAATTTTATTGTCTGCAGACCCTCTCGTCCCCTTCGTCTTGGGACTCTGAGCATGCAGACAGTGTGACTTCACCAAGTAATTTTTTCTCTCTCCATCCCTCCCCGCCCCCAAGTATGCTTTTTGTAACATCTTGCCTGATGAAGAGATCTTAAAAGCTTGTACATTTTTTGTGATCTTTTGGTTGGCCTAATAAAGATATTACACCAATATGGATTTCCCCCCCTTACAGTCAACATGGCTGCCTTTGTTTTTCCCCCCACTGAAGGATGACTCTTTTGTTATCAAAAATGAATCTTGCGCTTTGACAAATCACTTTATTGTGTGAATTCTGAATGTTTCTGTTTGTAGGGAACAATTTGGCCCTCCGTTTCTTTCTGTATATTCATACTGTGCTAACTTCCTTTACAGTCTCTTTAAATAGGACTGAATCGCTTGTTGAATTAGTTTCTACAGCTGATTATCAGTATCCTTTTAACTGTATCCTTATCCAGTAATGAATTATCCTCTGATGAAATGGCATCTCCCCAGTAATAGTTTAGCAAAGCTTACTGTTCATTTAGTTTGGGACTGAACCTTTGCTGTAACTAATGCCAAGAATTCCTGGATGAAACTGATAATCTGGATCCATTTCAGCCTGGCTTTGGGCTTGGTTTGAAGATGGAAACCCCAGTGGTGTAGTAGATGATATTCACCAGGAGCTAGACAGGGGCATCACATGCCCATAGATCCTGCTGGACCTTGCAGTGGCTTTCGATACCATTGACTATAATATCCATCTGGGCTGGATCAGTGTATGGTATCAGTTGGGTTGGATAAGGATAAAAAAAATGAAATTAAGTTGTCTTTTAGTGGAAAACTACTTAAAAATACAGTTTATCTTCCATAAAATAGATTGAGTCATATTTATAATTTTATCACAAAGTCTAGGTTGATGATGTGCAGGCATCCATGTAGATTTTTATCATTTTCTGGGCATGTCGTTATTTAAAGATTTTGGAAGACCTGAACAATGAAATACATTTATTACACAAAGACCCTGGGACAACTTTGTTGTGTTACTTTAAGGGTGTTGTGTTTGAAACAGATTTAGAAATGGGAATTAACCTTTTTATTGCTGCAAAAATGTGTATTTGGAAAAGCGCCTGTGGTTTCAAAATCATACTTGATATGGACTAATTGTCTGACTTATTTTCTGAGGAGCTGTAGCAAACCACAAGTAGACAAACTTATTTAATTGCTCTTTGGAATCACACATTTCAAGATTCTGTATGTCTCAATTTATTTATTTTACTATGTTGTAGATGACATCCGGCTTCATTACTTTTCTAATAAAGGGATTAAAAAAACAACACCTTCTCTCTGTTCCAACAAAAGCTATAGTCTACTAATTAACTGTGAAAGAACCGAAGTCCAAGAATGAAAATGTGCCAAAGGTTTATTTGTGGGAAACAGAGAGGAATTGTCCTATACAGTAATACCTTGGATTGCAAGTAACTTGATTTGAGAGCGTTTTCAAGACAAGCAAAATTTTAAATATATATATTTTTTTTACTTGATATACAAGCAATGTCTTGCAATACAAGTACTGTAGTACGGCTTAAATTAAAAATCTCTGTACAAATTTTTTTCGGGGGATTTCGTTTTGATATGAGTGTTTTGGATTACAAGCACGTTTCCGGAACGAATTATGCTCTCAATCCAAGGCATGACTGTACCTGTAAAACCTTTTTATTTGCAAAAAGAACCTTTTAAGTTGCATGATGGTACTCCAATAGTTAGTGTGAAACTGCTTTAATTGTGAAAGAGCACATTTTCTCTATTTGTAGAACATTGTTTGCCACACTAGCTTGTCTTTGTTTGTTTTGGCTAGCTATAGATATGTGTTATTGCCTGGACTGAATATGTAACTTTCAAGAGCTGATCTCTGTAACGTCAACAAGTACAAACTGTATAAAGATGTCAGTTTCTCTCTCTCGCTCTTCTCAGCATTGCCCCCACTGAGTGGAATCCTGGCTCTCTTAGTTTTGCATGTTGTAGCTTGGACCAAAAGTGCACTGGGTTGGAGACAGCCTCCCTTGAGAAAGAAGTGCCAGCTTGATAGGTTCCACATCCAAGTCCACCACTGAGTTTAGGGTCCCTTCACAACCACAGCCACCTCACAGCCTCCTATGCTAGATGGTTTGTTTACCTCTCAAGTAGTGACTAGTTAGCAAAAAGTACCCTTCTGCAAATGTAGACTGTAGAGACCTGTGGTCTCACTATGGCCCTGCCAAATTGAGCACCATCCCATGTTTGCATGGTCTAGTACGTGGCACTTGGTTAATTCATTTGCTGTTCTACATGTCTCCAGTAATGAGACAGCCCCACATATTAAGGAAAACATGCTCAGTGGCTAGAGATAGATTTAGATCTTCTGACTTGCCACAGACTGACTGTGTGGATTTGGCCAAATCACTAGGGAACAGTTTGAAAATGCCCACAAAGTGGCTCAAATGATCCCAAGTTGTAGGCACTGCTTCAAAGTGGAAAATTATACAAGTGCGGTGATTGAAACGGGTGCTTTCATGCTCACATGAATCACTGTCAGAAAATGGTACCTGTAGGCGTGAAGGCAACAGGTCAGACACTTCTGTGTGCCGACTCCACAGGGCTGCTCCATGGGGATGAATTTTCAAGCATCGGAAGCAGTCTTAAGTCTCAACAGTAGATCTCTAGAATAACCTACCTCACATGGTTGTTGGTACAAAGACTCCAAATCACTCAGCAAGTTAAAAAGAACCATACAAATAATAGTAGCAAAGATATGAATCCATCAAGGTGATTGCAATTCTGATAGAAAGTATTTTACAATAGCATTTTATACAAAACTCAGCCACACCCCGCTGATTCATCATGAAAAGTACTGCCGTTTGAAATTAGTATCTGCCTGTCATCTTGGCAAACATGCCACACGTATACGACTTTCAACTAACTACTCACTTTCTCTTAGAACAGTAAGGATCTTCATGGTAGCAATTGTGACATTTAGGTTTCCCCCAGCCAGTTCCAGCACACATTTCAGCAAGTTTTGAGGCTATTAGATCGCAAGAGGAAATGATTGTAGCCAGAAGGTGGGATAAACATCTTCCAAATAAACAGTTGAAGCAAAAGTTGTTAACTATCCAAGTATAGGAAACCTAAACTTTAAGGGGAAACATCCTTCTATAGTGAACAGAGTACTGTTGAATTTACATGGCTCTGAATGCCAAAACATGTTTGCTTCAAAGACATGTTTCGACAGATATCCTTTAGTAACAGATTACCATTTTTATTGCACAGAAGGTATAATACATACGGCTCTCTTAACATGCCAAGTATTTTATGATCTTCATTTTACGTGCCCTCAGTGAACCTCAGCCTCTTCTAATGAAATTAAGCCAGAGGGACTTGCCTAAACAAATTCATGGCTATGCTAGGATTTGCACCCAGGCATAGATTTCATAGATTTGGAAGTCTGGCACCCTTGGCACCACACCAACTGTTTAATGCTGGTATGAAGAGACACATCCTTTGAGAACTGGGCTTAGATCTAGAACTCCACAAACAGAAGAGCATCTTACACACAGTGGAAAGCAGGTCACCGGTTCACCTCCCCTACCTGCAGCCTTCCCCAGGTACGCACTGCTCTGTGGGGTCCTACAAACCCCTGGAGCAGTTTTCAGGAGGCAGAAGCAGCTGTGTGTGGGGCGGGGCGAGGAGGAAGAATCTGCAGTTTGTGTACGCTTCTGTTCATGCAAGCAGATCTTTGGATCCCAGCCCTGGCCTTCTATGCTTATATGGAGGAACCAAACACAAGCAAACTCCAATCCAGCATTTTGCATTTGTAACTCCCGACCAGGCCAGGTTAAAAAGGCATCTGAGTTCTATGCGAAACCACCAGGGCATGGGTGGGAAACAGAGAACATGCCTTTGACTCAAAGTGGTGCTTCTGCCAGTGTTTCTATGTAAGAGCATTTTTCTCTCCCTGCAAGCTTCCCATTCCTGTGTACTTCAGTCCAGCCCCATCTTCTAAACTCTGCCCTGTTTGGCTCAAGGTGCTAACTACCACTTTTTTCCTCCGCTGACCACTGCCACTCAGTTTCTACCTTGGGAAAATGACAGAGGGCTGGCTGCATTGCAACAGGGGCCCTAATAGTAGCTGGCCGGCAGTTAATCTTTATCACATATATTCAGTGGTCAACACAATGGGGCTTCTGACACAGCACACGATCTGGGGCTTATTAGGCATCATATTACAATTTATGCAGTACTTCTTGCATTCGAATATCTTAACTCCCTCTGTTGACCGCCTCTGAGAGTGGAGATAGTGTAATAGTTAATTTCCCTCTTGGCTCTTTTTTGCAGCTCAACAACTGTCCAGCATTTTCTGGGGCCAGAGAACATGATTATGGACCAGACCTTCCCACCCCATTAACTATGAAAGGTGCTAGATGTCTACACAAATTCTAAAGCCAACAGTATTACACGTGTGGAGGTAAGGGTCCCCCGGGCTCCACATGGTCCCATGGCACAGAAGAGCGACTTCAAGGATTCTGAACTGCAGGCTCTGCATGTCCAGTGAATAAAGGCTTCTCATAATGATGCCTCTCAGGCCTCCACCAGATTGACTGGCAGAGTTGTACTCCCAGGCATGTCTCCATGGCACTGCAGGGTGACAAGATGGTCCTGGATGCAGGGGGGTTAATGTTAAAATGAGTATTTTAGATATGAATTAATTTATGTAGCTTGGTGCCAAAATATCTACCATTACTTTTTCCATCTATTCCAGGAGCAGCAAGATACACACAGTAAAGTTTATTTTGGTCCTTGGTATACTTCACTCCCATTAAAAATAAATTAATCAGCAAATTCCTACACAGCTAAGCCTTCTTTTATGTAAATACAACACAGCTGTAATGAATTACAAGGTGTTATTATCTCACACACACACTGCATAATACTTCACACATAAGAGGGTTCTCTCCTTAGCTCAGCTTGCAACAAAAGCATCTTAAATAAACTGAGAAAAAATGGTTTGGTTTGTAATGTTTTCACAGAAGTAGAATATACCTCACACATATAAAGTTTCTTTATATGACTCATTTTATAACAAGTTAAACTGAGGAAGTTTGCTTTAGAAAAAAACAACAAATTGACTTTTTTTGTACAAAGAAAATTGACTGGTAGAGCAAAGGTCTACGGCTACATCCAGAGCGGCAATCTTATTGCATTTAATTTCATTGTACAGTAGTTTTGTCCTTTACTGTTCTGCACATTTCTCATACATGTATATTTCCCACTTCTGGAATTGCTGGCTCTATGTTTAATTCACACACTGAATTTGCACAATTGCACCTGTGTACTCATACAAATAAGCTTGATTCAGTGTGTTAAATGGAGGGGTTTGGAACCTCAGCATGGGATAGTGATGGAGCCACATTTAATTTCCATTAAAAAAAGTGAATCTCATCTAACAAGGTACATGGGTGACAGCCAGCATGGTGCAGTGGTTAGGGTGTTGGACTGGGACTCAGGAGATCTGGGTTCTAGTCCCCACTCGGCTATGAAGCCCACTGGGTGATTTTGGGCCAGTCATGGACTCAGCCTAGCCTACCTCACCGAGATGTTGTGAGGATAAAATGAAGAGGAGGATTATTATGTAAGCTGCCTTGGGTTCCTTGCAGGAAAAAAGGCAGGATATAAATATAATAAAAAATAAAATAAAATGGGTGCCTAGTAGGTACATGGGTGCAAGTGCTCAAATTCAGCACCTTAAAAAAAATGTTCCAATACTGAATGTGAAGTGAAGCAGGGCAGTTATCAGGGATCAGGTTTTTATTGAAGCCAGTAGTTTAAGTTGTCTACCTCTTCTTAAACAATATACAAGCTTTCATACAACCCTCTTCCCTCAGGAGGAAGAGCACTAGATCAGTTGTGGGGAACCTGTGTCCCTCCAGATGTTGTTAGACTACAACTCCTATCATTCTTGACTATTGGACGTGCTGGGGCTGATGGGAGTTGGGAGTCAAACAACATCTAGAGGGACACAGGCTCTCCACCCCTGCATTGGACAATTCATTTTTGGTGCCACCAGCTCACATGATTATCAGTAGCAGATAATTCATAAGACTGCTTGCCTGGATACACCCAGCGAAGAGCATGCTAGCATGCTGGAGATCTTATTTTATCCTCCATGACTGCCTGGAAAAAGAGAGTATTAAATCATGGGGGCCTCAAAGGTAATCTAGTCAGGCAGAAGGTAGATCTCCAGATGTTTTGGACTTCAACTCCCAGCACTCCTGAACATTGGCCATGGTGGCAGGGGCTCATGGGAGTTGAAGTCCAAAACATCTGGAGATCTACCTTCTGCCCACCCCTGATCTAGTCCAAGCCCTGCCGATGCAGAAAATCCACTACTGTAGCATGCTGTGAGCTCACTGGGAAGGTGTTATTAAGAGCAGAGGTACACATGCACAGCCTTGGTCAAACAAGGAAATGAAACACAAAAACACCAAAGTCACCAACTTTTCTGTATGGTTAATGGCATCCCAAATGAAATACCTTTGTCTATATTGTTTTTCAGTACATTTATTAGGATCAAACCCTAAGTATGTGGAGAACTGCTCTCCAAAATGTTTAACAAAGGCATTACATGGTATGGAAAAGATGATTGTATCTCAGGTTAAAATTTTGACCATGAGAGAGAAAGAAGGTTCTGCTTCTAAAAAGAAATAACGTACTAACCTTCTTATATAACACATACAAGGGTGGTTTTGAAGGGAAGATACCATTTGATAAGCAAGTTAGAAAAACCATCACTTGGTCCTATTGTTAGTCACACAGGATCCCGAGCCACTATTTTGAAGGGAGATGCCCTGAGCAAAGCAAACCCATGACAAGGAAATGCTGCGCATACTGCAAAGTTTTCTGAGCATAGCAGGAAGACAACAAGGGCAGGCTGAAAACTGGTTTGTAGGCACAGCCTCAGGCCCAAACTAGACCATGACATTAAATGGGTGTTGCATTTAACATGGAGGCATTTAAAAAATGCAGATACCATTGGCTGAGGGGAAGGCTGACAATTATTGGGACCACACCAATTTAACCCTTCCTCCCCTGCTGCAATCCTGAGGAATGTCCTTTCTCTGCAGTTGCTACGGTATTTGCAGTGGGAGAAAAACCCCTATAAGCCCCCAACAGCAACTATGCCAGCTTCAGAAAAGGGGTTTTCCTCAGGGCCACAGCAGGGGAAGAAAGTGTGCAATTCCCCCTGCTGTTATTCAGTAATTAGCAGCCCCCCCCCCCAACTGATGCTATTTGCATTTTTTAAAACCACAGTTAAATGCAAATATACATTTAGTTTGGCTCTCAAGCTCTGCCTCCTATGGGGTCATTATCAAACACTCCTTTGCAGCTCCTGTGCTGCAAAGGCAAGCAAGGAAACTGCCCCCTCACCATTTGTATCAAGCTTCAGCCTGACCTTAGATGGGAAATTGCCGGGAGTCTTTATAGGAACCTCAACCATTTTTCAAGCTCTGCCTTCCCAATATCTCATTTGCCCTGAGACACACAATTCTTGTACAGAAAGACTTTTCACATCCATGCTTGTAGTTACCAGCTTCACAGAAGAGAGAATCATAACATTTGAGCAGCTGATCTCCTCTTACTAGACAAAAGGCAGCTTGCTTCTCACTTTGGTAAACTGTTTTGCTCTAAAAAAATGAAAGCTCCCTCTGAGAACCAGCGCGCTGGGACTACTGGATAATGCAAACTGCGAGGGATTCCTCAAATCAGACTTCCACAACCTGGCGCCCTCCAGAGGTGGTCAGACTACAACTCTCATCATCCCCAGCCAGCCTGGGCAGTTGATCTGCTGGCAGGGGATGATGTGAATTGTAGTAGCAATACCTCTGGCGGGCACCAGGTCGGGGATGTCTGCCTCAAATGAATTAGCAGCATTGAACTACAAATATAATATTAAAAACAGCATATTCAGGTTTACTAAGGTGGGAATAATTACAAAAGAGGGATGTTTTTAATCACTCTTTCAAACAGCAAATACAGCATTTATTCTTTTCTCAGTTGGAAGCCCCACCATATAAGTCAAGTCCCATTTCCAGGAATTGTTCCACCTATAGAGATAACACATAGTCAGCAGCAAACATCAAGTTGGCTGATGAAGATTTCAGAGACCTTCATCATTGTATGTTGGTGGAGCAGGCTTCACAATGCTTTGTGCATTAGTTTCCACAAGGGGGCGCCAAGTCACTTCACCAGATAACAGCAGGTCTTCTCCAGGTATAGCTTCCAGGTGCTGCACCTGACATTCACAACAGAATAATGCAAGTCACTTAAGAGATTGAGGAAATCATCTTTTATAGCCAATCAGAAGTCTTAACTATTTATGCAACCACCAAGGAAGCAGAGTGGGTGTATTTGGGATCTCATGTCATTTCATGGTATATGGGACCAAAGAGGGAAGTTAATAGCTAAACTGCACACTTAAAAGACAAAGAAAGCCATATAAAGAGCAATGTTCAACAGGTATCTACTTGAGATCAAGCTGTCCTCTAATCTGGAGGCAAAAGGGATGCATTTTGGCCCGCAATGAGCAAACAGGCCCCGTGTCCTCTTGCCTGCATTACAACATTAGTTTACAATGTCATCAGAGAGCTCAAGAGAGGGATACCAACATGTGAGCCATTCTTTCTTTGACCAAAAATAATCAAAAACAATTTGCCTGTACAATGGCTTGGATCCAGAGATGTCTTGTGTGATGGGAACACACTTCCACCTGCCAAGGCAGCCCTACCGAATTCCCCCAATTTCCCTGTTACGGTGCAGTCCCCCCACCCCCGTGCCCCAAACACCATTCCAGAGGGTGCCCTGACCTTTAGCAGCAGCTTTAAGGGTACAGAGGGCTGTAGCAGGGGGAGGAGCCAGGAAAGCCTAATTACACAAGCAGATTTCCACTTGTTTATCCCTGGATCTGACTCAGCATATATGGATCTCAGTCCGTCACAGACTGACTAATAGTGCAACCCTATGCATGTTTACCCAAAAGTAAATACCACTGAGTTCAATGGGGCTTATTCTCCTAGTGTTTGGGACTATGACCTAAGAGATGGATTTTTCTGCACATTCTTAAATGTCTGTGAATGAACTCCAAGAGTGATGGGAGAAGAATAGTCTGAATTTAACAGGGTTTTATATTACATCAAAAAGTATCCAGCCAAGATACTTTTGCAATCTAGGAGGACAATCAATCTGTAAAAAGGTGGTCATCTCTTGGGGCAAGTCAAAGATCAAGATGAAACTCAGGACTTAGTCACAACAATGCATACAAACACTTTAAAACTTTGATTCTATTCCTGACTCTGGGAGCAAATATATAAACTTCTGGAAAGAAACTGCCTAACCCAAATGGATGGTCCAAAGGTTAAGGCATTTGTCCAAACATCTTTCCAAATTTATTTTTTTCTCTGAGTTTAAAATCATAATCTAAAATGAAGTTGGCCCTTCCCTAACTCCCAAGCATGTGTGAAGCCAAGAACATTAAATATGGAAACAGATGAAAAGCACAATCATTGTAAGAGGCAGAATGACCAGGAAGAGATCAGACTTGTATTTTGGACACATCCTTCCCAGCATTATCTCACATTATCTTTTTTGGTTGTTTGCAGGATGGCAATGACGTTCACTTAAATCAACTTCTGAGGTTGGGATTTTTGGCATCAGCCAAGAAGAAAAGCGGAACCTGCTCTCTCACAATTGTGGATGACACTGGGAGTTTATCCAGTGAAAATATTTCCATAAAAATCCGTGCTGACAAATTGAAAAACCACTGATAAATGTAATAAAATGTATTCCTTTACCTCCCATCCTTCTTCCAAGACATTAAGTGTGGCAAATATAAGGGTTTCCCTATTTCATCCCAACAGCCCTATTAGTTAAGTTAGGCTGAGGAAATATGACTGGCCCAGGGTTAAGGGCAATAAGGGAACTTGGGCAGTGGTTGGGGCAGCCTCCACCCCACAGCACTATTTGGGAGGCAAGTACAACAAACATTTACATTTGAAAAGCAGTGAGAGCATCCCACATTCCAAACAGTTGCCCACCTGTTTGCGTACATATTCCACCATTATTTCCAGCTGCCTTGGATCATCACAGTTTTTATTGAACAGATTTCTCCAGATGGCTGCAGCAAGCACATGATCATCTGATAAAATTCCCTAAAATGGAGCAAGAAAAACAGCAAATGGGGAAACCATAAACGCTAAATGGGAAGCAGTTTCAGACTTAACATTCCATCTAGAGTGTAGTAGTGTACTAATACAGACACAAACCCACGAAGTTGCAGTGTCCACAGAGGAATGTCCATTTCCATCCACCCTTTATTTGAAGATAATGCACCACAGATTGTATTTTCAGGGACGAAAGCAAACTTCTATCCCAAATCTAGACCTATGCAATGATAGGTCTGAAATTATGTGGCTAATCTCTGGTGAAATTTTAAACACACACACAGGTCTGAGTAGGAGATTCAGTAGCCTGGGGAGTGAGGATTCAAGACTCTGTGTTAAAAAAGATATCACCAAGAGGTTGTGCAAAATGCTCTGCTATGCACAAAACCCCAACCCAGACCTAGGTCATTTATGAAAAAATTTGCACCGAGTTCCCTGCAAACATGCAGCATACTCTGGGAGCAAGATCTCTCTCTTATGGCTATACCACATTCCCTAGCTTCAAGCCCCTCCTTACCATGAGCAGAAGCAGAAGACTTTAGGCAAGATTTCATAGATTTTCATAGATCACAGAGTTGGAAGGAGCCTACAAGGCTATCGAGTCCAACCCCCTGCTCAATGCAGGAAACTAGAGGAGGGGTCTCCCATCCAAGTAATAACCAGGCCTGACCCTGCTTAGCTTTCCATGCTCAGACAAGCTGAGCCAGCGTGAGCCACAGGCCTGTATTAATAGATCATACAGATCACTGGCATAATCCAAGACACAGCTCGCAAAACCCAGTGTATCTGGCACAGAAATGAGGCTTGGGGTTTTCTTTTGTTTTATAGTAGATATCCCCCCACCCCCATTTGTTTATCTTCTCTACATATGCAGCACTGAACATAAGTTAGAATTACCTCATCATATCCAAAAATAGCTGCATAGAACATTTCTGTCATGCTTCTCATACTTTCTTTCCGAGCAACAGAATCAATCTGAAAAATAAAGCAGCAGTACAAACTCTGAGTCAGTGGGAGCGCTGAGGAAAATTAGAGGTGAAAGCAGCTTCAGAAACCTGAAGTCTCTTGCCTATCCAATCCACTTCTAGATGAAACAGAACTACAACCCTTGTTGGCCAGGGCTTGGTGAGAACAGAAGTTTTGAACATAAGAATTACACATAATGAGAACCTTGGCACATATAGGAAGAAAGGGGATGCATGCCAAAACACCAAACTTGGCATACTTTTTCAGTGCATGGGCAATACATAATACTTACAGAGATGTAACATGGGAAGTAGCCCGTCCAGGATAAGGCTCCTACTCCCCAGTGGTAGGCCCATTTCAAATACATTTAGGGCACAATCCTATGTATGTTTACACAGAAAAAAGGCCCACAACTCCCAGCCTGCCCCAGCCAGCCATGCTGGCTGGGGCAGGCTGGGAACTGTAAGCCTACTTTTCTATCTAAACATGCATAAGATTGCGTCTTTATGATATCTTGGCACAGGAATTCCATACTGAATGTCAAACCTCTCAGAGAACCGGCCGCCCCCAAACAAGCAAATTAAGTGTGACTACTAGCAGAAGGTCACACTGTGACACTACAGGTCAGTCTTCCCCAACCAGGTGCCCTCCAGATGTTTTGGACCACAACTCCCAGAATCTCCGACCATTGGCTATGCTGGCTGGGGCTGATGGGAGCTGAAATCCAAAACATCTGGAGGTCACCATGTTGGGGAAGGTGGCCAGAGGTGAAAGGGATGGTGAGCAGGACTCTAAGAGACTGACAGACAAATAGCAGACACATAAATCTGAATGTTTAGTCTCTAGAGATCATGATTCATGCTTGCCCCATCATAGTTGCAGAATCTGACCCACAAAGGAAAGTCATGAATAACGCCATACACAAATCTGAGCACTTTGATAAAAACAGGCCAGTACTGCTTCATCAGTGATGTCATCAAAGCCCTATTAATATGCATATAGCCCTGCGGTTACTGCCTTGTAATAATTTTCCCCTCAAACAGCTAATTAGTTCATGTCATACTATCAAACCTATGGCTTATATATAGTCTTCCATTAAACTGCTATCCTTCATAACTTTATTTTTTTAATACATGCATACAGTGGAACCACAAGGAAAAAGTTCTTTTATGTCAGTTACTCATATTTTTCCATTTATATAAACTATTAAAATTCATGCATTTATTTTATAGGCCATCAAGGTTTGGTCATTGGGCTATTACTGAATGTTTAATGAAAAAATGCTAAACAGAAGAAATCACAGGGTTAAATGATGACTGCAACCTCTGTAATGACTTAATTAAATTTTTATTGAGTACATAAACTATGATGTCACTTCTAGCCAACCAAGCTTGTTCTTGCTAGGCATGTCAGAGACCATGGCTTTTCTCAATAGAACATACTCCTAAATAAGCAGCATTTCTATACTCTAATAAGGGAGAGCAGCTCTCATGTAACACACTCAATAAATTATCCTTCCATTTTTAAAACAAACAAATTCCATGAGTTATAATATATTTGCCATGCACTTTTTATGACATAATAAAAATGTTACCTTAAGGATTACTTAACACATACTACAAATGTTACAGCAGGCAATTGCAAGGGGGCAAAGAAAATAAACAGCACCATTACAGAGACTAGTCCTGGACTTTGCATCCCTAGGGGAGCAGCTCACTATATAAAAGCAAAAAGCAGCAGCTTTAAGAAAGAGATTAATAAGGAGATAACAAAGCTAAACAAACATGGCAATAAATAAAAATATGACTCTTTCATTGAATGGGGGGGGCAGTATCCTGGATAGCATCACATTTTTAACAGGGCTATCACAGCATATGGAGGAAACTGGTTAACACTAGAGAAACACCATCTCATTAAAATAAGTGAATAAACTTAAAGAAGGGCTCTTTAGAAACATTCTCTTCTCAATCCTGTCTTCCCAGCACTGGCAAATCTCAACACCTGGCTTTCAACAGTAATGACTTCACTGACTACAAACTTGTCTCAAGTGTCAAGAGTACTAGAGAATGTTAAATTGCTACTCAATACTAACGCTACTACTAGCCACTGGATTTCTCCTGCAAGTTAGGCTCCTTCACACCTTCGTCAGGAGCAAACCTTGGACTAGCAATATTCTAGTACCTGCTTTGGTCCATTCAAAGTAGCTCCTTACAAGAAGCAAGCAACAACACTGGGAGTCTGGGATCTCCAGAAGTTCAGCAAGGGGTATAGATTAAAAGTTACATCCAAAAATCTTATGGCAATGTTAGCGCATACCTGCATATAAGGCCACTGAGATCTACGGTACTTCTCAGTTACTTTTGAAAGACACACAGAACAATCCCAGGCATGTCTGCACAGAAGTAAGTTCCAGTGAGTTCAATGGGACTTGTTCCCAGGTAAATGTGTACAGAACAGGAGCCTAAGAAGTGCTCCCAGTCTCTTAGCCTAAGGAATTCAATGGTACTAATTGAAAAATGTGTTTCATTTCTTTGCTGTACAGTGTCCACCAAAGACAAGACAGATATATGCAAGGGACACTTTGGTACATTTGGATGTAATGATACACTAGGGCTCATCATTACAGGAACAAGCTACAGTGAGCCTTGGGCTCCCCACTCTTCCTCTGGCATAGCCACAAGAGAGGATTGGAAGCTTTTGCTTTGCTGCAGCTTGTCATTACATGCAAATCTGGAGAAATGGTAGTTAAATTTAACTACCATCCACTGAAGCAGGCCAGCTTCAATCCTTGGGTTATGACGCTGGCTTGTTTAGAACAAGCCATAGTTAAGATTAACCACAGTTTGGGTATCGAATGTAACGCTAAACTGTGGTTAATTAAAAAAAAAAAAAAAAAAAGGACGCAAAAGCATCTGATCTCCCCCTCATGACTACACCAGAAGAAGGGAGGGGAGTGCGGAGTGTGTGAGCCTGTGGCCTGCTGGGGTTCTTTCTTGTAATGATAGACCATCGTTTATCATTATGTCCATATGCAGCCACTGTACCAAAGTTTCCATCTAATATCTTCTGGAGTCAGAAATACACTTCTTTAAATATCTGTTACTCTTATTCCTATTCCATCTATATAGACACATTACCAAGTTTGTCTGTACCCCCTCTGCTGTGCTTGTTATATTTGAACTTTGCATTTGTAAGTGTGGAAGTTTCAGATTTAGCCTTGACTGCAAGATTTTGTACTTTCCACGCCTCTTTCAAATGCAGGGAGATTTCTAGACCGAATAAAACTTAGCTTCCTCCAGTGCTCCTCCTACTCAAGGCATCACACTCATGCTTGCCACAAAACAGTTAACAGTTAAATATTTTCTTGCCAATATTTTAAGAGTGCAGAAGGTTCCAAATTGCTGGTAAAACAAACAATGCCAGACTGTGAAAACTCCTGGCTGCCATGCTCTCTGATGTTAACAAGAGTTTCTTTATTACTGTAACCTTTCTGAAGTGAATAAAAATTATTTCTCTGCCCTACTTCTGCCCTCAAGTAAAAGGAAAAGAAGGAAAGTGAACCACAAAAAGTTACACAGTAAGATGTCCAGAATCCTGGAGAATTCTAGTTTGAAACATTTATTTATACATTATGTAAACAAGATTGTACCCCAGTGGTAAAAGCCCTTATGTTCCACCAATGCAGCATTTTCTGCTTTTGCAAACTCCAAGAAGTTTGTTCATGTCTAATAAATGACAGACATATACAAGGGACACTTTAGGGGAGAAAAATTCATCTGATGGAGTCAGACAAATATTTTTCTTCCTAATGTTGCTTCTTAATTCGAAGCAAAAAAATTACCACAACTTGAGACATAATAATAGGAATACTGTCAGTGCTAGAATATTATGAACATTTCCTTTGCAGGGCTTTCCACAATCCAGCCAGGGCTGAGCCGAACTTAACTTTCTTATTAAAATCAATGGGGCTGACAGCTAGGATCCTCTATGCCAGAGGTGGGTAACTTGAGGCCCTCCAGATGTTTTAGCCTACAACTCCCATCAGCCCTAGCCAGCATAACCCATGGTGAGGCATGATGGGAGTTGCAGGCCAAAACATCTGGATGGTTAGAAGTTGCCCACCCTGGCTCTATGCAAAACAGAGAGTGGTATACCATCCTTGAGGGAAAGTTTAGATAAGATGTTGGATCTTGTACAAGGCTAAACTAAAGAATTATATAATTGTTATAGAAAGAAAAGAAAAATGGGATATGTTTATGTTAAATTGGTTGTCGTTCGTCGCTTCTAATTTGTTTGTTACATTTATATCCTGCCTTTCCTCCAAGGATCCTGCCTTTCCTCACATGATCCTCCTCCTCTCCATTGTTATCCTCACAACAACCCTGCAAGGTAGGTTAGGCTGAGAGTCAGTGACTGGCCCAAAGTTGCCCAGTGAGCTTCATGGCTGAGTGGGGATTAGAACCCAGGTAATAAGACAATGGAACCAACTACCTAGGGAGGTGGTGGGCTCTCCCACTCTGGAGGCATTCAAGGTGCAGCTGGACAGCCATCTGTCAGGGATGCTTTGACCTGGATTCCTGCATTGAGCAGGGGATTGGACTTGATGGCTTTGTAGGGCCCTTCCAACTCTATTTATTTATTTTATTATATTTATTAATCGCCCATCTGGCCGGCCACCCGGCCACCCTGGGCGATGTACAATTAAAATGTACAATTAAAATAATACAGTAAAACAATATAATAAAAGATGATAATAACTCTACTTTTCTATGATTCCCAGTCCTAGTCCAAAACTCTAGCCACTATGTCACACTGGTTCTTTTTGCAGAACTGCTTACTCCCCAATGTACATGTTTGCCTTCTAATGTCATAGTTAACTTATTTTATGTACAGTGTTATATAGGCAGCGGGTATAAGCAATAAGGTTGGAGCTGGTGTTCTATATTTGTTTTTGCTTTCTTGTATTATTCAATATATGTATAATTTAAAAAAGAACTCCAAGATCAATGGGGCTGAAGAGTAGTTAACTAGCTGGATTGTCCCTGTCCTAGAAAGAGGGCACAGACGATGGAGGCTATACCTCAGTGGCAGAGGACATACTTTACATGCAGAAATTCCCAGTTTAAACACCAAGCATTTCCAATTAAAAAATTATCTTTATGTAGGAGGACCTTGGAGAGGCACTGACAGTTGGAGTATGACATACTGGGCTAGAGAGACCAACGGTCAACTCAATATAATGTTCACCCATGTGGTAAAGGGCTTGGTACTTGGGATTTTAGCGCATGTAGCACATGTAACCTTTGCTTCTTTGTGAGCTACCCGAGTTCTTTACATGTAGGTCTGATGTGATGCACTCTGATTTCTGCTCTTGTATGTCCATTGGCTGTATCAGTCTATTAGAAATGTGTGGCTTGGGAGGTAGCTATCATACACCAAGGGGTTGGGCTAAAGGATTTCTTTTACTTTGGTTTTCCCATAGATTTTTTTTAGCCTGATTCTTTTAGGCAGTTCTCTACACACTGCTTCTCTAGATCAGAGGTTCCCAACCTTTTAGACACCTGAAGTTCTGGATGAGTCTATAATGAACCACTTTTCTCTGCCTTCACAAATCAAAATTCTGGGTGTCCTCAGAGGTGGAAGCAGGAAGAGAAGGGGGCAGAAAAGAGATCAGATGTATGAGATCAGTTAAATGTCAGAGTGAAGAAGCAGGTTTTAAACATGAGAGGTGTTTAAATGCACCAACAGAAGGAGTAAGGTGGATGTCAGGAGGTATTTCAATGAAAGGAAACAGCAAGTGAGAAAAGGTGCAGTCAGAAAAGGGAGAATGTAACTTTGGGTTTATAGATGGCAAGTATATTAAAGAAGAAAGGGAAGAGCCAAGGCATGCATGGAACAAGAGAATAAAGACATTTCAGTGTCAAAGAAAGTTTAAACAGAATAAGAGAAGAGGGCACCAATGCAAAGAGCAGAAAAAAGAACAACATGATCACAGCAATGAGTAGAACAGTTTAGGAAACGAAGAATTTAAGACAGAGGAGGAGTTTGAGAAAAAAAAGGCAGGAAGTCTAAGCTAAAGTGGGTTGCAAATCAATATGCAAATAGTCACATTGTGAACAGTTCTGGTCAACCCATCTCAAAAAAGGCACCACAGTTAGAAAAGGTACGGAAAAGGGCAACCGAAAGTGATCAAATGGTCGGAATACCTTCCCTATGATAGGCTTATGTTTGAGGCTTCCTAGTTGGGGGGAGGGAGATAACCTCAGACGGTGGGGAGGCACAGTATAGAGCAGGGATGGGCAGTCTATGGCCCTAGGGCCTCATGCAGCCCTCTGCCTAATTTCAAATGCTCTCTGCAAGAGATTAGTTGAGACCTCTTACAAGAGCGATCTGCCCTCCCCCAGCTGGGCAGGGAAGGAGGAGGGGAAAGAAGGGGTGGCAGAAATAAGAGAGTGAAAAGCAGGTGGCCCAGTCCACATTTGGGACTGGCCCCACCCACCACTAGCATGTGGCCCTCAAAGGAATGCCGCCCTTGACAGAATGAAAGTTCCCCACCTCTGTTATACAGATTTATAAAAATGGATAACAAGATATGTTCACCCTCTGCCGTAAGATAACTCAGGATCACCCAATAAAATCTACTGTCAGTATACTCAGGACAAAGGGAAGTACTTCACCAACCCATCATTGGCTTCTGGAATTATCTGCCAAAAGATGTGGCAGCAAGGGGTTACACAAATTCATGGAGGATACATCTGTCAATAGCTCTTGGCAATTATAACCCAGTGGTACTTCTATGGGTAGAGGCAGAGTGCCTCTAATGTCAATTGCTGCGTGATCGGTTGGCTATACCCTCCCCAGAAGCTTCTCAGAGGCATCTGACTGGATACTTCAGAAACAGAATGCTGAATTAGGTGAGCATTTGTCTCAGGAGGGCTCTTGTTTGAACAAGTGTTTTAATTCATCGAGAGAAAAGGGCAATTTTTGGGTTTTATAAATATAAATATTTTATAAATTTTATAATTATTACAAAGATGAAAGTCGCAAGTCACAGAAACCATCTATGGGTAGAAAGCAGAATCAAAGATAAGATCGGTTCTATACTTGAGGTGTGGAAGAAATAGTAGAATTGCTTAATGTGGGGAGGAAGAGAGTGAGAGAGAGCAAGGGAGAAGACTGAAGGGGAGAAAGCAGTTCAGTTTTATCAGAGTTCTGTTTTAAGGATGTTTTCTTTATTTTCTCCTAAGATTATTTTTCACTTCTTAACTAAAATTTCCCGAAGACCAGGCAAAGAGCATTAGGGGCAGCAGCAAAGAAATGGTATTGGAGACCAAATGGATGAAGCGGTGAAAAAGGAGGTAAAAAGCAATAGACAGTAGGAAAAAAGAATAAATTAAGATAAACTGTAAGAAGAACAATGAAAAAAGTATGATGAGAACCAAGAGATAACGGAACAAGAGAGAGCACAAAGACAGGAGAAGAGGATAATCCAGGATGTGACCCCGCCACCCACCCAAGAGTAAGATGACAGGAAGACGATCTTGAGACACAGCACAGAGGTGATTTCAAATCCAGGTTAGATCAGTTTAAGTTGAATGAGCAGATTGACAGCCTTAATGATAAGGATCAAGTTGAGAATTATTGGAGAAATGTAAGCGCTTGAGAAAGGAGAGCAAAAACTTTACAGGGGTGGGGGGAGGAAGTAAAGAGATAGGATAATAGTTCACAAAAGAAAGCTGTTTTTAAGAAATGGAAGGCTCAGTCATGACACCCCCAGTGCTATGTTAGCAGTACCCGGGTGATCAGACACAGCATGAGGAACACCATCCCAGTTCCTTCATATTGGCTATACCTTTAGGGCAGTAGAGTTCCCCATACTTTGCAGATGATGTAAATTCCATGTGACCTTTCATAGACATATTACTGATGAATAGCCTTTTCACTATAACCAATGAGCTGCTCACCACTGCTTATACCAGCTCATCTCCCAGCTACTAGGAAGTGACCTTTTGAAGGATAGAATCAATGTCTATTTCAGATAAATGTGGCTTTGGGTGGAGATAATTCCAAGAAAACTATACAAGCCACCCGCAGTCATACTGACTTACTGATTCAGCTGGGCTAGCTCTACTGGTGAACATTATAACTCTAACTACAAGTAGAAGAAGAGTAGCCCAACAAATGGAGCTACACAATGCAGACATTTAGTATATAGTGTGGGATCCAGACACAGCATGCAATCTCTTTCTTTTGGCTTACCACCTCCTGCACTGAGATGGAGGGGATGGTGTTCATTAACTGTGACTCTGCAGGCTGAATTGTCACTCAACAAATATAGCCAATGGAAATCCACAGGGAGGCAAGCCATGCTTCCAAGTCAGGGCAGATCTGTGGGCGTCTGCCTTTATTTTTAGTATTAAAAATGCCAAAGCCATTCTGTTCCAACATCCATACAGACTGATGGCAGCATTTTGCCTAATGGGGTGCAGCTACATGCTGAACCCAACACTAGATTAGTATTCTGTGCCAGAAGTGCCCTCTGTAGGGATGCAGACCTGGATGGACTGAGCCCTCTTCTCATTCTCCTCTCTGTGTGGATGAGACTGGGCTGCTTCTCCCCTGACCACGTATCGGGTAGAATGCAAGAATGGGCCATATGTGTGAATGCAGTTCCTAGTCACTTATACAGACCCTACATATGTAAACTTGCACATGTAGGGCCTGTTTTCATTTTTGCTCCAACATGCAAAGGTGTGTGTGTGGGGTGTTTTTTTTTTGGCAATCTGCACTGAGGTTGGGGCCAGACAGGGTGAACCTGCTCCACCTGTCCAGTGGAAGTGTACATAGTTTCTGTACTCAGTCAAGTTGAGGGAATACTCCAGGGATTTGATTAAATGTCTCAACAGTGATGGCATACTCTATTCCTGTAAAATAGGACTGTTAGTACTTTGGGATCTATAGGGGCACTGTGGTAATGTATCATCTCAGAGGAGTTACACAAGTGCTAATGGAATCAGAGGAGGAATCACTGGATTTAAAATGCGGGAAGTACCTAAAGCACTTTAAATGCAATTGTGTGGAACAGGCTCTACAGCATGGCTCTAGTTGTTCACCATAGTTTCTCTAGTTGTTTCTTAACCCACACACTCCCTGCTTTGCTTTTGGCGGTGTCTGTAGTGAGAAGTTTCCACATCTGCATTGCCAACTTCCACACAGAATGGTTTCCATACAGTTGGATTTAGAGTAGCCACTACTGCATTGTGTGTATGTGAGCGTGTGCGCATTAATCTGGCCTTTCACTAGTGAAAACTGAGACAGAACAAGGAACACAATACAATTCTCTCACTAAAAAACGAACAAAACAAAACAACACCAAGCATCAGAAGCTAGCAAACTACTGTTAGCTATGAAGTTCTGACTTAGATGCATCATCCATTTGGTCCTGTGAGGGTTATTGATTCTGACTGAGTTTACTGGCTCATTTCCTTGATATCATGGAATTTTGTTTGTTACCAGGGGGCATCCTTCTGAACTGAAAGTGTAACATCTATCAAGTGGACTACAGAGACTATGAACTGTATATTAGCCTCTAGTGCTACAGCTACTATTACTGTAGGACAAGATTGGGCTGTACTGGGGGGCAGGGGGCGCACGCAGAGGGAGTACGGGTTTTATTTCAATTAGTTGTAGAACATCAAGCTAGATTCTCTTTTCAGCTTCACTGGTGTAATATGAAGTAACCCCACTAAACTTCAGCCGAACCACGCCAGGGTAAGTGAAGGTAGAATAGGGGCTACTGTGTATAAATAGCTCTAGCTAAAATATAACAAAGACTTCATTGTACTCAACAGTAGAGCCAATAAATTAATTCAAGAGACACTTAGATGTGTTTCTGGAAAAGGAGGGGCCTGAGTGGTCTGGTGGGAAAGCAGGAAGGTGGGATTAAGATAAATTAAAATGCGGTTGGCATTTTGGGCTGGATGGCCCCTTCCTGCTCCTATCATCTTGTACAGCTTTTAAAACAGGCTCAGCTACAAATCAGGATTTTACACTGAACAAGCAAGTCTTATACGTTGTGGGATTAGACTGTCCCTCCAACATGAGAGCACGGTTTTTGTTAAAAATAAGTTTATTTGCCATTAGGAATGTTTATTTCCAATTTGATCTTAACTCATGTTTTCTACAACATCTAAGTTTCTGAACAGAAAGTAAGAGTTTTAACTAGGGTTTAGGGATTGGGAGCAGGCTGTGAAATTGAATGCTTCCCACCTCTCTCTAGTTTGGCATTGCACACAACTACCATGAACCCAAGGATGCTCCAAAATTCACTTTGATAAGAATGTTTTAAACCAGGATTTTCAAGGAGAGTTTAAAGAAGCATTATGGAAATCATTTTGATGGGGACTGGTGAATTCAGCAGACACTTAGGTATATTTATGGAAAAGGAAGGTCCTGAGTAGTCTAGCGGGACAGCAAACTAGGGGCAGGAAGAATTCAAGCAAGGGAGGGACAAAGAGTGTGCAACCCCAGAGCAGGTTCCCAAAATCCTAGTTCATTTTTACATTGGCAGAGAGTCTACGGCTGCGTTTGGGCAATTATATATCTTTGTTCATTAAGCCAAGATATCCACGAGCCTTTTGCCCATGCACACAGCCCCTTCGCTGTGAGCCACCAATAAGCAGTGAAGTTTCTAATTAATCATAGTTTCCACTTTTGTCCGAACTGGGAAATTACAGTTGCCAGCTTTGGCACATGCTAGGATATTAAACGAACTTCAAAACATGGTTCAATATACAAATTTGTTCCAAGTGGCAACCATACTTTCTCAGTTCAGATGAACTGGAAAACTATGCTTAATGAGAGACTTCCCAATTCAATCACAGCTCGTGTAAAGGGAGTGGAGAAGGGGCTCTGTGTGCAAGCAAAGGCCTAGTGCGTATTTTGGCTTAAAAAGCTGAGATATGATTGTCAGAACCGGACCTACATCTATCTCACTCAGTTAACATATCAAGGCCTACATAATAATAATAATAATAATAATAATAATAATAATAATAATATTCAGATGATGCTTTAAGAATGGTCAGATGACTTAGATTTTATTTTTCAAGCAGCAATGTATCAGATTTTATATTTGCTAGAATGTAAGCTGCATTTTCACATTCCATCTCTAGTTTTCGCTGGCAGTTTAGACGGCTCAGGGCTGTAAGATGCAAGCAGAAACAAGGGCAGAGCAAGATCAAAAGGAAATCTTTTATCGAGCCTAATGTTACTATTAACACTCTGAATCACTGCATCAAGCCAATTTTCATGCTTGTTTTTAAGTTTGGTAGAAAAGTCACAAGTGGAAAAATTAAGTAAAGAACACTGGTTAGCCACAAAACTGGACACACCTGGCTGCATAACCACCAAAAGAAACTGACTTCATTAGTTCTAGGGGCAGCAGAGTAAAATTTATATATGAAATCTGCCTGCACCAGTAGAATTGCTGAGGCCAAAGGCTTTCTTTCTGTTTTTACAGCTGTGTCAAGTTTTGGTTCCCAGTCTTGCCAACAATCAAGAGTGCTGAAGGAGCCCAGGTTAAAGGGTCCCAAAACTTTGCAGCTGAGATTCAAATTGCAATAATTTTAGCAGCTAGTCTTTGAATTAACATACTGTTTAAAACTATAATAAGCATAAATTTAGGGTGAAAATGCAGTGGGTTGCATTGGTTAAAACCGTGATATTCTTACATCTGTAATACCAGATGGCACATTCTAACACTAAACGAAGCTGCCAGATCTGAAAGAGATAATTTTAACATCCATTTTCTCCATTAGCTGCACTAGCTACATATTGCCAACTATGAAAGCAGGTTGCAATATTTCACTTGCTTCCCCAAAATATTATCTCCCTTTCAATTTTCTTCAGCAAAGTTATCTTTCAAAATACTAATACTACTAATAATAATTTCATTTCTATACATCCGAAGCTCTCTGGGCGGTTCACAACAATCCATTTAACCATGAGCCTTTTAACAAGCTCTTCATAAAGCTTGTGCCTAAAAAGTGTTTCTCTGTATAAGTATAGCAGACCTTTCCTGTCTGCTATACATTATTAGATCTATCACTCATGGTAGCAACTAGTTGCTGTGCAATGACCAATTTATATTGCAGTAAAATCTCAAAATTTATAGATCTCAAATAATTTTTCGAAGTCAAAAGTTCCTCTACTTTGAATTAACAAGTTTTAATCTCCCTTTCAGACAGGAAGGTATCATCATCATTATGGAATGGGCATTCTTTCCTTAGATGCAGTTCAACTTCTCTGCCAGAAATGCTCAACATAAGAGCAAGTCCTACAGCTTTAAAGAGCCAAGTCTTCTCCTTTAACAGGCCAGGAAAATTATGGAATCTGCTTCCTTACTTGTTGAGAATAATAAAAAGTCTTATGCAGCACTAATAGAAATTCTTATACTTGTACTTGTTTTGTATTGGAAGATTCAGAAAAAAAATGTATAAAGCTAAGAATCACTTTCTGAGCCTGTTCACACATCACGACAGCCTATCATGGCTTTAATTTACCTTCAGGGGCTACAAAATTCAATTGTTACTAGAACTTAGCATCCTTAATTTAACTTAAGTTAGCCATGACTAAGAAGTTAGTAATAACTAACTTTAATTGGATCATGGCCACTGTGGCTTTAAGAAGTTACCTGACCCCAAAGGAATAAATTAATTGATAGCTTGTCCTTTATTAATATTCCATCTTCTTCTTTAGTCTTAACTAACCCTTAACATAATGCAACTCCCTTCTGAAAGAAGTTAGACTGGCCCCATCCATTATGGCTTTCAGGTGGTCAATAAGAGCATCTTTATTTCATCTGGCTTTTAATTATCTTTAATTATGAGATTGACGGGTTAACCTCTGTTGTCATTGGTTGTAAAGTTCTGGTACTAGCTGTTCATTGTTTAAAATGTTTTAATGTTTTTTGATGTTATTGTAAACTGCCTTGTGGACTCTTGGCAGGGCTGAAAAGCAATCTAGAAATGTTCTTATGAATAAATGAATAATTTGCATTCTGAAGTACAGCTTAGTACAGTTTCAACCACATTAAATCTTATTAGAATATTAATGAGACTCAATTCATTAATGAAACAGGCGTAACTGATTGTCAAGTGACGCCTCTGTAGATGTGCAAGCTTTTTATCTTCATAAAACTATTTTTTTTATTTCTCAGGTAAGAAATAACAATGGGTAGTATCCTATTGTGCCTATGCACTTGTGGGACACACCATTCAAGTATCATGCCTTATTGGGGGCAACAAAAAATCACCAGCCAATCCTAGTGTTAACTCGTTTGCCAACCCGCTCTTCAGCAGTTGCAAGTCACCTACTACCCTAACTGTTTTAGGGGAATATGTCCATGATTAAATATTAGCTGTTGCAGTCATTTCAATGTGAAGCAAGAGATTTAAATTCAGCCTCAGATTAAATTTATGGTTAGTTGTACTTGTGCATGGGAACAGACTAGTGGCAACACTTCCTGCTCACTGTCTTAACTCAGTCATGTTCTGAATGTATGAAATAGTAAAATCTTAGAGGGACCACTGAGATCATGGCTGGTTCCATTGCAGCTTTGAAGCACTGGCCTTTTGACTAACTAAAATGTAAGAAAAATCAATCGGTACCAGACAAAATTTACTCACCCCCATGACCTTCCCACGTTGCTCAACATCTTCCCACATAGAATGAACTATATAGCGACACATGTATTTCCCTGCTCGGCCCTCTTGCTTCATTCGTACTAAACACATCCTAGAGGAAAGCAAAGGAAACATATTTGCCTTAAAATTTTTGGAAATCTTGAGTTTAAGAGTAGAGAGAATGAGAAGCAAAAGGGAAGAGAAAAAGGAGATACAGCTGATGCATGCCCCAGATATATAGAGCAGGACACATCCAGTGCCCTGGCCTTAGCTGCAGTTTCACCTCTATGGTGGCATTAGTATATAAACTGTCAAAGCAGCTGTAGAAGAAAAACACAAAACAGAATCTAACAGCGCGCTCTTGTGCATGTTTCCTCAGAAGGAAGCCACACTGTTTTCAAATGGAGCTTACTCACACATAAGTGTGCATAAGATTGCAGCCTCAATGGGATTTATTTCCAAGTAGACGTGTATAGGATTGTGCTGTTTCATATGCTAAATCAAAAATCTGCAGGGTTATAACACATACCACTGCTGTACGAAGCTGGAGTAGAAATGTCACTTATGTTAAAACAAACACAAAAATCTAAGTTCTGCATCAAAGACTCAAATTCTGTGCCAAAAATCTGAAATCTCATGCTCAGAATAAATTATGCAAATCAATATATCAAAACATGTTTATTCTGAATTTTAACAATATTTGTAGGATTGGGGCATGTAGTAGCGAATGGAGAGGCATAATTAAGCAAGCAGCAGTAAGGAGTATGCATGGGTAGGGAAACATACGTAACTGGAGACTATATGGGGCAGGTATTTCCTCTACTTGATCCATTCGTCAATTTCAGGCATTTTCAAAGTTATAGTATTTCCATGTGGGCTAGGAACCTTAGCAAAACCCTCAAATTTGCACATACTACACTGCAGAAACAAAAAGGTCCCGAAAAAGGTTCTTTCCAGCGAAAGAAGAGTAATGTTTGCCTCTGCTAGATCAATATTTAATTCTACAGTTGAAAAACAAGAATGCTAATACTCCTGTTATCTGCAACCACTTCCAGTTGTGTACATATAGGACACCTAGCGCAACAGTTGGTCTAACTTCAGCAGGCATATATAGATAGTACAAATATTGCACTGTTTCTTTCCCATTCACCATCCTGAAAATGGTATCTTTCAACAGTATCAAGGAGGACTGTAAGCTTCTTGAGGACACAGACCTGTCTATTTTTTTTCTTATTAAACTTTTGTCAAATGCCATGTGCCCTGGTGGTGCTGTATTAAT
This sequence comes from Shinisaurus crocodilurus, assembly GCA_021292165.1. Taxonomy (NCBI): domain Eukaryota; kingdom Metazoa; phylum Chordata; class Lepidosauria; order Squamata; family Shinisauridae; genus Shinisaurus; species Shinisaurus crocodilurus. The sequence goes on from CM037877.1 coordinate 225,387,671, forward strand.
AACAATAAAGAAGAGGATCCAAAAGTAACACAGACCAATGTCTATAAGCTACCACTTACGGAGCAAGAAACAATGTTTTTCAGGTTGCACTTAGCCCAATGCTTGAAAAGCCGCTGTGTATTTGCATGCATAGTGCTGTCACAGAGCAGTTTAGCAGCACCCTGAGTGAGGTCATGGAATCTGGAGTTTATTTTTTAACAAACAGTACCTCGTTTACTACAACTGCCACTTGAGGTTAAAATGACATAGATTTTCTTAGATTTTTGAACTAGATCAACACAGCTGCAGAACCTTTTATTGTTTTACATTAAGGCCATGTTTCAATATTCAATTATTCAACTGCCAAGCTATCTTTGATTGTAGAGATGATTTGCTTTGCAGACATATTAATTTCTGGGGCAAAAAAAGATTCATAGCATTAATTATATCTTAAAATTATATCTTAGAACAAGCTTTATCTGTAAACTTTCTATTTCATTACCACTGCTATACATATACATCTTTCCTAAATTCAAAACAGATATATGTATGCAACTTGTCCATCATAAGTACGTTTACAGTGCTGGGATCTCTTCCTGGGTGCATATGAAACATTACTAACTTTATTTTATTACATGTATAACCCATCCTACATCTATGGGAGGGGCCATAGCTCAGGGAGGGGCCATGGCTCAGTGGTAGAGCACATGCTTTGCATGCAGAAGGTCCCAGGTTCAATCCCTGGCTTCTCCAGGCAGGGCAAGAAAAGAATCCTGCCTGAAACCCTGGAGAGTCGCTGCCATTTAGTGTCAACAATACTGGGCTAGATATACTGAGTCAAACCCTTGGTCTAAGGCAGCTTCTTATGTTCCAAAACTGAAAAGGTGGCTTATGTGGGGTTCCCAGGCAGTCCTCTATCCGGACACTGACCAGACCCAATCCTGCTTAGCTTCAGCAAGGTTGTTGCATCATGTGCTTTCAGAACATGCCCGACTTTATGTTTGCAAGTTTGATATCTATAGACTCAATATTAAATATTTTTTTCTATTTTGTAGTGCTGTTTTATTATTTTTTTCATTGCTACTCCTTACCCTCCTAACCTATAGTTAGCTAGGTAGGTAGAGATATATGAATGAGATCAAAGATTTGCAACTGTATCCCACTATAACTAAACACTGTCCAGCATCAGATGTCTATGCCAGCATGAGGGTGGAGGTAGTAATGCATTTGTGTACAGCAGAAACATTCACTCTTGTACCTTCTCAAACTCTGCAATCCAACTATCATTGCATAAAACACACCTGCACAGATGGACAAGATGCACCTCTGTGGCCATGGGTGTTGTTGCATCATGGGGTCTGGATTTATGTTTGCAGTTACCGGTACTAGAAATTGTACTGAGTTGATGCCCACATCACCATTTCATAGGGCTTTTCCTGCCTCATATCAATCACTTAGGGTGTAATCCTATACAAGTTTGGACAGAAAAAAGTCCTACCACTCCCAGCATTCCCCAGTCAAACAACAACTCAGTGATGAAGCACATGCTTTTCTATCTGACGGTCCTAGGTTCAATTCCTCACATATCTCCAGCTGAAGGGCATCACGTAGCAGGGCTGGTAAAATAGCTCTGCTTCAGACCTTGGAGAGTTGCTGTCTGTCAGAGTGGAAAGCACTGTGCACCAGATTGTGCCTATTTGTCTCTTCTCATTTCTCCTTGTTTTTTAAAAGTCCCACCGATGAAATTTCACAATTGTACGCTTTTGTGACGGCGCAGTGCATTTAATTCGCATTGCATATTCCAGTCTCTATTCTTGCACTCACTTCCTTTCCCCCATCCATCTTAGATTTAAACTGTAAGCCTTTGGACAGGGAGTTGTTTTAATTCACTGCGATGTGGTCGGTACAATTTGAGATCCATACACATTTTTAAAAAGAGAGTTATTTGGTTTTCAACGTAATTCTGAAAATTCCAAATTCAGAAGGAAGCACTGAGGTCTGATCTTTTGCACAGCATGGACAAATTAACATCCCTTGGATATTACTATGGTTTTTACCTTTTTAAAAGATGTCTAGAGTTATCTGAAAAATACAAGTGATGGGAAATTTCTATTGGTATAATACAATAAGAAGCTTGGAAAAATCAAGAATTGTGGGAAAATATATTTAGAATATCTGTATCTATCTACATCTGCAAGCATCGAAAGGTATTGTCAGGTGTCAATAAGGCATAGAAAAGAGCCTCACCTATTTTTCTGGTGGCTTTTTTAGACAGCTGGGAATGGATAAGCCTGTGCATAAGCACATAGTTTGCACAGTACATTTAGTGTCAAACTGTGGCTTGGCTGCATCCTACTCCCACTTACCAGGGAGTCAGACGCATTAAACTCAATGGGACTTACTTCCGAATAGTCATGTTACATAGGATTGTAGTGTTATATGTGTTAAGCCCACATAAAAGTCTGCTTTAAGTTAGTCAGGACAGCCTGTATGGACAACACATTCTTGTCACTGCGGGACTTTGCCCTAGTTTGGAGGGAGCTTCAGTGTCCAACATGGATTCTGGCTCAGTGGGAGAGGTGGTAGAGTCGGGCCCAGCTGGGAGGAATTAGAGACTTGATGGTTCAGTCCTGCCAGACCTCCCATGGCCCAGCAAACAGGTGGTGGTGGTGAGGCTCTGGAGGCTGATACGGACAACTCTCCTCAGCTGGAAGACTCATCCTTCAGGGAGGATCCTGCTTATCAGTGAGGGACATCATCCCTGGCAACTGGGCAGCAGGAGGAAACATCTCCAGGAGAGGGTATTTCAGGGGGCCCTTTGGTCTGTTGCCAGCAGAAGCCCCCAATTTATGGAACTGTCTCCCCCAGTGACCTCCGCCATGCCCCTTCTTTGATTAGCTTCCGCTGGGCATTAAAAACGTGGCTTTTCAGGCGGGAATATGGGGTGGGTTAGGATTTTTAAGTTTTGTACTGTTTTTAATTGTGTTTTATACTCTCTGTGTGTGTGTGTGTGTGTGTGTGTGTTCCCCCCCCCCCTTGTATTTTATTGGACTGTACATCGCTCATGAGTGGCCGGATGTCTGGCCAGATGGGTGATTCATAAAAATACTGTAATAAATAAATAAAAGTTGTTTAACCCTCAAATAACTCGTATTGAAAACAGCCGCATATGCCTGGTGCACACTGTAGCTCATTGTGGGTTAGATAACCCACAATGACTCTGCCTTGTCACCTGAACCAGGTCAATATGTAAAGTGCTTACTTTGAACACGTATTGTTATCATGCAATTTATTCCAATCAACATGTGAATATCATGGTGGTTTGAATTCTATTATTAAATCCTCAAGTACCTCTATCCAAGGATGGGGAGAACATGGTTAAAAGAGTACTGTTCTAGGAAAAAACATCCTAACTTCATTAATATACTGATATAAACCAAGGTTCTCACTGGTGACCTGGTTCCCGACTACAAAGGAAGAAAGTATCATGGCAATTTTATCAAGGAGGAAGCAAGCATGGGGAAGTGAAATGAGTTTACTCCCCAGGCCAGCTCATGCAGTAACAGTAGTCACTATTGCTCAATTGCCAGATCCTTGTCACAAGCCCCTAAGTGCTTCTAAGCACAAATGCCATCAGCTCCTGAAATGACCATCAGACACCTACCTGAGAGGACTGTTGGGGCAGCCCTTCCCCCACCTTCCCTGGAGCTATTTAAGACCTGTGCGCCCTGAGGGAAGGCAGAAGAGAAGGCCAGGCCAGGGAGCAAATGCCAGCAGCTCCTGAAATGACCATCACTGGCCTGAGAGGGCTGTTGGGGCAGCCCCTCCCCTGCCTTCCCTGGGGCTACAGAGGGAAGGCAGAAGAAAAGCCCAGATCTGGGAGATTGTACCAGGAGCTCCAGAAGAAACCTTCAGTTGGCCTTAGAGAACTGGTGTATGTTTGGTTTGAGGGTGGTGGTAACATTTGTTTGTTTGAGTATTTAAACATTGTAAACCGCTTTGGGTGCCCTAGCAGAAAGGCGGTATAGAAATGTAATAAATAAATTAATTTAATAAATGTAAATAAATAAATGTAATAAAATAAATAAATAAATAAATAAATGGGCAGAACAGGTGTAGCCATCGGTTGAGGGGCTGGTTTCCCTGCCAGGATCAAATGTCCAATAGTGATTCCTTGTAGCCACTTCCTATATATAAACCTTTGGAGTTCCTAGTAGCCCTTGTAGGAAACAATGCATCACCACAGCTTCCCGCCTTCTTGGAAATTGGAACGTTGTGAACTTACTTGGCGAGCAGCACTGGGAGTGTTGCACTCTGTTCATGCTCAGGTTGGCGGGACTTATAGCCTGGGACTTAGTATCACCCTGTTTATCTGGACTTTATTGCCTCCGTGAGAGCTGTTTGCTCATTAGAGGAATTACTGCAATAAAAGCTGTTTATTGCATATCTTGCCTTGTCTGTAGGAGGCCAAGATGGGACAGTCAGTATCCTCTGTGCCCTCACCAAGTTGGAGCCTTGAGGGAGAGTCAAGACCAAATTAGAAGTGACTGTTAAGACTGTCTTTGCATTTAATGAACAGGTTTTAAAAAAAGGAAACAGCATCAGCTGGGGGGGGCATAATTATTGGGACTGCGGCAGGCAGGAGGGGAAATGCAATCCTTTCCTCCCCTGCTGCAGTTCTTTTTTTTTTGGTTTAAATTTTTTATTTCTATATAAAACAAACACATAATATCAAACATGTAACAATTAACAAAACAAAACAGACCTCCGATTTTCTTCTACAGCAAATATAGGTAACAATAATTTTTCTTACTCGATAATCGGAATGAGAAATCTTTCTTCCCATTGTCTCAAATTCACTTATTATTCCATGAATCCACAAACAAACAAATCATTATTTTCCAGTCTCTGCAAAAAGTCAATTAGAGGTTTCCACTCAATAATAAACATAGATGTTGTCCTTTCTCTGATTAATGATGTGAGTTTGGCCATCTCTGCCAGCTCCAGCATCTTGACCAACCATTCTTCTGTCGTAGGCACTGCTGGACCTTTCAATTTCTGTGCATATAGTAGTCTCGCTGCCGTTGTCATGTATAAAAATAAAGTTCCATACTTTCCTTCTAGCTGACTGTCCATTATTCCCAATAGAAAAGCCTCTGGTTTCAATTGAAAAGTAATCTTTAAAATGTTTTGCATTAATAAATGAATTTCAACCCAATTTTTTTTAACCTTTCTTACATGTCCACCACATATGATAAAAGGTTCCTTCCTGTCGTTCACATTTCCAACATATATCTGATGCACTGTTATACATTCCTCCCCTGCTGCAGTTCTGAGGAAAATCCTCCCTACGCATAGCTGAATTTAATGTTAGGTCTAGTTTGTTCCTCAGATACCTTTGGTCCCTAACACATCTGCTTGAAGCAAATTAATGCACACATTGCCAGGTGTGTGTCCAAAACAAACTATACTGGCTCAAAGGAGAGTCTGTTCAACCACTTCTCAACTATCTCTTCAGCATAAATAATGGCAATGATGGGTAAAAAACAACTGTCCTCAGTTTTATGTTGGGTTTTTAGCCACCATGAAGCAGCTAGGCCTCTACGAACCACCACAGTTGCCCATTCTCCTGTTTTGCATTTGTGACAGCAGCACATAAATATGAGGACTGCACAATAAAACTGACTGAGCACCCGGGCTGCCTCAGGCTGGCATCTTCAGTCTTTGGCAGGAGTAATAACCTCAGTTGGAAATGCAGATAACACAGAAGTGATTACTCTAATGACTAACCTGATATTTCCCTTGAAGTTTGTAATTAGCTGCAAGGATGCCAGAAATATTTGGAATACATTCAACATTTACTTTTTAAGTACAACTGCAGCAATGGGTCCTGCAGCTTTCAGCTGCTGTGATGACTATCTACAGAGCTACTTGCTAGCAATTCTGTGATTTCTAACAGCAATAATTAAGAACAATCATTCAATATGGGGTAAGATTAATTACATGAATTAGCCACGGAAACACATTTCTTTTTATGGTATGAGTGCACTACCCCTAGTTATTTCCCTTTCATTCTAGGCCCATTTCAATGAACTGATTAGGAGCTTTTTACAGGGCACTCAGTCCCCTCACCTCTTTTAGCGTATGACAATTGCCCATAAAAAGATGGTTTTAATTTTCCAGATCTAGCAATGTACTACAAAGCCCATTTACCATCTCACATCCAATTGTGGCAAACCCCCCTCAAAAATAAACCATGCCCTCCCACTGCTCCACTGTCGGCATGTCTGGAATCTCACTTTATAGCCCCGTTCAGTGATTGGAAGGCGTTAGGCTTAATGCATAACAGCATCAGCAGATCACCCTCCTGCTATTCAAGCAACAAGATAAACCTGGTGTGCTTTGTATAGGAAATTTAAGTCAGACACCTATGCAAGTCTCACCCTCTGGTGCATCCCAAACCTCAAAATTGCAAATACTCTCCTTCTCTCCCCCTCTGAAACGCTCCAGCTAGACAGGAAAAAAAGCCCATCTAGCGAAATATGCAGGGTGGGAGGACAGGGAGGTGAAGATCACCTCTGCCACTTTTCCCGCTCTGGACAGGACGGCTGTAAGCCTCCGAGTTCAGGGGCTTATGGACATCACAATCGGATTGTGCCCTAAATCAGTGTTCTCCAACCTTGGGTCCCCAGATGTTTCAGCTGTCTTACTACATGAATGTCTGTTGCAAACGAACACAACACACCATACTGGAAGGCTGGAAAAGGAAGGATGAAAAAAGTACAAGTGCTCACGGGGTTACCGGTAATTGGCTATTCTTTGTTCAGTGACATATTTTTGAGGATCTATATCAGTATGCTCAAATCTTGTACTACTAGCTTCCTGCGAGGCAGGCAATTGGAAAAATTATTTTCTTCCTTTTGCATAACTTTTATATCACTTTGACCTTTTCAAGCATGTAACTTTAGATGAAAAATAGATTTTGCCTAATTATTTTTCTTGGCTAGCTATTTAACAAATGAAGGGAAAACTCACTTTCTGAGGTGTAAAATATTCTACATGCAACCAACCTGGCATTCGCTTAATCTGTAGGTACATTTTAGAGGTGCAAGTGTAAATGTCAATGGTATAATTTATTAAAGGCTTCTGACAAGCAGCAAGTAAAATCACCACAAGTTCTCACAATTCAAACCACTTTTACGTAAATGTGAGCTTTTCCTAAAACAGCTAAATAAGAGAGCTTTCCATTCAGGCTGAATGAAGCTTTTAGAGATACTCCTAGCCATATCCTTTCCACTACTAGACTTTAGAAACTAGTACAAATACTAGGCTTCTTTGACCTTTCTTTTTAAAAAAAAAAAAAAAAAGTTGCCCTAAAGTTAACATGATTGAGTCAAAGATTTTTGTTTTGGTCTTCACCTTTGCCTGGTACAGATGTTGCAGCATGCAGAAAATAAAGCTTTTAAGAGTTTTACTTACCAGACATGAAGCTGTGCTACCAAAAACCAAGAGTTCAATGTGTCAGGCATCTGAAATCCTTAAAAAAAAGAGAAAAGAATTGTCAACATTTTTCCATTCCTTGCTTCACTTTAATATTGTCGTTGTTTTTAATTTAAGTAAATTAACTGGCAGAATCCACACACACCCCTCCATGTGCAAGCGGAAAGACATTCTGTGCATGTGCACACACTTTGGGGGTGGGGGAGGAATATTTTCTTTTAGTAGCAGCCCTGACACATCATAAGCCCCATAAACCTTGGGAAGAGCTGGGGAACTGCCACTGGAAGGGGAAGTTGAAAGAGAACACTGTGCACAGTGCTTTGGATGCCAGCCACGGTTAAAGAATAAGTCAAGACAGGTACAAAAAGGTGCATTTAGGGTGCAATCCTACACATGTTTAGACAAAAGAAGTCCTACAACTCACAGCATTCCCCAGCCAGCCATGCTGGCTGGGCAATGTTGTGAGTTCTAGGGCTTTTTTCTGTCTAAATATGCGTAGAAATGCACCCTCAGAGACTCAAAATAACGTGTTGTCTTCTGCAAAGTTTAAAAACAAATGACTGTACTACATGCTTAATATAACAAGGTCTGCAATTGGTATGGCTAATGAAGTATCAATAATAATGAAGCTTTCTCCATACAAGTGGATGCTCTCTCTTACTGATGAATTGAAAGAACACCTATCCCCAACCACTTAGATCAGTTTAATAACGCTATCCCAACATAATACTTATGCTTGGCAGTTAGAACAACACTGAATGCCAATGTTAAGCATTCAAGTATTTGGTGCTCAGATTATTTGATTAGAGTCTTATCCTATGTTCTGAGGTGCAGTGCTGGCAGAGCATAGAACACTAGGCTCTCAGAAAAAGGACATATTTGCTTCCTATGGTGCAAGGAAACAGTCCCACATTGTACTGAGGTGGCATCAGCCATCAGTGTTGTTGAACTATTGCTACAAAAAACACGCCTATATGGCACAGATGCTTAGTGAAAGTAGTCTTGGAGAGAATAAAGTGAGAAATGGTTGGGGTTGCCAGCTATCGATGTAGCCCTCATGCCCCCTAGCACTAGGCCAACATAAAGGCAGCAAGAAATGTTTGCAAGAAATTTCAGAGGGTTTTTTGGGGGAGTTAGGCAAATGTAATTGAGTAGAGATTTCTGACCCATTTGTCTGGAGAGAATGCTACTTTAGCTGTTATAATACAAATTCTCTCTTGGATTGGACTATAAGCCTGTTGAGTAAATTTCAAGCAAGTCAAGATTAAGATTAAGAACAGTGACCTGAACTGAAATCAATGGTTGAAAAAGTTAGCATATAGTAAATAACCCGGCTCAACCCCACCCAAAAAACCTATGTTATTGAAATACTATACTACCGCCACCTTTGGGATTTGTTTTCGTAATGGACCAACATCGAAACCTGCATACTATGTTATCCATTGTAAATAATATGAGATAAATATATATATATATATAGAGAGAGAGAGAGATACAGATATTTTATAAAGGCTCCTCTAGCTAGAAAGGCATTTACATTCGATATACAGAAGTTGCCTTTACCTAATTTAAATCAAGTAAAGCTTGTTCTTATGAAAAACTGAAATAAAGGAGAATTACCATTTGAATCTTTGGCCCATTACAATAATAGGGTCATAGATTCCATAGCATCACAAGTTTGTGCAGGAACAATATCAGTTCAATTTATTTCACAGAATCAAAGAGTTGGAAGGGACCCTGGAGATCATCTAGTCCATTTGTTATAGCCACAGGTAATAAGAAATCAACAATTCTTACTCCCTTGTATTTATGCAATGGTCTTGCAGGACTCCACCTTGTCTCCCATATATTGTACATCTACATGAAACCATTGAGTGAGATAATTTGGAGATTTGGGGTGAAGCGCCATTAGTACACTAGTGACACCCAAGTCTACTTCTCCTTTACATCAGATTCAGGTAAGGCAGTCAGAGTGCTGAACTAGTGTCTGATGAGGACAGTAATGAACCTGATGAGGACCCAGAAATTAAAGCTCAAGCCAGATAAGACAGAGGTTCAATTGGTGGGTGGTTCATCTGAACAGGGAGGTGGCATTCAATCTGCTCTGGACAGGGCTGTACTCCCCTTAAAGGATCAGGCTCACAATCTGGGGGTACTCATAGATCCAGCACTGTCACTGAAGGCTCAAATGGCATCCACTGGTTAAGGCTGGTCCGCCAGCTGCAACTCCTCCTGGACAGAGATAGCCTGGCCACACTTATCCAGAACATCCTGTCTAGCCTAATACACTGACCTGGTTCACACAATCACTGAAGATTAAACAAGTCACCATGGCTTGTTTAATCCTTGGTGTGTGCGGGATGGGATTTGCCTAATTACTCGCCCGGGCGCAACTTGTTGTATTCCGAACCTGGCTGGCATGGCTTGCTGGAGGGGGAAACAACCTTCAAATAACCCAACAGCAGGCCATGCATTATTTGAGGGTTGTTTCCCTCTCCAACAAGCCATGCCTCCAGGGCAGGTAATTAGGAAAATGGCTTGTTTAACCCTCAATGATTGTGAGAATCAGCCCAATATGTTATACTGCTTTTTAAGACTTTTGGGGAACTTCTGTTAGTGCAGAATGGAACTACTGAGCAATGAACTGGGACTGGCCTTAAGGATCACATCTTGCAGGTTCTTAAACAACTGCAGTTACTGCCAGTTCATTTCCAGGGACATTTCAAACAGCTGGTGATTATGTTTACAACCTTAAGAAAGCAAACCTATGGTCCTTGGGATTGCACATAATATCCTTCCAAGGCTGGAGACAGCGCTCCGATTTTGGAAGGGGGAGCCAGAGATCCAATCTCCTCCCCTGACTCTTAGCTGTTGGCATGGAGAGAACTGCACCAGCTGCCTCTCGGAGGCCGTAACCTGACCCTGGAGAGGGGGAAAGGGGTTGTTCAGATGGGCAGTGAGAGGAGGAGACCAAAGAGAACAGGATACAACTTATGCAGAGCCTCTTCCAGCCTCCTTCCCTTCCCCTCCAACGCACTCTCTCTAGACAGGCTAAAAAGCCTGTCTAGAGAAATCTGCAGGGTGGGAGGATGGGGAGGCAAGCATCACCTCCACCACTCCTCTTGCCCTGCATTGGATGAATGGACACCTCCAAGTTTGGGCGCTTCTAGTTACCGAGGGCAAAATCAATAGGACTGCGCCCTAAATGGCTTAGGATCCAGACACTTTAAGAATTGCCTACCTCTATACAAGCCTGCCCAAACTTTACATCCACCAGAGGCCATCCCTCTGAGGTTGGTGGTGATCAGGGAGAGGGCACTCTTTGGTTGTGGCACCCCTTATGTGGAATGTCCTCTCCAAAAAAGTCTTGCCTGGTGCCAAATTTGTTATCTTTTTTTTAGTAACAGGCAAAGACTTTATTTGTCCAGGATTTCTAGCATGTCAGTAAAGCTGGTTTTAATTGATATTTTTATTGGTTCTGCTGGATTTTATCACTCTCCTGTGATTCTATTGCTTTCTGTAGATTTTAATAGTTTTATCTTATTTGCTATTTTATTGTTTTTAATTGCAACACCTGCCATGGTTATTTTTTTTAAAAACTGAAGAGTGGGATAAGTATTTTAAATAAACTTAAGACCAGATTTCAAGTAACCAAGGTGTAAAGACAAAAAACATATTGCACAGATCGTGAGGTGTCTGAATCATCACTGGGTATGAATTATAGTTGGATAAAATGCATCCATCCACACTACTTGGTCTAAATATTGTACTGGTGTAGCATCGCCCCGGTGGCTTATATATCCCTATATATAGCTCTGGTGGTTCTTTCATAAGAACCTGCTGCATACAGAGTCAGGACATTGGGCAATATAGCTCAGTACTGTCTACACTGGCTGGCAGCAGCTTCCTGGGTTTGAGACAGGAGTCTTTCCCAGCCCTGCCTGGAGATGCTGGGGACTGAACCTGGGGCCTTTTGCATGCTGAGCTACAGCCCTTTCCCATCAAGCTTAGCTACCCTCTGGAAGTGAGAAACGGTTTGAACTCTCAAGATGATTGTTCCTAAGCATCCTCTCTCACAAGTAAGAGCCAGACCAGCTCCCTGGTTTTCCGGAGAGCTACTGATGATGAATGTCAGGGATGACAGAATGGCAGTGGAGAAGGACTTGTGATGAATCCAGTCAAGATTGTCCACCAGTGTACTTTATCCTTACCCATCATGGCTGATTAAGGAAGGCCAAGTGGACTGAGAAGGAGGTAAATGCCTCCTTGAGGGAAGCAAAGCTACCAGCGAGTCTGGAAGAGGTAACAGTAAAAGGCTTTTGTTGAAGAAACCCTTTCTTGATCTCAGCATTGTAGATGAACTAGGCTAGAACTGGACAGGGGAAGTACATCCTGTTGGCCTATGGGGTTCTGCAGGGTCCCATCTTGTAGATACTAAACAGCATATGAGACATCAGGAGTAGGGAATCTGTGGCCCTCCAGATGTTGGAAAGCTCATCAGCCCCACCCAGCATGACCAATGGTCAGGGCTGATAGGAGCTGGAGTCCACCAACATCTGAAGGGCCACAGGTTCCCTATGTCTGATATACATGAAACCACTGGAGGAGACTTCCCAGAGGTTTGACGTTCAATGCAATCAAGTATGTGGGTGATACAGAGCGCTCTCTCTCTCTCTCTCTCTCTCTCTCTCTCTCTCTCTCCCATCTCAATCTGAGCAGGTTACAGGTCAGTGGATGACAGCTTTGATTGACTGGATGTGGACTAACAAACTGAAACTTACTTCAGACCAGATAGAAATGCTCTTGGTCAGTCTACTTGGTGGTAGGGGTTTAGCCAGTTCTGGGTTGCACTTAAACTCATGATCTGCTGGCTGTTCTACTTCTGCCATAATCTAGGGGTGGGGATATAAAAGGAGGAAATAGGGGAGGAGAGATGGAAAACTTACTGTTAAAGAATTCCTCATAGTCTGTTTTCTCCACACAGCACGTGTACATGCGCAGTGCTGCTATTTTAATTTTCTGGAGAGGAAAAACAATTACTTTTAATATTCCAAATGTGTTATGTCATGTCACTATTTTTCTTTAATCAACCACACAAACCTCTTCTGCAACCAAAACTGTATTTTTATTCATTCATTCATTCATTCCTTTATTTATTTATTATATTTATACCCCGCCTTTTTTCCTGAAAGGAACCCAAGGCGGCTTACATAATCCTTCTCCTCTGCTCCATTTTATCCTCACAACAACCCTGTGAGGTAGGTTAGGCTGAGAGTCAGTGACTGGCCCAAAGTCACCCAGTGAGTTTCATGGCCAAACGGGGACTAGAACCCAGATCTCCTGAGTCCCAGTCCAATACTCTCACCACAACGCCACACTGGCTCTCAGGGGCTACAACTTAATAAACTAGTCTCATCATCTCAAAGCATTTGTAAAAGTAATTGTGCAGATGGTCCTCAGTCTTGTGTGTTGTGTTTATTGTTATTGTTATTTAAATGTGATGCGCTCTCCCACCAAAGGTGTTAAAAGTTAATTTCGTTATGAGATAGTACGGATGCCTCAGAATATTCAGTTTAGATATACCTTAGCTTGCAATATGTTGTTTTACTAACATGTTATGCTTTCACATGATTTAAATCTCTACAGACATTTAGGGCGCAATCCAATGAGGCTGCCTGCAACCCTCCAAACTCGGGATATTATGGGCATCCTATGCAGGGCAGGAAGAGTATGGAGGTGAAGGTCACCTCCCCACTCCTCCCGCTCTGCACAGCAACTAGATGGCCGAGTGTGGCTGTCTAACTGTGGTGTTTCAGAGTGGGAGGGAAGGAGGCTGAGGAACCGTCAGGATATGTCATATCTTGGTGGCGCTGGTCTCCCCTCCCCACCTCCTAAACCCCTTCTCCGAGGTCACTCTTCTGACCTCGGAAACGCCGCTGACGTGGTTCTTTCCGCGACAGCTGTGAGGGAGGGGGGAGTGCCCTCCACCTTTTCAACTGTCAGGGACCCACAGTAACCGCAGGAGTAAGTGCTACGAAAAGGGGGGGGGGAGTTAATAGCTCCCCTTTCTGCAGCAGCTGGAAACTTGGGGAAGTGTTGAAATGGGATTCAGATTTTGCTTCTTTCAACCTTTGCAAAGTTTGTAATGACTGATGCAAGCACAGACGCCAGGTTTTATTTGATCATGAGAGATGTGCTGGCATAAACACACGATAGGTTTGATGGGTATGACGGTTATATCCATTATAACACTAGACATAGGTAGGTAAAGCTTTGCAGTTGAGAATCACAAAATCAGTACATGGGGGATCAGAAAAGAGGCTCACAATGTGGATAGTGGCTGAAAGAGATTGATGAAAAGTGGTGAATTAATCATTTCCAGTCTGCAGACCCAGTGTAGGCTTGCTTGTGAACATTATTGTTAGTGCTCATTTTCACAGGAATTTGTGCCTAATTCAATGTTTACTATGTCAAGAAATCCCATGTATTCGAGTCAACCCACCTGTTCAGCCCACCAGTTTCAAGACATTCAACAATATCCATGTCTATATTACATAAAATGATGAGGCAATACAAGCAAATTTCATGGGCTCTGGATGGAGCTTCAAACCAGTCAAGGATGGGAAAGACTATATGGGAGGATTCCCCAACCTGGTGCCCTCCAGATGTTCTGAACGACAACTCCTGGCATTTCTGACCACTGGCCATGCTGGCTGGAGCTGATGGGAGTTCAAAACATCTGGAGGGCAGCAGGTTGGGGAAGGCTGCTATATGGGGTCCTTCTTAACAAGGGTCCCCTGACAACCTCCCGAGTCACTTAGGTGCCGGCAGCAACAGTGGACTAATAATGCCAATGGCTTCCCCCCTTGCTTTCAACTAACTGCATCTTGTAAGACAGGGGTGGGCAACTTGTGCCCCCCCCCCGATGTTTTGGTCTACAACCCACATCATCCCTTACCATTAGCTATGCTGGCTGGGAATTATGGGAGTTGTAGGCCAAAACATTTGGAGGACCACTAGTTGCCCACCCATTATAAGATCAAGAGGCTAATTAAATCAGTGATTGTAGAGATGGGTAGGTAGATTAGGGATTTGATGATGCAGCATCAGTATATATGCACATAATAAAAAAAAAAATCTAAGCAACTGATGAGCTGCTGCTGGAGGAAGAAGATTCCAGGGCAGTGGGAGTAAAGGTCCATCTACCTCCTGGGAAGGGCTCCAGAGACACCATCACCACTACACCCGAGCCTGAGCTCTTCTCCCTACCTAACCCAGCCCACTCTGCAGCACCGCTTTAACAAACAGACATTTAGCAGATGGCTGCCTTAAAAAAGCACGCTCCTTTCAATGGTGTTTTGGAAAGGTTATTTATGGTGTTTTATGAGCATTTTTGTTTGTTTGTTTAATAAATTTTATGATTACAATGTAATTTTTATTTCATTTGGCCTCTTTTATCCCTGAGTAATTTAATTTCTTTAGATTATGAGCCCACAGGGGGGCAGAACTATTGCCATTTAGAAAGATTGCTAGAAGCTACTCTTGGACTGAGTGGGATATAAATGCTTTTTCTTTCTTTCTTTTTAATCAAAAGCACAGTAATGCCACCAGAAGACATGGAGGGAGTATCCAGCCAGCCCATGATTGTGGGTCTAATGACCAGCATACACAAGCTTTTACTCGTTTTGATCCCAAAATGCCTAGGACTGAAATCTTATGCATGCTTACCTGGGAGTAAGTTCCAATGAATTAGTTTAGTTCTGAGTAGGCATGCATAAGATTGTGCTGCAAAGGACTTTCAACAGCTCCTTCTAAGTAAGAGTCAGAACTACAGTACTGTAGTTTATTTCAGTGGTCCCTCCTAATTTAGAGCAAATGAAAAGCAACATGCCTATTAAGAGGAAATATTTACCCATTTCTTATATTTTAATGGTCCTGTGAAACCCATTGCTTCTATTATCTTCGTGAAAGTGCCTACTTTCTCTTCAGATGGCTGAGGGGAATCTTTGGCTGTAAAAAACTATAAACAAAAACAAAGAAATAAGTTACAGAAATCACATCTTAATTAATCCACAGGTTTCTGCAAGTTAAATTCAACTCTAAGGGCTATTTCATACATTGTTCTGGATTGGCTAATACTTTCCCCACATCTTCTCCTATGGTTGGGGGAGATAGTGATTGTGCCTTCCTGTCCTGCTGGACTACACGCATAGCCATAGTACCTGACCAGGGCACACAAATGTGAAATCCAATGTGTGCAGATCTGATCAGGAGAATTGACCATGCAATCTGGACCCGTCTGTTAGATTTTATGCATACACACCCTATTCAAGTGTATGCATGTACACCCTATTCAGATGTTACGTGCTTGCATGGACCTCCAGTAGTCTTGAAGATGGAATAGGTGTGGCCAGTGCGGTGGAAAGACATTCTCTCACTCCTTCACTACATGTAGGGAAGAATCAGGGAAAGCATTATCCAATCCAGACAGCAAAACAGTGCTTCTTGACACCCTTATCTTTTCAAAATTCTTAAGCCTTCAAAAAATAATGTATCAATGAAAATGGGAGCCTATCAAAAGATAAGAGCATGGCTTGCAACAATTAATTCTCCACTCAGATTGGTGGTCAGACAAATAAAAAAAAGAAGCAGAAAAGAAAGCCATATGGACAATTTTTGTTTCAAAAGAGCTTCTGAAGTAAATAGCCTAAGAGCGATAAAAAGTCCCATTCATGTTCAGCTCTATTAACATGTAACTGGCTTTAACATTTGCCTTTCCATTCTAATTAATCGGGTAGTTTATACCCACATAGGCTGGAGGAGGCCAACATGATGCTGGCAGCTGAGAGAGAGAGAGAGAGAGAGAGAGAGAGAGAGAGAGATACACAATCACAAATGCTATATGCCGTATGAAAAAGAGGATCTAACAAATTCATGGATAGATATATCTATAGCTATAGGTCAAGATGAGAGTCTCGTGATCACGGTCTAATTCGGTCATCATAAACCTGAAATGAACAAGAGGAGATTACGATCTTAAAAAATAGATTTCTTGTACAGCTCTTTACACTGTTAACTCATGCTGTTCAATGGATAAACGTTCTAAGCCATCATTATTTTGCCTAATAGCAGTATAGCAGTACCTTACAATTCAGAGTCAGGCTCATTTTGCACACATGAAGTATAAAGGTTTTACATCAGGGTAGGCAATTTTGGAGGTGCTGGGGGCCATTTTGGCCCCCTCAGCCCCCAACCCCACTCCACAAGGCACTGGGGGAAAAATATCTATGGTTGGCCACCAAATGTTAGCGGCAAACCACTTTGGTGCAGTGAAAATATAAAATTTAGTTTATTCCGAAGTTAGATTTGACTCTTTTAGCACTCTGTAGAGGCTTCATAGTACTAAATGGGTCAAACATAATTGGAGAAGTGACTTTTGTATAAACTGTAAGCTATTTTAAACTATCACCATTCCTAAAAGGGAAAAAAGAAAACCAAGAATCATTTGGTTTTATTAAAAGCACAGAAAACATTCAGATAGTTAAGCAAGGAGGAGCAAATTCATTCCTTGCCACCAGTGGACAAAGGGAGGTTAACTAATATTAAACTAAGCATACCTGACAATGCATTCTGGAATAAAAAGGTTGTTTAAGATTTTTAAAAGAATAACTCTTGAGATCTTTAGCTAGCAGCCAAGACATCCCAACAACCAGCTGGTACTTCAAAATTAGTAGTTTCAGGAGTGCCATTTCAGAAAAAAAAGTGAGGTGGGTGGAGAACATGCCATGGAGAGATTCAGATCCCAATGGCCTACTCTGGGATATATTCAAGTTAAGCTGCAAAAAGCAGTGTATATTACAAGCATTTGTTGCAAAAAAACAAAAAACCCAATACAGGATAGTCACTATTTTTTAAACAGCAAAGATTGTATTTGGTATGCAGGCATAGCACATAAGCCCATTTACTTACTTTTTAAACAGAGACAATCTGTGTTGAAACAGCAGGCTAACCAGGTGCTCCTAAGGAATAATTATATGTGGTCTGAAATCCCAGAGGGAGGAAATGAAATGCTGCCCACCCTCATACTCCCAAAATGGCACTCCTGAACCATTTCTAAAGCTAGCTGAAACCATCTTGATACTGTCATTATTGTTATACGAGTTAATGGATACATTGACAAAAGTGCCAGGCTTGCAAAGGTCTCCAGTAACTCCCAACTTTCCAGTAACTCTGCTGTCACTGCAGAATATGTGGTGGATTGATGTTGGCTAAAATGGTAGCGCAGGTGCCTGGAATGGCAGCTGTTTGAACCACTTACAAAGTATACATATGAAGTGCCCTGTCCCTGCCCATACTGCTCCCTTTTGCTGTGAAGTTAGTCCATGGATGCATCTCTCTCTTGAAGGAGCCAAGCAGTCTTCAGCAGGCATCAAGGACACTGGATGGGTGGCCCTCGTGCTAGAGGGCTTCCTAATGAAGATCCAACAACAACAAAAAACCCTCTGAAAATAATTAAACTGCAGTGGTAGGCTCTATAATTTATTTATTTATTATATTTATACCCCGCCTTTTTTCCTGCAAGGAACCCAAGGCGGCTTACATAATCCTCCTCCTCCTCCTCTCCTTTTTATCCTCACAACAACCCTGTGAGGTAGGTTAGGCTGAGAGTGAGCGACTGGCCCAAAGTCACCCAGTGAATTTCATGGCCAAGCAGGGACTAGAACCCGGACCTCCCGAGTCCCAGTCCAACACTCTCACCACTGTTTATCCCCCATGTCTAATAAGTAGCACTTGTACATATGAACCTGTCGGGAGAATGGATGTAGAGGCCATCAAGTTGTACAAAGCTTCTCGTAAGAAGTCACCAAGATGGAAAGCACCTCTCAGTTTACTGTTTAATTTTTTATTTCTGCAAAAAGAGCATGAAGCCATGAAAAGACCCTTATGTGATGTAGCTCTGAAGAAAACAAAAGCCAGGGGCGGGGTGGGGTGGGGCGGGGTGGGGAGCTAAAGAAGCCCCGGCTATGGGGTTCACTAGCCTGGCATCTTTAAATGGCTAGTATTGAAGCAGATGAACAAGTTAAACATTACTGTATATTCAGCTATGAAACCTCTGTCAATGCTAACAGCTTGTTAATTTGAATTATACCTATGATTTAATATGCAAGCCCCTTGTCGTGTGGCATCAACTAAGCTTGCCATCAATGTCTGTCATAGTTAAAAGTGAAAGTGGATACACCCAGAACAAACTTTTTAAAAACTGTCTGTGGCGTATGCTTTTGCTTAGACTACTCTATGCTTTCCAAATTAGCTTTAGCCAGATTTTTTTTTTAAAAAAACGGTCTTGGCTATTCTTATTCTAGGCTTGTAAGCAGCCACTCACATGATAGCCTTTAGAGAGGAAGAATTGCCTCCAGGCAACCAGTCAGGGAAAGTCATGCCAGTTGTCAGAGAGTCTGTTATTTTGTTTTAGTTTGCTAATAAATGATTAGCATAGGTATGTGTGGCTAGTAACCACTTTTGTGCGCTAATAACATTTGAAGACTTGCTTGTAAGGCTGGCCTATTTCATAACTGCGGTTTTGTATTAAAATAAGAGGAGGACTATAACATGTAATGATAGGTGGAATGGATAGAGCGGATTGAGCAGAAGAACACTGTACTTCCTTCTCCACCTCTCTTCATCACCCCAAGTATAGCAATTTGCTAACTGGCCAAAGGAACAAGGGGCTGCCATTGCTGCTCAATGTCCACAGTCCTGGGAGGTTCCAGAGCAGGGATAGGCAATGCCCCCCTGATGTTTTGAACTACAACTCTAATCATCCCTGACCATTGTCTATGCTGGCCGGGGCTGATGGGAGTTGTAGTTCAACAACATCAGGAGAGCACCAGGTTACTTAACCCTGATCCAGAGCATAGCTGCAACCAAGGACTTTGCAGCCTGGGCAGACTAGGGATCATAGATTTCATAGATTTCATAGATCATAGAGTTGGAAGGAGCCTACAAGGCTATCGAGTCCAACCCCCTGCTCAATGCAGGAAACTAGAGGAGGGGTCTCCCATCCAAGTAATAACCAGGCTTGACCCTGCTTAGCTTTCCACACTCAGACAAGCACAGTAGTAGCTGTTCCCTGTGCTTGCTCCTCCAAAGAGTGCTGGTGCAAAGAGGCGATCTAGTTCCCTCCTATCCTAAAAGAAAACCCCCTTTTGGCAAGCCATTTCCTGAGCGCTAATGTTGTGCTTGGAGGCAATGGTGGTTGCAACAGGAATGCAGACATTTTGATGAGAACATGTGTGAAGGGAGGGCAGGAAGAAGAAAGAGTGCCCTCCCAGCCTAATTTCCTTAACCAACTATCCCATAGGCATAAAGGCATGTTAGTCTTGGTGTCTGAGGCTAAAGTATATCTACTGGCTATGGGCTGTTGGAGGGGGGGGCAGTCCTCTCCCACACAATTGTATTGCAAGCCTTGGCAGGAGACAATTGGCTTGCCTTGGGAATGAACACACACACGCACACACACACAAACACAGCATACATGGAAGGCACCAACTGTGTGAAAATTCTCCATACCATCATCTCGAAATGGTGGTTGTGGCATGTGAACTGACTCAAAAAGCAAGATATATTGTACTATTGTATTTAAATGATGTGGTTTTTTTGTTAACACAGTAGATAACTGCTGAAGAACTTGAAAAAGAAGCAGTCAAAAATTACAGTCATTGCTGGTTTTTTTGTGGCTAATTAAGTTTAGATAGGAACTATTCCTACGTTTCATTCACTGCTTGTAGGTCAGCTTCCTGCATCATACTAAAATCTTGCTATCCAAAATTTGCAAAGAAGTTACCGTCAAATTATCATTCCTTTCCAATCATGGCCATTTACCTACACTCACCATGTCCTCATCTACACCTTTCATGGAATAAAGAAGAACGTTCAAAGATTCAAGAGAGTGGTAGTTAAGATCCTTTGTAAAAAAATAAATAAGATCTAGTTCCTTACAGAATGCTAAAATGACTAAGGCTTTTGCTTGCCTCTACACTTTCCCCCTTTACATAGCTTGACATGGTAGGAATAGCACTGAATACCCTTCTGTTTTTCTTGCTGCTTTCTTGCTTCCCATCCCAGTAACCAATTCCAGACAGGTTATCCATTAGGTAAGAGAAATCAAACAGATGCTCAATGGACTAGTAAGATGCACTCTATGGCTGGTGGGTTTCTGAGGTCAGCACAGATACTGCTAATGAAGTATCTGCTAATGAAGTGGCAACCTGTATTTGTTTTAACCAGAGATGCACAACTCTGCTTTTTTGCTTCAGTTGGAGGGGGGGGCAGTTGGAGGGGGGGGGCAGTCCTCTCCCACAAAGGCAGTCCTTTTTTTGTTGCAGCTGCTTTGTTTTATTTTCCAATCTCCAACTGACCTCACTGAGTATGGCATCAATAGCTCATGTACTGAAGGAGCCTGAGACACAGGTGGACCATGCCATAGGGCTGGCTATAACAGGCTGGAAGAACTGGAGCCAATTCTACTATGTACTCCTGAATCTGGGGAGAAAGGGTGCACTGCAGTCCTAGTGACACAGCATTCTCCAATCCCACCTGCAGTCTGTAGTAAAATAGTCTGCCAGTTTCAGCAGGCATCAGTTTCTCAGTTTACTCTGGGATCTAATGCTTCTCCTGCATAATAAGGTATCAAAGACTGTGTGTTTAAAACTCAACCTGAAATCTGTTAATGACCCCAGAAATCTCAGTCCCCAATAGAATCACAGTCCTATTCCAATATGGCCAAATAGCATTGTAATACAAAGCATCACTTTGTTCTCACCCTTTTTGTATGATGAAATGTTCTATTGGGCTGTTTTACTGTACCAATGGTTTGTATTAATCCACAGCAAACTTTGGTTAGTTGTGACTGGCCATTCTTGCGTCTCTGATAAGACAACAAAAAAGAAATCAGTAAAAGTGAAGAAGTAGTAGTACGAAAGGGTAGTACTGGATCATTGTTAAGTTAAAACATGACATAGGCATACAAATTACACATTGGTGTTATCCTGTGGTAGAAGTTTAGATCAGAGAGCCCTACAAGGTCTTACACGCATGAGCACAGCACACATTTGCTCACGAATGAAGAAAATTAACACAAATACCCAGAGTAAGAGCTAAGATCACTTGGCCTCCTAACAAATACTATTGCTAAAACATAAAGTCCTCAACGGCAGAACAGGCGGAAGAAAATTAAACCTAAATTACAACGGCTGTGAAGGCGGATGAAGGCTGCAGCAGAGAATGGTTTTCCAATCGTCAGGGTAACCGTGCCATTGGATCTCTGCCGTACTCTGTCAAGTTTGTGTGGTGATTCGTTGTGCACCGATCTCCCCACATAAAACAGTTTCACGCACAGGCGTCTTCCAACCCAACCCAAACAAACAAACAAAAAAAAAGTCCCATGGCGACTGGCGAATGGCAACGGGGGCAGGACTGTGAATCTGGAAGCCCCTAGTCATGGACCAGCACATGGGCGGTGGATGTAGACTCAGTCGCCCTGTTCAAGGAACGAGGTAGTCGAGCAGCTCGGCAGCTGTATCCATGACTGAGCAGCCCTATTTAGGATCCACTCTGCTCACCCCGTATGGGGAGGGGGCTAGAAAAGGTGCCCTAAACATAGTCTACCTCTTTCTCCCCTGACTGGATTACCGCGTCCAGTGGGGTCACCATTTTAGCGGTCGAAAAAGACATTTGAATTTTGGAACATGGAATATACGGACATTGCTGGATAACATAGATAGTGAACGCCCTGAGCGTAGGACTGCTATTATTGCAAGGGAGCTGATGGTTTAAAATTGACATAGCAGCACTTCAAGAAACTCGAAGGGCAGGAGAGGGACAGCTGAAAGAAGAAAAAGGAGGTTATACCTTCTTCTGGAAAGGACTACCTGAGCAGGACCGACGAATACATGGTGTAGGCTTTGCCATAAAAAATGAACTAGTGAACTCTTTGTCAGAAGTTCCTACTGGCATTTAACGAACACCTGATAACTCTTCGATTAAAGCTCGCCAATAACCAACAGGTAACTATTTTGAGCGCTTATGCACCAACATTAGATGCTGATGATGACATCCAGGAAAGTTTTTACAGCCAGTTGGACACTCTCCTGTCAGAGATACCTAAGGAGGATAAAATTATCCTCCTGGGCAATTTTAACGCAAGAGTCGGGCGTCACTTTGATTTATGGCCAGAAACTATTGGAAAAGACGGAGTTGGTAATAGCAACCCGAACGGACTCTTACTTTTGTCTATATGTGCAGAGCATAATCTCACTATCACAAACACGCTCTTTCGACAAAAGAATAAGTTTAAAACATCATGGCAGCACCCACGGTCAAAGCACTGGCATCTTCTGGATTATGTAATTGTCCGTGTTAGAGATCGCCGCGATGTACTTCTTACTAGGGCCATGGTGAGTGCCGACGACTGCTGGACAGACCACCGACTAATCCGGTCCACAATGGTTATCAACATTGCTCCCCAACGTAGGCTTCAAGGAAGGAAACCAAGGCGTAAAATGAACATCCAAGTCCTTCAAGATCCTATTAAGCAAACTCGTCTTCAATCACTTCTTAAGGAACATCTACCTACGGAACCTCCTGACAACATCGAGGACCATTGGTCTATGCTGAAAACCTCCATTACTGCAGCTTGTGAACAAACTATTGGATATGAAACTAAGAAACATCAGGATTGGTTTGATGAAAATGACAATGAGATTAAATATATAATTGACCAAAAAAGGAAAGCCTTCCAAATATGGCAAAATGATATTAACTGCGCTGCCAAGAAAAAAACCTACGCTAGCGCAAAGGCTGAGATCCAAAGAAGAACAAGAGAACTTAAGAACGCTTGGTGGAAAAAGAAAGCTGAAGAAATTCAACAACTTGCAGAATCTCATGATGCACGGGGCTTTTTTAAGGCCACAAGGGCCATTTATGGACCAAAAGCCCTTTACAATCAAAAGATGGCACCAAACTCTTAAAAGACAAAGAGTCTATTGCACTGCGTTGGAAAGAGCATTATTATGACCTTTTAAATCGTAAATCTAAGCTGGATAATGAGATTTTTTCGCAAATCCCGCAAAAACAAATTAAAGAGGAACTTGCAATACTCCCCACTTTGGATGAAGTAAAAAAAGCCATTAATCAAATGAAGAACAACAAAGCTAGTGGACCAGATGGGATTCCTGCTGAAATCTTTAAAGAAGGGGGCCCCGAACTTGTACAACATCTTCATAAACTCATCGAAAAATCTGGATAAGAGAAGAGATCCCAGAAGACTTCAGGGATGCCATAATTATCACCCTCTTTAAGAAGGGTGATAGAACAGACTGTGGAAACTATCGGGGCATTTCTCTCTTAGCAACCGCAGGTAAAATATTTGCTAGGATTCTCGCAAACCGTCTTCTATCTATTTCAGAAGAGATCCTCCCTGAAACTCAATATGGTTTCCGCCCCTCTAGAGGGACAGTAGACATGATTTTTACTGCACGTCAGCTCCAAGAAAAATGCCGGGAGCAAAATCAACCCCTTTATATGGCATTTATCGATTTGGCTAAGGCCTTTGATACTGTAGACCGTACAGCTCTCTGGACTATCCTTCTGAAAATTGGATGCCCCAATAAATTTGTGAATATCTTGCAACTTCTCCATGACAACATGACGGCAACGGTTTTGGACAACAACGGCTCTCATGGTGCTCCATTTAAAGTGGGATCAGGTGTTAAACAGGGATGTGTTATCGCCCCAACATTATTTGCCATTTTCATCGCCATGGTTGTACATCTTGTCAAGGGGAAACTTCCCACCGGTGTGGGGATTATATATCGAACAGATGGAAAGCTTTTTAATCTCAGCAGGCTGAAAGCAAAAAGTAAGGTAATTACAACCTCCGTTGTGGAACTTCAGTATGCTGATAATGTGGTCTCCGCACATTCAGAGGATGATCTCCAAACTATCCTAAATGCTTTTGCAGAAGCATACGAAAAACTTGGTCTCTCACTTAACATCAAAAAAACCAAAGTGCTTCATCAGCAAGTGCAAGCCAATCCTTTGGTGATGCCATCTATCCAGCTTGGCGGGACAATACTGGAAAATGTCGATCATTTTCTCTATCTTGGCAGCTATCTTTCTGTTACAGCTAACATCGACAGTGAAATCCAGCATCGTCTGAGCTCTGCAAGTACCGCATTTTCTCGAATGAAACAGAGTGTTCGAGGATCGGGATATTTGTAAGAAGACCAAAACACTGGTTTATGAAGCCATTGTATTACCAACTTTATTGTATGCCTGCGAAACATGGACTATCTAGAAACGTCACTTCCACCTCCTTGAAAGGTTTCATCAACGTTGCCTCCGGAAAATCCTGCAAATTACTTGGGAAGATAGGCGAACAAATGTCAGTGTACTGGAAGAAGCAAAGACTACTAGCATTGAAAAAATGATCCTTCAACGCCAACTTCAGTGGACCGGTCATGTTGTTCGAATGCCTGACTGCCGTCTCCCAAAGCAGTTACTTTACTCCCAACTCAAGGATGGAAAGCGGAATATCGGTGGTCAATATAAGAGGTTTAAAGATGTTCATAAGGCTAATCTAAAAAAATGCAATATAAACATCGAAAACTGGGAAGCTCTGGCCCATGAACGATCTAAATGGAGGTTGGCCTTTCACAAAGGTTCCATGGACTTTGAAGAAGCCCGAGTGCAAGGTGAAAGGGAGAAACGTGCTAAGCGAAAAGCACGTCAAATGATCCTTTACAGGACCATCTTCTATCTGGTAACCTGTGTCCTCACTGTGGGAAGCTGTGTGGATCTAGAATTGGCCTCCACAGTCACTTACGGACCCATCGCTAGAGTCTACACAATCTTCTTTAGAATTTCCTCCTTTTATCCCGGAAGACAATCTTACTCGGTCACGAGTGATCGCCTGATGATGATGACTATTGCTAACAAGACCCTCTTCTGTATGGACAAGAAGAAAGCAGACTACATATTTTCAGCTACTGATCCTTGCCTTTTCCCTATGAATGCTTTCAGTGCCCAATGTTTGTGTAGCTACAAAACTTCAGAACCTTGTAAAATAATGCCCCATAGCAGAGAGCTAGATGGGTAGGCTCAGCCATCACATTTCAGAATCTTTATACTTTCTGTCCAAGACATAACCGAGGTAGCTCATTGGAGGATGAGGCATTCCAATGAGGCACCTCAGTAAGAGATTACAAACCTTTCCTGATGCTGAATTCAAGTCAACCTATCCAGAAAGTTCATGTTTAGGGGAAGTTACAACAAAGGTCATCTGGGTAGAATACTCTGCATTTTTTACGATCCTTTGAGCTTCTCTGTATGTCGGAGTGCAGTACAGAGCCTATGATAGTTTATTATTCACTTCCCTTTTTACCAGCTTCTGGACAGCAAATACCCATGTCTGAGTTTTAAAAATCTCGTTAACTGTCCAATATCCTTGAGGTACTCATGGGCTTAAGCAAGTGATAAGCAGCCAAATGGCTGTCCGATAGATTATTTTTCTGACACACGGTTTAGCCTGGTGCTGTTTTTGATTAGTGCACTCATGAAACCACTAAGGAGAACAGCAGGCAAAAAAGAATATGTTATCTCCAATAATAAACACCCAGTATTTAACCTGCTTGTGAGGAACAATGTTCTGCATAGTGCATATCATGCTTGGGCTTGAGGAAGGATAAAGACTAATGTGACAAGTGACACCTGGCTCAAACTATTCAACTCCCTGAAATGTGTACACACACAAGCCATGGAAGGTTTGCAGTGCACTTCTTCCAACGTTTCCAAAAAACAGCTTAACAGTTCCTAACTCCATGGTAAACTCTGACAAAGTTCTCATTCTTGCAATTGAAAAAATATCTTACCTGGAGAGTGCCATGGAGCATCCTGCCCCATTGTGGCTGAGCTAGTGTTGTTTGTATCAATCCACTGCATATTGCAATCCATTGAGGTACTCCGGCTCGGTGCTTCTAGAAAAAAAGAAAGTGAAGGAGAATATATACTAATAGTGATCTTGTTATTCTGCCCAACATTACCTAAATTCAGTATACCTCTCTTCCTATAACCCCACATTTGAATAATTCTACTTATCTAAAGATTACGAATGTCCCCAGCAAGATTTAAAAATGTGACTTCCAATATTCTTAACTGCAATTCGAACTAACATCCAATTTCTAAGGGATAGAATGGGTATACAAAAGCATCTACTCAGGTAAACTGTCATTCTTCACACTGTGTAAGCTTTCTTTTTGCATGTCTTCATCCCACTAATCACAAAATAAGCATTTCCTCTTTGTACCGAGTGATCTGGTTCACACATAACAAAAACCCATATGGGTTAAGTATGGGTTGTCATTGAATCATGGGTTGTTGTTGAATCATGGGTTGTAGTTACATGCGAACCATGCACTATGATTTAACTATAGGTTGCTAACCACAAGTAACCCAGGAAGTGAATCCATGATTTGTTGTTGGGTTGTGAACTCTGGGGTCTTCTTGGTTAACAACCCATAGTTAAACCATAGCACAGGGTTTGCAATTAACGACAACCCACGATTCAGCAACAACATGTAGGCCTGGTTTGTATATAACACTAACCCATGGTTTATTTAAACCATGGTTTGTTGCCCTACCCTGGATTTGTCTGGCAGATGACTGAATAAACCATGGTTTGTTTTCTCAGTCCCCAGATTGTTTATGTCCCTCCTCCTTTGCTCGCTCCCTCCCTGAATCCCAACTGCCTTTGTGATACTGCAGTACTGGCATATAAAGAGGCTGGGTTTTTTGACCCATTTTGCCTGCTGCCTCTGTAGCCTGGGGAAACAACCCATGAAAAATCCACAATTCTGGTTTTGCATGTAAACCCATGGTTTAAACAACCCAGAGTATACAACCCAACAACAAACCATGGGTTCTCTTTGTGGGCTTTGTGGTTAACAACCCAGTCAACCAATAGCTCTGGGTTCGCATGTAACAACAAACCATGATTCAACAAACCATGGTTAATTAAGCCATGGTTTGTCATTATGTGTGAACGAGATCATACTCAACCCATACTCTGGGTTGTCGGTACATGAAAACCCGGCCATAGCTTGCAATGGGATACAAAAAACACCATTCTCCTCTGCACCTGTAAACTTATACAGATGGCCACTCAACCACCCAGACTTTATCATATTTCTGCACCTGATGTCATCCGTTGACTAAGCTATCCCTTGGAGAGAAAGCTCATCCTCAGATCATTTGTCATCAGTATGAGCTCACTGTTATGGTCAAAACATACTCCAGTGGTATCTGTTTTGCATAACATTAGAGGGGCAATGAAGCCTCATCAGAAGAGCAAGAAAACTATCATAAACTTGTAAGATACTAGCACCATTACAAATGATGCACAGCAGTAAGAAATAGATGTGTTTTGCAAAGAAAAACGTCATGGAAAACTGCCTATGTAGCAAAAGACCTTTCGGGATTCAGTGCCACTATTGCTAAGAGCCCTCTAGAGCTTGAGCCAAAATATCCTGCAGCACAAAACTAAGTATAAAGGCTTAGCTACAATTACAAGGATATTAAGGTAAACAAGACAAGGTGCCCCATGTGAAAAGACCCACTGTCATCAGTTACAATATTAGAAAAGGTGTAAATGGAACATTCTACATAACTGATAGAACTAAGTGAGGAAATGATAATTGGCTCCAGGTGACCTAGTTTTACTAAATTATTCCTTGCCTCCAGGCATTGTGTGTCATGGCACATCTTGCTCACTGCTACTCTCTTATATAATTATATTACACATTACATAATCTGGGTAACATGGCTTAACATGTACAAAGCAGGCTGGATAAATCAACCTCCATATCCTTTCCAGCCCTTTACAAACAACAGTGTCCACAAGAAGAATGTTAAAACAAGTAGACATAAATTGCTACTGGTGAGCAAGCAGAAGGCAATGAAACCTAGATCTAACCTCCTATTCTTTAGATTTAAGCAATACAAATATGGAGAACCAGACACAAAATAGTGAGATATAAACAGAACTGAAAAATATAGCAGTCTTGGTGCATAACAGATCCTTTGTAAGGAGTTTTGACTTAGCCCCCCACCCCATTGAAATTTCAACCTTAAAAAATGAGTACTTCAGCACTAATTAGTATGATATAGTATTAAATTAGTCACCTAAGACCTGATTGAACTACAATGCAGTAGTTTCCATTTCAAGTTTCTATTTACAAACTGCCCAATGCTGTGGGGAATGCGGAGTGATTGGTTTCAGCAAGGCCAAACCAAACAGTAGCTATGGTATTCTCCATCAGCAAAGTCTGTTCCACCGCCAAAGCGTCCAAGGGCAAAGACTGCCATAGCGACTCAGTCAGGAGCCCGGGGGGGGGGGCGCTGCTCGGGCACGGCTGTTACTTCCTCCCGTGTCCCTCCCACAACAAACCGAGTCGCAGGGTGCGGGGGCTAGCCCCCTACAAACCCTGCTTCCTCCTTGGCCGGCTCTGACCGTGGGTCACCGCTCTAGCCCCCCTGACCCCAAAGCCTGAACGGGGGAGGCTCCTGGGAACGGGGCCGCCCGTCCCTCAGGACCTGCTGGCTGCGATAAAGGAACCAACCAGCTAGCTTTGCAAAAGGGGCACCCGGAGACGTTGACCAAATCCCACTCACCACGACTCTCACCAGCGCCGCCATAATTCTTCAAGGACGTGCTTCCGCTTCCGCGAAACATCAAAGTACTTCCGTTCTTCCATCCGCCGCCGGGAACTCCAAAAAGGCCTCCTCTAAACTTGATGTTTTTGCCATAGCGGAGTGTGCCCGGTGCACGCCTCCGTGGGAACGCGTTCTAGGACTCCCTTCGTAGCTTCGTGCCTCTGCGGTTGTAGCTTGGCGCCGGTAGCGCAGCAGAGAACGTGACTTGTGGGCGCTCCCGTGGAGGGTGGAAGCGCAAGGGGAGTAAGCCGATGCCTGCGGGTGAGCACGCAACTCGTGTTCATGGGGATGGCAGGAGACGGTTTCCCTAGGAAAAGAGGATCCTGCAGGAGGAAGGAAGGAGGCTTCTTCTATTCTTATCCTCCTTGAAGTCTGTTCTCTCAGTGCCTGGCTCGAAACCTCGACAACTTGATGAGGAGGGGAGGAAGGTGCCAACAAGAATGTGCAGAGTGCATCTTTCTTCCACCAGTCAGTAGCCACGACCAGGTCTTATCCACCTGGGGTTAGCTGGCAAGCCTAATCTTAGCTAAGTTGGCACCTTTTTTTCCTGGCCCGGTCTTGTGCTCTTAAGACATTTTAGGAACATAAGAAGAGCCGTGCTGGATCAGATCAAGGTCCATCTAGTCCAGCATTCTGTTCACACAGTGGCTGAGCAGCTGCCCACAGGAAGCCCACAAGCAGGATATGAGCGCAACACCACCTTCCTGCCCATGTTCCCCAGCAACTGGAACACATAGTACATAGGCATACTGCCTCTGATACTGGAGCTAGAATATAGCCATCAGGACTAGTAGCCATTGATAGCATTATCCTCCAGGAATTTGTCCAATCCCCTTTTAAAGCCATCCAAATTGGCAGCCATCACTACATCTTGTAGTTTAACTATGCACTGTGTGAAGAAGTACTTTATCTGTTCTGAATCTCTCACCAATCCTAGAAGCATGGGATGACCCTGGGTTCTAGTATTATGAGAGAGGGAGAGAAATGTCTCTCTATCCAGTTTCTCCGCACCATTTATAATTTTGTACACCTCAATCATGTCTCCCCTTGCTTGCCTTTTTTTCTAAGCTAAACAATCACAGTTGTTGTAACCTTTCCTCATAGGGAAGTTGCTCCAGCTCCTTGATCCTTGGAGTAGCCCTTTTCTGCACTTTTCCCAACTCTACAGGGCAAGATGGTGCACTGTCCCCATTCCATGTACAAAAAGCAACTAGACTGACAGTTCAGTCTTGCTTCAACACCTGAGTGTAGCAGGCTAGTTTATTTATTTTATTTATTATATTTATACCCCGCCTTTTTTCCTGCAAGGAACCCGAGGCGGCTTACATAATCCTCCTCCTCTATTTTATCCTCACAACAACCCTGTGAGGTAGGTATAGGGCAGGCTGTGTGACACACACAGGTCTGTCCTCCAAAATCTCGCTGCTTCCCACCCTCCCAGAATCTGTTCCCTGAGGCGGCTGCGTCATTCTACCTAATGGTAGGAACAGCCTTGCTTAACAGCATCTCAACACAGAGATACTTACCAGGTGAGGCCTTATCTGCCACTTATCCCTATGCCAGGAAAAGCTTCACTTCCTCTGTGTCAGTGTGTCAGGCTGTTGTTCAAGGCATAGGGGAGGAGGGTTAAAAATAAAAATTGAATCCTAGCTGAGGCCAAGGGCCACTTGGAAGCCCTGCTCACTAATCTCAGATAAGTAGAATTGGCAGATCTCATGACATAACAGCTGTATGATGGGATTCCTGCTGAAATCTTTAAAGAAGGCCCCCCCGAACTTGTACAACATCTTCATAAACTCATCGAAAAAATCTGGATAAGAGAAAAGATCCCAGAAGACTTCAGGGATGCCATAATTACCACTCTCTTTAAGAAGGGTGATAGAACAGGCTGTGGTGTGGAAACTATCGGGGCATATCTCTCTTTGCTACCACAGGTAAAATATTTGCTGGGATTCTCGCAAACGGTCTTCTATCTATTTCAGAAGAGATCCTCCCTGAATCTCAATATGGTTTCTGCCCCTCTAGAGGGACAGTAGACATGATTTTTACTGCACATCCGCTCCAAGAAAAATGCTGGGAGCAAAATCAACCCCTTTATATGGCATTTATTGATTTTGCTAAGGCCTTTGATACTGTAGACCGAACGGCTCTCTGGACTGTCCTTATGAAAATTGGATGCCCCAATAAATTTGTGAATATCTTGTAACTTCTCCATGACATGACGGCAACGGTTTTGGACAACAACGGCTCTCATGGTGCTCCATTTAAAGTGGGATCAGGTGTTAAACAGGGATGTGTTATCGCGCCAACATTATTTGCTATTTTCATCGCCATGATTTTACATCTTGTCGAGGGGAAACTTCCCACTGGTGTGGGAATTATATATCGAACAGATGGAAAGCTTTTTAATCTCAGTAGGCTGAAAGCAAAAAGTAAGGTAATTACAACCTCTGTTGTGGAACTTCAGTATGCTGATGATAATGTGGTCTCTGCACATTCAGAGGATGATCTCCAAACTATCCTAAATGCTTTTGCGGAAGCATATGAAAAACTTGGTCTCTCACTTAACATAAAAAACCCCAAAGTGCTACATCAGCAAGTGCAAGTTAACCCTTTGGTGATGCCATCTATCCAGCTTGGTGGGGCAATACTGGAAAATGTCGATCATTTTCTCTATCTTGGCAGCTATCTTTCTGCTACAGCCAACATTGACACTGAAATCCAGCATCGTTTGAGCTCCGCAAGTGCCGCATTTTCTCGAATGAAACAGAGTGTTTGAGGATCGGGATATCTGTAAGGAGACCAAAACACTGGTTTATGAAGCAATTGTACTACCAACTTTATTGTATGCCTGAGAAACATGGACGTCATTTCCACCTCCTTGAAAGATTTCATCAACGTTGCCTCCGGAAAATCCTGCAAATTACTTGGGAAGATAAGCGAACAAATGTCAGTGTACTGGAAGAAGCAAAAACTACTAGCGTTGAAAAAATGATCCTTCAACGCCAACTTCTTCAATGGACTGGTCATGTTGTTCGAATGTCTGACTGCCGTCTCCCAAAGCAGTTACTTTATTCCCAACTCAAGGATGGAAAGCGGAATATCGGTGGTCAGTACAAGAGGTTTAAAGATGTTCTTAAGACTAATCTTAAAAAATGTAATATAAATATCGAAAACTGGGAAGCTCTGGCCCATGAATGATCTAAATGAAGGTTGGCCTTTCACAAAGGTTACATGGACTTTGAAGAAGCCTGAGTGCAAGGTGAAAGGGAGATACGTGCTAAACAAAAAGCACGTCAAACGAATCCTTTACAGCACCATCTTCCATCTGGTAACCTGTGTCCTCACTGTGGGAAGCTGTGTGGATCTAGAATTGGCCTTCACAGTCACTTGCGGACCCATCACTAGAGTCTACACAATTTTTTTAGAATTTCCTCCTTTTATAATTTTCTTTTTGTAATTTTATCCTGGAAGACAATCTTACTCGGTCACGAGTGATCGCCTACTACTAATGACTTTAAAGGTTTCCATCTTGGATCTAAGTAAGAACACCAATTTGGAAGAAATGGCTGGTTCATAACGATATTTCTGTTTGTCCACTGAATGCTGTTAGGCCAATCCTATAACATGTTTAATCAGAAATCCCATTTCATTTAGTGAGACTTACTTTCAAGTAAGCATGCATAGGATTGCATGTGGAGGAGGGACACGTAACACTTAGTAAATACATGTTCAGGAACTGTGAACAACCAAGGAACGTGGGGGCACATTTATCTCATGTTTTCATACATGTGTTTGCCACATAATACACAACGCATGCAATTAAAAAGTGTGAATTCAACTTTCCCATAATGTATGATGCAGCCCTAAATCACATTGTGTTTGCTGCAATTTGCAATCTGCCTATATGTCCTTGGGCACAACTTGGAGAGCGCAATCCCAGGGACCATAGGATAATTTGAATTCTCCCAAGATTGGAGACAGTGTTCTGACCTCAGAAGTGAGAGTCAGAGATCCTTCAACCCCTCGCAGAAAATGGGACGTTCCAGTGGGCTGGGAGGTGAGGAAACCAGAGAGGCCAGGATATGATTTATCCTAGGCCTCCTCCAGCCTCCTTCCCTCCCTCTCCAAAGCACCCTTGCTGGATGGGCGGAATAGCCTATCTAGTGAAAAAACAGACTGGAGGGTGGAGAGGCAAAGATAGCTTCTGCTGCTCCCCTGGCCCTGTTGACTTCTGCCCAGCAGGGCATAGGAATCTCGGAAGCCCCTGAAGCATTCTAAACTCATTATCTAAATTCATTATTTAGATAATGAATTTAGTATTAATTCATTAATTCATTAAGTATTTCCAATACCTTCAGCTTCAACTTTCCTTTATAGATAATGCATTCTAAATTCATTATTGTCCTTTCTTATGAATTGTCCACTTTCCCCCCAAAATCAGAGCTTAAGCCTGGGCTGGGCAACTCAATATTCAACTAGTGGTAACTGACACATTGTGCCTAAACATTAGCAATGGGGAATTTGCCAGCATAATGACCATACTGCAGTGCTTTGTGAAATGGTACTGGTTTAACTATTAATACGCTCCATTCTAAGTACTAAATAAAGGACTGCCATGGCAACTAATATAAGTAATGCAGGCTGGGGTGGTGCCACTCCAGAGGGTGTTGACTTTTGATAGGGATATGAGCAATTTTACACATCTTATTATTAGTAATAGTAATCAGAGAACCAGTAATCATAGCAAAAGTGCATGTTCACTCTGGTACAGCCTAGCTTTGAGATTAAACATATCAGATACTCCCAATTTTTACACTGGCACTTCAAATTTAAGAATAAACATTGATACCATCTTAATTAATATAAATTGCAGATGTTTAGGAAATGCCTGCGGGGGGAACCCCCCCCAAAGAAATAATCTCAAATTGGTGTCAACTTTAAACTCTTCTTTTTATTAACATTGGGGTCTTCCTAGACTCACCTCTCCAGTCTTTTACACTACAATAACACTCTAGCTTCAAAACAAATTATCTGGCTTTGTGGATTATAGGTGGGATGGGATTTAGAATGATTAAGCTAATTGTTTGTTCAAATGGAATCAGAACAGGTTTTGGCATTTAGACTAAAAGGATTTGCTTTTGTTTTAAAACCAATTTAGGCTCAGTTTTAGGGTATTTATTTTTACCCTACCTTTTGACTTTAAAGGTGGCTTGAAAACAAATCACATAAAACATGGATCTGTGCCACTTTCTTAAACCACCAACAGAGCTGAGAAGAGCCAAATGGTGATTGATCCCAAGCAGGCCAGTAGAGGACGTGCTGCTGTCTTGCCTCTAATGACAACAAAAGGGACCTTGCTGACCTCTCTCTCTTGGATGAAGCCAGGTAGTATGGCTACAGATGGACAGTGTTCTTGCAGGGGCAGAGCCACATGCAGTATTTCTCAGCCAGGCCAATGGTGGAGTCCCTGCTATCTTTCCTTCTATCCATCATTCCATCTGCAATTCCAACAAGGCTCTATCTTGCCTCTTCCTGCTTTCAACTTGCTTCATCAGCTAGAAGTCCCCTCCTCAATCCATCTTTCTCATGGGAAGAGGCTCGACGTGTAGAAGAGTCAATTTGCTACTGAGCATCTTGCAAAGATTGTCATATATACTAAATACATATGGAATGAGGGGATCGGCCACTATATGAAGAATGAGGGGATCAGCAGTCCTTGGCTTGATTAGGACCAATAGGGAAGAGTTAGTTGATGAGGTGAAAGTAGTAGGAACTTTGTAGTAGCCAGTGTGGCGTAGTGGTTAGGGTGTTGGACTGGGACTCGGGAGATCCGGGTTCTAGTCCCTGCTCTGCCATGAAACTCACTGGGTGACTTTGGGCCAGTCACTGACTCTTAGCCTAACCTACCTCACAGGGTTGTTGTGAGGATAAAATGGAGAGGAGGATGAGGATAATGTAAGCCACCTTGGGTTCCTTGCAGGAAAAAAGGCGGGGTATAAATATAATAAATAAATAAATAAATTTGGGGGAAAGTGACCATGTAATGCTTGTGTTCTTGATTTTAAGGAAAACTTAAAACACCCTAGTGTCGTCAGATATGTACCTTGGACTTCAGAAAAGCTGATTTTAATAAACTCAGAGCAATGGTAAGTAGGATTATATGGCAAGAAATCCTAACAGGAAGAGGAGTTCAAGAGGGCTGGGAGTTCCTAAAAAATGAGATACTAAGTGTGCAGTCAGAAACAATCCCAATGAGAGGGGAAAAAATGGAAGCCAAGAGAAGAAGCCAATGTAGCTACACAAAAGGCATAGTGATGATCTGAAAATATAAAAGGACACACAAATAGGAAGTGAAAGGAGGGACAGTCACTAAGGAAGTGTACAGGCAGTGAGGCAGATAGCCCGGAATTGCAGAGATGGTGTCAGGAAGGCTAAAGCTCAGAATAAGCTGAGATTGGCAAGGGATGCTAAGAATAACAAGAAGGGCTTCTTCAGATATGTTAAAAGTAAAAGGAGGTCAAAAGTGATGGTAGACCAGCAGCGCAACAAAGATGGCAAAATGCTGACGGGTGACAAAGAAAACGTGGAACTCTTCAACTCCTATTTTGACTCAGTCTTCACCCAAAAGAGGATCTGTGTTTCATCTGGCATATGTGACAAACAGGCTGAAAGAATAGGAGTTCAGCTTGAGGTTGACAGAGAGATAGTTAGGGAATATCTAAGCACCTTTGTATGAGTTCAAGTCTCCAGGTCTAGATGAATTGCATCCTAGGGTGTTGAAGGAACTAGTGGACGGACTCTCAGAACCTCTTTTCTATTATCTTTGGGAAATCCTGGAGAACAGGTGAAGTACCAGAGGACTGGAGGAGGGAAAATATTGTCTCTGTCTTCAAAAAGGAATATCCGGGGAATTATAGAGCAGTCAGCCTGACATCAATACCTGGAAAGATTCTAGAGCAGATTATAAAACACTTGATCTGTAGGCACCTTAACACTAATGCGGGGATCACTGGAAGCCAGCATGGATTTGTCAACAAGTCCTGCCAGACTAATGTTATTTTATTTTTAAATTGGGTAGTAGATCAGCTGTGGACATAATATATCTTGACTTCAGCAAGGCATTTGACAAAGTGCCCCATAATATTCTGATTAGCAAGCTAGTTAAGTGTGGGCTGGATGGCACTAATTCTGGGCAGATCCACAGTTGGCTTGAGAGCTGTACTCAAAGGGTGCTCGTCAATGGTTCCTCATCAAACTGGAGGCAGGTATCAAGTGAGGTGTCGCAGGGTTCGGTCGTAGGCCCTGCACTCTTTGACATTTTTATTAATGACGAGGAAGAGGTGGGTGGAATGCTTACCAGATTTTCAGATGACACAAAATTGGGTGGGATAGCTAATACCTTAGAAGACAGAAACAAAATTCAAAATGATCTTGATAGGTTAGAAAACTGGGCAGAAAATAACAGAATGACTGGGTTCGCATGACACATTAAACCTCAGTAGGTTTACCGTCCGAGTAAACCGACTGACTGGGTTCATACAACATGCTAAACCTCCGTAGGTTACGATGCAGAGTGGCTTAGTGTGTTTGTCAGGGCCCCGGTCCTGCAATCACACATTCTAGCACTCTGACACCAGATACTCCAAATCAGTGAGATCCTTTTATTACAGCAAATCCCACGGCATAAGCTTAACGGTTACAGTCTTCAGAA
Organism: Shinisaurus crocodilurus; assembly: GCA_021292165.1. Classification (NCBI taxonomy): domain Eukaryota; kingdom Metazoa; phylum Chordata; class Lepidosauria; order Squamata; family Shinisauridae; genus Shinisaurus; species Shinisaurus crocodilurus. Next base: position 225,424,632 of record CM037877.1, read on the forward strand.
ATCATATAGCTGATGGCATTTTGCTACAGGCTCTTGAAATGGTTCCACATCAAGGTAGGGGACTAGAATGTCTCTTAAATACCAAATTCCCCGACATTCCACCCCAAGGGAAGGATCGGAGCCAATCCCTAATGCTCCTCGGACAAGGGAAGGATTGGAGGTTTCAGAGCCTCTGTGAGTTTAAAGTGGCATGCAGTCCTGCCCCTTGTGTCTAGTTCTGGACACCACACTTTTAGAAGGATTCATATAAATTGGAATGAGTTTAGAGAAGGGCAACAAAGATCATCAGCCGACTAGAAAGTAAGTCCTATTGGGAAAGATTGAAAGAACTGGGTATGTTTAGCCTTGAGAAGAGAAGGCTGAGGGGAGGATATGATGATAGCACTTTTCAGGTGCCTAAAGGGTTGTCACGCAGAAGAGGACTGCAACCTGTTCTCTATCATCCAAGACTGTAGGACATAAAATAATAGGCTTGTTACAGGAAGACAGATTTTGGTTGAACATCAGGAAAAACTTCCTATCAGTCAGAGCAGTCAGACAATGGGACCAACTGCCTAGGGGTGGGGTGGGCTCTCCCTCGCTGGAGGTATTCAAGCAAATACTGAACAGCCATCTGTGAGGAATGCTTAATATGGATTCCTGCACTGAGCAGGGGGTTGGCCTAAATGGCCCCTTACAACTCTATGATTCTATGAAATGGAGCACATCTGGCCATGCAGAAATAGTTACCATAAATAAAATATTTCCGGGTTTGTGTGTTTATTTATTGATTTGATTTGTACCCTGTCTTTCTACCACAAATGGCACTCAAGGTGGCTTACAATCACTAATAAAACTTGATAAAAACAATCCTAAGCAAATGCATTAAAACACAATTAAAAACACAACAGAGTAAAAACAGCATCCAGCTCAACAAACCTGCCTATGCACCAAAGGCCCACTTGAATAATGTGGTCTTTGCCTGCCTGCAGAAGGACAGTAGAGAGGAAATGAATCTAGCCTCCTTTGGCAGAAAGTTCTGCAGCCAGGAAGTGGCCACTGGGAAGGCCCTCTTTCACATTGCCACCAAACATGCCTCTGAAGGCGGTGGTTTCAAAAGAAGGGCCTCTCCCGAAGATCTTAAGAATCGAGCAGGCTTGTATGGGAGAAGGCGGTCTTTCAGGTGGCCTGGTTCCAAGCCATATAGGTCTTTATAGGTCATAGCCAGCTCTTTTAATTCTACCTGGAAAAAAGCTGGTAGCCAGTGAAGCTATTGTAACAAGTGTGTCGTGTGCTCCCTATAACCAGCCCCAATCAACAATCTGGCTGCAGCATTCTGTACAAGCTGGAAGTTTTTGAAGGCAGCCCCATGTAGAGCACATTACAGTAGTCCAAATGGCATGTAACTAAGGCATGTGTGATGGTGGCCAGATAAGTTGTCTCTTGGAATGGACACGGTGCATTTGCCTCAGCTGTGCATACACACTCCTGGCCACTGCCAAAACCTGGACATCCAGGTTCAAGGCTGAGTCCAGAAGTACATCCAAACTGGGAGCCTGAGTCTTCAGGGGGAGTATAACCCACTCCAGCACAGGTTGAATCCCTACTCCCTCATCTGCCCTTTCACTAACCAGGAGCATCTCTGTCCTTTCTGGATTAACTTTCAATTTGTTTGCCCTCATCCAGTCCATTACTGGCAGACACTGATTTAGAACTAGAACAGCTGCCTTGGATTTGAATGGAAAGGAGAGGTAGGGTGTTCAAGCCCTACCCGACATGGGTTCTGTCTAGAAAACAATACAGTCCTGCATTCTTTTAAAAACACACACACGTAAATTGGCTTTATTTTACAGTCAATAAGATGAAAATATTTTGGGTGAACAAAGAATATGAAAACTATTCAATATCAGGCTCACGCTGGCTCAGCTTGTCTTAGTGTGGAAAGCTAAGCAGGGTCAGGCCTGGTTATTACTTGGATGGGAGACCCCTCCTCTAGTTTCCTGCATTGAGCAGGGGGTTGGACTTGATAGCCTTGTAGGCTCCTTCCAATTCTATGATCTATGAAATCTATGAAACCCAGTCCCAGTCCCCCCTCTTAACTGGTCATTCCCATCTAAGGTTCACCTCGGAAGGCTATGAATCGAGGGTGCATCATTGTGCCGCTATTCTGTATTTTCCTTCTTAACGAATTTTCTTCAGTAAAAGAAAAGACAGAAGAAGCCATGAGACAACACGGGAGGGTTACAAGTTAAGGGCCATATTGCCTGGGCTTCTTGTAAAATTCCATGGGGGAGGCAGGGTGTTGGTGCCATATAAGCCTTATCTGGAAGCAGCCCCATTCTCCTGTTTGGCTTGGTTAAGTCACCCCAGGCATAGCTCGGTCTACCTATATAAATTCTCTGTGTGAAATGGTAATGCCGTTTGAATTAAACTTTCCCTTCATTCGCAGAATCTTCCTGGCTGAAGAAGAGTTTATTCCCTGAGCAGTATAAATGTTTGTGAACATTCCATGACATTATACCAGCTCAGTCAGTAGTCACTGCCAGAAGTTTCTTTTTGAAAAACACACACAACACAGCTTTTTTTAATTATAAAATTTCAACAAAAGAAAAGAAAAAGGAGAAAAAAAGAGAAGAAAATGTGGCTACATATTTTAATATATCAGTTTCTCTCTCTCTCTCTCTCTCTCTCTCTCTCTCTCTCTGTGTGTGTGTGTGTGTGTGAAAATACAGGTTTCTAAGAACTATACATAAGCTTCAACAAAACTTGAACTTCCAGAAGTTTCACCACCACAAAATCCTTTAGGCTATTTACAATATGCAATTCTTGTAACCATACAATATGCAATTCTTGTAACCAACATAATTAATATAATTAGTGGAGTTAATGTATTTGGCACCACAACCACATTAATAATAGGTGAAGTTTCTATGATCTAGTGCCTTGGTTTCACTTGTGGTGTACGTGTACCCTCTCTTGAGGACAAGTACATAACAAGGAAGTTGCAGAGTGTTTTGGGGACTGAACTTATTTAACTGAGGTTTCTTTTATTTTTGTTTGCTGTGATGCTTTCCGCTATGTAGTTGTGCCTTGTTTCTTGTTCTGTGATCTCAGGTCTTATTTGGTGGTTTCTCCACAAGTTAGTTATTGGTCATTCAATTGCTGCACTGGACCAGACTCTATATATCTGCCAGTGCAGTCTGCTTTTATCCTGTTGGGATTTTGTTTCACAGTTCTGAAGCCAAAATCAACTCACAGCACAACTTTCTTGCCTTCCGTATGGCTTGCTGTCACCATCCGTTTTCTATCAATCATGCCAAGATTTTTCTTTTCCTTTTCTAGCCCATGCAGTCAAGGTAATAACAAAATGCTTTGGTGTTCTTGTTCTTGTTTTCATTTCAAGTTATATCCTTCCTTTGCTTTGTGGCCAAGGTGTTTGTAGATACAATTAAAGCAGATTCCACATGTGTTTGTTAAAAGTTTGTACTTGAAAGTTGATGGATTCAGATGGATTCCTGCAGGGTCTTGGGAATCTTCCAGTTGGCATGGTTGCCACTTTGGTCAAAGCCCTGATCTCTCTGTGGAATATATGAAGATGACCTAGACTGTAAATATGATAGCTCCTAGGCATCCTATCTTACTGAGTAAAGGTCAATTGGCTACTTGGTACTCCAGGGAACTGGCAGCAGTGAAACTGTTGGGACAATGTCTAGACTGCAAGTGGAGGAAACCACAGGCTGAGTCTGACCAAACACAGGTTATAGCACATCTTAGAGCTTACTCTGTGGTGATGATGTCAAAGGCAGAATACTTTTCTGCCACCATTGTATTGCATCTACACAGTTTTCTTCGGCACAGCTATTTTGGACTACAAGGGACCTTCTTGGGGAGGGGGCAGGGTAATCTTGGGGAACTTTGGTGGCCCACAATGACTTATCACAACCATCTCAACTTAGAGTCCACTCTGAATGCAGTTTATGTACGGAATGTGTCCAAGGAAATTGTTTGGATGCATCTCAGCCATTGCAGCCTGATGATGTGGACAAGGTGCTTAGAGGAATTTGGTCTACTACCTTCCTGCTTTAATTCTGGCCCCTCCTGACTCATAGTCATAACAGGGGGCTGACTGTCTGGGTCCAGAAGGTGATCATTGATTCTTTAAGGGAGGGAGTGGTGCTGGCTGCCTTTAAGGAGTTGGTTGTGTGGCCATTCTTAAAGAAGCCCTCCCTGGATCCTGCAGGATTGGTCCAACTATTGGCCAGTTGCTAACCTGCCCTTTGGGGGAAAGGTGCTCAAGCTGGTAGTGGCTGAAGAACTCCAGGCATTGTTGGATGATACTGATTATCTTGATGGAACTTTTAACTGGCTTCTGACCATTGCTCAGCACTGAAACAACCTTGGGTGTCCTGATATGAGCTCTGTGTATTTGATTGATAGCACCCTGAATCTTTGGGTTTCATATCTGAAAGTACTGTAATTAATAATGCCATCATTCTGGAGAAGGGATGGGCATTTAAGTTGTATCCAAATAGATGTAACTGGGTTGAAAGTTCCAACGAACAAACCCAATGGGATTTAGAACTGCACTATACATTATGGGAAAGATGAATTCACACTTGCTAATTGCATGCTTTGTGTATTATGTGGGAAACACATCTATGAAAATGTGTTTCCCACATAATACACAAAGCATGCAATTAGCAAGTGTGAATTCATCACACTTGCTAATATACACCCAGGCTCCTTGGTCATTCACAGTTCCTAGGCATGTATTTACTACGTATGTGTAATATGTCTCCCCTCTACGTAACAGGTTACAATCCTTTGCATGCTCACTTAAAAGTAAATCTGTCTAGGATTGGAATTTGGGGCACTATACTCTGCTGTTTCCATTCCTGCCTGGCACATTGGCTCCAGAAGATGGTGCTGGGGGACTACTGCTCTGCCCTGTGTCACTTGTGCTATGGAGCTCCACAAGGCTCTATTTTGTCCCCCCATTCTGTTTAACATCTGCATGAAGCTGCTGAGTGAGTTTATCCAGGGATTTGAGGTGCGATGTCAGATTCAGTTGTAGCAGTGTACCAGAAGCTGCCTGAGATCAGTAACTGATTAGATGAGCCAGATAAGATGGAAGTACTATTGGTTGGTGGGTTCTTCTGATTGTGGAGGTGGTGCTCATCCTGTTCTGCATGGAGTTGCACTCCCCCTTAGGGATCAGATTTACAGTGTGGAGGGTGCTGATAGATCTGGCTCTTATGTTAGAGATACCCAGATGGCATCAGTAGCACAAGATAGCCTGGCCACAATTATTCATAGCTTGGCAACACCCAGATTAGAATACTGCAATATGTTGTACCTAGGAATGTCCTTAAAGACTACTTGGAAATTTGGATTGGTGCAAAATATGGCAGCTGTATCTTACTAGTGTTAAGGAATCTCCATTGGCTCCATATGTGTTTCTCAGTACAATTCAAGGTACTGTTCTTGAGCTTTAAAACACAGCACAGGTTGATTGGGACCTGGGTAGGACCTCTTACTTCCATCTGAATCTGTCCAGTCATGGAGAACATTTTCATTGAGATTTTTTCTTTCGGCTCTACTGCTTTCAGACTAAAAGCCAAGGCAAATAAAAACACATTTTAACCTGGAACTTAAAACTTAAAGTAGGTGCTGAGTGGGCATTCCCAGGAAGGGCATTCCCAAGATGGCCCTGTCTCTGGTCACCACTCCCTTTCTAGGATCGACTGTCCTGCAGGATCAATTGCTGGTTATGGAGTCAGCACAGTAAATCTTCCTGCTGTGATGGTCACAGAGGAGCAACCTTAAGAAAAAGATGCCTCTGAGAGAACTGGTTTGGACTCACGTCATGACTGAGATGCGGGTCTGATACATTGGGGGCCCAATGCCAAGAGATGATGGCCCAGGGCATGGGGAGATCCCAGGAAGAACTGGGTCAAAATGAGGTCAGTATACCTGACACTGCTGGGATTTCCCCATCATTTGGGGGACAACATGTGCTGGTGTGCACAGACAATGGTGCACATCAGTTTGCAAGGTGGAAACAGACAACAGCATCTCCAGGAGGAAGCATTGCTGATACTGTTCAAGGCAGATGATAAATCATTGTTGCTTATGCCTGAACTCCTGAGAGAGGGGTGGGTGGGAAGCTGAATGTGTGTGTAGTCTGTCTCAGAAGAAAGCACCATCATCAGGGTGAGCAGTCTCTTTACTAAAAGTATTCATTCAAATCGCCACAAGATGAGTATTGAAATTTCCACAACAAACAATAAAACATAGTTCTTCCGGTTCAGTGACCTAAAGGTGGAGGACATGAATGCCTGTTGGCCAACTGATTTGCATAGTTGTTGTACCATTGTTAGGGAAACAAGCAGACCAACCCCAGGAATATATCAAGATGTAAACTTGGGGTGAGGGGCAAAGTTACTTTTGTGTGGTACGCCACTAGAGTAGGCTTGCATAGGACCTCCTCATGATGTCTGATAATGATGTTGTTGATGATAGTGAAGCTATCGGAAAGATGACCATGATCTGTGAGTAAAGGAGTTTGAAAGAACTCTGTTTCAATGAACAGATAACTACATAATAGGATTTAGATTTGCTGGGACTCTGAACCGCTGGATGGCAGTGAGCTGATGCAATAGTGGCAGGAAAGAATGACTTTTTTCCTGTCATCACCACCACAGAGCAGGACTTGAAACGGGCTCATGCCCATGATAAAAGAGCCCACCCCCAGAGACAAATGGATCAAGGAGGATTCCTGAATGTTCCTGGGGATTTTCCTACTGCTAGAACTGTTGATCCTATCAAAGTCCTGATTGACTAGTGGAATAGAAAGATGACGAGGGCAGTTGACATGATTGCTCCTAAGTGCCCTGTCCTATTGCACAGAGCTCAGGCTCCTTCATTTTCTGAAGAGCTTAGGCAGACAGCTAGAGTGTTGGCAGAGGAAAACTCAGGATGAATCCAACTGAACATGGGCAAGAGCCCATTTCAAGGCCTACTCCATGGTGTTGATGGCAGCAAGGACGTCATTCTTTCCTACCACCATTGCATCAGCACAGTCTTATCCAGCAGAGTTGTTTCAAGTTGTAAAGGGGCTGTTATATTCTGGGCCCCAGAGCAGTGAAAGGGAGTTTTCAGCAACCTTCTGTGAGGAGTTTGCAAGGCACTTTGCTGAGAATATTGCTCACATCTGTTCTGACTTGGACTCAACATTGAGAGCAGGCTTGGGGTGGTGATTGAGGCAGCTGCTTGTCCAGTTTTGATTAGTTTCAGCATGTTCAACCTGAGGATGTGGACAAGTTGCGTGGAGAATTGAGGCCAATCACTTGTTTGTCGGATGCTTGTCCATCCTGGTTAGTAAAAACTTCCAGAGAGGGGCTGGCCAGCTGGCTGGTGGAGGTGGTAAATGCTTCCTTGGGGGAGGGTTGTGTCCCAAGTCCTTTAAAGGAGCTGTAGTAAAGCCATTTTGAAAACAGCAACAACATCATTGGATCACACCACCCTAGATAACTATTACCCAGTCTTCAACCTTCCTTTTCTGGGCAAGGTCCTAGTGCAAGTGTGGTGACTCACCTCCACCTGTTGATTTGGATCCTTAACAGACTGGGTTTTGGGACTGAAACAGCCTTGGTAGATGACCTACTCCAGGAACTAGACAGAGGAAGTGCATCTTTGTTGGTTCTGCTGGACTTCTCAGCAGCATTTGATACCATCAACCATGGTATCCTTCTGGGACTTTGGGCCAGTATTGGACTTGGGGGTAGTGTGTTGCAGTGGTTCTGATCTTACCTGGCTGAGCACTCCCAGGAAATGGTGATGTGGGATTACTGCTTGTCTCTGTGGTCTATGGGGTCCTTCATGGTTCCATTTTATCCCCTATGCTGATTAACATCTGCATGAAGCCACTGTAGATGGGGCTTGGGTCTCCCCACTATGCTGATGATTGCTAACTCTGTCTTACTTTGTCAGCTGATGCCAGGGAGGTTGTGGAAGCCCTGAACTGTTGCCTGGCACAATGAAAGATTGGATGTAGGTTAACAAGTTGAGGCTCAATCCAGACAAGATACAGATACAGTTGGTTGGTTAGTAGCAAAGCTAACCCAGGATTGGAGGTACAGCCTTTTCTAGATGGGGTGGCACCCGAGGGGCTAGAGAAAACCTAATACATCCAATCACCCAGACTTTTCCTGGACGATCCTTAGAGACGAGTTTCTTCTGTCCACTCTGCTTGACGGCTCAAATAGCTCCATTACCAAGAAAGTTGCAAAAATTTTGAATATTGCTATTGTGACTAGACCTTCTATGCTTGTCTGATTCTGTTTTTATTTTCTAGGTTTTTATTTGAGTGTATAATTAAGAGCTGGTGTATCTTGTTTGTATTGTTTTATGCATTGGTGTGGTCGGTAGACCGTAAATAAAATATTCATTCATTCATTCATTCATTCATTCATGGGGTGGCACTCCCTCTGAAGTATCAGGTTTACAGCTTGGAGATGCTTCTGGACCTGGCATTAATCCTGGAGAGTCAGGTAGCTGCTGTGGCCCGGAGCACCTTTACCCAGCTTTGACTGGTGAGCCAGTTGTACCCCTTCCTGGAGAAGGCAGATCTACCCACAGTGATCCATGCCTTAATCAGTTCCCATTTAGATCATTGCCATGTGCTCTAAAGGGTTAGATGGACAAATAGTTTGACATGATATAAAGTAGCTTCCTGTGTTCTTGACTTACTGTCTGTCACAGTGGTTGGAGATTTTGTGCTTTGTGGCTTAGCCAAAACAGTTATGGGCTCTATCCTAAGGAACTCTAGTACATCTGTGTGGAAGCACTTGTGTGTGCCTAAGAGGCACTTTGGATCCTGATCAACTTTTTTAGAATCTGCATATATTTCTCAGGTATAGAAATCTTCTGCAACTGTTCAACTTGAAGAGAAATCATAACAGTGTTTTTTCCAAGTGGAATAAAACAATGATTTAAAGAGCTTTATCGTGACTTATGGTCACCTTAGCATCATGTGACACCTATTCACCTTAGCATCATGTGACAGCAGCAAATCTTCAGAACAGGGTGACTGAGGACTACTGGCTGTAGAGAACTCTACCTGTGAGCACGCAAACCTGGATTTTGGCCAGCGTGTGCTTATGTTATGCTGAAGACAAGCTGTGTTCCATATTAGATACATTGCTTTGATCATATGTATGAATGCATTTGGTGTGAAATATAGAAGGTCAAGAAGGTTGAAGTACCATCTATGAGAAAACATTTTCCAGATTTTGGCTTTCTCCAAGGTAACATGCAAGCGCAATTAAAACAGAACCTGGAAATACAGAGTACAGTACCCTATTCAAAGCTTGTTGTATGAGCTGAACTCCCTTCATTGATAGTTTTCCAAAACACACAGCTGCAATAATCTTTATCCAGGGGCAGGGAATAAATTAAGTCTGAACACCTCCTCTACATATAGTGTGGTACAGTGTGCAGCCCTGTACGCTGTATAACCTCTTATTGGTAATGGAAAGCTAAAGCAGGCAGAAGTGGAAAACCTGTCTGACCAAAGGTTTTCTTCTTTAAACAGCACACAAATGAGAAGAAAAATCTGATTAAGTAGAAGGCAGCTTAATCGCGGTGATGTCCTGTTGCTGTAACAATGTCTGCTGGAGTCGTCAAGCCTTTCAGTTGGGCACCATGCCAAAACATATTCAGGAATTGACAGGGAGGGATGAAATGCCAGGGGCATCCTGCTGGGCAGGTAGCAGCAAACAGAGCCTCCACAGATGATCAGCTAAAGTAAATAAAAGTGCCATTCGAACAGGAGCAGTAGAAACCACTAGATTTAAAGTTTGGTAAAAAAAAAAAATCCATTCTCTCCCTGTGATTTTCACTTCATCCTTTACTTCTAAAGTCTGCTCCTGAGACTGAAATCTGAAGACGGATTCTCTCCAAATCACTTTGTGAAGTGTGCAGTCATGATCTCTGCCCTGAAACATTTTTGTTTCATCATTCCCAGCTGTGTTAACCAGAGAAACAAGATAGTCTTAAAAAACACAGTTCAGATTGCTTAAAACACAGAAGATTGTGTTCTTGTTTGTTTGTTTACAGCATTTGTATACTGCTCCAGAGACAGATTCCAGAGCGGTGAACAATAAAAAGATAAAACAGATAAAAGAATAAAAACAATGCATTAAAAACAGGATAACGTTAAAACCATGACTGGTCAACTAGGAACGCTTCCTGGAACAAAGACTTCTTTAGCAGGCGCTGAAATGTAGTTAAATGTAATCAAGTAGATCCAGATAGTAAAATGTATTGGAATATTTGCATTCTTTGCTAAACCTGTGGTCTCAGAGTCTTGGTGAGCAGAGCTCATGCACGGCATACTTTGAATTAAGAACCCATAGCAATATCATGAATTGATAATTCATATTAATAGGTAATGGCAAAACCTTTCCATTTCTAAACCATTTTGATCACTCCTATAACCAAAAAGTTAGTTTGGTCTCAACATTCACAGTCTTATTCAATGGCAGCTGGAGTCATCATTCATTAACAGTGCAGTTAAGTCATTAACAGTCATCATTCATTAACAGTAACAGTGCAGCTGAATAGGACTTACTCCCAGGTAAGTGTTTATAGGATTGCAGCCTAAATTACATAAAAGATTGAGGTTTCAATTTTTTGTTCTCCCTTTAGTTGTGTACATAGAAGTATGATAGTCTAGAGCAGGGGTGGGCAACACGCAAACCATGGGCTACATGCGGCCCTCCATGGGGGCTTTGTGGCCCCTGCTGGGTCTCCTACCAAACTGCAGTGACTGCCGCCACACCACCAGATTCCCAGCGATTCTGCTGGGAGACAAGACATGCAGCCACATGGCCATGTCTGGTGGTGGTGCAGCCACAAACTACCACCACCACCAGCAGCAGAGGGGTGTGGTCCACAGTACATTCTGGGGGGGGGACCACCAAAGTTGCCCAACCCTGGTCTATAAGATATCAATATGCCTAACAAATTAGTCCAAACTCTACAAAAATAAATCTACGGTAATCCAGATTGTAGTATGGCACAATGGATGTATCTCAGTAGTTCTAGCAGGATAATTAATGTTTAGAGACAAGTCCAATACGCCCAGCATTTATTCGTGAAGTCATCCTGTGTGAACCTGAGGGCTCATAACCTAATGGCATAAGTTTCAGAATATGTTGTCCCAGCAAAAGTGTGCTGGGTTGGCGATTTGTGGACGGGGGAAGAGAGAACTAATTTTGGACAGGTAATTTTTAAAAACCATTCTCCCCAGTATATTTACTGGGAAAACAGAAATGACGACGGTAATTTAATGCACTAAGGAAAAAGGGCTGCTTCCAAGGTGACATTTTGTACTTGGCTGATACTCAGGTACAAAACACATGTGCACCTGACGTAATGAAGAAGAGTGCACAGGTATATAAATCACCAGGGATGTCGCAAGCATTTGAATAGGGATGCTTGAAAAAGCGAGCACCACTGTTTGAATTCTTGGAAGTGTGTCAAACAGGGCCCTGCTCCCCGTGATACTGCAAGTACCACCTCCCCTTCCCCCTGCCCCAAAGCCCAGTAACTTGCCCTGGGCACAGGAGGAGGCAGGTGGCAGGTGGCACCCCCAGGGCTCTGGCAGAGCATCTTCTCCTCTCCCCCAGCAGCCCCCCCCATGCCCCATCCCACATTGTTCGGGCGTGTCCCCCAGCCCCCTTGAGAGGCTTTTTGAGGGTGCAGATGTTAGTGGGGTGGGGTGGGGAGAGGAAGGGGCAGGAAACCTCCCTTCTGTGAACCTCCTTAAGTTAACGTTTCTTAGGATCCAAGCCAAGATAAAAAATACTAACACCAAGTTGACATATTCAATATACGGTAACATCAAGAAGAACAATAATATGTTCCAGCCGCTGCTCCTCTGACTGTCTCCAGCCAAGCAGATTTTCTGGGCTTCGGCCTTGGATGAGTACATATCCTTTACACATTATTTTCTTCACCGAAAAGGGAAATTTTAAAAATTGCATTGGGGAGGGGAGTGTGTCACTCAGCACTAGTGATGCCATGGGCACTAGCACTGTGGCAGTGATGGTCCTACAACTGGGAGCTAGTTTGGGGTTTTCTCAGGTGCTGTGTGAAGAGTTACAGAAATCTGCAAAACTGGTTTAGCCAAGAACTGTGGTGGAATAGTAAAAAATGAACATGTGCACTCAGGCAGTGATAGCTCCAAGTCTCTGAAAAGTTATTGTCTGCACACAGCCGTAGTTGCAGTGACACAAATCTCTCTTTGCACTTCTGCACTTTTGTGGTCCCTTTGGATCAGCATGCCTTTCAACTAAGTCAAATGTTTAATTGTTTAACAATTGCTCAAATCCACTTGCTTGTAAAAAAAACCAAAAAAAACCCCAGAACAAAAACCTTTACTATGCAACACTAATAATCCCTAAATTAAATGTAACCAGAACCATAGAGTAAAACTTAAAATAAAAAAAAATCTTATCAGGCTTGGTTAAGATGTTGTAAAAGCAGTATCTTTTAACACCTTTTATTATACAAAGGTCAAGGGGGTTTTATGTTTCTTAAGAGAACTGCCCTGAAGACCTGCGGCCCAGCCAGCATTTTGGGCTTCTCCAGGGAGGGAGGTAAGCTGGTTACCTCCATCTGCAGCCAGCTTTTTCCCCTCCCTGGTGGTTCCCTACTGGACTGGGGCCCTGCCTCTGCAGCAGCCAGGAGGAGCTGCCCCCTGGACTGATTGGGGAGTGGTGCCAGCTGCCCCAGCAGAGCCAACATCTACATCTGCCGGCCTGCGGAGCAGGGTGGCGACGCCCCGGCGGCGACGCCCCCAAAGGGGACGCCACTTGGGGGGACGCCACTTGGGGGGTGGCACGAGGGCAAGGGCCTACCCCCCTGTCTGAGCTGGGTTGGGGTTTTAGGGATTTTAGGGGTTGGTTTTAGGGGTGGGTCTCTCCCCTGATCAGTGGAAGCAGGGGGGGCATGTGTTCATCTCAGGGAGATGATGGGGGGAGTTCCAGGGGGCAAAACATACCATTGTTGAGCGGCAGACGCTGGCAGAGTGCTAGGGGCAGGCCATGCCGATTAAGGGGAACAGGGGATCGATGCTTAATATCTATCCCTTGTTCCAGGCCTGCCCAGAGCCAAGGTATAACTGGGGTGTGTGTGGCTCCTTCCCCACCCTTGCATTTGCTGCTGTGTAATGCCAGGTCCGTTACCCAAAAAACATCTGTAATCCATGACATGATCTTGGATGAGGGTGCGGACCTGGCATGTATTACGGAAACCTGGCTGGACGAGGCCGCTGCTCCAACTTTGGCGGCCTTGTGTCCGGCTGGTTTCTCGTATGCCCAGCAGCCAAGGGTTGGGGGACGGGGAGGGGGAGTGGCTGTTATCTACTGGGAGTCCTTGGTCCTTACCAGACTCCCTCTCCAGGAGACCAAGTTTATTGAGTGCATGTACTGGAGGTTGGGTCCAAAGGGCAGTCTGGGGATTCTGCTCGTGTACCGTCCACCCCGCTGCACGACAGACTCCCTGGCCGAGGTGCTGGAGGTGGTCTCTGATGTGCGTGTGTTGTCCCCCAGGCTATTGCTGCTGGGGGACTTCAACGTGCATTCGGGGGCTGTCCTCACGGGGGCACCTCGGGACTTCATGGAGACCATGGCTTCCTGGGAGCTGCACCCTGTATTAACTGGACCTACCCATGTAGCCGGTCATGCACTGGACTTGGTTTTTGTTTCTGGAGAGGGGGGAAATGATCTGGAAATCGGGGGTATATCCACCACCCCCTTGTCATGGTCAGATCACTATCTGGTGGGGTTGGATTTCTTGGTGCCACAACCCCTCTGCAGGGGTGAGGGACCTATTAGGATGGTCTGCCCCAGGCGTCTTATGGATCCGGATGGATTCCTGAACGCGCTTGGGGAATTCGAGCACACAAACGGTAGCTCGGTTGAGACCCTGGTGGATGACTGGAATGCTGCAATCACCAGGGCATTAGACCGAGTTGCCCCGAAGCGCCCTCTTCGCCTAAACAGAGCTCGCACGGCGCCATGGTTCACTCCTTCGCTGCGAGCTCTGAAACAAGAGGTGAGAAGGCTAGAGCGTCGATGGCGAAATTCCCGTTCCGAAGACGATCGAACACGGGTTAGAGCTGCAGCTTCAGCCTACCGGGTGGCGGTGAAGGCAGCAAAAAATAATTTCTATGCTGCCTCCATTGCGTCTGCAGAGTGCTGCCCCAGGAGGCTGTTCCAAGTGGTCCGGAGTCTGGTCGGTCCAGTCGCTCCAGACCCACTGGAACAGTCAAAGGTCTCCTGTGAGGCTTTAGCGAAGCACTTCGCAGATAAAATCGATCGGATTAGGAGTGGGATATCGTACGTCGTGGACACAGGGAGTGAGCGGGAGGAGGCCAATGGCAGACCAGCTTTGTGGGATCGGTTCCGGCTTCTTCCTTCTGATGAAGTGGACAAGGTGCTTTCATCTGTGAGGCCGACCACCTGCTTGCTTGATCCTTGCCCGTCCTGGCTCATCATGAGTTGTAGGGAGAGACTGGGTGAGGGGATCAAGGCGGTGGTGAATGCCTCCCTCGAGGAGGGAGTGATGCCATCAGCCCTCAAGTAGGCAGTAATAAGACCGCTTCTAAAGAAGCCCTCCTTGGATCCCCAGGCTTTAAACAACTTTCGCCCAGTCTCCAATTTACCATTTCTGGGCAAGGTGAGCGAGCAGGTGGTGGGTGCTCAGTTGAAGGCACACTTGGATGAAGCCGATTATTTAGATCCGTGCCAGTCGGGCTTCAGGTCTGGACATGGGACGGAGACGGCCTTGGTCGCCTTGGTGGATGATATGAGGAGGGCTTTGGATAGGGGCGAATGCTCCTTTCTAGTCCTCCTCGATCTCTCGGCGGTTTTTGATACCGTTGACCACGGTATCCTCCTGGACCGTCTGGAGGGGTTGGGCTTGGGAGGCACTGTATTGCAGTGGTTCCGGTCCTTCCTCTCTGGAAGGTATCAGAGGGTAGTTCTCAGGGAGGAGGCTTCGGACCCTCAGCTGCTCACTTGTGGAGTGCTGCAGGGTTCCATCCTTTCCCCGATGTTATTCAACATCTACCTCAAGCCACTGGGTTGCTATCATCAGGAGGTTTGGGGTGCAGTGTCATCAGTATGAGGATGACACGCAGCTCTACCTCTGTTTTAAGTCCTCACCGAGGTTGGCCGTTGAGACCCTGTCCAAGTGCCTGGAGTCAGTGGCTGGCTGGATGGGAAGGAACATGCTGAAAGTGAATCCCGACAAGATTGAGGTACTTCTGATGGGGGACAAGGGGAGGTTAGGGGATGTTGACCTGGTGCTGAATGGGTTACATCTACCCCTGAAGGACCAGGTCCGCAGCTTGGGGGTCATTCTAGACTCCCAGCTGTCCATGGAGGCTCAGGTGGCAGCTGTGAGCCGGGCGGCGCTGTATCAACTCCATTTGATACGGCAGCTGCACCCCTACCTTCCTAATCACCTGCTCCCATCAGTGGTTCATGCCTTGGTCTCCTCTCGCCTAGACTACTGTAATGCGCTCTACGTGGGGTTACCCTTGAAGATGGTTCGGAAGCTTCAGCTGGTACAGAACACGGCGGCTCGCCTGATTAAGGGCAGCCGCCGGCGTGATCACATCACGCCAGTGCTTAATGAGTTGCACTGGCTACCAGTTGCTGGCCGAGCCGAATTCAAGGTGTTGGTTTTGACCTTTAAAACCCTACACGGCTCCGGCCCAGTTTATCTCAAGGAGCGCCTCCGGCAACATCAAGTAGGCCACTCAACAAGGTCTGCCACGGACGGCCTTCTCCTTATCCCATCAGCCAGAGCAGCCAGGCTGGTGGGGACTAGGAAGAGGGCCTTCTCTGTGGCGGCCCCCACATTATGGAACTCCCTCCCTAGTGACCTTCGCCATGCCCCCTCTGTGATGAGCTTCCGCCGTGCATTAAAAACATGGCTGTTCAGGCGGGAATATGGGGTGGGTTAGGTTTTTAAAAGAATTTTTTATATTGTTTTAATTATTATATTTTATTGTATTTTAATTGTACATCGCCCAGGGTGGCCGGGTGGCTGGCCAGATGGGCGATTAATAAATATAATAAATAAATAAATAAATAAATAAATAAATAAAAATCTTATCAGGCTTGGTTAAGATGTTGTAAAAGCAGTATCTTTTAACACCTTTTATTATACAAAGGTCAAGGGGGTTTTATGTTTCTTAAGAGCAGCTTCAAATAGCCCACATACTGGGTTACTGCATCTTTCATATAGCTGCTGTATAAACAAGCACATTTTATACAGGAAATGACATAACCAAGTAAAAGTGTACATGGAGTTTAGGCACATATTCAAAAACTAATGGGAATGCATTGTTTTAAATGGCATACTTTTATGTTTACCTATTCGGCTTAGTTCTCATATTTTAGCCAAATGCAACAAAAATTACCGACACATACCTGTCTCATAGTGTACTGTTTATTTGAAATTTGGACCTTTACAAAGACTCACTAGGGACAGATAATGACCCTAGAAAGTAAATACAAATGAGGCATTCTCTGTGAGACAGAGAGAAAGAGAAACCTGCCATCATAAAGGTGGAAAGCTGAACTTTTGACCTGTATTATTTTACCACTCATGCTCCTTCTCATTTTTACCATTCAGCTAATGCCAATTCCCCAGTGGAAAGCAGGGCAATTGGCAGTAACAATAATTTGGGACGCCAGTCTTCACACTCTGTATTAGAATCTGATACCCGATCAAGTCATTGCTATACAGTCTTGCGTGTTCTACTTTTTCCTATACAGTATATACTTTCTCATGCTTCTAGATATTAGCTGCTCAGGTAAACACACTCATAAATGTATCCATGAAATTAAACAAAACATACTCACAGGTAAATGTGTCTATGGTTGCACAGCCACATGGTATCAGTAATGAAACTCAGGTTTCACAATTAGAGTTTGTTCAATCTGGGAATTTGGATTATATTAAAACATGTAAATCACATTTTGAATCAGACCAGCTATTCATCTAGACCAGCTTTCTGCCTTTGGAAACTGTTAAGGAAGTTCACAAGCAGGCTGAGCTGGTGATGCCCATTTCTTCTTTGTTTCTAGAGTCTGTTAGCCTGTAATAAAGAACTTTTCAGTATGGAAGTGGTACTATCAGCTACCACTAGGTATCTTCCATGAATTTATCTGAACTTCAACAACTTCTTTTTTAAAAAAAAGCAATTTGTGCCAGTGGCCAACATAACATGAATTCCATAGTGTCATCATGTGTTATGAGAAGAAGTACTATGCACACTTAACTGGGAATCTCATTGAACTCAGAGGGGCTTACTTCTGAGAAGATGCACATATGATTACACTGTTAATTATGCACAATCAGTTCCACTAGGTGCCTGACTGAATTGTTTTCTCTGTTCAATCTCTTCATATCAGATATGATTTTATATATACGGCTTTTCTACTTAAGGCATTTATTGTGTGGTTGTCATTCCTTACTCACAGTTGTTTACAGGTTCTTTAGATGATGTCGTGACCCTTCAGTTTCACTTCTGTGTCTAACAAGCACTTTCGGCGTGTCTTTTTAGAGCAGGGAAAATGTGGCACTTAATTGTGAAAGCAAAAGAAACTACTTTTTTCACTTGTGAATTTGTGCTATTCCGCTATACCACAGTGCCACCTAGAGGTTATGTAGTGGAAAAGCAGGAAAGGAAACACTCCTCATGTAGTGCTTGGATCTCAATTCTGCAACAAAATCGAAAGTAGATACAGTGGATTAGCAGCTGATTAACAGCCTCGTCTAAAAAAGCTCATAAACGTATGATTCCAATTACCCAGTTGTATCCTCCCATCCAAGCTCAAAGCATTTCTAGCCTTTTGTTTTTATAAGTCTATGTAGTAGATAGAGGTGTTTGGTTAGATCTATCTTCTAGGTCCATATATGTCACATTTCAAGTTTCCGTTAGTAGTTTTCATTAGTAGCTACCAGTACCAGTAGTGATGCTGCCAAATTTCATAATTAGTCTTTTCGTTGGTCGCAATTCATCTTTTCGTAATGCTCACCTCTGTAGTGAGCCTGGATTGATGTATTATGAATTTTCTATTAAGTTCGGAATTGATTGAGAGCTTCAGAGTATGCACAATAAAGTAATATACAGATCCCCCTGCTAAATTTTCAGTCATCTTACCACCTGGACCCCCCAGAAAACTTACTTGAAGTAGTCTCCTTTGCTGCTTCCCTCGTTGTTGCTTCTGCTGCTGCCGCCGCACCTCTAACTTCGAGGAGGGGGAGGAGGACTCTGTGGGTCCATCTTCATACTGGCTATTGGCAAAGGTGAGTAAACATCACATGACTTCATGCAGGCAGGCCACATGAAAACAACCAATCAGAAAGGGGCCATATAACATGATGCCATGCTGCAGTACGTGATTCCAAATTACAGCTCCCAAGATGCACCTTAATATTGCCCAAGCACAAAAATTCATATAGTTCAGTTTATTTAGCTACGGTCATAGACCAAACGTAAAAACCATACATACATACATCATGTTATTTATTTACAAGAGTAAAGATAAAACAAATATATTAAGATAATTTAGTTTTGTCTTTAAGATGGTTTTATCGACTGTTTCCTAATCTTACATGCCTGGGCAGAAAATCTTGCCACTCTCTGAGTTATCTCATTTCTTGAACCCGATAGGAGGAGAGAGACGTAAAATGAATCTGATCTGCCTGGAGCATTTCTTAAAATTGAAGCAATGTAAAAGGAACGGATGTCCTTGTAGTAACTGCAGTGTAATAATACATGGGTAATTGTTTCTACCTCGTTCGATTGGCATGGGCAGGTTCGCTGGGGATAGGGTGTTCCTCGGTATCTGCCCTCCAAAAGAGCTGATGGTAAAGAATCAAAGCACGCCAGTGTAAACGCCCTGCGATGTGTTGGTATTACCAGGTCGTTAAGATAGTCCTCAGGGGCGCAGTTCTTGGTGTAAATCAGAGATGGCATGTACCGGTAACTGGCTGCACAAGCTCTGTCCTCCTGCAAGGCAACATCCTTAATACGTTCACTAATTATTTCCTTGGCCTTTATAAATCCAAATTGTAGGAGCACTGGGGGAGAAAACCCATACTGTTGCAGTTTTTCCTCCACCAATTCTACCCATCCGCCCTTCAATTTGTCTATCAATATCAGAGGGGATAGTCCTTGTGGGCTGAGGTTTAATTTCAACCAATAATTGATTATATTTATCCAGGCTCGTGCTTTGATGGGGATTAGGCCCGCCTCTAATCTAAGTAAGGCGTTAGGGGTTCCATATGGAGTGCCGAATATGGAGCGTAAGAATTTTGTCATAATTACCTCCAAGGGGCGAGGGTCTTTATAAATGCATACTTGGGAGCCATACAATAGTTGGGCTAAGACTTTTCCCTGAAAAACTTTGATAACGGATGGTATGTGGGAACCACCTTCCGTGAAGAAGAATCTTAGAATGGCTGAAGCTGTTCTTTGGGCGTGCTCGGCAGAATGTGCGATTTGAGCCCTCCACGATCCAGAAACTTGGAAGACTACGCCCAAGTATTTAAAGATTTTGACCTGTTCAATAATGTGATCGTTTAGCCTCCAGTTATGCTTTGTGAATCTTGCTGAAAAGACCAGAATCTTGGTCTTGTTATAGTTTATAACAAGCTGCTCCTCGGTGCAGTACGCTGAGAGAGCACGTAGGGCTCTCCTAAGGCCTACTTCTGTGTATGATAAAATAACTATATCATCTGCATATAGTAGGGCGGGAACCGGGCGGTTTGCAAGTTTTGGCGGATGGCAGCTAGCATTTGATAGAGTGGTGACCAAGGAATTTATATAAAAATTAAATAACAGGGGGGCCAAGATACAGCCTTGTTTAACCCCTCTGTTTAATGGAATTGGGGATGATAGGTGGCCCTGCGGGTTGCATCTTACTCTGAGAGTGTTTTTTTCATGGAGGGTGCAGATGAGTGTTAAAAGCCTGCGGTCGATAGAAGTGGTCTCCAGTTTTGCCCACAGCCTATCCCTGGGAATACTATCAAATGCAGCTTTGAAGTCTACAAAGGCAGTAAAAAAGAGCTCCATGGGGTTTAGATCTGTATTTCTTGATAAGGTGATGTAAGATCAAGCATTGGTCAAAGGTGGAGTGACCTGGCCTAAACCCCGCTTGCTCTTCAACTAATATTTTCCCCCGGTCCATCCAATCCCAAAGTTTCCAGAACAGGTGTCTAGCATAAAGCTTGCTTACTATACTTAGTAGGCTGATTGGGCGGTAATTAGATGGATCGCATTTTGAGCCCTTTTTATGAATTGGGACAATAATTGCCAGACCCCAATCTGAAGGAATTTGTGCGGATTGGTCTATTGACGTAAAAAGTGAGGCCAAAACTGGGGCCCACCAACCTATGTTATTTTTAATTGTTTCTATAGGAATGCAGTCTGCCCCCGGGGCCTTTCCAGATTTGCATGAGGAGACTAGTTTTTAAATTTCAGATATTGAGACTGGTTGCCATGCGGGAATATTTGCCAGTTCGGCGTCTGTAATAACTAAAGGGTCTGGGCCTGCTGAATAGAGAGCTCGAAAATGATTTTCCCAGACCTCAGGCAAAACTAGACTAGCCATCTTAGAAATTTGAGGCCGAAGGCTGCGACCGACAATATGCCAGAAAAGTGAAGAATCATTATTTCTGGCTGCGCAGATCAACTGTTTCCATGCTTTGTTTAGTGCTTCTCTCTTTTTTTTCTTGACTAACTCCTTGTATTGTCGCTTCTTAAGATGTAATGTTGAAGGGATAACCGTGGCCTTGCTTAATTTGTATTGTTTAAAATGCATGACGAGCTGCTTTTTTATCTCAACGCATTCTTGATCGAACCAGGATTTGGAATTATGATTTGTGGTGTAAGGATTAAGGGGGCGAAAATTAGTTTTTATTTGTATCTGTTGTAAATCAAGCGCCAGATCCTGGTACGCTGAAATAACTGATCGGGGGAACTTCGCTATGCTGATCTCGTAGAAAAGTTTGGCAGCCCTGTCCGATCTTAAGTAGTTAGAGTAAAGCTCTTCTACCCTATACATGGAATAAGATTTCATATTGAAGGAGAACCCTCACTCATCTGAGCTCACATGGACGAATTCATTACTTTCTGAGTAAATAACGAATTCAGTCCAGGTAAGTTCACCCATCACTAGCTGAGGAAATTCAAATTTCAAATGTATTTTGTAAGTTTAAAAAGATCTAACAGACAATGCTGAAATGTGTTTCTCCCAGGATGCTGCTAGTGAAGTGGGTATCCCTACATACAGTAGGTGTAATATATGAGAAGCTCTACACTCAACCTTCCTGGGGTGTTGGCGTTGGAGAGCAATTTCTTAATTTGTGTGTGGGGGGGGGGTGAGGGGTATTTTACTTCTTTGTGTGGGGCCCTTTCATACTGGGGCCCTTTTCTACTGATCACCATGCATGGGTTTAGAATTAACTCTGCCTGCCAAATCGCATTGTTTTTTCTTCATCATATGTGGGAAAATTCAAGGTATGTGTTTCTTAATGTGGAGAGTCTCACTATGGCAATGGTTTTCAAAAGCATAAGACAAGCCACTGCAGGGAGGCATGGCCATTTTATTTTTCCCAGAGATAGGCCCTGGAGTCAGCCTACCAGCTTCCAATTGTTTCCTTCATGCTTCTGCTGATGGTGTTGAGGGCAACACTTTAATTTTCACACCCTCTTTGCTTGCTGGAGTTGCTCTCTTGGGTGTTGTAAAGAATTTTGTGGGACCATGTGACCTTGCTCCCTTCATTTACCAGCTGAGAAAATCCAAATACTGTATACTGTTATCTCAAAAATAAGGAAACCCAATTTGCTCAACTATGTCATGTCTGGACATAACGCAAGTGTTCACTGTTGTCTTTGGGGTTTTCATATAGTATTAATGGATTATAGTTAGTTGTGGGAACAAGAGCTATTTATGGATGGATTAACATAACCACTTTCTCCTGAACATATATTTCCATGTACTTTGTGGAGATATGCATGAACATCAGTTCTGTGAATGGATCAAATGTGCAGTGGGGCTGCCTACATGTGCTAAATATACTTGGGGAGTGCTTGCCTTGGGAAGGCATTCTGACCAGAATAAGAGTGATGCAGTTGAGGTCCTATGCCAAATTAATTCTTTGTCTAGAACTGATCTAGCCTTAGAAGTTGGACTGTAAGGACTCTGCTTATGCCATTGACATAGCGCTAGACCTATAGCACAACACCAATAATGTATGCTGGTATGACGGGTTTCCCTGGAAAACCCATAATGCCAGCATACACTATTGGTGTTCTGCTAGAGATCGCTCATGCTAGTGCCACATCAATTGCATAAGTGGAGCAGCAGCGTTGGATACTGTCCTTGGTGCTTACAGTCATACAGTACTTAGAGTGCTCAAGCCAGTGTGGAATCAGACTCAGTCATTTTTGGTCAAATTATCCCTGTGGGGTTAAAAGACAGACAGCCCCACCAAAGCATGGTGTGGAGGGTGAAAGAGGAAATCGGCATTGGATACAAAGGCAAATATGTGCGTCATTTGCAGAGCAACAGCAGTGGAAGCTGAGCCCACCCCCACAGCAGAAGAAACCACACCCACTCCTGCTTGTTTGCACATCTGTACACACACACTGTTCCCTCCCATTCATTTTGTCACAGCACGTGAATACGGAAATATCAGAATAAACAGTTTTTCACATAAACTGACTGAAAGGAAGGGAATGAACTCTGCATTCTAGACACTGGACTGGATCCAGGATCTGCCGCCTTCCATAAGAGGGAAGGTTCTACTCACAGAAAGTTCCTCCACTTGATGTTTAGGGATCCCCCCCCACCACGCCACGCCACGCCACGCCACGCCACGCCACGCCACGCCACGCCACGCCACAGCTCACCCCATTCAGCATTCAGCAGGGTCTCCTCCTGACTCTCTGTGTAGCCTTTTCAGGGGCTGGAGGGGCTGTTCCGGGAAGGAGGGGACGGGGACGTCCACTTCCACCAGCGCAGTTGATCCAGCCCCTCCTGAGTACATTTTTTTTAACATCAGTCAAGAGGGATGGGCTGAGGCTACATTTTTGCTTTATACACGTCTGTTTCTCAAACTCTTGGAAAGCAGAGAATCTTGCTTTTGTTACCAAGCTACTGATACCTTGTCGTGATCCAGATGTTGACTCAGACAAAGGCCAACACTAGGGTCACCTCCTCCCTTGAGGGGCTGTTTGTATCCTTCATGCATTATTGACATGGTTGTTTATTTTGGGCACTGGCTGTGCTGCAGCGCAGAGGCATCAGCTCCACCCATACCTCGTCATGTGCCCAGTTCTACACACATCAGTTATAAGAATACAAGACGAGCCATGCTGAATCAGACCAATTTAGTCCAGCATTCTGCTCACACAGTGGCCAAATAGCTGCCCGTGTTCTTTCTCTCCCAGACTGAACACACATAGGATACAGTGGCTGTTCCACCAGCGTATCTCCCCTGCAACCGGATTGGAGTAAAGGTGTGCTCTGCCATAAATCCCATTGGTTTCAATGGAGCTTATCTCCACATCCAAGTGCTTCAAATTCTCCATCTGGCTTGATTTTTTCTTACAAGTGAAGGTTTTATTTTATTGTTAAAATTGGAATTTGTCATGGACTTTCCGCATGCTTTATATAGGAGCTTATGATACCTGGTTACTGTGCTTTATAAGTGGAAGCATTTATATAAGTTGCAAGAACTGACCTATGATATTACAATTGTGCCATTCAGAAAAAGTAGAGGTACAATAGAACATAGAATTGAGCATGCATAAGGCCATTGAAACCAATGGGCTTAAGCACACAGCTCTATGTTGGTTTGTGGCAGCATCTAGAGGGCCATATAGGATTCTTTGGATTCCCAGATTCATGGTCGGAAAATCGCTCCAACCTCGGATCTGGAGATCTGCATTCAGATCCCCCTCACCCCCTCACAGCTGGCATGGAAAGAACTGCACTGGCTGCTTCTCCAAGATTGTAAGAGTGACCTTGGAGAAGGGATAAAGAGCGCATTCCAGCGGGCAGGTAGGGGAGGAGACTGGGTCTGCCAGGATACAAAGTATCCTGGCAGCACTCCAGAGTCCAGCCTTCTTCCCTCCCCATCCAAAACACCTCAGCTAGACCACCGAAATCAGCCATCTAGCTGAATTGCAGGGCGGGAGGAGCGGGGAGGCAAAGATCGCCTCTGCACTCCTCCTGCCCTGCATAGGATTCCCAGTAAAGCCTTTGCAACTGATTGTACTTTCTCTATGGTATTTTCCAAATCCACTGCAGAGAAGATACAACTGGTGGCAATCTGAGGTATGCATATAAACAGAAGGCTCATAAAAACAGCCTGCCTCACTCCAAAGTTCTCTCGTTTTTTTGTTAATTGAACAAAACACTCAAAACAAAATATTTTAATAAAATTATTTTTATGGTAACTATGACATCTAGATACACTTAACACTGTCAATAATTTAGTACATCTTAAGCTGTTGTTTTACTATGAGCACTAGAGAGCAGCGTGAATTATAAGCAGAATAATAAAACAGATTGAACATAACATTAAAAAGATGGATATGTAAGAAAGATATGAAGCTGAAATAAAATATACATTGAAAAAAACAGGTTTGCCTGCAGTTCTCTAAATCCTTGTATAATGTGTACACTTTAAAACAAAACCAACATTCTATTAAATGACTCTCTTGCAAATATACAGTTTAAGAATTAATCTGAAATGTTGCTCAAAACTATTCATGATAAACTGATTAGTTTAATCACTGTGTTTTATAGAGATATCAGGATTATTTCAAGCACATATGAAATGAATACGTATGTTGATGATGTACACAGATAATTAGGCTTTTAAAAACAGGATGAGAGGAGGAAATGAAAATGTACAGAAGCTATTGGCACTGGGTTTGCCAATGTCCTTAGAAATTCAAAAGTCACTATGATGTGAAAATCTAAATGTACTTTGAAAAAGGTTTCTTGTACTAAGGACCTTATTCTGAATGAGTCTGGGCAAGGCTAGCCTTACTATGGAGCAAGGTGAAGCAGGCGCTCCAGGCAGTGGGATTTAGGGAGACGGATGACCTAAAAGCAAGACTTTTAAAGTGTTGGCCCTAGCCTCAGGTGGGGGTGGGGCACCACCTGGTGCTCTGCTTCAGGCAACAAAATGTCCGGGGGCAGCACTGAGTCTGAGAGTAATAAATTAGTACTAGAATGTATTCAAACTACAGACACAAAAGCAATAAAACTTCAGTCCATATTCCATGTTGTGTATTCTGTTCTAGCTATTAGAAAACGTAGCCCAATCCTAGACTAGTACGTTTATAAGGTGCGGTGCGAGAACTGCTGCACTGCTGCAACAACGTGACCTCTGGCATCGTGAGCTGATCCAGGACATTGTATGGCTGCGCCAGCATACTTCAGGGCCATTATGCTGGCAGCAGCAGCAAATATCTCCAGATGTGGCACAGCCGCATCTCACATTACTGTTAAGTGGTGCTGAATAGGGAAGACAAGGAGCACGGTTGAGGCATCATTGAAGCATGGCACGTCATAAAAGAATTTCAGCCACCACAGAGTCTGTTCTGTTACACAATCGTACATGCCAGAGCTTTGATAGTATCCTTGTAAAGGTTGCAGCTGAGACACAGCCTAGCAAACAGGTGTGCATTACTTGCCAACAGTAAGATGCCACTATAGCTGTTGCCAGCACAAACAACTTTCAGTATCATTATCATGCTGATCTATGGGATTAGAGTGTTAGTTTTCTTTTTATCAACTGCTGGAAAAAGCTTTGTATAATTAGTAATTTGAGTGACTGTGCTGCTACCTACAGCCACATGACTCCACGACCATGTCTTCATATTGTTTGTAGACTACATTATTAGCAGAGTCAATAAACAGAATGCTAATAGGACTCAGCCTTGTTGGAACACAACAAGTTGGAGGTGTGGACTCCGGGTCCATAGAATTCATTAATGTTTGGATAACAGCATGATTGGTAGGTTCCAGATGAGACCGAAGAGGAAATTCACAAAGTCCTTCACAATGATAAGCTTCATACTCAAGAGGGGCTATTATCCAGTCATCCCAGCCCATGTCCTTAAAATTCACATGGAGTGCTTTTTTGCTACACCTTGCCTTCAGATTCTTGTTGGGCCTCTTTCCTTGTCGAGTTGCTAGAGGAGCCCTTCTCTTTCTCCTTTGATTGAATAGGTATTCATAAACAGTTTTGTCATCTTGGCCAGATCTGGCTTTTATTTCATTGAAGAACAAGTCCCTTTTCTTTGTCCTACCAAATACTAAGAAGAGAGCCTTTTCATTGACTTGCCTTCCTGTTCTATTAAAACCCACAGTCCTTAAATCAACAGACCTCCCCCTTTCAAAAGCCTCCAGTTCAAAACACAAGTTAGCAGAGTTTTTAAAATTCCTAAAAAGTTTCCAAATGTCAAAAACCTCCCATTTTGCTGTATCTAACAAGTTGACTGTCCGAGAATCCAAGAGAATGGATGCTTGCCTGTTTGTGGAGCAACTGAATAGTTTCACTTGACATGTTTTCCCATGAGAATGAGGCTTCCAGGTGTCAGAAGGTTTTTTCCTTAATATACGCAGTTCCGCCCCCAGTAAGCCATCTTTTTCTAATGCACTGATATCAAAGATGTATTTCTGCTTCTTAACAGCTGGAGCTCGATCATCTAAAGAGAAAAAAGGGAGAGATTTATGTATTTCAAACAGAAAGTTGTGTCAGATTCCAATTTCTCTGAATAATATACAATGTCCACTATTAGTCTGCAGGCTTGTGAGTTATACAATGACACCATGGAACTGCTGTGAGTTCATACTCCATGGAGGATTACTAGAATAACATTTTAGCACTTCAAACTCAGACATGGCAATTCTGTTTCATATTTGGGTCTGATATTTTTAGACACTACATTAAGACTAATCAGTGGGACTTAACTTCTAATCAAATGTATTTGGGATCAAGATGCCAGACTACTAATTTGAGCTTGTGCTATTCTTTCACTTATGGTAACACACAATAATAAAAGGGTTTAAGCATAGATTGGTCTTGTGCTGTCACAGGGAGATGTTTTTAAATAACATGGCAATTGATAAGTGTTTGAACACAAGCAGGCTTTAGGATGTACCACCTACAAAGAAACCTGCTTTATCACAGCTTCTCATTCAGACCTAAAGGACCAGAGCCATACATTCTATCTGCCTATTAAAGATAATGAATACACACACCCATGCACACACTCACGCACGCACGCATGCATGCACACTGCTGTCCAAAGACTCCATCAGCATGTTACTTCATTCAGAAAAAGTTGGACAACATCTGTTCTGCAAGCTTTACATTTGTTTATGTGCTTCCTAAACTCTTTCTATGAAATGGGATAAATGACCAGCGACTGATCCAAACTCAATTGATCAAGCATGGGTGGTTGTACATTTCATTCCTTGTAAAACATAACATAGCCCAATATTACTAATAACATTAGGGTAAAGGCATAAACATTTTGTTTGGTCCTTCGACAAATACCCAAATCTGATGCTAGAAATACTCTTAAATCTACATTGTAAGGCTGAAAATGTCTTTAGTCAGCTAAGCTTTGTGTCTTTCTGTAAATACAGAAGTCTTCTCAAGTAACTTCAGACATGCATTTAATACACATGAATTAATACCTATGCAAACATTTAATACCAATGCAAACATTACATTTTCTTACCTTGTCCCTTGTCTATGAAGCTTGTGATTGTATTGGCCTGTCCAGTCTCCAATTTTACACTTCCATTAACACCTTTCCGTTCTGCATCAGAAAGAGTCCTGTATAAGGAGAGCATGTATTCGTGTGGTGTGATGGCAGGGTGTCTGAATGCCTCTTTAGACTCCCTTTGAGCAATAGGTTCTTTAGTCTTTTTGGTTTTGTAGGAGCTAGCATCTGAATTCCCAGTGCCAGTTTTCTTCAGTGGGGCCTTGGGGCCAAAGTTCTGAACCTTTGGGGTCACTGTCCTTATTCCTGATTGTCTATTTGAAGAATGCCCTACCTTTTTGTCTGTGCTCCCTGGTTTAGAGAGAGTCTTCTTTGAGTCATCAGCCTTTGCCAAGAGAGCTCCAGCTTGAGCAGTATTACTTTTCGTCCTAGACTTTGAATTCCCAGCACTATATCCATGGCTTCCCGTTCTAAAGGTACCTGCCCTTGGCAAGGGGTTCCTCTCTTTTCCATCTACTTTTGACAATCCTAATTTGGATCCTGGATTACCTTGACTTGCTTCAGCAGGACTCAGTACTAAGGAAATGAGAACAGGGTAAAACCAACTAAAGTGCCAAAGCAGTAAAGTAAGAAAGTGCAGGATTTTCATCCTCTGGTCTTCCTTTGAATGCCACCAAAGAAAAAATCAGAAAAGGTTCCTCCAGTTTGGCATAAGAAAACATGAAAGAAATGAAAAACCAAAGTCAGCAGAAAGAGTTTTATTTTCAGTTTAAAACACTTTAAATCTACTTGTTTAATATTTGTATCCAGTCCCATAGTGGAAATGCTAATTCAGTTCGGTTTTCTCCTGGTTTCTGCTAGCAGCTTGTTCTTGAAAAGAGAAAGTTTACCACCCCCCTTTCTTCTGTAAAAGTGGCTAAAAACTTGAAGGACTCTTGTTTAAATCGGAGAGGGGTTTTTTTTTTCCAAGAAGGAAGAATGGCGTAATGCTGCCTCTGTGTTAAAAGTTTTTTTTTTAAAAAAAAAGTTTTGAATCCCTTCCAGTGAAAATATTTCACACACAGAAACCTGCAGGTGCTCAGAAATCTTTTACAAACCTGAACTCAGGAATTGGAAGTGGAATTCCAACAAAAACCTATTTAATTACTCTCTGATGTCATGCTGTCTAAACTAATTTAAGTGTGATATATTTCTTTTAAAAAGTCTTCTTTGCCCTTTCCATTAGCATGACTCATACTCTGCTTCATGTAAAACAAC
Organism: Shinisaurus crocodilurus; assembly: GCA_021292165.1. NCBI lineage: Eukaryota > Metazoa > Chordata > Lepidosauria > Squamata > Shinisauridae > Shinisaurus > Shinisaurus crocodilurus. The sequence continues at coordinate 225,453,718 of CM037877.1, forward strand.
TCTGTAGGACTAAAACTCTATAGAATATGTAATTTAAAGTGGCAACATGTTGCCTATTTTAGCCTTAAATGAACTTCTCATTTGGAACAGAACAAAGCCATATAAGATAAACAGTAGAAACCAATTGGAAATAAATATATTAAAGTGTGCTCTCATATTCACATATATCTTTATAATGTTCTGGACACAGAATCTGATCTTTATTAACAGCAATTTCATCCTCACAGTTGTTGTTGAAAGGATGGGAGTGAACAAGAGCATTAACAAAATTAACTACCTATTCTTTAATAAGCAGTTTAAGACATTTATTATAACATGTTGAAAGAAGACTTTAAGAAATGAAGCAAAATCTCATCTGATGCCTAGCTAGGGAGTATCCAAAATGCATTTTATATTTTGTCATTTAACTACTAGTTCCCTGGCTCCCTTTATCAGCTTCTGGACTACTCAATGTTGAGCAGCAGTGTCCCCTGCAGGAAACTAGAGCTCCTGTGAAGTAAAAGCACCAAGAAACCACAGCAGCACCTCTGCACTGTGAATTCTGATTGTTTAAGGGCACAATCCTAAGCATGTTTAGACAGGAAAAAAAAGTCCTACAACTCCCAGCATTCCCCAGCCAGCACAGCTAAATCGTTTAGTGTGAATGCGATGTTTTATTAAAAAGCCAAAAAGAATGTTAATCCATGCAAAACAAGAATAGTAAACTGTTGGAAATGTACTAGGTACTAGCTATCACAAAAGTGTGATACATGTGGCACAGAACCTTCCTGCTGAGTTGATTCCAGTGAAAAGAATATAAAACTTTGATAAAGCAGCTCCTTTAGTTGGACAAATGTCTTTTAGAGCATAGGGGTAGGTAAGCTTCACAGAACTCTTGTTCAGGATCTTCTGCTTTAAGAAGACCACTCTGAATCCTTAATCTTGCACATGCTCCCCAGCAAAATGTGACCCCATGTAGGATTCTGCTGTGTGCCTTATATGGGGAGTGTGGCGGAGGCTCCATAACCACCTGTGCACTATTCAACCTACACCACCTGCTGAAATGTGCTCAGAAGTCATTATTGCTCTGAAGCCTAGTAATGATCCCTGAGCCCTATTAATGACCAATGGATTCTAATGACACATCTAAATGGTTCTAAGAGTGCTTCCAAATGAGTATTTCTGCCTCATTCATGGAGATTTTTGTGGTGTCCAGATGACATTGTCTTCTACTCATGAGCTTCCTGTGTTTTCTTACTGCTTCCTCCATCTCTTTCCTTAACACAGAAAACCCATTAGGGAGAAAAAGATGGAAAAGGTGCACAATGCGTTCTGACAGCAACTGCTAGGGGCCTTCTGTCTGGAAGCACCCTAACTGAAGGAAATGCATACGGCTGTTTCAGAGCTACCAGTCCTTGCGCAGACCTGTGAGGTACATCAGCCCATGCTAGTTCCTCACTGGGCAGAAAAGAACCTGTGGGGGCAAGCATGTGGTTGTTGGTTGGATCTGTTTATATCCCACCTCGCTCCAGTTTTAATGGGCTCATGGAGGATTACAAAAACATGATTAAAATTAATAAACAGATGCAATGTGTGCAATCTATTTCGTAGATCAAGAGAGTGGGGAATCTTTTTCCTATGAAGGGCCATCAACACATAGTAAAAAAGTAAACCGAGGCTCAGCCAATGGTGGGTGGAGGGAAACACTGACAAATCCAAATTTGGGTGGAGTTTGCAGCATTACATTCTGTCTCTGTGATCAACCCGGACGACCAACCTCATCTTGGGTAGGGATAATTAGCTAGTGAGCCCCATGGCAAGAGCAGCAAAATACCCTTGCTGCTTTTGCCACGGGGCTCCTTGATGAGTGCCAGCTGCTCCCAAAGTGCCGAAGCAGCACTTCGGGGCAGCTGGCACTGGTTTTCCCCCACTATTGTGAGCCATTTTGAGCTTGCCACGGCTTTTTTTCTTTTTACCCCCCCTCCCGAGATCGAGAAAGTTGCCTGTTAAGTCGGCTTTCCTGATCCCCATTTTGACAGGTATGAACAGTCCCTTCAAAGTGCCCCAGCGGCACCTTGGAGAAGCTGCCCGTGGTTGTCCAGCTTTTCCCCCAAAAAAAGTTTTCTGCAAAAATTTGTGTGCAAAATTTTTATTTTTTAAAATCTAGCTGCAGTTGTGCAACTGCAAATGATCGCATTGCATGCCTGGGGGGGGTGCATCTGAAGCCTCGGCTGGGTCAATGTCCAGGGGGGTACCTGCTGCCAAGGGGCAGCAGGTACCACCAACCCAGAACATTTCCTTGAATAGGCTCCAAATACATTTCCCCCCACCCTTTGGGTTTTCTTGACAGCTGATAGGTGAGCTGTCAAGAAAAAATAAAGGCAAGAGGGATCTCTAGCTGTGAAAAGATTTCTTGGGGAGATTTAAACCCCCTTTGCCGCAAGATCCTCAAATTCCCCTCCCCCTTCAGTTCCCACCAGGGTGCACGTTTTGCACTTTGTCCTGAGCCTCTGGCTGCTCGGGAAAGTGCAAATGTGCACTTTCCCCCCTTTTTCAAGGGAAAAGGAGTGTTGACAGTTTTGTCTGTGTATGTCCCAGTCCAAAAGTGCCAGTTCCCACTCAAAACCCCTTTTTAAAGAGACCCAGAGTTTTGACAGCTAGTTGTCAAAGCTATCAGAACTCCTTTTCCCTTGAGCCAGTGAGCAAATAGGCAGTGGGCAGTTTAACCCTTTCCCACTACACCATAATCCCTGATCAAAATTGCCTGTCCCAAAGCTCTTACTAGGATGATTAAAGACACAAAAGTACTGTGCCACTACATTTGTCATTAAGTCTCAGCTGCTGTATATACCTCACAGTATTGTCTCAGGCAGTGAAGTTTATTAATCCAGAAAAAATAGAATATTTATCCAGTATATTTCAGGAAACTGACTTTTTAAATTTTTTTATAAATAAGGCATTACCATTGGCCCAATCAGCTCAGATTAAAAAAAAACCAAAAAACGATGCAGGTGTTAATTTGATTCCTTAACATTTAAGGCTTAGATGTTATTTTTCCTGCAAGCAATTGGTTTTGACCATGACCAGAAGCAGAAATGTTTAAAGAATATGCATCAAGCATTAATTTTCTTGCTAGTGGTACTTGAATAGCATGAGCAAGCGGCATGATCTCCATTGTACAAACAGAAACTGCAGTCCTCAAACCACTAATGAGCTATATAGCTTTTTTGTGCTGATGCGGCAGTTTGAGGAGTGAGCAGTTCTATAGAAATTAAAGCACAGGGAGCTTCAGCAGTTTGACAAAGAACACAGCGAGAAGAAAGAAAAGCCTAAAGGAGAATCCAAAGAGGTATCCCAACTCTGGGTAAAGTGAATTTTCCAGGGGGGCAGTCTTCTTCCCAAACCTTTCAAGTTATGAAAGTCACTGACGCACGGGACCATCTTGAAGTAGGAAGTACAGGAAATCTGAAAAGAAAACCCTAATTTGACCATATTTTCATATGAACATTTTAGGGTGCAATTCTATGGCCGCTAGACATCTAGATGGCCATAGGAAAAGTCGGAGTCCCAGCTCTGACCTTGAAGAAGTGCTCCGGGGTCGGAGCTGGGGCTCTGATTTCAGAGCACCCTCCCTCCGCCCTTGCAGCTGGCAGTGGTTCTTTCCACACTGGCTACAGCTCCAAACATGGAAGACCAACTTCTGGGGGCGGGGAGTGGAGGAGTGAGGCATCACCGTTGGGGTAAAACAGTTAGCTGAAATTGGCAGTCTAAGTGTTTTGGAGAGTGAGGGAAGTGCAGAGGCAATCCTTGCCTCTGTGCTGCTCCCGCCCTCAGTAGTATGCCTGTAACCCTCCGAGTTCAGGCAGCCACATTGGATCACACTGTTACTATATTTTCAAACAACATGGACTTGTTTGGGCTCCAGAGACTTTAAAGTCTGATACAGGTGGTGGCTACAGAGATTGGGGATGAAGAAAGTGGAGATGACAGGGGAGGGGAAGAATATGCATTCAGCTCTCTTGCTCAGTTTCAGTAGAGCAGCCTTCCCCAGCAGATGAATGTATATGGTTTTTATAATGTATTTTAAGGTTTTAATCTTTGTAAGCCGCACATGTGGAACACCCTGCAGTGGGGGGAAAGTAGACCACAACTTTTTCATGCTCCTTTTGGCCCAGCCAGCACCGTCCCCCAAAATAAGCCTTACATAGGACAATTCTGGGGCAGGTCAAGAGCAGCATGCATCTTACCAGGCAAACACTGCTGCAACTGAGGGGTCAGCTGCCAGGTGAGAAGTGGCACCTTGCAAGTGAAAGATGGTGTGAGGAAACCGAGCCAGTGTGGCATAGTAGTTAGAGTGTTGGACTGGGACTCGGGAGATCTGGGTTCTAGTCCCCGCTCGGCCATGAAGCTCACTGGGTGACTTTGGGCCGGTCACTGACTCTCAGCCTAACCTACCTCACAGGGTTGTTGTGAGGATAAAATGGAGAGGAAGAGGAGGATTATGTAAGCTGCCTTGGGTTCCTTGCAGGAAAAAAGGCGGGGTATAAATATAATAAATAAATAAATAATAATAAGTAAGGAGGCTGCAGAAAATACCAGCGGGGACTGGATGTGGACCACAGAGTGCCAGTTGGCTATCTCAGTGTTAAGCTTTCAGACTCTGTCCTTCCACTTTACTGACGTCCAGCTGGGACCCATATTTACATGTTAAATATGTTTTAATGTAAACCACAGTGAAGAGCAACATGGCAGTCTTCCCCAACCTGGTGCCCTTCAGATGTGTTGGACTACAACCCAATCATTCTCAGCCAGCATGGCCATCAGACTGGGGAAGGCTAGTGTAGAAGCTAGAGTGTTAGATTGGGAAGACCAAAGTTTAAATCGTTGCTCAGCTGTGAAACTCACTGGGAGTCATACTCTCCCATCCTAACCTACCTATAGGTAGAACTGTGTACACCTCCTTGAAGGAAGCATGGGATAAACTGTAATTTAAAAATAAATAATGTGGTGAATTTGGCCACACATGGCAACTTTCACACATATATGATTTTTACTTGTTACAATACACATGTATAATATGTTAATCCATAAACAGAAGTGTCTTTTGCACAGAAATGTTGTAATATATGAAGTCCCTAATAATGTGCAAATACAGTTTTGAAATACTTGCATCAAAATGTTGCACTGTTTATCATAGGAAAGTAAAACAATAATTTTTAAAAAAGTCAAGATCATCCTTAAAGCTTCGAAACATTAATCTCTGTATTCCATAGCAGAATTTATCTAAGGACTTCTTAATAACACAGACTACTGGAAAAGTAAATTTTAAATCACTATATTTTCCCACAAAAAATTATCCTTGAAATTTTTGTCAATCCACTTTTGCAGAACCTTTCCAACAGAAGGCAGTCTTGAAGCATGAATGATTTCAGCCTAGTTACCATTTGAGAAAGTGATCAACAACCAAAAACATTATGCAAATTGTTAGGGATCATACTGGTAGCTCTTTTCTGCCAGCACCACTTATGAGGCTTCCCCAGACAGTAGCTTGAGTGCTTAACTGTGGGAGTAGGGGTGGAAATGAGGAGCACCATCTGAACTAGCAGGGATCAGCATGGGTTATCAGCAATATCTCCATGGGAACCGCTATGCCTGGAAAAACACTCTATCTGGAACTGGAAGTACCCTAACTTGATAGTCTTTCCACCTTTCCAATGAATAAGATTGACTATTGTATGACAAAAGAATACAATAGTATTCTATTGCATATGAAAGGCATAAAGAGAATCAAATGTTTACTTGTCCCATTCAAACTGTGCTGGAATAGGAATGGTCACTTTACATTTCAGAGACACTATGTGAGGGCGCGTGAGTGATAGCAGAGCTCCGCGTGTGCTGGATGGGAGAATTAAAATCCTGTCTGTGCATAGAGGCCCATTATTCTACACACAGATCTCCAGATCTCACCCCCCCTCTGCGCAGCTTTCCAGCATGTCTGTTTGCAGATGCCAGCCAGCTTGCCTGTAATCCGATTCCAGCTTGTAGCTTCCCCGGTTTGCAGATTAATCCAAGTAGCAAGGAAACACTCTGTAACTCCACAGGTCTATTTCTACCTGTTTATTTACTTAGCAAGTAATATTCTACAGAGTATACATTTCCTAGTTACAGTTCATGTGCAGAGTACAATGCATAGCAAGCATTAGTTCCAGTGGAGTAGGTTTGAGCTTCACTCCACCTCAGCAAAGACGTTACATTGTTGCAAAGTCCAGCAAGCAATAGCCAGAAGAGAGAAAGAATAGAGAAAGCAGTCCTGCTCTTCTCTAAAATGGCTTCAGACAGAAAAACAAGTTAGCACGTCATTCAGAACATACAAACCATGTGACTAGCTCATAATGATCCTAGGATCTAGCTTTCCCATGAGAAAGAACACGGAAAAGTAGAAAGACACAACATACTTGTTTACCGCCATTCTGTTCCTCTCCAAGTGTAAACAATGTGCTGCAGCTGGTGATTGTGATACATATCACAACACTATGATCTAATGGCCCCTTAGCACAGTGTTCTCCAAATGTTGCCCTCCTGATGTGGACTACAATGCCCACCATCCCCCAGCCAGTATGGCTGGCATGGGGATGCTGGGAATTGTAGTCCAACACTTCTGGAAGCCACCAGGTTGGGGAAGTTTGCCTTATAAGACTTCTTGTCTGTTCTCTAGTAGTAGTAGGCAATCACTCGTGACCGAGTAAGATTGTCTTCCAGGGTAAAAATTTACAAAAGGAAAATTTTAAAAGGAGGAAATTCTAAAAAATTGTGTAGACTCTAGCGATGGGTCCGTGAGTGACTGTGGAGGCCAATTCTAGATCCACACAGCTTCCCACAGTGAGGACACAGGTTACCAGATGGAAGATGGTCCTGTAAAGAATTCGTTTGACGTGCTTTTCGCTTAGCACATTTCTCCCTTTCACCTTGCACTTGGGCTTCTTCAAAGTCCATGGAACCTTTGTGAAAGGCCAACCTCCAGTTAGATTGTTCATGGGCCAGAGCTTCCCAGTTTTCAATGTTTATATTGCATTTTTTTTTAGATTAGCCTTAAGAACATCTTTAAACCTCTTATGCTGACCACCGATATTCCGCTTTCCATCCTTGAGTTGGGAATAAAGTAACTGCTTTGGGAGACAGCACTTAGACATTCGAACAACATGACCGGTCCATTGAAGTTGGCGTTGAAGGATCATTTTTTCAACGCTAGTAGTCTTTGCTTCTTCCAGTGCACTGACATTTGTTCGCCTATCTTCCCAAGTAATTCGCAGGATTTTCCGGAGGCAACGTTGATGAAATCTATCAAAGAGGTGGAAGTGACGTTTATAGATAGTCCATGTTTCACAGGCATACAATAAAGTTGGTAATACAATGGCTTCATAAACCAACGTTTTGGTCTTCTTACTAATATCCCGATCCTCGAACACTCTATGTTTAATTCGAGAAAACGCGGCACTTGCGGAGCTCAAACAATGCTGGATTTCAGTGTCAATGTTGGCTGTAACAGAGAGATATCTGCCAAGATAGAGAAAATGATCGACATTTTCCAGTATTGCCCCGCCAAGCTGGATAGATGGCATCACCAAAGGGTTAACTTGCACTTGCTGATGAAACACTTTGTTCTTTTTTATGTTAAGTGAGAGACCAAGTTTTCTGTATGCTTCTGCAAAAGCATTTAGGATAGTTTGGAGATCATCCTCTGAATGTGCGGAGACCACATTATCATCAGCATACTGAAATTCCACAACGGAGGTTGTAATTACCTTACTTTTTGTTTTCAGCCTGCTGAGATTAAAAAGCTTTCCATCTGTTCGATATATAATTCCCACACCAGTGGGAAGTTTCCCCTCGACAAGATGTAAAATCATGGTGATGAAAATAGCAAATAATGTTGGGGCGATAACACATCCCTGTTTAACACCTGATCCCACTTTAAATGGAGCACCATGAGAGCCGTTGTTGTCCAAAACCGTTGCCGTCATGTTGTCATGGAGAAGTCGCAAGATATTCACAAATTTATTGGGGCATCCAATTTTCATAAGGATAGTCCAGAGAGCTGTTCGGTCTACAGTATCAAAGGCCTTAGCCAAATCAATAAATGCCATATAAAGGGGTTGATTTTGCCCCCGGCATTTTTCTTGGGCCATCCCAAACACTGGGCGCTCTCAGGTAGACATGTCACCAATCAGTCCTGCCCAGGTGACTCCACCCTTGCAAGTACTATTGTGTGCTAGAAAACCAGCAGATTGCTAACTGATGTTACTGGGTTTTTAGCAATTCTCAGTCTAACATGTGTCAACCATCCCCCAGGATTTGCTGAGGGGATAGAGATTATGATAGCATAATGGACTCTCACTATATGATGGCCATGATATCACTGATAGGTGCTTCACTAGTTTCTCTGTTACCTAGCTGTGTAATCTGAAACAATTTCCCCTGTTCCCCACCCCACTTTCTCCCCAGAGGTTGTGTACTTTTCCAATCCAATATTTAGGTATAAGTCTCCAGTCATTAATTATTTTCCCCTGGCTTTCCCCAGAAACAAAGCTCGTTCCTAGGAAACCAGGCCAGATCTACTTCCATTAAGTGGGAATAGGTTCCTCACTAGAGCTGTTTATTGGTTATACGTTTTAGCCTTCCATTTCATTAACAGCATGACAGAAACCCTCCGTGTCTGTGGTGGTAGCAGCTGTCCATGAACCATAAGGAGGAGAAAGTAGAGGCTGAGGGATTGCCTAGAATATATGCCAAACATATGCCACAGCAGGCTATGGTGCCCAAGAATGATTGCAAGCTTTTAGAATGTCTCACTATATGGAATATCCTGGCATAACCTTAGCTGTGGCAGTGCTTGAGCTTCACTAAAGTAAACAGAAAAATGAAGAAAGAATGGTGTGTTTCAGTGTCAAGAGGCTTAGCAAATATATGCAGGCAACGTACTCAGTCTGCAAAGGTGCTCCGGAGGGAGCAGTTCTAAAAACGGTTTCTACCTACAAATCATTGTGCTTCAGAGCTCATGGATAGCTAGAGTTTCAGAGAGGAAAATCCCTTTGCTAACTTAAGCCATCACATGATATAGCACAAGGCAGCCTTTCCCAACCTGGTGCCCTGTAGATATGTTGGACTACAACTCCCATTATTCCTGGCCGGGGATGATGGGAGTTGTGGTCCACCACATCTGAAGGACACCAGGTTGGGTAAGGCTGGCTTGAGCTATTACAAAAATGCAGACAGCCAACCATCTTCTTTGAAAGGGTAGTTTGTACAACAGCATCAGAATGCCACATCCTATCCTCAGTGGTGAAGATAAAGAGAGGATCCCTGCAGGATCCTAAAGAATAACATCTCAGGTTCCATGCTCCCCACCACCCAGCCACTGTGAGCACTTGCTGAGGTCCCCCTAAGAAAAGGGAGTAGTGTCACTGAAGCAGCCTTTTTGGAGTTTGATGCCACGGTTGAGAGGTAGCCCTTTGTGACCGAGGAATCGGAAGGCTGCCGACAGATTTCCTAAAATATGCTCTCAAAGCAGAGGCCCCTCAAGGGTATGGATACTGTGGGCTTCTGTGAGTGTTACAAGAGACCTGAGGAAGAAAGGGGCCTCTCAGGGGCATGGATACTGTGGGCTTCTTTGGCATTCACAAAAAGGTTACCAATAATTTCTGTCCCTTTAAATAATACAAACCAGATGTTGCAGCTGGCAATGTCTAACGAATGACATTTCTAATCACTGAAAAGCAGAGTCCAAGGTCTCCAGCTTCTTGGGCTTGTAAATCAATAACATTAGTGTCTTAATGCAAGCAGAAGCATAAGAATCTGAAGAAGCAAGTGGCTGAGTGCAAAAATCCAAGGCATGGAAACTTGGAGAGAGCATCATGTGACTCGATGTGCGCTGCAGCGCCAGAACATTATAGAAACAAGCTGCAACCAGTCTACAGCAGTCACATGGTGTGAATGTATCCAACAAAACTTCTGCTAGACCTGAAGCACATGCAATAATCTTCTGAATCTTTCAGCCAAAGTTAACATTAGTCAGAATTTTTTTTGTGATCAGTTCCATGTGGTTTTTCTTCTGAAATGTACTAACAGAAGTTATTTTATTATTGTTACTTCATATTAAACACAAGAATTCCAGAAAATATCTAGAGATGGAGTAACAGTTCCAGCAGGGAAGAGTGTATATAGTACTTATATAGTAGAATAGAGATGAGTAGCATGAGAAATTTTATGTTTTGAAGAAAGATATTTAGGAATTGGAGTCTGAGGTGTGTGCAATATAAACAAAAACCCAAAATAGATATTAGAAGTTCTCAGTATATAATATAGGAGAGAAGGAGTTCCTTGGATTGAAGCTCTTGGCTGCCAATGGGAGACTGATACCACTATTACATTTATTTGGAAATAAGTTTAATTGAAAGAAATTCACCTTAAAGTTATCCCCAGCTAAATGTGTATATGCATGGAATGCATCAAGCCTGGTAGTGTCAAGTGTAGATGCATAGGGTGACAATTGTGGTTATGATGCTACCTGTCAATCAGCAGAAATAGTGCTCAACTTTTAAATGTCACTGGAGTGCCCAAAGACTTCGAAACTTAGCTTAGCAACCATCAGCTCTATACATGTGCTTTTTAACAACAAACCAAAGCTGAGGTTCCCAAGTGCTGAATTCTGCATATTATACCAAATGCTATGCTTAAATAGTATGATTCAGTAGAGGAGCTTGGAAGGTGGTTGCTCCACGCCTCCACCTACTCATGGTGCAGACTAGGCCAGATGTACCGTACCTCCTTACTTGGCTATGGGCACAGTCCTATGGTCTGTGTCCTCGTTGCTCGGAAACCCCCGAATCTGGAGGCTTCTGAGATTCCTACACCCTGCCAGGCTGAAGCTGGCAGGGCAGAAGGAGCGGCGGAGGCGATCTTTGCCTCTCCATCCTCTGATCTATATTTTCACTAGATGGGCTTTTCAGCCCTTCTAGTGGCACTTTGGGGGGGGAGGGAAGGAGGCTCAGGATAAATCATATCCTGGCCTCTGGTCTCTCCTCCCCACCCACCAGAACGCCCCCTTTCCCCTCTCTCTGAGGTCGAGTTTCCGACTCAGAGAGGCAGCCAGTGCAGGTCTCTCTGCATCAGCTGCAAGGGGCGGGTCTCCAACTCTCCCTTCCAAGGTTGGAGTGCTGTCTCCGACCTTGGAAGGGGTTTTCCCAAGCCATCCTATGGTCCCTGAGATGCTTGCCCAGGGACCATAGGATTGCTCTCTGTGGGTAGCTGCCACCACTTACTCAATCCAGATTACTCTTCCCAGATTAAAATTGGACTGTGGTTTTGCAGTTGCCACAGATCTTTTATGAAGGGGAGAGGGCACACAGGCTATTTCAGGTTGGTCCACAGATGGAGCACGTGGTCAGAGCAAAACTTCAGAGAGAGGCAAGGACTCAGGGTGCACCAGGAACTGCCTTTTCCCAATTTGTGGGTTTTGCTTTTAGGGATGATCCTAAAAAAGCTCTGGAGGAGTACAGGTTAATCCAGAATTTGTTGTATCCAAAGGGGCATCAGTAAATTATGCCGTGGATCCAGCGCACAGTTCAGTAAAATATACATCCTTTGACACAGCCACTTTCATTGTGTGGGCCCTGGGTTCAGTGCTCAGCTGGCAAAATGTGATAAGAGTACTTCCTCACTCTCAGGTCACTTTCTGCAGCTCCTAAGTGCCTCCTGAGGAACAATGAGGTGGTGGCGGCAGTCCATTCTTGAGTAAACAAATGAAGCATGCTGCAGCCTGGTCCTTCCACACAGAACAGGTTGTATTACCACAGGGGCCTGGTCCAGCCAAGGCACCTCAATTTCAGATTCAAGGATAATCTGGATGAAACAAGACCACATGTGTCAAAGATAACATACAGTTTATTGAATACATATAGTGGTGAAATATGGATACAGATTATCAATAAACAAGCAAAAGAAGGCCCACACACGTCCCGCTGATCGCGGGGCTTCCTGTATACAATGGTCGCTGCTCCGAGGCACTAGTTGCTTAGATACCTTGCACGCTCCTGGTTCTAAGCGGAAAGCCAACGTCTGCCTAACAAGCTAAGCATTTTATAAAGTTCCTCTCCCCCCTGCTTCAGAACCTGTCAGTAGCTGCGGGTCGGGAAAGAAGGGAGGGTGAGGGAAGACCTGGCTATCCCAATTATACGCTTAGAAGTATACATAGTTCCTCCTTATCTCAGGAATGCAGTAAACAGTTCCAAGAGACTGGTACCTGGTGAGCTCATGTTTTTGCTGAGGCCCCTGCCAGGCTGCAGGGTTTCTCACGGAATTAGGCCGAACAATTATCTGTTGCTTTTATGGCTATATTGAAGGCTTGTGTTGGACACTGGGAACAGTTCACACTAGCTCCTCGTCACAATGTCTTCTGGTTATTGATCCCAATACACAGGTGGTCCAGATCTGTGACAGGGTTTCACACCTACCCCAGGACAAACTTGGAACATTGGTACTCAAAAGCACACATTATTTTAAAGGCACAGCTAGCAACTATGTATTATTATTTTTTTACTCTGGAGTAGATGCAGGGGCCCTGATCTAGATTGGGACCCTAGAGTGGCCTTACGGGGGCTTTAACCCTTCACACACACCACTGCAGCCGCAATACAGTTTGAGGATCCCACACTTGCAATATATATATTGCCAAATAGTGGCCCATTTGCCTTAATAGATCACTATTTGGCAAAATAAATTGCAGGTCTGGGTTGGGACCACAGGGAGGGGACTCACTCTGGATTAGAGGCCCTGTACTTACTCTAGAGCAGTGTTCTCCAACTTTGGGTCCCCAGATGTTTTTGGCCTACAACTCCCAGCATGCCCCAGCCAGCTAGCTGGGAGTTGTAGGCCAAAAACATCTGGGGACCCAAGGTTGGAGAACACAGCTCTAGAGTGAAAAAGACATAGCTGCTAGCTACATCTTTAAAGTAATATGCACCTTGGCCCTGAGGGAACTAGTGAATAGGATGAGTGAATGCAAAAGGACAATATTATAGATTTTTGCTGGTAAGGGCAAGGCATTTCGCACCCACCTGTATAATGCCAAATGGATCAAAGGTCGCCATCACTTTATTAGGGTAATGAAGGAAGTGAAGGAGGACCTGCTGGGTTGGGTTAGGTTCATCATGGATTATAATAGGGTCTCATTCTGGAGGAAGCCTATGCAATTGAGGAGGCTGAACTGCAATGTACATCCAATCTGGGGCTCAGCTTGAGGGCATAATGGTGTGATGAGCCATTGGGACCCAACACCCCTGGTCACTGCTTTCCTACACTGAGGCCACGTACCCCACAGCTGCCCTCAGCCCCCAAGCTTACCAGGCAGCTGCAGCATCCGTTTTCTTTCCTTAAAAATAGTTTTTGGCTGGGCAGTCATGCTGGAAAGCAGAGCTCTGGCTTCCAAATATTCCACTGTCTTCCTTTTTTTTTTTTGAAGAATGCTCTGGACTCAACTGGAGCCCAGAAGTATCCTGAGGAAAAGGAAGGCAGGGGGCTAGAAGCCAGAACTCTGTTTTCCAGTTACCCAAGGTTAAGAAAAAAATTGAAGGGCAAGCACTACTATGGGGTATGTGAGGGAGCTGTAGCATCTACGGGCGTTGTAGCACCTACGGGCGTTGCACTGCCAAGACAAGAGCTAAGGAAACTCCAGAAAAGGGCAAAAGGCTGTCACTCTCCCCTACTGAAGACTCTTCCTGAAGCAAAGGAACACTTTTTAGGGCAGCATTTCTTCTGGCCTTTTGGGGGGCAATGAGGATCAGGGAAGTGGAACACAGATCGAGATGGGATCTTTCAGGGAGGGCAGTCACCAGAAAAGACCTGTCATGGGGCACAGTAGGCTAACCCTTAATTTTAACAGGTCAAAGATGTATAAGAGAATGAATGGGTAGTAGCTAAGCCACTCTGGGAGCCTTTTCTGGCTGAGGAGCGGGGTAAAAATGCTGTAAATAAATAAATAGGTGACCCTGTAGGCAGCTGGGTCAGGGCAACTGTATCCACTGGTGGCATGACATGACTACCTATACATCCAGCTTCAGCCAGGAGCCCTTTTATTTCTTCATGGGGTCAGGCTGCCTTTAACACAGTTTCCATTTCCAAAGGCGTTCAGGAAAGCAGTGGTAACAATTGGGCTGTGCCCTGGGGAAGTCATACCCCACATCTTCTGCACTGGGGCTGCAACCGCACAGAACAAGTGGTCCGATGGCGGCTGAGAGCCTACAGGCCCGAGGTGGAGCAGAAGGTGCAGACAATGGCCATGGGGAGCAGCATGTCTTTTCAGCATCTCTGCCTTGAACTTTTGGATTTGTGGCCACAGTAACATCCACTGAGCTGACCATCCAGCTGAGCTGACCCCTTCCTATGACAGGTGGGACAGAAAGGCAGTGGGGAAGGGGGCGGGTAAGGCCCATTGCTGATCCCAAGTAATTATAAACTCATTATAAATTAAGAAGAGGAGAGGCCCAGGCCTGGGAGCTTGTCCTGTCAGCTCCCAAGGGGATCATCAATTGGCCTGAGAGGTCTGTTGGGGTAGCCCCTCCCCTACCTTCCCTGGGTCTGCTTAAGGTGTGTGTGTGTGTGTGTCCTGAGGGAAAGCAGAAGTGAGGAAGCCCAGGTCAAGGAGCTTGTGTCATGGGCTCTGGAAGAGACTTTCAGTCAGCCTATGAGAGCTATATTCTGGCGCGATTTGTCTGGGAACATTTGTTAGTTTCTGTATTTAAAAATTGTAAGCTGCCATGGGGTATAGAAATGTATTGAATAAAATAAATAAATAGCAAATAAAAGTTGCAATAGATTTCAATCTAATATCCACAAGAGTCCACAAATAAGGCTCAGGCTTAGTAGCCAAAGGTTATTTCTGCCAGCAAGAATATAAAACAAGTGTCCAGGGTGCCTTTCCTTTTCCACCCAGCAAGTGGAATTCTGCCCCTCCCACAGAATTAAGGAGGACAACAAACAGCACGGAGTACATTGTTCCCCATAAGCCTGGAAATTCAGCATAGATTCATAGATCATAGAGTTGGAAGGGGCCTACAAGGCCATCGAGTCCAACCTCCTGCTCAATGCAGGAAACTAGAGAAGGGGCCTCCCATCCAAGTAATAACCAGGTCTGACCCTGCTTAGCTTTCCACGCTCAGACAAGCTGAGCCAGTGTGAGCCACATTGTCTTCACTTCCCTGGCAAGCCCCAGGACCTTTCATCAATCAGCAGAGTTCCAGGAGGAGGATAGTGCTCAAGAGGAGAGCAAAGGAGACTTTGTCAGGGTTGGGAAAGCAGCTTTGCACATGGAAAGAGAAACTACTGAGCAGCACTGGAAAAAAATTGAAAATAGTGTGGCCATGTCCGCCCCATCTCCCCACCAATCAGATCTGCAGTATTCCCAGAAAGGAAAGCGAAGAAACCCATTAGCAATGCCATTCAGAACTAGTGAACAGACTCTCTCCCAAAAATCTACTCCAGGTTTTTCCTGGAAGACCAATTTAGCTGCTATAATGCAACCTCTCTCCCTGAACATTCTTGTTTGCAAAGATCAAAGGCTCTCTTGCCCCTGACCTGTTGGCAAGTGGGTTTGCTGAAGGCTGAGTATTGGCAACTGCCTCTTCCTTGCTGACCACAAAGTGCTTCACTGTTGTTGTGAACACACTGCCACTTTAGGGGTAACCAAAAGCTGTTCTTCCGTCTGGTCTGGTGTCCCTAGGGTGAGAAAAAAAGATAGGCCAAAAATTCAACATCACACACACAGACTTCTGCTCATGCAAGAGGGCCTCCCTTTTGTCCCCTCCCCACTGCATTGTTTGTCCCCCAACCCTCTGAAAGAGGTTTGAGGGGCATGGGGAGGGCTGCAGGGGGATGGAGAATCCATTCTTCTAGTTGTGTCTCCACTGGGAGAACCAAAAATACACAAAATTATGCAGGCAAGCTTTCAGAATCTCCAGAGCTCGCTATCAGGCAAGATGCTACACAAAGTGGGGAAGGGGAAAAGTTAATGTTTAAGTAATGAAGTCTGCATGGTCAGAGTCTTACGATAAATAGGGTAAGCAAAATCAAGAAAATTTCTTTAAATGCATCACAGGACAATCCCATGCATGTTTATTCAGAAGTAGGTCCTATTGTCTTCAAAGGGGCTTACTCCCACATAAGTGTATTTATGAACTGCCCAAGTCTGTAGTGTCTTAACTTCTGTCTAGCAACTTCTCTACCTGGGTTGAAGCCTTTTTGTTAGTTTTCTTACCGTAGATGGGTGGAGACCTCTAGGAACTCTTTAACCTTCAGCTAGGTATTGCTTCTCTTCCAATTAGTAGAGAGTAGACGTTAGAAAATAAAAGCATTGTGGTGCAACCCTATGCATGTCTACTCAAGGAAATCCCACTGAATTCAATGAGACTTACTCTTCCATTGAACTTAGCGGGGCTTATTTCTGAGTAGACTTGCATAGTCTTTCACTGTAAGGCTACAACTGGACTTAGTTCCGAGAGACCTACATAGGATTACTTTGCAACACACACACTACCTGCTTACGGGAAGAGAACTCCTAAGAGTTGGAAAGAGAAAAATCAGAAGCGAGAGGAGGGGGAAAGGGTGGGTGGGAAGAAGAGAAAAGTGAATATGGGAGAAGGAAAAATAGGAACGGGGGAAGGGGGAAAGCAAAAGAAAGTGAAAACGGAGGAGGCACAGCCACAGAGGCTCTCTGTCTTTCTCTCCCCATTTCTACTACTGGGCTGGAAAGGATTCTCCTACCTGCTGAAGCACCACTCATGGATAAACATGAGCGGCAAGACAACAACCGATCATGCAGAGAGAGGCAGGCATTTGTTAATGTTTTATTTTCCCGCGGCTGTGTGCTGGCCTCTCCTCCCCTTCTCCCTCCAAGCCAATAGGAGGCGGGGAGAGGTGCCGAGGCTTACATTGCAGAGCCCGGTGGGTCATGGGTGATGTAGTCTTTCCAAAGGTTCCTGCGATTGTAAACGCCTTTGAGAGAACGACATTCCCCAGAAACGACTGGGCTGGCTCCTTTCCGTCTCTCTGGCAAGCCCGCTCCTGAGAAGCAAAGGGTGGGAGCAGCTGATTTGCGGCCTGAGGCCTCAAGCTCTCCTCCCTGCCCGGTAGAGCCTTCACAGGTGAGGAGGAGAAGGGAGTTGCGCCATTCTCTGACAGTGGGAGGGAGTGAGGGAGAGCGAGCAGAGGTTCGCCGCCACCTCAGATCTTGCCGCTTCGGATCTTAGCCCCCGGGGGGCGGACGGCGGACGGCGGACGGGCGGGGGAGAGAGAGATACACCAGTGGGCCTAGATGTACAGAATTGTAACTCAAAAAGGTAGCCGACCATGTTGGCCCTGAGAAAAGTTCCCAAAGCCGTATCAGTGTAATACCTTTATTAGACCAACCAAAAGGTGACCAAAAATGTGCAAACTTTCGAGTTCTCCCGATCCCTTCATCAGGCAAGATCTTACCAAAAGCGGGGTTGGGGGGACTGAGTCGATGTATGGTGTCAGCATGCTCACAAGGTTGAGATGGAATCGGGGAGGAAGGGTCTGCAGACATTCCAACAAGGCTTCTAGCAGGTGATGTGATGGTTTCAGGTTTCACCTTGAGCTGCTCCTAGAACTGCTAGAAGCTAACAAGATAGAAAAGCCTTTCCTCCCCCTCCTCACTGCTTTTTGTAACATCTTACATGATTAAGAGATCTAGAGATCTTGAAAGCTTGCAAATTTTTGCGACCTTTTGATTGGCCTAAAAAAGGTACCATATTAAAATGGATGTTAGAATTGTTGTGTCCATAAGGAATTGAAAGTGCAGTTGCTGAGCAGTGGTCTTGCTTTCACTTTGGTGGCGCTGTGCTCTTGTCTGGAAATACAAAAGAACAATTTTCTGAACTGAGGCTAGGATTCCAGAAAAAGCTTCTTTTTCTTCTTCGGTTTTTTTTTTGGCCATAGTCTAGGCTTGACAAAAGCCATGAATTGATACAGATGTTGTGATTTACTTTTCTTTCTTTCTACAGAATCTAAGCCTATTAGGAGACTATTAAAAGTCTCTCCAAGTAACAGCTTTTGTTATTCCTCTGTTAGGAACAAAACAGATTAGTTTCCATTCTGTGTATCTCATTTTAATGCAGGGCCATAATTACTTTTCTTTATTAACATGAATAACAAGAGTGCCCCCTCCAAAAGAGGCTAGAAGGGTGGCTACTACGGGAAGGGCCTTCTCAGTTGTGGCACCCCATCTATCAACTCCCCAAGGAGGTCTGCCTGGCGCCTACCCTCTATTCATTTAGGCGCCAGGTGAACACCTTTTTATTTACCCAATATTTTAATGGATGATTTTATTCCTTTTATTCTTTTTGTTATCACCACTGTACCTCGGGAATGAATTTATTTGGCTGCTTGTTTTTTATCTTGGTTTATTTTAATATGTTTGGGGGGGGGGTTGGTACTGTTTTTGTAAACCGCCCAGGGAGCCTTTTGGCTGATGGGCGGTAAATGAATGTTTTAAATAAATAACAACACATGAATCTTTGTTACTGCATCTACCATTCATTCTGTTGAGGAAGTAGGACTGATCTGCTGGATTAATGAGAACCAGTCAGGCTTCTATCTGCTTTGACCTTCAGATGGAAGGAGAGCAAGCAGCAAACAACATGAAAACACAGACAGTTCACTTATTGCCGGATGAGCAACTAGTGGCACTTCATCAACAGCTGGTGGAAAGCCAGTCATCCTATCGTCACAAGCTACAGAGTTCACAGGAGGCACAGCACAGGCAGGCAGTACTTGTACAAAAACTACAAGCAAAGGTAAAGCCCCTTATGTTTCTAGTGATATCCAGAAGAAGGTGATGATAGATCTTGTAGATGTGTTGGCAGATGGAGGCATAAGAGAGCAGGAGGAGTAAAGTGCTTACTTGAAAACAAGTTTCTTAAATACTCCCAATATTTTGGATAGTCCTTCTAAATCAGGTTTCTCCAACCTTGGGTCCCCAGATGTTGCTGGCCTATGGCTCCCAGCATATCCAGCCAGCATGGCTAATGGTAAGGGATTCTGGGAGCTGTAGTCCACAACATCTGGGGACCCAAGGTTGGAGACCCCCGTTCTAAATAGTCATGTCTTGGGCATACTGTTTTATTCCTCTCTTGCTAAATGGCCCAATACCAAATTTTCAGTTTTCTCTTTGTTTCTTTCTGAAAACCTCCATCTTTCCCACTTGAGCATGTACTTACCTCTGCTTTACATTATTTCAGTGTACTTAACAATTGTTGAAGACGCTGTTTGTTTTTCTATAAGTTTGGATAGTCCCTAGCTCACAAAGGATACTGCTATACTGGCAAACACTATACATTTAAGAGTGTTTTAATCAGAAACTTTAAAATGGTTTGCTGTTATCTTTCCAGTTAAACTGTCAGTTTTTCTGAAGCGTAGTTTGTTATGTGTTTATGGTGTGTCCTGATACACTCTTTTGAAGCTGCTACTATTAAATACCTATAACCTCTGAATTTGCTTGTGTGCTTCCAGAGGAGGCTTTTATCATGCAATCACCCTTTGTCATTCATGGAATTTTATGGGGACTCCAGACATTGTTGTCTTCCATTTGTAAGCCTCTTGTGCTTTCCACTGCTTCCATCTGGCTTTTTTCTTAACAAGAAATTTTCATTAAGGAGGGAAAGATGGTGTAGCTGTACAATGCCTGTCATTTTAATGTGTGTATGCCTTATTGTTGCTGGGTTTTTATAAGGCTGAACTGTTAAAATATGCACATACGTGCTGTGCATGTGTTTAGCCTGTCTGTTAAAAGTAAACCACTCCTAGTCATTGGGCAGTATCCAACATTGCCTGTGCACTAGCGGGACCCTGTCCTATTGTGGAAACGAATGTTTCCACTCATTTCTGGTGTTGCTTTAGGAAGCGCTAGTGGTGGGTCCAGCTGGTGCAACAGAAACAGTGGCAGCACAGTAGCAGCATTGGGTACTGCCCATTGTGTGTATTTATGGGCAATGGAATACACAAATTCATTCTAGTACAAAGGGGGCAACTGGAAACTAAGTCAAAACTGTTATAAATGCCACAAAAGGTGCTGCACCATACTAATTGTTTCTGTTTATTGTAGGTATTGCAGTATCGGAATTGGTGCAAGGAGTTAGAACAGCGCCTGGAAGCAAGCAGGGTGAGGTATAAAGAAGGCTGACTACTGTGTTTTTAGTTATACTGTTGGCAATGAGGTGCTGATGAGGTGACATGCTAAAGGAAGTGAGGAGGATGCCTGGAAGAACACATTATGTTTGCCCTGTCAAGAAAACAGGTGGCTGTCATTCCTTGTCATGCACTACTTCCCTTTTGTGACCAGTGTTAAAAGAAATTTGAATATTTAGTATATATGCTCTGATGTCACAAATGATGCTTATCCTTCTTTATAGGAAAACACGAGAGAGAGAGAACCAAATAATAGGATAGCCTTGACTAATCCCATCTTCCTGTCTTATTCCGTGACTTAGGCTGCTTCCAGTTGAGGCTTTTATTGTGCAATCACCCTGCCTTATTTACTGAATTTTACAAAGGGTCCAGACGGCATTGTCTTTCCCTTATAACCCTCTTGCGTGTTCCTACTGCTGCTTCCATATTTTTTTTACCACACACACACACAAAAAAAGTTAAGGAAGGAAAGATGAAATAGCTGCACAATGCCTCTAGATTGGTATTCCCATCTGTCTGGAAGCATCCTCAGGCAAAAGGAATAGCTCCATAAGAAAAGAGAAGGGTGACATTTAGTCACTATTGCAGTGGGTGTAATACCACCACACATTGTGTCAAAGGCTACTGGTTGTAGCAAAACACTCTGATGTGAATGAGTACTGAGTGGAGGGTAGTGTTTAGTGTAGAATTACCATACCCTTGTTCACTCACATTTTATGTCATCATATATTTATAATCCTCTCGTGTTTTCCCAGTGCTTCTTGCATCTTTTTTTCTTACTGCAGAAAGTTCAATTATTATTTTTGTGTG
The DNA here is from genome assembly GCA_021292165.1 of Shinisaurus crocodilurus. Taxonomy (NCBI): domain Eukaryota; kingdom Metazoa; phylum Chordata; class Lepidosauria; order Squamata; family Shinisauridae; genus Shinisaurus; species Shinisaurus crocodilurus. Next base: position 225,474,760 of record CM037877.1, read on the forward strand.
TTAAGGACAGAAGAATTGTTTAAGCGTAGATGCCCTTACTGCTACTCTTCCGTCTTTTTTAAGATGCTTGGCGTGGACAATGACATATTGGACAGATGAACCTATTTCAGCTTAGCGCATGTAACCTTCGGAGTGGGAACAATTTTATAACCCTGTTAATTAAAAAAATCATTATTTAATTAAGATATTAGAATTTCCTCCCATGGCTGCTCAGGTGAATTGGACCTTCCCCACCTGCAGCAGATGTGTCAAGCCCACTGGTGTGAACAGAATATAGCAGGATCAACATACAGGAAAAAACCTGCAATTCTGTCTGTTGCTTACAAAGGAAGAGCAGTGATTTATTAGCACTAGAAACCATTCATTTGGAAGCAGACAAGGGTATTAAGGGAATAATTCATATATGTTTCAAAAGATTTGAAAGGAAATGCTTTGTTTTTGCTGTTGTCTTTTCTATCTTAATGTCCTTGAATCACCAGCAGCTTTTAAAATAATAATTTTAGATTCCTAAAAGGGCACATTTGCATTAAATGTGACAATGGGACATGGTGAATACCAGCCATGGGGGAGGGGTGCAGTTCTAATCAGGTTGGCAGGGGCAAAGAATTAAAGCCCCCCTCACCCATGTGCCACAGTCCTGATCCACTTGCCTCCCCCCCTCTGCCTAGTCATTTGTTTTTGTTTTTAAAAAACAGCAATGCAAGGGCTAAAGACATGACTAACATCACATCCAGTTTGGTCTTTAGGCATTTATGATGAAGAAAGGAAGATAATAAAAATGCAAACAAATGTACCTCATGTTCCTCAGTTCAGTTTTATTTATAACCCTAGGTCATCACAATATAACAGAAAGAAAAATGGACAAATTAAAGATAAATCAGGAAAATGACTAATAATTTGGAACTAACAAACTAAAATTAATGATAGAAATTTCCCTAGTACTAATTCCCAACTTTTATAAAAGCATCTGTTAACCAAACCAAAAATAAAACATGCAAAGCTAAAATTAAAAAGGTTAAACCATCAATTTTCTCTGATGCAACCTATGTCATCTGGTTTATTAAATCTGGTGTGGACTAGCTAATGCCGTTAGGGAAGTGGCAAATTTTTATGGCCTTGTGGTAAAGCAAGAAGTCTGTCTTCTGGCAAACTGACCAAACTCAAGTTGTGTTCATTGTCACCTGTTCACTAGCTTATTGATCCATGGAAAGTTGGCAGGGTGATGTTGAAGTGAGGGAAGACGAATAACACAAAAGTTGTTTTGATTAAATTATCTTTCTCACAAAGGGATCACATCCATGCCAGTGGGATCGGAAAGAAGACCACAGTCTAGAGAAAGCACTGGTCCAATTGGAAGAGGAGCAGCAGAGGTGAGTGAAGGAAGAACTCAGGAATCCTAATCCTAGCTGAGGTTTGGGGAAAGCAGTGCAGCGACAGCAGTGCTGCCAGTTCATCTTCTCAGGATAACGATTATTTGCCTAATCTGTTGCCTTTCTCATGTACTTCAGGTGTGAGAATTTGGCTGGGCTGAACATCTTGCTCCAGGAGCACCTGGACAAGGCCAACGAAGTGAATGGGGCTCTCCGAGAGGATGTCAACAAACTGGTTGCTGACTGGACAAGAGCCAGGGATGAGCTGGAGTACAAAGAGAGTGAATGGCACAAAGAACGAGAGGTAGCGATGTGTCAGTTATAATAATGATGGCGGGTGAATTTCTGCTTGGACAGCCTTGTGTTCCAGGCAGGCACAAACCCTAATGTTTCTGCTTAGGTAGGCATTGGCTGCCAGCAATAACTAAACATAGTCGAGAGATTAATTCTGGATGCCTCCAGATGTACATTGTTCTAGCAGCTAAGCCGCTGTAGGAGGGCTCTCTTACATGGTATATACCGATGTACAATTTCCTATCAAGGATTGAGTTCAGGGATAACTGGTTCTGCCAGTTTGCAGCAGAAGCTGTCCACTGATTGCCTAACATTTAGTATGTCACAAACCCACCTCTTCTCCTTCCACCATCCTTGGAATGGTTTTGCAGTGGTTAAATGGGCTTTCTTTTTTTCTAAACCAAAAAGGAAGTAACAGACAGCTGTTTTAAATAACTAAATGTTCATGCAGTGCTTGGAAAAAAAATGTTGGCCATCCTGCCCGAAGACTGTGGGGAGGAACAAGATGAACTACTTAAATCTGTGTTTGAATTGCTAATAAGTCCTCCTGTCAAAAGTGTTGTGAAGGTGGTGGGCAGGGCAGGGTAGAAAGCTAGGCTCACTCTGTGGGAGGAAAAAGCACAGCAACGCTTGATTAAAGGTAGGTTTGTACATACCTTTAATCATCTGGAGAATGCTGTCTGGATTTTCATATTTCAATACATGAATTCTGAGGATTGGAGAAGTCAGATTGCAGTCGTCTCTACCTGGGGCATTGAAGAACTCTGTTAGATTAATGGTGCAATCCTATATATGTCTACCCCAAAGTAAGCCCCATTGAGTTCAGTTGGTTTTACTCCCAGGTAAGTGTGTTTAGGATTATAGCTTAAGTCAAGTGGGAATGCTGTTGCTCTTCTATAGTTCAAAATCTGGTCATATATATTTCTGAAGAAGGAAGTGCTATGTATGTTCCCTGTTCAAGCAGTTAGTCTAAGTTAAGACCTATTCTCTTCAATGGGTCTACTTTAAGTAGGACTAACATTGGATAGAGCTCCAGGTCTTCTATTGGATATATTGTAAAAGGTTTTTCAAAAAATTGTTATGAATACCCTGTGAAATTTGAGTGCTTCCCAAACTTCTCAACAATTGGTTAATCCATAACAATATAACGCAAGTTACAGAAAAATGGTATCTGGTAAATGTTTAAAGAGGCTCAGGATTTCTTTTTGGTTCAGTTGGTCCTTAAAGTCATTGTGAGTGCTGTTAACAATGACTGAGACAGTGTTCTTGGAAGAGGATGCCTCCACATTCTCTTGACGGATTCTTGTGGGCTATAAGAGAAACTAAGTTGTCACTTGCTGTTGTCTTTTACATACATAGTTTTTTGAGAGTTATATGCGAGGTGAGCATGATCGTATCCTTGGCATATGGCGGCAAGTGGTGACCCTGCGCCGTTATTTTCTGGAAATGAAGACAGCAACTGACAGGTGAGGGGGAACAGATTCTTCTATCCATTGAATACAAAATCATTTGCAGCTAAACCTTATGTGGAAATGCATTGAGCAGGGGGTTGGACTTGATAGCCTTGTAGGCTCCTTCCAACTCTATGATCTATGATGTTTTCTATGATGATGTCATAAGAACATAAGAGGAGCCATGCTGGATCAGACCAAGGGTCCATCTGGTCCAGCATTCTGTTCACACAGTGGCCAACCAGCTGCCCACAGGATCCCCCTAGTAGGACATGAGTGCAGCAGCACCCTCCCACCCATGTTCTCCAGCAACTGGTATACACAGGCATACTGCTTCCGATACTGGAGGTAGCATATAGCCATCAGGACTAGTAGCCATTGACAGCCTTCTCCATGAATTTCTCCATTTCCCTTTTAAAGCCTTCCAAATTGGTGGCCATCACTACATCTTGTGGAAGTGAATTCCATTGTTTAACTATGTGCTGTGTGAAGAAGTCCTTCCTTTCATCTGTCCTGAATCTCCCACCAATCAGCTTCATGGGATGACCTCGGGTTCTAGTGTTATGTCCTTTTATGAGGCCTTCTCATGGCACCCCACTTATGGAATGACCTCCGTAAAGAGGTTCAACTGGTGCCTACATTGTTATCTTTTCAGCGCCAGGCAAAGACCTTTCTTTTCTCCCAGGCATTTTAGAGACCTAGTTCTAGATTTTTATGGCTGTTTTATCCATTCCTGTGCTGTTTGTTGTTTTTCATTGTATTTTATTCTTTTAATTATTTGTATTGTATTTTATATTTTTAGCTTTTTATATTTTGGCATTTTAGTCTCTTAACTAATTCGCCCAGAGAACATTTTGTAATCCATCCAGAGAACATTGGCTATTGGGTGGATTAACAATATAATAAATAAATAAAATTGTTGGGCTATTGACACTCCCTAGCTTGTGTGTTCACTGAAAATAATTTGGTAGGAGTTATATTGCACAAAGAACTAACATAACTGATTATCAGGAAAAACTGACTAGCTTTTTTGCATATCCTTTTTGAAAATGTATTTTTAAAATTACATTTACGGTATATCTCGCTTTTCCTACAAGGGGCTCAAGGCAGCATACATAGTTCTTACCCCATTTCTTCTCTTCACAACAACCCTGTGAGGCAGGTTAGGTGGAGAGAGTGAATCTCTCCACCTAACCCAGGGAGGAGGGTGTAGCTCAATGGTTGAGCACCTGGTTTGCATGCAAAAGTTCCCAGGTTCAGTCCCCAGTATCTCCAGGTAGGGTGAAGGAAGAATCCTGCCTGAAACCCTGGAGAGCTGCTGCCAGTCAGTGTCGACAATATTGGGCTAGATGGACCAGTGGTCTGGCTCAGTATAAGGCAGCTTCCTGTGTTCCTGTGACTGGCCCAAGGTCACCCAATGAGCTTCATGGCTCAGTTGGGATCTGCCCAGTCCTAGTCTGACACTCTAACCACTACACCGAGTCTAATCTATAGATTAATTTTTTCTGTCTGGCCCAATATTATTTGTTTCTGCTTCAGGGATCTGTCTGAGCTAAAGGCAGAACAAGTGAGAATTTGTGGCTCTATCCTCATCAGTTGCTTCCGTCTAAGTTCTGACACACAGTTCTTGGAGACCAGCAGTTTGGGAAACCCTGCCATGGGCAGCCAGCAGCAGCAACAACAACAACAATTTTATTCGAGGCCTGAGAAGATGGATATGGAGAAAGAAATGCACCAGCAAGCACGAGCAATTGTGAGCTTGCATGTCAAAGGAGACTTGGCGAAGGAGGATCTCCAAAGCAGGTAAAGTACCTTTTTAAAAGGCCCACTGACTGCTCTTCTCACTTATTGTGGACTTTTAAAGATTTGGGTTGGACTTTCTGTCAGGACCTAGATTGTATCGATAAGGATATTATTATTCTTTGGTTCTAATCTTTTTCTAATTCTTCTCCAATTGTATTATTATTTATATAAGGTAATAGCTAATCAAAATCTTAATACATTAGCGATAGGGTGGAAAAGTTGGACTTGGTGGGACCCTACAGCTCACTTCAAATAGGATTCTTTTCTTTTTGTTCTCTTGTGCACTGTGCTCTTCTTTGTTCAAGTGGTCAATAGTGGCAATGGCCATAGAATCTTGTGAAAGGAAGATCAGTCTAACTCAGTGTTCTCGAACCTTGGGTCCCTAGATGTTTTTGGCCTACAACAGGGTTGTTGTGAGGATAAAATGGAGCAGAGGAGGACTATGTAAGCTGCCTTGCGTTCCTTGCAAGAGGAAAAAAGCTATGCTGGCTGGGGCATGCTGGGAGTTGTAGGCCAAAAACATCTGGGGACCCAAGGTTGGAGAACACTGGTCTAACTGGAATGACTGGGAAACGTATTCATACTGCTGTATGCCAGATATTTAGCATGAATGAAAGGGACATCACTCCAGAATTGCCTACTCCTTAATACTCTGATGCATCTGATACTACAATCTGTCAGAGACCTGTCACTGACCCAAATAATTAGTCTGACTAGTATGGTCCATATTTTTTTCTCCCTCTCTCTAAAACATTGTGAATGGTGAACCCCTGGGGGGAAAAAACCCAATTCTGTATGAGTAATAGTATGAGGGTGAAGAGGACAAAAACATCTGGTATTTTTTATTTATTCGTTACATGTATATCCTGCCTTTTTTCCTCTTGCAAGGAACACAAGGCAGCTTACATAGTCCTCCTCTTCTCCATTTTATCCTCACAACAACCCTGTGAGGTAGCTTAGGCTGAGATGACTGGCCCAAAGTCACCCAGTGAGCTTCATGGCCAAGTGGGGACTAGAACCCAGATTTCCCAAGTCTCAGTCCTACACTCTAACCCAGTGTTCTCCAAACTTGGGTCCCCAGATGTTTTTGGCCTACAACTCTCAGCATGCTGGGAGTTGTAGGCCAAAAACATTGGTGGTATATTGCAGTTGGAACTTGGTTTCAGATGGAAAGTTCCTGTAGATACGGGCATGGGATATAAAACCTCTGCTTTGGTACCCTTATAGCACTGGGGGAGAATCTGTGACCCTCCAGATGGTCTTGGACCACAACTGCTATCACCCCAGCCAGCATGGCTAGTGGTCAGGGATGATGGGAGTTGTAGTCCATCACCATCTGGTGGGCCATAGGTTCCCCAACCCTGCCTTCTAGATTGGGTTATGAGAAGGCTGTTGGCTATGGGAGGGTTGTTCACACGTTACACTAGTGATTCTGAGCAGTGACTTGAGATCCTTAAGGTGCAATCCTGTGCATGTTTAGACAGAAAAAAAGTCCTACAACTCCCAGCATGCCCCAGCCAGCATGGCTGGTTGGGGAACACTGGGAATTGTAGGACTTTTTTCTGTCTAAACATGCATAGGATTGCGTCCTTAAAGAGGTTTAATGTAAAGGACATTGGAAAAAGCTCTGATTTTACAAAGTAGGCTCTGCTGAGAAGCTGAGATTCCTAAATGTATGAAAGTGTGTTTGGAATTCCTTTTTGTCGCTTTCTCATTCGAGGTTTCAGGATGGTGGAACTTCCTTTAGATGTAGCCACATAAAGTCTTGCTAGGTGGATGTTAGTGAAAAAAGTGGTGTGCTGTAACTGCTGCTCTTCTTTTCTCAGGGTGATGGAGCTGACTGCCTTGCTCGAACAGTCTCAAAAAGAGAATGAAGAGAAGGAGAAGACAGTGAAGACCCTTAGAGACACCGTGGAGACCCTGGTGTGTTAGCAAAGTGTCTGAGAAATTAATCCAGTGGCTGTCCTGTAGAAACTCTTCATTCTCCTGTTGTAAACGCAAAGTGGAGCAGTTCATTCCATGAACTTTTAGTGATAGATACTAAAAAATACTAGACCAGAGGAACCCGTGGTTTGTGCTTGCTTGATCACTCTGATGCCAAAAATGGACTGTGTGACAAGAAACAGCCTGATTGGTACAATTATAATAATAACACCTAGCATTTATATAGCTACTTCAAAGTGTTCCCCATACAGTGTCCTGATGTAAACTTTACCATAAGGTAGGGCAGTATTATTAGTCACCTACAGCAGACAAAGGTTTGTGCGGACGTGGTTAGCCCAACACCACCTAGTGAGTTTGTCAGAGGTAAGTTTTGAACAGGCAACTCCCTAATTCATAGCTCAGTCTCTTAGCTTTACGTTTGCCAAAAAAAATCCAGGCCTACTTCACATGAAGTGCTCAGCAGACGAAGGCTGCTTGAAATTGCACCTGTCTGGTGGTGGCTACTCCACCACATGGACAGTGGTTCACCTGCAGTAGCTCTCCATATGGATTAGCTACTCTCACGTAGTTTGCTCCCCTTCTCTGCAAGCCATGTTTTGTGAGAACGTGGAGAAAACTCTGGGTGGCAGCTGATCCATGTAGTGAGCTGTTGCGCAGAATGACTTGCTACAGCCCTGCAGTTCCAAGCCGCCTCCATGTGGTAAAACTGGCTTGGGAAGTGAATCCTGGGTGTCTTCCTGTATGATTGTGCAAAGCGTGTCACCAGAGCATTTTAGCCATTGTATGATACTGTCCCAAGTGACATTTCTGTGACAGCCGCACAATATTGCATATTCACATGATTGGTGTATATGTGTAGAGCAGTGTTCTCCAACCTTGGGTCCCCAGATGTTTTGGCCTATAACTCCCAGCATGCCCCAGCCAGCTGTGCTGGCTAGGGCATGCTGGGAGTTGTAGGCCAAAAACATCTGGAGACACAAGGTTGGAGAACACTGGTATAGAGGGAAATAAACTCGTAGTTTACTACTTTTTAAAAAATCAAATATGACAGTAGTTGTATAGTGCAGGCGCACATTAGCTCAATTTAAAAAAAAAAGGTTAAATTTCACAGGTGCAGGTATCAAGAAATGTATATGACTGTTGTGTGGCTTTGAGTTCACTGGTAACGTAATATCTCAGCAGCAGAAGCATTCCCGTGAGGGAAAATATGCAGACTGTGCCCAAGAAACGGGGAAACAAATGTGTATTTCTTTTGCAAAAAAATTGCTTGCACAGAAAGTGCCTGATAGCTAACAAAAGGCATTTTGTTTGTTAATGCTTTAAATATCTTACACAATATATGTAAACTGAAGAACAGTTTTAATTCCCAAGCATTTCTATTGCATAGAAGGCAATAACTGGGAAGTTTCTTCTGTAGTGCTGAGGAAGTCTCCACTAATTCTGTCTGCTGAACCTGCCTATGGACAGAGCTTTTTTTTTTTTTTTACTGGAAGTTTTCATTTGGTATGTTCATTCTGACTAATGAGGTATTGGTTGGGCACACGGAGATACTCCATTGGTGTGATGTTGTTGTTCAGTATTCCTGTTAAATTTGTGTTCTAAAAACGTGTAATATGTCTGGGTTAATGGGAACTCTGGAAGGAAGATGTAACTCTCTCCTAATCACCCTCATTCTTTTTCTAGGAGGCGAATCGTTTGGAGATAGAATATGAACAATCACTGAGCAAGGATGTCAATGAAGAGATCCTTTCCCTTCAACATGTGATAAAAGAAATAACTCAAGTAGGCTTAAGTGGGGTCTCTCTTCGTGTTCTTCTGTAGAAATTTGTATGGTTATTTTAGGAAATTCAAAGCGGACTTGGTGTAACCATATGTTCTGCACTTCAGACAGAGGTTTTATGCACTTTCCTTAGGGGCAAGTTCATCTATTCATGTATTTCAGTGTTAAACTCTGGCACAGAAAACCCATGCTCGGGCTGAGCACTGGTAAGGCCTCGCACAAATTAAATCCTGATTTTCAGTAAAACAAGGTTAATTTTGTTGTAATCCTTAATTTTGCACCTTAAAAAAAATTGCCATAGCCATTTCCTGCCCTTTTCCAAGTTTTACAGAGGAGTGATGAGCAGCTGTCTTTCACGTCATTCTTCGGTTTTTACCACCTACCTTTCTCATGATCACTTAATGCTACAAGAACATAAGGGGGCGGGGGCTGAAATTAAATCACGCCAACACATAGCCCTCTGGCGCTTTATGAGAGTAAATTAAAACTGTTAGCTAAAGCTAAAGATGCTTGGTCTTCTGGTCATTAGAGATGTAAAGTTGTTGGGAGAACTACCAAGAACAACTCTCTCTACATGCTCTTGCTATTCCGATTTGGCACATTGACGAGGAAACTCAGCAGGATGTTCTTAGTCTTAGAGATTCTAGTGAGAGCGGTAGTCTATTAGGTACAGATTCTCATGTGCCCAGAAGACAAAAGGAATCCAAAGCACAGGTCAGTGCCCCAGCATAATGTGCTTCCAAAGGCCTATCTATCATATCAAATGTTTAGTGGTGGAGGAAGGATACTACACCATAAGACTTGGAACACAATTTCAAGGAAGCCATTCATTGCCTCTGAAAACCTGCTCTCCATTCTTCCCCAGTGTGGTGGTCGTGGTTTTTTTAACGGGAGGGGTTGTGTTGTGTGCTGCCCTGTCATCTTAATTCCTCTTCCTTGAAATGCAATGGCTTTACCATCATCCACCAGAAAATTATCTTCTGTGTTCTCTTTTCGCCAGTGTAGTCATTTCTCAAGAGCTGAGACTAGGTGGGAGACAAATAAATAGTGAGAGGCGATGGTTTGAGTGGACAGAACTGGGAGAGTAACATTGGTCTTGGATTTCAGGCAGTAATCAATGAGAGCGATGCAACAATTGGCAGCCCACAAGCCGAGAACTATGCTGGGCCTTGCAGCCTCTTGCAACTGAACCCTGGTGACCCAGATGGTACCCTTCTTCTGGTGCGTGACAGGCTGGCGAGGAGGAGCAATGAAGTGCAGGTGAGAGGGCTTTGGAGGCTCTCTTGCAAATAAGACTTTTACATCACCAACAGTAAATCTCTACAGCCCTCATGGCACTTTCCTCTACTTTTTAATGTTCTAATTTCCAACCACCTTCGTCCGCTAGTGAATCTGTTTACCTACTTCCCTCAGGCTGTTTCTGACAGTGGTTGCTTCCCCTGACAAGTCACACACTGGTGATTTCTCCTCTTCTAATCACTTCCTCTTCCCACAGGCGGGCTTCTTACATCCTAACTCGCAACTTTTTTTTGCCTGTACATAATAACCCTTAGTCTTCAGCCACTTCCACTCTGAGGACCGACTCTCCACTAGCTGTGTCTGTGCACAATAACCCTTCAATCTCCATGCTTTGGTCTCACTTTTTTCCTAGCCATTACGGTTTGCCTTAAAAAAATTTTTTAATTAATTTTTGCGCAGCACCTGAGGCAGCAGCTTTTGGCCAGTCAAAATTCTATCAGCTCTCTGGCAAAGCAGCAAGAGCAGCAGGAACAGCATTGCAGCTTCCTAAGACAAAGGCTTGAGCAGCTAGAAGGAGAACGCGACACACTCACAAGCCAACTCCAGCATCTCCAGTCCACAGTGGAGACTTACCACAGGTCAGTCGTGTGCATACTTTCCCTCTCATTTAGAGTGACCTTCCCCCGACATGTTGGATTAAACTCTCATAATCCCCAGGCAGCATGGCCATTGACTGTGCTGGCTGGGTGTGATGGGAGTTGTAGTCCAACACATTCTGAGGACACCCGGTTGGGGAAGGCTGCATTAGAGACTTCTGTTGCAGAATATACGTGCTAAGAGAAAAGCACGTCAAATGAATCCTTTACAGGACCATCTTCTATCTGGTAACCTGTGTCCTCACTGTGGGAAGCTGTGTGGATCTAGAATTGGCCTCCACAGTCACTTACGGACCCATCGCTAGAGTCTACACAATCTTCTTTAGAATTTCCTTCTTTTATCCCGGAAGACAATCTTACTCGGTCACGAGTGATCGCCTGATGATGATGAATACTGCTAAATAGTAGTTAAGCTCCTTTGTCTTGCAATGCATCTTGCGCTTGTTGCCAAGTCAGTCTCTCATTTTCCAGCATGGATTTGAAGTGGCTACTGAAATGGTGAATAAACCTTTGTTTCTTTAAACACTCACTCTTTCCGGATGGGTAATTTGCAAACAAATCCCCCAAGATCTTCCTTGGAGGCCTTATTGGCTATTATGCAACAAATTGAGTGTCACCAAGTAATAGCAGAGAGGGGGACCTTCTCGGTAGTGGCACCCACCCTCTGGAACACTCTCCCATGCATTGTTCAAGCGGCAGAAAGTGTGGCGAACTTTAAACACCTTTTGAAGACATATTTGTTTACATAGGCTTTCCCTGACTTGTAATGGATTATTTATTTTTATTGTTCTTACACTGTTTTTATATTTGTTTTATACTGTATTTTATATTTTATATACACATATACGTGTGTGTGAGAGAGATATATTGTGAATTGCTTAGACATTTTAGGATATTAAGCTGTATAAAAGTAGTATGTATAAATAAATAAACAAACAAATTTGTCTAGTGGCACTTTACTTCCCCAGGTAAGAGAGAGGCAGTAATCATAAGTCATTCTGCCTCTCAGTGTGAAGATGACATCCTCATTTTTATGTACTCATTTTCAGGGCAGTTGAAGTATTCTCTTCAACTGCCCTGATGGGAAAGAAGGCCACTCTGTCAATATTATCTGGACAAATGAAACTTTTCCATGTACTTTTTTGTTTTGTTTTCCCCCCCTCTAACTGGAGACTGCTATTTTACAGTGATCATGCAGCCCTGGAGAAATCCAGGAAAGAATTGCAACAGCAGCTGGAAGTCTTGGAACAGGAGGCCTGGCGCTTGCGCCGAAGCAACACTGAGCTACAGCTGAAAGGAGACCTGGTTGATGGGGAGAAAGAAGAACAGCAGCAGGAGTTGGAAAGGGTGCTGCGGGAGAGAGAATACATGTCAGTCTTTGTCTTTTTTATCTCCCCTTCCCCAAAGAGCAGTAATTTGTTACTGGGAAAATACAGTTCTTCTCCCAGATAGTGCATCCATTGCTGCTCCTGTTGGATAGTGCTTGTGACATTACTAGTGATGAGCACCACAACTGCCTTCTTACCCCATTTTTGTCACCACTTTGTTGTTGTGTTTGAAACAGGTGCAGGACTAGTTTAAGGTCGGGAGCCGAATTGTCCCCCACTAGGCTCTCAGATAGTAGATAATAGCAGGGATTCTTCCAGGGGGTATTCTGCCAGGGGGCTCAGCGAGCTGGAGGTTCCACATCCCTGGATTAAAAAGTCTGACGGCTCTGTGCTCTCTTGCTGTGTGGTGAAAGTGGTAGTAGTAGTAATAAGACTTAACGTTTGTATAGCACTTTCAAGTGTTCAAAGTGCTTCACATGCATGACATAGTTGTAATCTTTACAACAACCTTGTAGGCTAAGTCAGTATTACTATTCCCCATGTTGCAGATGGGAAGGACTGAGGCTGAAAGAGAGTGGCTTACCTAAGGTGACCTAATGAGTTTATGGCAGGGTCAAGATTTGAACCAGGGACTCCTTGATTCGTAGCTCAGTCTCTTTTTTTTTTTAAATTTGTTTATTTGAATTTTAACATATACAAGACAACCGAACAACCAACAAAACATCTAATCCATTACAGAAATTGTATTAGATCAGAACAAAGTAAATCCCCCCCCCCCCCCCGAACCAACATTCAAAGGAACAAATCTGGCTGGGCACCTTTTCCGGAGTCTTTTTCGGCCATAAAGTAGTCAGTTTTGTGATAGGTGGATATTTGTAAGTTTATTGCATCCAAATGTACTGGAAGGCTTGAGGTATTTTTGTTGTAGATGTTCTGTATGAAAATTGGATAAAAGGCCACCATTCTGCTTCAAAAGAGTTTGTTTTCTTTTCCCCCCCTGCAATTCTCAATTTTTGAGTTAGTTTTTCAATTAATGCAATTTCCCATACCACATTATACCAGTGATTGATGGTTAGCCCTTTGGCATCTTTCCATCCTCTTGCTATTAGTAATTTAGCAGCTTGTAATAGAAATCTTATTAGGTTCTTGTATAATAAAATTTTATTATCTCTTTGAAAAATGTTTAATATTGCTAATTCTGGGGTTTTAGTTATCTCTGTCCCTACAATTTTAGATATTTCTTTGAAAACTATTGTCCAGAAGCGGGATACTTGCTTGCAGGACCACCACATATGTTTGTGTGATCCGATTTCTCCACAGGCTCTCCAGCATAGGGGAGAGTAGTTTTTATTAATATGAGATATTTTGTGAGGAGTCCAGTGCCATTTCTGTATTATTTTCAGTGAGAGTTCTTTGAATTTTGTTGAAATCGCTTTAAATGGGAATTCATCCCATATATTTTCCCATTCTTCATCTTCTATTTGCATTCCCCATTCTCTTTCCCATTTTCTTTTAAGAGGAAGGCTATTTCCCATGTCTGTTTTTATCAGAAGTGCATATAAATCTGACATTAATCCTTTTTCCTGATCTGTAAAGGTTAATAATATCTTTTCAAATTGTGTCAGATCTCTGGTGCCTTGTTTTTTCACATTCTCTAGTCTAATGAATGAGCTTATTTGGTACCATTGTAACCAAGTAATTGCCGTATTTCGTAATGTGTTTCTCCATGTGTCTCTTGGTAGTGGTTGTGAGTTATTATATAAGTCTCGTAATATCAATAGGTTATTATTTTTCAGTGATTCTCTAGATATCTGTATGTCTTTAACTGGAAAATTTGGGTGTGCATAGAGTGGTATTAATGGTGAAATTCCTGGCATCAGTGTCTCCTTTCTTCGTTTCCATATCTTTAATATTATTTCCATGTTGGAGTGTTGATTTTGTATACCTTGTGTTATTCGTTTTTTGACAAAGGGTATTGTGTGTGGATTATCTTGTGCTAAGAAAAAATTTTCTATTTTGACCCAATGTTTATTTTTATTATCTGCCATGAATGATAATAGATGTCTCAGTTGGTAAGCTTCATAGTATAATTTTAGTGATGGAATTCCCCACCCTCCATCAATGGTGGGTCTGTATCTGAGATTTCTTGCCATACGTGGTTTTTTACCATTAAATATAAATTTTTCTAGGGTGTCTTGCCATGATTTAAGCCATCTCATAGGTACTTCTATGGGTAGAACATAAAATAAGTATGTGAATTTAGGTATGACTATCATTTTGATGGTGGCTAATTTGTTCATTGTGGTTAAGTTCAATCTTTTCCATCTTTTGAGGTCTTTCTTGATATTTTCCCATAATTTGGAATAGTTTAGTGTGAAGGTTTTGTTTGGGTTTTTTGCAACTTGAACTCCTAGATATCTAAAGGCTTTGTGAACTATAGGAATTTGTAGATTTTTAGAAATGTCAAGTTGATTGTTTGCCCCTATATTATAACTCATGAAGTCAGATTTGTCGTAATTTACTTTTAAGCTAGACGCTGCTTGAAAATCTTGCAGTTCTTGACGTAGTGGTTGCAATGCCTCTATTGGGTTTTGTATTGTTAATATCAAATCATCAGCATACATGCTGAGTAAGTATGGTTGATCTTGAATTTGTATACCTTGTATAGCGTCATTATGTCTGAGTCTGTCTGCTAGAAATTCTATAACTAAATTGAATAACAGAGGGGATAGGGGGCAACCCTGTTTGGTTCCTGCATTTAGTTGAAAAGGGCGTGAATCATAAGAATTGAATCATATATTTGCTGTTGTTTTGTTATATATGGCATTGAGAATGTGAGAGAAATTTGGGCCAAAGTTGTATACTTTGGCCCAAATGTGGATGTGCTCTCCAGTAAGAACTGTAAATTAACACTGTCAAATGCTTTGAACAAGTCTAGAGCAATTATGGCTAGCGGGGTGTTTGTTTTTTTACTGTATTTTATTATGCTATATAGCCTGCGTATAGGGTCTGCTATATATCTTTTTGGAATAAAACCATGTTGATCTTCATGTATTATTTCTCCTATCACAAATTTTAATCTATTAGCCCATATGGTGGTAAATATTTTATAATCTATATTTAATAAAGAGATGGGTCTGTATGATTCTGGGAGCTCCGGATTTCTCCCTGGTTTTAATATCAAGATGATTCTGGATTGTGTCCATGTGTTAGGAAGTGAGGCTCCATCTAGAATTTCATTATATAATGACAATAGTCTTGGGGCTAATAATTCTGTATATGCTTTATAAAATTCACTTGTAAAACCATCGGGTCCCGGTGACTTGTTGGGTTTTTGTGTTTTAATGGCTTCTGTTATTTCTTCTATCGTAATCCTTTGTTCTAGGATTTGTTTACTTGCTTCAGTTAGTCCTGGGATGTTTGTTTTGCTCTGATACTTTCTAATTGTGTTCCTGTCTTTTTCTTCCCCTTTGTATAGTTTTTCAAAATAATCTACAAAAATGTCACCCATCTCTTCTATGTCATATGTTTTATTCCCCTGTTTGTATTTATTTTGTTTTTGTCCCTCCTTTTTTTTACCCTGTTGGCCAAAAGTTTGGATCCCTTTCCATCACGTAGCTCAGTCTCTTAGCCACTGTCTGTGCTACATCAGCTGTCTGTTGTCATCTGTCTTTATTTGATTAGGAAGAAGGGATAGTGTCACATTATTAGACTTGCTCACAATCCTACCCATGGCAAATGTGCCTTCTGTTTTATGAAGATGGGTTTTACTGGGGCAGGGAGGTAGAGAAACTGTACAATGAGCTTTGTCAATTTCACTTAGTGCTATGAATGGGTGTCCTCCAGCAGTTGTGAAATTTGCAAAAACCATTTACAAGGCTGTACTGGTGCTTTTACTGCAGGAAATGAATGATGCATCCCTGCTTCAGCACAAAAACCTACATCCAGCCCCCCTTCTGTTTTAAAAATGTGTTTTTCCCCATTCAGTCAAGAAGATCGGAATACCCTTGAAGAAAGGCATTCCTTGTTAAGGAATGAGCTGGTAGCTATGAGAGAAGCACTGGAAAAATCTCACCTTGATGGAGAACTGGTGAAGCAAGAAAAACATGAAATTGCTTCTGCACTGGAGCAGGTACAATGATATCTGTTTCTCTAGTGAGAGTTAAACCTACCCTTGGATTTAAACAGGAAAGCTACCATAGAAAAGACACGGGCATTTTTATTAAATGCTTCCTAGTGGTGGTATGTGAGCATAACAGTAAGGCAGCTTTTCCCAATCTGGTGGCCACGGTGGCTGGGTATGATGGGAGTTGTAGTCTAATACATCTAGAAGGCACCAGGTTTAGGGAAGGCTGCAGTAGGGTTTACAAAAGTTCTGATACTGTCTTGTCCTGTTCTAGGCACAAGCAGGGCCAGTGGCAGAACCACACAGAGAAGTGGGTATAAAATCAATTTTCTCCACACCTCACCTACCAAGTTTCCATGTTGTTCAACCATCATGCGCCTTGTCTTACTTCCTGTGGCTCAATAAAACCTCAGTAGGGCAGCTATGGAGAATCCATATTCATGCACCCTGCAGTCTCTCACTGCAGAAACATTAGTTATGGTGCATTAGGGCTGAGCTCAGTAACCTGACACCTTAATGCATTTGCATGTGCACACAAATATATACACTTGCGCTCGCACTCTGACTACACAGCTTAAGTATATGTACTGTGGGGAAACTAGATATTAAAAATAGCCTTGAGAATCTACAAGTGGAAGAACAGCTGGGGGTTACTTAACCCTTTCTCCTCAAAATCTGCCCCACCCCCAGCTGCTCTTTTCTGTATGGGAGAGAAAAGAAGCTTCACTTCTTGAGTAACAGAAGTTTGTTGTTTTGTTTGAACCCAGGCAAACTGTGGTTAGTCTTAATGAAACAAGCCAACTTAAAACGTTGGTTTATGAAACCGGCTTGTTTCAATAAGATTCAGATGTAACTCTGAACTGTGATTAATTTAAAATGGAAGTGTAGACTTTCTCTATCATCATAGCCACACTGGAGGAACAGAGGGAAGCATGCAAGCTTGAGGTTTGCCTAGGCTTATCCCTGCAATGATAAGCCATATCTTATTAGTCTGAATGCTGCCATTGTGTGTGCAGAGCTTGACTTGGTGTTTCTTGGATCCAAGCTACTGACCAGAAGCATGTCACATAGTTATTGGTGGGTGTTTGTTTTTTTGGTGTGTTTTGCTCCCCAAGGCTGAGCAGTCGCTTGCAAAGTTAACCAGCACATACAATAGGCTGAAGGCTGAAACTGCTGATCTTCATGACGTGGCTGCAAAGATGAGTGCCCTTAATGAAGCACTAGCATTGGACAAAGTGGGTTTGAATCAACTTATCTTGAAGGTAAGAAGAATGTTCTGGAGGAACTATTTTTTATTCTGAGCAGCCCTCAGTGTGAATATAAGGAGTTGGCTAATATGAAGATGCTTCAGAATAGGGGAGGGAGAGCTGCTCAGAGTAAGCTGATGTTCTTCATCACTTGCTGCCATTTCCTTGGATGCAGTTGGAGCAGGAAAACCAGACTCTCTTGGACAAAGTGGATTGCCTGGAGAGAATACGAACCTCTTCACAGAAACAGCTCCATCAGACTGGAAAAACAAATGAGGAGCTATGTGCAGAGAAATTTCGGCTGGAGCAGTTGCTGCATAAGTCTGAGGAGTTGCAGGAAAGTTTACAGGATGAGTTGAGAGGGCTGCGAGATGAACAGAAAGAGACACATGAGAAGTTGAGCCAGGTGAGTGTTAGATGCAGGCTTGAGCTATTCTGTATGAGCATTTGGCAGCAGCAGTATTGTGGTCCTAAGGCTGCTTTCAGTGCTGCTTTATTATGGAATTTTCCTAGAACCATTACTTGGAACTTAGTGTGTTAGAAACCACTCTAAATAAATTATCCTTTCGTATTTCTGGATGGATTTTGTGGCCACACAGCACCACAACCTGCACTTCAAAAATATAATATGCCCAGCTGTTTGATTAATCAGATTAGTGAGAATAATGTGGTAGCCATGCTTTATCCATATATTACTTGCAACAATTCTGAGTGCAGTATTTGGGGTTTTGCCAAATTGTGGTTATTTTTATTAAAGCAACAATACGTCTTAGATAAACTAGCAGTTTAATGTACTAAGGGTTAGTTGTTTAGAGCTTCATTAAAGGGGAAAGTCTCTAATAATACCAGAAAAAGTTCAAGAATATTCAACATTTTCTTCAGTAGAGCATCAAGGACTGGAAAACAATTTCAGCAAGTGTTTTTCAAGCGTGGGGTGGGGAGAGTCGATTTCCAGGTCTTTCTATGGAAATGCTAAATTACAGCCATTCTACACAGTTTTTATATTTAAGGCCAGAAGAGCTGAAAAGGTCCTTGTACAGGGAAATCTTGTACATGTACACGTTCATCCCAGTTTGCAGGACACGGAATAATGGGCTCAAGTTACAGGAACCTAGATTCCACCTAAACATCAGGAAAAATTTCCTGACTGTCAGAGCAATAAGACAATGGAATCAACTACCTAGGGAGGTGGTGGGCTCTCCCAGTCTGGAGGCATTCAAGGTGCGGCTGGACAGACATCTGTCAGAGATGCTTTGACCTGGATTCCTGCATTGAGCAGGGGGTTGGACTCGATGGCCTTGTAGGCCCCTTCCAACTCTACTTTTCTATGATTCTATGTCTACTCAAAAGTAAGTCCCATTGAGTTCACTGAGACTTGCTCTCAGGAAACCTGGTACAGTCATGCCTTGGATTGAGAGCATAATTTGTTCCGGAAACGTGCCAGTAATCCAAAACACTCTTATATCAAAACAAAATCCCCCCAAAAAAATTTGTACAGAGATTTTTAATTTAAGCTGTACTACAGTACTTGTATTGCAAGACGTCGCTTGTATATCAAATTAAAAAAATTAAATAAATATTTAAAAATTTGCTTGTCTTGCAAAACGCTCTCAAACCAAGTTACTTGCAATCCAAGGTATTACTGTATATGATTGCAGCCTTAGTCTAGTTTGTGTAATGCACAACAGTTCATTTAGTTTCTACTAGACGTTGATTTTCTCTTTCTTCTTTCTAGGCTTATCACCAGCATGAAACATCTAGTACCAAATTGGAACAAGCACATCAGGAGTCAAGTCGTCTTGGAGAGGTGCTGGCCAAGGTGTCCAGAGAAAAGGAATTGTTAATGCATGAGAAAGCTACATTGGAAGTACAACTCGGGGCTGTTGAGAGGGAAAGGTTGACCCTTACAGAGCAGATGGCAGAGTTCAGGTAAGTAGCTGTGGATTCTGAGAGAAGACTCCATCAGAGCACCACAAGGCTCTTTGTGTCTAGGTTGTATAGCCATGTGGCAGAGGTAGCTCTGCAGTTGCAGAAAGCAACTCAGCAAATGCATAGCAGGTAAAATGTTCAAATCTGGCCATTTTTAAAATCCTGCACATAGTTTGACAGGTCTGCTTTCCATAAATCTACACAACTTGTATTTTGAAAGTATTTTTCTTCCAAACGTTGACTCTATTGTCAGGTTGACGAATAGGTACTTGCTCAAACTGGCCTATGATTTTTGTTCTTGTTGTCTGTATGTTTCAGACCCTGACCTGGTTCACACAATCAAACAAAGCATGGTTAACAAACCAAGAGTTGTTGGTGAGTGTGCTGTCTCTTGACCGCTTGACCACTTCTGCTTTGCTAAACAACCCAGGTTCCTGGGTTGTTTGCTGTGATATCTGAACCCGGGAGTCTTGAGTTGTTTGGGGAGGAATGACCCAAAGTTTTAACTCATGGTTTGTTATGGGTTAAAACTATGGGTCATTCCTCCCTCAACAATTCCGGGTTTGGATGTCCCAGTGAACAACCTGGAAGGGGTGTTACTGGGATGATTTGCAAAGCAGAAGCAGGCAAGTGGGCAGGGGCCAGCATGTTTGCTTGCTCCCCCATGCTTACAAGCAATCCATGGTTAATAAATTGTTTAATCCTCTGAATTGGGCCTCTAACAGGGCTGATGCACTGCTATAATTCTGATACTACTTCTAGGCTGAAGATGGCTTTGATGGGATTAGGTTCTCCTTTGTTAGGAGCAAAAGATTAAAGTTAAGCCCTAATTCTGTATATGTAACTTATAGATCAACAAAGGACCTTCTTGAATCGAGCCTCTTTCAGGCTCAGCAGCAGGTGTCTCAACTGGAAGTTGCCACAGGTCAACTGGAAATGAAAGTTCAGGCAATCAGCCAGGCCAAAGAAGTGATACAAGGTAGACGTTTTCAGCTATTTCCTTGAGAAGGTGGTATGAATATGGCTTTCTCTCTTAATGGGGCAAAAGGTCAGTGGTCAGATGGGGTGTAATATAGCAGAGATTTGGACTCTGACTCCTGCTCTCTTTGCTTACTCTTACAGGAGAGGTGAAATGCCTTTGTGTTGAACTGGAAGCGGCAAAGTCAAAAGTTGAGCAAGAAAAGGAAGAAAAAGCACAGCAGCTCTCGCAGGCAGAGCAAAAATACCAAGAATCCCTCAACCATTGTCAGATTGTACATAAAGAGGAAATAAACACAATATTTCAAGAGCTGGTAAGCAACTATGCAGTCACCTCTTTGTGAAAGTTTCTGATCTAATTTTTTTTTCACATTATCAAAATTTTTCAATATTTTTTTCTTTAAAAATCAAAATAAAATGCATAAGTTAGGTATTCGTATTATAGTTGCATATATTTTTTTTATTCTAGCCTCAGATCTCCATTCTGTTGACATACTTCCATGTTTAATTCAAGAAAAACCTATGCAGGGCAATCCTGTGGTCCAAATAAAATGGCTGCCGCTACATCAGACTTTGCACTGGTCTAGTTGGTATTCTAGGCTCTCCTAATATCAAATGCATGACAATAGCAGTGGGGGGGGGGAGATGATGTAGCAACAATTATGGCCACTTTCTTAGAGTCACTAGCAACTCTGTCAGCACCCATCAATCTCAGCATTGCTCATGTCAGCCATGCATGGAAGCTGCAAAGCAGCGTAACATAAACACTGTGATGACATCATTCATATTCCCTCTCACACAGAAGGCAAAAACATGCTGCCTGGAAGAGCCCACTGTACTTCTAGCATAGCTAATGCCATAGCCTTGTATTAGGAGAGCAGCAACAAGCACCAGGGCTTCCCTCAGATAGGGTTTCGAATCCCGTGGAAGTCAAAATAGCATCAGCCTGCAAACAATTGCCCTTTTCCTGGGCCTCAAAGAAGAAGGAGGATTGACATTCCAATGAGACAGTTGGCCAGTTCCATAGCTCAGTGACTAGGAGGAAGCCTACACGAGGAACCTATAGGTCGGGGGTGGGCAATATGCGTTCCTCCAGATACTTTGGCCTACAATTTCCATCAGCGCTAGACAGTATAGCCAGCAGTGAAGGATCATGAGAGCCGTAGGCCAAAAACACCTGGAGGGTCAATGCTTGCCCATCCCTGACATAGGTGATGTGGCCTCCAGAGAAGGGTTTGAATACCAAAGACAAAGTTAATAACCCTGTACACAATTTTTGCTAAGCTAAAAATATAACTTCAGTGGTTAAAGGTGAGACTTCTTTTCTCTCTCCTCACTTGCTGGAATTGGCTAATATATTACCAGGAAGGTGAACGAGAACGTCATCGTATAGAACTGGAGCAGGTGTTGCAGCGCATGGTCAAGGAGAACGAAGAGACAGAAATTGTCTGTGAGAGGAAGCTCCTGGAGCTGCAGCAGGAGGTCACTGTGATTCAGGCGCAGATGGAAGCTGAGCTCGTCATAGCTAGAAATGCCAAGCAAGAGGTAAAGTAGGGTTGGTGCTTTGCACTCGAGATAGCCCCACTGTATTTCCCTTTGGGAATGTTACCTGTGACACTGGTATTCTGTGTAACTTGATCACCGTCTACTCCTTTTTCTGATTTGTTTTATTTGACACTGCCCCCTTTTCTCAAGCATATAGAAAATCATGTCCAAAATTCACAAACATTGTGAAATACCAGTAACTGCATACCTTTCAGTCTGTCATCTTCTCCCCTGTTTTTTAAAAAAACATGAAACTTTCTACCCCACATAGAACTTTTCCTTTGCTCAGAATTTTTTTTTCTTAGTGTAATAAAACAATCTTTGGGATGGGGGCATTCAAAACTTGACTGTGATCAACATAGAATTGTGATCAAAATGGTATGCGTAACTAAGGCTGCAGTCCTATTCTCATGTTGATTGTTTTTAAAAAATATTTAACGATGTTTTAACGTTTTCTATATTCTGTGTTGGGCTTGGTCTAACAGCTTTTTAAATGATATTTAAGATTTAGTCTGAGAGAGTTTCTCCAAATAATAATATACTCATGCTTATTCAACACATTGCTGAAGCACTGGTACTGCATTTATCCAGTCTGAATTATACCTGCTCATACACTATTCAGTGCTGTTTTTACCCCTGTCATAAAAAGAGACCACAGTAAAGTCTTCCTGGGTGACCTTGAACCAATCACTCTCTCTCTCAGCCTTACCCTACTATACAGAGATGTTGAGAGGATAAAAAAAGCCCGTCTGCCAGGCATACGTGAAAGGGCTTTCTCCCGTGTCACTCCCAAACGATTGGACCTCACTCTCCTGGCTTTTAGAAGTGCTGTGAAGACACATCTTTTTAATGCAGCCTTTTAAATTATGTAGCTGTTTTAAACTTTTGCAGTTTTTAATCTTCTTGTTTTTATTGTCTTATGGCCGAGGTGGAAAACTTTAGGCCCAGGGGCCAAATCCAGCCCTCCGGGGTTCTCCGGATGGCCATGACCCCTTGCCTTAGTCCCACCCCCTTTCCTGCAACCACCATTCTTTTTGTCTGTTTGTTTCCTAGCTTTGGTTTTTTCCCCATTCTAAAAGGTTGTCATGCCTCTCCTAAGGCTTGGTTACTGCCAGTAAGAGCTTTAAGCTAAAATATGCTGGTATTTGGGCCCCACACTTTTGCCCCGCCCACCGCTGGAATGTGGCCCCCAAAAGCTTCTCCAAAATGGAATTCTGCCCTCGGGCTGAAAGAGATTCTGTACCACTGTATTCAGGTTTTATTTTTATTATTTTTAATTGTTCTACAGCACACGGCTTGATGACTTTTTAGCAAATACAGCAGCATATAATTTTTAATAATAAATAATAATAATTAATAAATAAAATGGGGATGGGGAACCTTGTAAGCTGCCCTGAGCTTCTTGCATTAAAAGTGCAATGCATGCAGTTTCAAGTTCTCTGCTGAGGTTCTGACACAGCAATGTCTCCAGACTACACCAGCAGAATTTATGGTCACTGCATTGTTTCCCGGCGGGTTTCCAAACAGGAAGAACAGAGGAAGAGGCAGGCCTCAAGCTGGTGCAAGAAAGTAGTAATAGATTTGATGAAGAATGACCAACATGTTTTAACTATGGTTCTTCCTCTGGGGGAACTAAAACAAATGAAACATATTTAAAGATATTAAAATGAATATGAAGTGTCAAAACAAGCCATGGTTCAGATAACTTGGCAAGCTCCATTTGATTTGATACCTGGCAAGCCTCAATGGCTACATGCGCATGTAACGCTACGCCATGTTTTACATTGACCACAGTTTCTTGCTTTAGCCGTGAATTGTCTTGCAGACAGGCAAACAAATTGTGCCTTGTTTTCCACATTTCTGGTTTGTTTCTCTCCCACCCATTTTGCCAGCCTTCAGGGCAGTTTCGTTTTCAGGCTGCTCTTGCCGGGTGCCTCTGTTTCAGGGCAGACAGCAGCGCAAACAAGCCAGGGATAAGCCACAGTTCTGGGTACAGACAGCATGTCAAGCCATGGTTTAAACAAACCAACAACAAACCATGGCTTCTATTTGTGGTTTGTAGCTGGTTAACAAACCATGGTTTGTTTGAAGGGATGGGTTCAGACACAATGACAAGCCAGATTTCAACAAACCACACCATGACTTAGCGTTATGTGTGAACCAGGCCAATGTTTCCTTTGAGAAGACAGTTCTGAATGGCTCATGCTTCACTCAGGTCTAGTCGTGAAACCCAGTCTGAGCTTATCCTGAAATAATGATCTGGTTCACATGTCACAGAGGCAAATCATGGATTATTTTACCTACAATATACAGGGACACTTACTCCCTGCAAGCTGCTTCCATTTTCTGTAAACAACCTCCGACTGGCTCAATTGGAGGTTGTGAGCATGACATGTGAACCCGGTCTAATGGATTGTTGAAGGGCTAAACAACCCAGCAGTTAACCCATGGTTTATTGTTGGGTTTACCGCTGGGTTCTTTAGCCCCTAAACAACCCAGCGGGATTGGGCCGATCAGAGGTTGTTTACAGAAAATGGAAATGGTTTGCATGTAGCATGTGTCCCAGCAAATTGTGGGTTGATTAACTCATTTGCTGCCGTGACATGTGAACTGGCCCATTGATAGACACCAGTGAGGACTCACAAGGAAGTGGAAATCTGTCCCTATAAAGTGCTGTATGCATTTGATGGGATTCCAAGGTCATTTCTCTTAGCAGGTTGACATTCTCTGCTTCCTAATCTCTACATGTACAGATGCTGCTAGAAAAAGAGAATGAGAGGAAATCCTTACTACAGGAATTTCTCCAAACAAAGAAGGAACTGGCTAGTACTTGCCAGCAGTTGGAGTATCTCCATCGGGAAGCAAAAAGGCACCAAGAGGAG
The DNA here is from genome assembly GCA_021292165.1 of Shinisaurus crocodilurus. NCBI lineage: Eukaryota > Metazoa > Chordata > Lepidosauria > Squamata > Shinisauridae > Shinisaurus > Shinisaurus crocodilurus. The sequence continues at coordinate 225,499,332 of CM037877.1, forward strand.
GAGCAGGTAGGAGTGAGAAACCAATGAGAGGGGAAAGGGTTATGAAGGCTACTGAGAATCCAGCACAAAGCAGTGAAAGTAGATTTTGATCATTCAGTTGCCCCATTTTGAAGAACAACTGCTTGTTCAGTGTTACATATAGGTTCAGTGTACTGCGTTTTCCCCAGTGTTGTGGCATGTGATAAGACTAAAAATAGGAGAAGGGTCCTAATGCTAATGCAGAACTGCTAGCATTTGCGTTGATCAAATTTCAGCTTACGTTTGGTAATTAAAGCTGCAAACCTATAAACACTTCTCTGTGAGTAAGTCCCATTGAACTCAGTTGTGTTCTCAGTGCAATCCTATATGTGTCTAAGACTTTTATGAAATTTTAATACAAATGTTTATCCAGATGGTTTTAGATAAAATAATAAATGGATCTTCTTGTAACTGTTCTTTGTTCTGCCTCCAGTTTTTCAGCATCACTTAATGTGAGGAAGTTATATCTAAAAGCTATTTTCTTATTACAGTAATACCTTGGATTGCAAGTAACTTGGTCTGAGAGCGTTTTGCAAGACAAGCAAATTTTTTAAAAAAATTTTGACTTGATAAACAAGCAAGGTCTTGCAAGACAAGTAGTGTAGGATGTAACCACTCGCCTCGAGCGGGCGTAGCGGGCCGAAATCGGCCCCGCTCACGCCCACCAGAGACTCGCTTTGATATAAGAGTGTTTTGGATTACAAGCACGGTTCCGGAACAAATTATGCTTGCAATCCAAGGTATTACTGTATTCTCTTTTTTTATCACAGTTGCACAGAAATGTCATCTTTAATTGTATGATCAGCATGAGCCCTATTTCCTTTTTAGAATACAGCCCTTAATTATGCCCTACATTGTTGTGGCGTAGTGGTTTGAGTGTTGGACTGGGACTTGGGAGATCTGGATTCTATTCCCCGCTCGGCCACGAAACTCACTGGGTGACTTTGGGCCAGTCACTGATTCTCAGCCTAACCTACCTCACAGGGTTGTTGTGAGGATAAAATGGAGAGGAGGAGGAGGATTATGTAAGCCGCCTTGGGTTCCTTTCAGGAAAAAAGGCGGGGTATAAATATAATAAATAAATAAATAAATAATTGTTCCTAGATATAGGATAAGACCATTAATATGCTATATTAAATATTGCATTTAATGTCTTATTGTTCATTCCATAGTTGTCATCTTCTTGTTATCACTTTCAGATTCTGTCTGATGCGGCAGGTCTTCATCCCATGAGATTGGTGTCCTGACTCCTGTAAAATATAGATAATCTCATTCGTGCAGCTGGTGTACTATACAGTAATACCTTGGATTGCAAGCATAATTCGTTCCGGAACCGTGCTTGTAATCCAAAACACTCTTATGTCAAAGCGAGTCTCTGGCGGGCGTGAGCAGGGCTGATTTCAGCCCGCTCGACGCGAGCGGTTACATCCCTACGACTTGTCTTGCAAGACCTTGCTCGTTTATCAAGTCAAATTTTTTAAAATTTTTTTGCTTGTCTTGCAAAACGCTCTCAGACCAAGTTACTTGCAATCCAAGGTATTACCAAAACGTTTCTCTTCTTGACCAAACCTGAAACTAGAAAAGTAGCATAGCCATTTTGTTGCTCATGAAGCCCAACTTAAAAAAATTAGCAACTCTTTATAAGGGGAAAAGGCAGGAATGCTATGTTTAAAAACCAAAAGAGTTCTCTCTCTCTTACACACACACGGACACACAGAGTGCAAGGCAGGGAGCCCTAAAGGAGGAGGAGGATGCAGAGTGGGCTGTGATAGACATCTCACTTCTCCTCGGTTGCCAGAGGTCTTGCCCCAAAGTTGTCCCCAGAGTTGCCCGAAGATGCTGGCTCCAGCCTTTGGTCCTTATACTAGTTTCCCAGCTATCGGAGGATCGGTTGCTCAAGCCCTCTCCTTTCACACCCTCTGTTCTCTTGACCACAGGCTGTTAGGACATGGTCAGAGAGACGTCAGCTCTATAAAAACTGTTGGTCTCTGCATGTTATGGTCTTGGGATGTTCTTACCGAGGTTACACAAGCCTGTGTCGTGTTTTGGTGCTCCTCTTCATCTGGGGGCATTCAGGCATCTTTGGCTTGGAAAATGTGCAATTGTTATTTCACCAGTTTCTTATCACATCTGCTTTTCTGCTAACCTAGAAGCAGAAACTGTGGTCAGACTTAGTTGTTCTGCAAGTATCTCATAGCCAATGTTCTTTGCATAAGATATGCAAGCCATGTGCTGGAATAAACGTCACACTACTTCTTTCCCTATGGCAGAATCTCTTTCAAATGATCCATTCTTTCATACACACACACACTAATACTGCAGTAGTTTGAAACAGAATGTATAGAAAAGAGTGAAAGGCTTAATATAATATCTAAAGATAGATCTAGATGTGTATGGATAAACATAAGAAGAGCCATGCTGGATCAGACCAAAGGCGTATCTAGTCCAGCATTCTCTTCCCACAGATGCTTATGGGAAGCCAACAAGCAGGAGATGTGCACAATAGCACTCTCCTGCTTGTGTTCCCTAGCAACTGGTATCCTCCTTGAAGGCTTCTCTAATAGCTTCCTTGACACTGCTCATTAACAATGCTTGGTAACCTATTGGACTTTGTGCTACTTTTCATGCCCTGTGGTATATTTCATTCTAGTTGAATTTCTATTATTGGTGGTTTTGAGTAACCCTCAAGTATTCTTAAGAGATTTGACCCTCTAGACTTTCCAACTTACTTTTTACCAGTCCAGTCCCCTCATTTTAGAGAAGTTTTCACTTTTGAAGTCAGATGTGACTGTGTTGGACCGACTTGGCAAGTTTCCACTTACATATAAATTAAATTTGGTAGCACTGTGGTCACTGTTTCCAATCAGTTCAACAACTCTCTCATCTTGCATTAGGTACTGGGTGCCACTAAATTCAGTTCAGGATCACCTATCCTCTGGCCGGTTCCATGACCAGCTGTTCTAAGAAAGAGTCATTTAGCCATTTTTCCTCTTCGTCATGATCGGAGTAGGCATTTATCCAGTCTGTATAAGGGCAGTTGAAGTCACACGTTACTACAACATTTTCTCCTTTGGATGCCGCCCTGATTTCATTCATCTCAAGATCACCCTGAGCATTTTGGTCAGGGAGTGATAGCATCATGTCTCCCGTACTAAATTATTTTTATTTATTTATTATATTTCTATACTGCCCAGTAGCCAAAACTCTTTTATGGGGGGCCTGGTATTGTCACCCACAGTGATTCTCTGGAGGAATCTACTCTTTTTGAGGTTTCTAATTTGTTTAATGCTATGCTCTTTGATGTAGAGAGTGATATGGTCCCCAATATGTCCTTTCTTGTTCTTATAGAGTTTGTATCCAGAGATGACTGTATCCAACAATGGTGGATTGTTTTCTCCAATCCACCATTATACCCACTATATCTATCTTCTCTTTAGATAGATGATAGATAGATAGATAGATAGATAGCACACAAGACATCTAGAGGCCTAATATAAGAAGGGTGTAAGGCAAAGCCAATACATTATAGAAACACATAAATTAATACAGAAAAGTCTGGATATGTACTGAAAATATAGTGAAAAAGTATCTGAAATTTACTTCTCCTTTTTCTTTTCTTTTTTGCAGGGTACTGTAAAAGGTCTGGAAGCTGAGCTGAAGGGTGCCCAGAATACAGTGGAAACACTGGAAAAGAAGTACAGGGAGGAAATAAAATATCTCAAAGAAGAAATCAACTTCCTTGTTCAACAACAGGATGCTTTGCAAAGTCAGGTGATTTTACTTAGATTCACTACTGGTATGATGGTTTTATCTTCTGGCCTTTTGTCTAGTGCCAGATGTGTGGACTTTTAACATACTGCCTGATCAAGCAGTAATGGGAATCTATTTGTGAGCTAAAACTGTGCAATGGGAACTTTTCCCAGACCATTGTGGAAAAATGTTCAGTGTATTAGGAAACCAAAGAGCCATTATATGAAAGAGTTTTGGAAAAAGTTAAATGCAGTATTTTAAGGAAAGACAGATGTTTGGTGCTGTATAACAAGACACTGGATGCTGGAAAATATCTCCCCTTTCACCAAGCTACTTTTCCTCCATTTTATTCAAATGGGGCAATAGATCATGCTGATACAATTTCTAGCTTGATCAGGCAAACAAAACAACCCTGCACTCTACAAAAGAGATTTCACGCTGGCATGATACTATGTGTCTTGCAGTGAGATGTTTGAATCTGTACAACCATCTCTCCACATGTATATAACCTTGGCCTCTTTGCTGTTCTCTTGCCCATTTCCAGGTACAAGAGCTGGAGTCCCAGCTATTGACAGCAAAAGATTCTTGCCAGCTGATTAGCCAGGAGGCTCAGCAAAATTTAAGAGAGGTGCAAGAACTGTCAAAACAGAAGGTGCTGGAAGCTGCACACCTCCAGAAGATGCTGGAAGTAGAGAGGAAACAGAAAGAAGAGCTGGAGCGCAGGAACACAGAACTGCGAGCTATGCAGCAAAGTCAGTGGGAGGAAGAAAAGCACCTGAAGAGTGAGCTGCAGAGAAAGCAGGAAGAGCTGGAGCACAAGCATGCCACACTTCAAGCCCTGGAAAGGGAACGGAGCCAATGGGAAGAGGCAGAGCGTCAGAATTCAGAGGGGCACTCTGCACTCCAGAGGCAGTGGGAGGAGGCACAACATCAAAATCAACAGTTGCAAAATCAAACCAGGGAGGCAAAGCTTCAGAACGGAGAGTTGCGACACCAGAGAGATGAGGCAGAGCGTCAGAATGTGCAGCTGAAGGCTGTGCTCCAGAGGCAGCAAGAAGAGGCCGAGCATGAGAGCGCAATGCTTCAGAGTCGTTGGGAGGAGGTGCAGCAACGCTCTTCCGAGTTGCAGAGCTGGAAGGAAAAGGCCGAACATCAGAACGCCGAATTGCAGGCCCTTCTCCGTAGCCAGCGAGAGGAGTTGGAAAGTCAGAGCGTGGAGCTGCAAACAAAGCAGAAGGAGGCGGAACATCAGAACACTGCACTGCAGAAGCTGAAGAGAGAGCAGGGACAGTGGAAGGAGGTGGGATGTCAGAATGCAGAGCTTAAGGCAGCATTGCAAGCTCTGGAGCAGGAACGAGCCCGGTGAGCACAACTCCCAGCGATTTATTTATTTATTTATTTTTATTACATTTCTACACCACCCAACAGCTGGAGCTGTCCGGGTGATTCACATCGCAGAACCTAGAAAATGTGCAAAATAATTTATGGGTGGAGTAGTTACTTCAATTATATTGTGTATTCCCCCTGCCCCCCCCTGATCTGTGATCTGAACAATTATGCAGGTATGCAGAAATTTCCAAACCTTTTACTTGTGGAAACCTGTTGGAGAAGCCCACTTACTCCAAATCACTTGATCTGGAATTTTGTAGCACAAAAAGGGTCTCCTGCTGTACTCCTGCCAGAGTGCGAATATACATTCTCTGATTCTTCTAACTGGTCTGCAAAACATCCCTTCAAGGATGCAGCCACCAGACAGTGATTGCACCAGCTTTTCCCAGGAGGCGCAACCTAATGCCCTCTGCGCTCGATGCACATAAGCCTCCAAACACAGAAGCTTATCTGCATCCAATGCAGGGCGCAAGGCACAGTGGCGGCAATCTTGTGCCTCACGCCCTGCATTTCATCTAGACAGCCGTTTAAGTGCCATGGAGGGGGAGGGGGAGGGGGAGGGAAGGAGGCTGGGGGGGCTGTTTGGATACAGCATAAGCCCTCGGCCCCAGCCTCCTCCCCTCCCCTCCCCGCACCCCCCTCCGGCACGCCACACCACTTTTCCTCCTCTGAGGCCGAATTGCAACCTCAGGGAGGCAGCCAGCATGGTTCTTTTCACGCTGGCTGAGAGGGGAGCGGGGCGGGGGCTCGGCATTCAGAGTTCCAGCTCCGAGCTCACAAGACCTTGGAGCTGGGGCTCCAGATAATCCTATGCCTCCCCCCCGACAATGTTGGGAGGCCATAGGATTGCACCCTAAGTGTCCTTTGAAGGCTTGCTGTTTTTCTCAGTGAGCATCTAGAATGGTGACCCAGATTTTTCATATCTCTTCAGAGGTCAGCTTTAGTTGTTAAAGCTGCTGCATTATGAAGTTTGTTGCATAAGTAATTTCTAGGTGAGTGTCTGCTTTTGGCACCCTGCTTGCACTTGATGCTGTCATTGTGTAATTGCCACACCTTTTTCATGTATGTTAGTGCACTGCCTGTATGCCATAACAGACCTTCAGAAGTGTGTCTTCTAAAAGAACCAAGTCTGTATGTTCTCTACTAGGGGAAACAAAAAAACAACGCCAGGATTTTGTACTTACATGCATGGTTACTTCATGATCCAGTTGAAGTCCTGCTTTTTTCTGTTTCAGCCTGGCTGTATTGTTGGAGGAGAAGGAGGTCAGGTTCAAGAACCTGCAGCACAGCGATGGTGCTCGCCAGGGTGAAATCGCCAGGCTGAGTACTGCCCTGCAGCAAGCAGAGCAGCTGCTTGCTCAGCGCAGGAAAGAGGTGCAGGAGCTCAATAGCCAGGTATTGCTCACAAAAACTCAGCACGGGTTGCAATGCCTTTTTTTTTTATTTCTCTGCCCTGCTGCCAGCCCCCATCTGCTTCATGTGGCACTTCTATTATGAAATCCTCCTCCATGTATTTTGTTCTCCATAATACATTGGCCTCTTTTCTTTTCTTTTTGCATCACATGAATAAAACCAGTCTTACTTGTGTCTCTTGCTTTTGACTGTAAATCAGGGGTGTTGAACCCCTTTCAGCACAAGGGCTAAATTCCATTTCGGAGAAACTCTTGGAGGCTGCATTTCACTGAAGGCAAAAGGGGTGGGACCAAAATACCTCCTATTTTAGCTTAATGTTCTTGCTGCAAGTAACTAAGCCTTATGGGAGGCATGCCAGCCTTTTAGAATGGAAGGAAACTGTGCAAAAGCCAGGAAACCACCAAACGATTGGTGGTTGGAGGAAAGGGGGGGCCTTCTGGGGAACCTCAGAGGGCCAAATTGGGACCCCAGGTGGGCTGGGCATGGCCTGCGGGCTGGAGGCTCAACACTCCTGCTGTAGATGCTGAGTCCGAGTGAGGGAGGAAGCCAGCTGCTTTATACTTTTTTGTTGCTACACTTCATTGCGTAACTGTGGTGTCATGCTTGCTCTTCTCCTCCAGCTCCATCAGCACACTATTTTATTCATAAAAATAGTAAAAACATATATGGTACAATAACATGTATTGAGTTGACCCATTTGTGTTCATAGTAGGTTATGATGCTCAGTCCTTTTAACAAACACATTAATTTAGTTCTTTTCCTAGCAAACTACTTCCAGCTTGTCTCCTCTTTTGCTTGCTTGGTGCTTATAGTTCCCCCCCCCTGTTCCTATGTCCTTGTGAGCTATGTTCCTTTTCCCACAGATGCAGTCACTCAAGCAGGTGATGGCAGAGAAGGAGGCAGCCTTGGTAGCTCACAAGGAGCAGCTGACCCAAGACCTAGAAGAATCATGTGCTAGTGAGCGACATGTGAAGGACTCCATGCAGAGGCTGGAGGCTGAAGTGTCTCAGTTGCGCCTGAGCCTATGCAACACAGAGAGTCGGGCAGACACATTGGCATCGGAATGTCAACGCACTCATTCAGCCTGTTGGGAAGCACAATCCCAATTGACCAAGCTATGCTCAGTTCTACAGTACATGCTGTGTAACTGCCCTGAAGCAAAGTCGGAGCACAGAGGGCAAGGAGACACAAACGTTTGGAGTTCATTGGGCCTTAGTACAGGTGAGTCTGACAAACAAGTGGACTTGCATTATGCCCTTCACAAGTAGATTGTTGATTATGTGCAAAAGCCAGAATCCTGCAATAGGGGAACTAGATTTTTGCTCCTTGGTAATTATTTTCTAATCTGCTGTATTGAAATGGCATATAGCTTTTCACCCTAATCCAGCTTCATATGGATGAAGGAATAGCCAGATTCCCTAAAGTTAACATGGTGGAAGACACCTTGATCCTTTCTATAGTCCTGTTCATGCTCAGAGCAGCGGCCGCTTCACCATTTTCCACTAATACGCCCATTGCAGAGATTTGTAGGGCAGCCAGATGGTCTACAATCAAACACCTTTACCAGACGTTACAGATCAGGTATTTTCACATCCACAGAGTCTTACTTTGGAGGAGGGTGCTACAGCATGTTCTCCCCCCCATCATAGTCTTGGCTACTGTATTTTCCTTTTTTCCCCACCCTAGGCATCAGTTTAGTTAGGGCACATCCCACTGTTGGATGCCTCCCTCACGCCAAACAGAGAATGGAACATCAGGCACTTAGTGTGAAGGCTCCTTCTGGTTTGGTATGATGGAGGCATCCAAGTCACACACTATTCTGACAGGTGGCTGAGTTATACGTGGCCGGGCTGAACTCAAGTCTTAACTTATCACTCCAACTTGTGCCAGGTCCACTTCTTATGGGGAGGGAGAAGTTCCTCTGCTCTCCCTCTCCTTCCTATCTCTCATCACAGCTAAGGACTCCTCCAATTAGACTCTGTCTCAAGCTCAGGCACAAATGGAACTGGGGATGGAGTCTGCTGGCACTGAGCCTAGAACAAAGATCTAGGTCACAGATCCTTGCGAACCTGGGCAGTAGAGGGAATTAACCCACTGTTGGATGCCTCCATCATACCAAACCAGAAGGAGCCTTCACACTAAATGTCCAATGTTCCATTCTACTCTAGCTTACTTGTATGTGAGTAGAACCTCCTGTGCAGTCAGGAACTGTTATATAAAAATGTATAAGGATCATATGTAGAGTGAACATGAGCAGAACCCCCTTTCCAACTGTGCTGCTCAACCCAGCAAGGCTGAGGATGTTGGACACAGCGCTAGTGTATGCGACCCCATAACAATTACACATGTTTATATGCCCTGTTCAGGCATAATGTCTGAGCAGGGCTTATATCAATATGAACTGCTGGTCAAGCAGCCCTTGCAAACATATGGCACTTGTCAAGCCATTGGCTGTCTCAGATGTACAGGGTGGAATTGATCTTTCCTGAAACTGTTAATTGGAATAGTCAAGAGGAAAGAATAGAAGCAACAAAAAAGCTTTCTTCAGATACATGCACAGTAAAAGACAGAAGAAAGAACTGGTGGTTCAACTACGCAATGAGGATGGCAAATTGATAACAGAAGACAAAGAAAAGGCAGAAGTGTTCAATTCCTACTTCGGCTCGGTCTTCTCCCAAAAGAGGGTCTATGACCCCCCTGGCAAACCTGAAGTGCAGACTGAAGGGGCAGAATTGCAGCTTGAGATTGATAGGCAAATGGTCAAGGAGCACCTGATTACTCTGAACGAGTTTAAATCTCCAGGGCCTGATGAGCTGCATCCTAGAGTAATAAAGGAACTGGCAGAAGAACTCTCAGAACCACTGTCTATTATCTTTGAGAAATCATGGAGGACAGGTGAAGTGCCAGACGACTGGAGGAGGGCAAATGTTCCCATCTTCAAAAAGGGCAAGAAGGAGGAACCTGGGAACTATAGGCCAGTCAGTCTGACATCAATCCCCGGGAAGATTTTTGAGCAGATTATAAAGAAGTCAGTCTGCAAGCACCTTGAAAACAATGCAGTGATTACTAGAAGCCAGCATGGATTTGTCAAGAACAAATCCTGTCAGACTAATCTGATCTCATTTTTTTGATCGGGTAACCTCCCTTGTGGACTGTGGGAATGCTGTGGACATTATATATCTGGACTTCAGCAAAGCTTTCGACAAAGTGCCTCATGATATCCTGATTAGTAAGCTAGCTAAGAGTGGGCTAGATGGAACAACTATCAGGTGGATCCACAATTGGCTACAGAATCGGACTCAAAGAGTGCTTATCAATGGTTCCTTCTCAAACTGGGGAGAGGTAACGAGCGGGGTACCACAGGGCTTGGTCCTGGGCCCGGTGCTCTTCAACATTTTTATTAATGACTTGGATCAGGAGGTACAGGGAATGCTTATCAAATTTGCAGATGACACAAAGTTGGGTGGAACAGCTAATACTCTGGAAGACAGAAACAAAATTCAAAGTGACCTCGATAGGCTGGAGCGCTGGGCCGAAAACAACAGAATGAAATTTAATAGGGATAAATGCCAAGTGCTGCACCTAGGGAGAGGAAACCAAATGCAGTGTTACAGAATGGGGGACACTTGGCTCAACAATACTACAAGTGAGAAGGATCTTGGAATTGTGGTAGATCACAAACTGAATATGAGCCAGCAATGCGACGTGGCTGCAAAGAAGGCAAATGCAATTTTGGGCTGTATTAATAGAAGTATAGCTTCCAAATCGCGGGAAGTGATAATTCCCCTTTACTCAGCACTGGTTAGGCCTCATCTTGAGTACTGCGTCCAGTTCTGGGCACCTCACTTTAACAAGGACATAGACAAACTGGAGAGGGTTCAGAGGAGGGCAACAAGGATGATAAAGGGACTGGAAACAAGGCCCTATGAGGAGAGACTGAAAGAACTGGGCATGTTTAGCCTTCAGAAGAGGAGACTGAGGGGAGATATGATCGCACTCTTCCAGTATTTGAAGGGATGTCACACAGAGGAGGGCAAAGATCTCTTCTCGTTCATCCCAGTTTGCAGGACACGGAATAATGGGCTTAAGTTACAGGAACCTAGATTCCACCTAAACATCAGGAAAAATTTCCTGACTGTCAGAGCAATAAGACAATGGAATCAACTACCTAGGGAGGTGGTGGGCTCTCCCAGTCTGGAGGCATTCAAGGTGCAGCTGGACAGACATCTGTCAGAGATGCTTTGACCTGGATTCCTGCATTGAGCAGGGGGTTGGACTCGATGGCCTTGTAGGCCCCTTCCAACTCTACTTTTCTATGATTCTATGATTCTATGAAGTATTCTGGATGGAGGCAGAGCCAACTGTTGGTACAAAGGGTTGTCTCCATTAGTGTCTTTCTGCTAACACAGAGCTTCTCCACTTGTGAAAACTCCGCTTTCATCCTTGTGCAAGTGTCAGATACAATACTTTGATTCTTCTTGTGATTCTTTTCACAGGTGTTAGTGTAAAAACCAACTCTTGTACTTTTTCCGCTAACACAGTCTTAGATGCAACCCAAAAAGTCTTGAGGCTCATTTGCTGGACATATGTCATCCATCATAGAAACACCTGTCATCTTGCTATAGGATGGCACAACTTTTGTGTAGAAGGGAAACCAATTGTGACCGTTAGTGAAGTCCTTTGGCAGGTTTCTGAGCCCTGTTGGGAAGAGCAATTTAATATGTAGTGATGTTGGCTCTTGAACTGCTTCTTGGGTTGAATCCCTGCAGTCTTTTTGGCCCCAGGACAATACATTTTTATTTTCCCAGGCATTTTAAATTGGTTTTATTGCCTTTGTTTGCTCTACAGTTTTGTAGCCTCTCAGTTTGTTTGTATGATGGATATTGTGTTGTTTTTATTATAGTACACCAACATGGCATCCATTTAGATGAAGGGTAGTGTAGAGGTTTTTTAAAGTAAATAAATAAACTAGAAAGACAAGGTGGGGTGGTGAAGTTGGTGAAAGACTTACAATGTGTAGCAGAGATGGAGTGGGAACACAAGAATTTATATATGGAATATTGCTTAAGTTAAAACTTTAATACGATTGTATCCTACTTAGAGTAGACCCAGTGAAATGAATGGAACTTACAGTAGATAAACATTGGATGGAACCCACTAGATACAACCTATAATGAGAGTCCTAGGTCTAGCTACAAACATTTGCTATTGGGATCTTGGATTATTGTTGTCCGTGTGGAAGCACTGACATCTTGTGGATTGTGTGGCTAATGCACTGAGTATGATGATCAAATGATTACTGTGCAGGTAATTCAGGGCCAAAGTTGATGTTACAAGAGTTAGGGAATTGTTGCCACCCTGTGTTTCTTTGCTTCCTTGTTCTTGGAACATCTAATACAAATGTCATTGTGCTGTGCATCTCTCCACCCTCAACTTGTGTCAGATGTTACAAGTAAAAGAGAGCAAAGCAACATGGATCAGTAGCAGCTCCATATCTCTCATAGCATCTAGCCTGGCCTTCAGTGAAAGTTCCTTCTAGATTTTCTTTGTTCCTTTCCTATCAATGACCCTTTGGCTAGATGCTGTTACAGAGGAGACTTATCTCTCCAGAACAGGATAACGAGATGAGACTGGATCTGTCTCAGCTTAATGACTTTCCCACAGAGCTTACAGTGGAGAGAGTGGCAGAAGCTATTCAGGACCTGCGGCAGGATTTGTGGCAGGCTCGCCTACAGCAGGGTAACTCTTTCCTCTTCTTTTTATTATAAGCATGCCCCTGTCCTCCCTTGGCATCTAAGTTGCTCCCAACTCTAGATGTTTAAAAGGAAAGCCAGCAAGGTTTTCAAGCACACAGAATTTTTCATCAGGCACCGATGGTCAAAATAAAGTTAAAGGCATTTGGGAAGGCTCAGCCACTCTATAACCCTCTCTATATTAGAAGAGTGGGCAGCTTGTGGCCCTCTTGATGTTTTGGCCTACAACTCCCATCAGCCCTTGCCAACATAGCCAGTGGTGAAGGATGATGGGACTTGTAGGCCAAAATATTTGGAGGGCCATAAGTTGCCCATGCTTGATATAGTGCCTGCTTTGCGTTAAGCACTATATAAATAATAACCAGCAGGACATGCCAATGCATTCAATTTATTCTCTACCTGGTGTATTTAGCAAATACATCTCCTGCTTAATATAATAACAAATTCCTTATCTGTTCTCAGTCATACTAATGGTTCTATGTGGCAGATTAGGAACAGAGATACAGATATGCCTTATTTGTATCTATGTATCTGATGTTTTTCACTGCTGCTGTTAAAAGATGCCTGAGTTGGGAAAAACCTGTTGATTTCTGATTCAGCTAACATCTGTCTCTTTGGGTAACTCTTCTTCTCAGTACAACTAGTTAACAGCTGGCTTTGCAAGAACCCAAGCTGCATTTTCATTTTGCATTGACAAAACTATGCCCAATGAAGACTCTTATTTTTTATTTATTATATTTATACTCCGCTTTTTTTCCTGCAAGGAACCCAAGGCGGCTTACATAATCCTCCTCCTCCTCCTCCTCCTCCTCCTCCTCCTCTCTGTTTTATCCTCACAACAACCCTGTGAGGTAGGTTAGGCTGAGAGTCAGTGACTGACCCGAAGCCACCCAGTGTTTTGGTAGCAATGCCATTTCCTATGGAGGGAAGATAATTTATTTTTCCTTTATAGGCATTTTTGGCCTCTGTAACATCCTTTTGTTGACCTCTAGGTTGCAGCTGGTAAGGCCTGCAATCTAACATAGAGAACGAGTGGATGGGGAGTGGGGTTTTTAGCCCTTTTCCTGACAGGCAGTTTTCCTCCCAAAATTTCTCCCCACAGGACAAAAAGGTTTGGGGTCCTGGACCTTTTCCCTGACAGGAAGAAAAGCACCTTGAACGTGGCAGTTTTTGAGAAGAAAAAACAGCTAGCAAGGAAAGGGTTAAGCACCCACCCACACTACCTCCACTCACTATTGCAGCCTCCAGCAGCTACTTTCTATTTTAAAAACATGCTGGAGACCCTTACACAGAGAACTCTGTGTAGTATGTAGTTTGGCCCCAAGAAAATGGTTTTGTTGTTTCATTGTCCCAAGAGGTTGCTGGTCCTTCCTCCCTTTATATAGCGCTATCCATTGGGCATCTGTAGCATACGTTGTAGCCCTTGCTTTTCTCACAGGATGAGATGAGGAAGAATTCTGAGAAACTGAAGCAAGAACTCATTGAAAATGAAGCGGAAAGGGACCGTCTCAGAGCCAAAGCCCAAGAGCTGCAAAAGTGGCTGAACCAAAGCCAGGAAGGTACAAATAGGATATCCATGAAATTTGCTATGCCAGGCTTAGTAAGACTCTGAGACAAATTATACAGCAATTATTGGGTGTAATATAAGGAGGAACAACCAGGAATCCAGCAGGGGCAGAAGACTGATTTGTTAAAACCAGACATCTATGATGATTTTTGAGAGAAAACTAGTTCAAAAGGTAGTTTCAATTGCAGGAGCCAGTAGCTCATTTTGGAGCCATTTTTCTCTAGACATTATCATAGATGTGTGTTTTTTTTTCACTGTAGAAGAGTCCAGTGCTCAAAATGTGTTGGGATTGAGATTTTTTTCTTAATTTGGATTAAGAAAGGCACAATTCTATGCATGTTTAGACAGAAAAAAGTCCTATTATCAAACTTTTTTCTGTCTAAGTATGCATAGGATTGTGCCCTAAATCAATCCCCTACACATGCTAAAATCTTTGTTTCTGTGTTGGTGGTGGTATCTGTGCTATCATATATAAAGGAAAACATATGCAGGAGGGAAGGTAGGTGTAAGAACATGCAGGCAGCAGACTGGATCCCAGCAAGAGTCAGGCTGGAATAGGAGAAGATGCAAAAACTAAAAACACAAACTAAGTCTTAGCAAGTAGAAGACTAAGTCTTAGCAAGTAGAAGGAAGTCATATGGCAGACCACAAGGAATACACAAGGATAGTCAATAAAGATTAAGCAGAGCACTTCCTAGGAAAGAGACATAAGAGCCGGTACAGGACACAAGCTGTATCTATGGCCACTGCAACTGCTCAGGAAACAGTTTGTATGTTTGAGCCCTAGTAATCCTGACAGTGAGGTCTCTTTCTGTAATGTGGCATGTACACCATAGAAAAAGTTGAGCCAGAAGCTTACTCTTCTTAAAGCTGCGTAGGTATAATATGCATTTGTAGACATCTTATTCGAGAAGGGAGCTGTGGTTGGTTTACTGTCACATGTTGCTTTAGCTGCCTTGTAGAATGGCATCATTCAGACATCATGCTAAACCATGGTTAAAGGTGCTTAACCTATGGTTTGGTGTGATTGCTGAATTGACAAACCAGAGTTTACAATCAACTGGCAAACCAGAATCTGTAACCATAGTTTAAAGTAGGTTTGCAAACTATTGTTTGACATGACATCTTGACATTAGAAACTTTGGTTACAGTCATAGCTTTCCCTCTGGAAGCCAGTGCACATAGAGATAGGTGTATGGCACACACTCAAAACGAAAGCAGACAAGCAGCTCTAATCATGTATTTTTCTGATTTTTTTGTTTGGAAGCTTAAACCATGGTTTGAATTTTAATCTGTGGCTCGTTTAAACCATGGTTTGATATGGTATCTGAGCCAATCCAGTGGCATAGACATACACACCTTGCAATAATGTTGAAAACTGAGAACTGGATTCTTGTGTTCTGAAGCATTTCTTGTGAAGCATTTCAGTGAAGCATTCTGATTCACTGAATCCTTTGAGAAAGCAGTTGTCTTTGCAGTTGCTTAGTTACCATGTCACCTCTTGTAGCTTAGGTTAAATTATCAATAAATTGCCTGTTAGCTGCCATTCCTCCTTTTAGATTTAACCCAATCTCTGCCTTTCTTTAAACTTCCAATTCCCTTTAAAGGGCTTGAAAAATATTCTCTCTATCTTCTCATTATAAGAAAAAAGTCATGGTCCAATATGGCTGCTGTTTCTTGTTTCTTTCTTTCCTTCATATCTTCTCCATTTCAGAAAAAAATGTGGCAGAAGGCAAACAAGGCTCCCTAGAGTCTGCCTTGAAGACAGAGGTCATTGCCTTCAAAGAAGAGAATGTGACTTTGCGTGGGAAGGTGACCACGTTGGAGAAGACTCTTGAGAGTACAGAGAAACAAAGAAAGGATGTATTGGTGAGGCTAGCAGATGGTTTGCAGAAGTCCAATAACAAGAAATTGGACTGGCCCTTGAGAATATTTGATGGGTAACACCACTGTCCTGGTTGCTACATTTCATCTAATTAGGGATTTTATTTTTATTTTATTTTATTTATTTGCTTGCTTGTTTGCTTGCTTGCATAATTACAACAACAAAAAAAGTATTTATTTAGTCAGTAGAGCTGGGGTGCCAAACCTCTGGCAGGCTGAGGGCCAAATTCAATTTCAAGTGGTGGGTGGAGCCAAAGGCAGAAGGGGTGGGGCCAAACATGCCAGGATATTTTAGCTTAAAACTCCTACTGCCAGTGACTAAGGAGAGGCATTTCAATCATCTAGCGTGGGACACGGGGACACAAACACAAACCAGGAAACCACCAGATGATTGGCAGTCAGAGAGTTGGCCTCCATGCTTGAGGTTTGATACCCGTGCCATAGACCTTTTCGCATACCGGTTTCCCTTGTTCATGTGAACGCAGCCCAAGTCTAGCACCTGTATCAGGGTCATCAAGGCAGGATCCTGCCACTTTTGTCATGGTGCATAATTAGTGTATAATTTATATCCCACACCTTCAACAGAAATGTATGTTCCCAGGGTAGCTAACAAAGTATTAAGAAACAATAAATACAATTAAACATGAGAAAATCATAAAAGCATATAAACTATCACAATAAACTAGAATAGCAATAGCCCATCTCTAGACACCAGATGGCAGGGGAACCCGGAGAGAGGCCTCAAATAATTATCTCAGTGGACAAGCAGATTGATGTGAAAGAAAGTCTAACAAATGCGATGATGATGATGATGATGATGATGATGAGAAAGAAGAAGAGGAGGAAGTAGTAGTAGTAGTATGCTAGTGTAGTGGTTGGTGTCAGACTAGGGTTGAAGATGTCCAGGCCCAAACTACACTCTGCCATGAATCTCACTAGGTGGCCTGGGGCCAGTTGCTGGCTCTGAGCCTAACCTACATGACAGGGTTATTGTGAGAATAAAATAGAGGCAGGGCAGTGGGAAGAACTGTGTATACTGCACTGAGCTCCTTGGAGGAAAAGTGAGATATAGATGTAAAAAATAAATAAAAGATGAACACCTATCATTCATATCATTTATTACATTTCTATACCACCCAGTAGTTGAAGCTCTCTGGGTGGGTTACAAAGATTAAAACCTTAAAAATACATTATAAAAAGGTACCACATCGCCTAGAGGAGATTAAAAATAGGGAATGTACTCTTGTATAGAGTGAGTTATCACCGGTTTCCCTTGTTCATGTGAACGCAGCCCAAGTCTAGCACCTGTATCAGGGTCATCAAGGCAGGATCCTGCCACTTTTGTCATGGTGATGTGAATATATGCAAATAAACCTGGCCTGGTGGGATGTCATACCCCATGCAAGTCTATGGCTATGACTGGGGTTGCAAATCCCCCAGCCTACCCACCAGCCCTGCAAGCACCAGGCAAGTCCCTTCATTTCACGGCTTTTCCTGCTTTAAAATAAAAGGGTCTTTCCTTAAATTTGTGCTTCCTAAAATGAGGTACAGAGTATGCAAATAGAGCTTTCATGCTATCAGTTCTGTCCCTTCTAAGTTTTTTTCTGCAAGAACCACGTCCTTTCTAGCCACAGTATCCTCTGTTTATGGTTAATGTGGTACCTTTCCCCTACAGCCAATTTCATGTTTCCAGCTTGCACTTAATTGTGGACCCTGAATAGTTTTTGATAAGTTTTAATGTGTGGCAATCACAAATACTAATGTAGAGAACCAAGAAGAAATTACTGGCAAAAATAGTCAAATTCAAAGAAGCTTTGCAGTGCCAGAGACTTCTATTATTCAGATTCTGATTTATAATTAGACTCTTAGGAGTAATAAAATGGAATTGCTTGCTCCATCTATTTCTCTGTTCTGGTTCAAAGATTCTCTTTGTCTAGAACAAATATTGGCTGCCCTCTAGTGAGCATTTCAGAGGTTATGACCAGTCACCAGATAATTTGTCTATGCTTGGGAGTGATACTGACATGTTAGTTAAAAGAGTGGTGACCAGTTTGTTTATGCAAAGCTTATGTTGGAAATAATGCTGCTTCCTATTAATAAACATATGGAATAGTTAACGAGGAAAAAGTAGAGCTGTTTAGAAGTCAGTTGCAGTCCACTTCTGCATGGGGCAACTCTGAGACTAAATTTTTGAGTAATTATTTTGTCCTTCAGAATGAACGAGACACACTACAAATGGCTAGGGAAAAGATGTCATGGGAGCTGGACCTTTTTCGGGAATCTGTCAGAACTTCAGAGATTCAAGTAAATGCCATGGAAAAGATGAATCAGTCCCTGGAGCAAGAACTTCAAACAGCTCTCTCAACACTCAGAATTAAATATGAAGAAGTAGAGACTTTGCAGCAAGAAGCAGGTGTGGGAAGAGCTTTCCAAGAAAACTTGGATTGTCTAACTGCTACACTAGGAAAGAGAGACGAAGAAATAAAATCCCAGCTACAACAGATTAGGGATCTGGAGAGGCACAGAGAAGTGCAAAACGCTGCTGTAGAACATCTCACTAAAGATCTAGAAAAGCAAGGTCAAGAAACTGAATCTCAAAAAAGACAGATAGAAGAACTGAGAAAGGAGAATAAAATGAAGGCTGTTCAAGAGAAACAAAACCTAGAAGAGATGCTCCAAAGTATGAAATCTCAACAAGAAAAGATCCAAAAACTAGAGGAGCTGGTGCAAAACCAGAGAACAATCATAGAAAGCCTGACACTTAATCTAGAGGAAAAAGTCAAGGAAACTCAAATCAAGGAGGAAAAAATCCAGATTCTGGAAGAGAATGAGTCATTACAAATTGGGGCTTTGCTGAAAGATCTCGGTGATTTGAAAATATGGCTGAGTGAAAAAGATTGGGAACTCGCATCTCAAAAGCAGCTACTTCAAGAACGGGAAGAAGAGGGCAAAAAACGTGAAAAGACCCTTCACACAAGCCTAGAACACATGAAGGCCATTCTGCGGGACAAAGAAAGGGAGGTAGAATCCCAGAGGGAACAGATAGCGAGTTTCCAGCAGCGTGAGGCTCAGAGGGAGGACCATCTCCATGAACTTCACGAGAAACTAAAACAGATGGCATTTACTCTGACCCAAAGAGACCAAGAGCTTGAGTCACAAAAGCAGCAAGTAAGAGAGATAGAAGGAGAAATGGAAACGGAACTAAAGGCCCTTCGTGAACTTATAGCAACAACACAGCAATCCTTGAAGGAAAAGAATACAGAACTACAGTGCCAAACAAAACATGAAGAAGAAGTGGAGAGGCAGATAAGAGTTATACTTGGAGATGTCCAGTACAGCACAGCAATTCTAAAGGAGAGAGATGGTAGTGCGGAGTTTCAGAAAGAGCAAAGAAGGCCCCTCAAGGAACAAGAACTACAGGAAACAACTTTTGATATGTTGGAACAGCTCAAAGTGGTGTTAAGGGGGGGAGAGCAAGAAACTGAGTCTCTAAAAAAGCAGAAAGAAGAATGCGAGGAAGAGAAAGAAAGGCTAGTGAGAGAAATGCAAACAAATCTTCAAGAAGCAAAACAAGCTTTGAAAAATGGAGAGACACAACTTGAATCCTTAAAGGAGGAGAACCTCCAACTTCAGCAACAAGAGAAAAAAGCCATGGCAGAGACAAAATCTATCTTGGAGAAACTGGAGTTCACCAGATCTTCTCTTCAAGACAGAGACAAGGAGACAGAATCATTACAAGGGCATATCAAAGAACTCTCAAGACAGAAGGAGGAGGAACAGAATAAGGTTGCAAGCCTACAACAGGATCTGGATAGGATTAACCAATTAATGACAGAGAAAGAAGAAGAGCTTCGCAAGCAGGCAAAGCAAATTAGCACATACCAGGTTAAAGTAGAAGCAACACTGGCAGAGTTACAAGCATGCCAGAATCAGGCAAGTCACTTGGAAGGAGAAATTAAAAAGAGAGAACAAGAGAGTGAGAGAGACCTCCCAAAGATCCAACACAAACACGAGCAGGTACAAGAGGATGAAAAACAGGAATTTCTAGAAGAAGGGCTGAAAGAAAGGGAAAAAGAGATGAAAACTCAGTATGAGAGAGGGCAAAAGCAAATGGAAGATGAGATTAAGGTGCTTCAGGAGAACATACAGCATCTCCAATATGTGCTGAAGAAAAAAGATGAGGAGGCTGAATGGCAGAGAGAGAAAATTGAGCAGCTTGAAGAGAGAGTCAGAGTCAAAGAGAAGGAATTGCTAACTTGCAGTGAACAGCTGAAGGAAATAATCTCCGCTCTGAGACTGAAAGATAGTGAAAAGGACAACTTACAGAGCCATATACAAAAACTTCTTATTTGGAAGGAAGAGAAGATAGCCAAGAGCACAGCTCTTCAGGAAAAAGACCAGTGGCTGGAATGGCAAAAGGAAAAAATTCAACACTTGGAAGATGAGAACAGAGTAAAGAGACAGGAATTGGATCTTGTGACAGCTGTTTTGAAACAGACAGAGAGTGGAGAGATTGAATGGAGAGAGAAAGCTCAGAAGCTGGACCTGTCTCTAGCTCAGAGTGAAGAGGGCCTTGAGAGTCCTGAGGGAGGAAATGGCTATCGTACAGAATATGGTTTCGGAAAGGGACAGGGACAGACTTCATCTTCAGGTAAGCACAGGCTTCATCTTCAGGTGTTTGTTTTAAAAAGCCTGCAAGTTGTTGTGATATGACAAAGTTAGTCAGCATACTGTAGAAAGCACTTATGCAGTAAGATTCTGTTATGTCATGGTAAGATTATACCTGTCCCGTTGTTGACTTCAGAAATATCCCACTTCATAGTGAGAAACTGGTTTAAAATGGGATTTAACTGGACTCTGAGATATGAATAAGATGAAGCAGGAGAGGAAAAGAGAAACCCAAGTGACTGTGAGCTTGACACTGTCATTTAGACATACTTCACATGCGCATAAAGCACTCTAGGGACACAGTAATAACCTCTCTGCTGAGTTTAAGTGAATACTTCAGCACTTATGTGAGTGAATAGTACTGTTTCTTGTTCCACAGGAACAGTTGGATACAGCTTTCAGAGCTCTGGTGGAAGAGAGACGTAGCACTAAAGCTCTGGCAGGAGATGTGGACCTGCTACCCAGAGAAAATGATACGCCAGAGGTATGGCATCAAGAGGCTGGAGAGGTAAGATAAAGGAACAGATGGGAAGGATAGTGGAATAGAGCACTGGCAACTGTGATGTAGAAAGGGGAGATTTTGAGTGTGTCTTCCAATGTCTAGCTTAGGGTGCCAATTGCCTGGTTCTAAAATTTCCGGCAGCAACTCTAGTGGAAAGAGGGAAGCTTCTTGAGAAAATGGAAGGACAGCGCACTACCCATAGAGCAAAATCTCCATTATTTCTGGTGGCTATCTACATAAACTGCTTCCAATCTCTTGTTTCCTCACCTTTTGTGGTCCCTACTTACCCAGCACTGTTTTCTGCATCATGCAGCCTGTGAGAAAAGAGGGAGAGCTGATGTGGTTGACCGAAAGGAGATGCTTGTACAGGCGCCTCCAGCTTCTGCAGCAAGCTGTTGCCAGGCTGGAGAATGATAAATACAGTCTAGAGCAGCGCAATACCCAGCTTAGAGATGCACTGGAGCAGGTGAGTTTCCTTCTGAGGGACACCCCAAAAAATAAAATCAGCATTATTTTCTTTCCTTAGTGTGATCTGATCATACCTATTATCACTTGTGGATCCTTATAGATGGTGACCCAGTTGGCACAATCAAAACAATTTAAGCCACAGTGGCTTGTTTAAATTGGTGGCAAGTGCCAGGTGCCATTAGCCTACTTACCCGCCCAGGTGTGGCTTGTCATGTCATCCAAACCCAGGCAGCATGGCTTCTTTGAGGGGGAAACAACCCTCAGATAACCCATGGCCTGTTGTTGGGTTGTTTGATCATGCGAACTGGCCCACTGTTACAGTGCCTGCTCCCTGATTCTTTGGTTGCAGACCTGTCTTCCCTTACTTTTTCCCTTTTTTCCTGGTTCTTTTTTCCTTTTCTCACACACTCCCTGTCTTCAGAGATCCAGTGCTTTCCAGAACACTAGTGCCCTATTCAGCCTAGTCTGCTCCGCTACTTGGAGCAGACTAGGCTGAATAGCTGGCAACATTCACAGCTGGCAACATTCTTGTACTTCTCTCCTTTTGTCCTGAGCCCCATTGTTATCATCTGCCCTAGTGTTATTCTTCCCTCCCACCCCAATTCTTTTGACTGCAGGTAGAACGTGAACGGAGGAGACTGAAAAGGAGTTGTGGAGACTTTTCTCTGAGTTCTGGAGACTCCCAGGCTGACTCTGGCCCTCAAAAGTTTCCATCTTTTGCCAAGGTGTGAATATTTGCATATTCTAAAATCATTGAAACATATCCATAATATTTCTTCATCTAGATCAGGAATGCACAACCTTTTTGGCCCTGAAGGCCACATAGGGCAACGCCAGTTGCCACACGTGTGCACATACACAAAAACATAAACACATATACACAAGCCTGGAGTTTCTCTTGCTAGCACTAGCACTTCCATTATCTCCCTTCTCATCAGAGATCAGGGATAAAGAAGGGGTTCCTTTGCAAGTGCTACCTATGGAAACCCCAGGCTTTTCACAGCTAGCACTAGTGTGCTACCAAGAGAATCCCTTATTTTACTTCCAGCCTCATCAGTGAGTGTTAGCCCAGAAAACCCCAGGCAGAGCTGCTGTGATTTTTTGGTGGCAGCAGCCAATGCAGGGGGTGGTGGTTCTGGCTGGCCATCTGCAGACCACAGATTTTGTACCCCTGTTCTAGATATTAGCATGCGGATATTACTAAATTGAATTTAAGTGATGTTCACAAATTGCTGTCTTGGGTTGTCCTTGAATAAATGGGAGGTAGGTTTAAGCTATACAGATGCTTTTCTCTTCCTAAGTAGTGGGCTTCTTGAAAATAAGGAGTGATTGAATCTTGTCCTTCTTTTTTTCTCCCCCCACCATGTCTAGGAAGAAACCCAGATTCTCCATAAGCAACTGGCAGAGTTACAAAAACAGGTGAGTGGTTTACATCTGGAGCACACTGAAGCTCTTACAACTGTCCGCTTCTTCCTCCACCTCTGAAGAAGTGCATCTCCATACTGGCTGAGCTCCTACAGAGGTTCACTGACAATGCAATCCTGTGTACGTCTACTGGGAAGTAAACCCCATGGAGTTCATGGGACTTACTCCCATGTAAGTGTGTATAGGATTGCAGCCTGAGGCATTTTACAATCAATAGCTTCTAGGGAGGTCTTTAAAGGGGAGAGCTATGTGTGGGGTTGTTTTTTTTAATCTTTCAAAATCTTATTGTCCCTGCTATACTTTTCAGTTCATGGTAGATCATGTCACTCTAGTTTTGTTCTTGAATGTTACTATATGTATGTAAAATATTTACATACAAGGAGAGAGCAATCCTATGGTCTCTAGAGAGCATTTCAAGGATATAGGATTGTTCAGATTCCCTCTCCTGAAGCTGTAGAACACTGCTACGACCTCAGAAGAGGGATTCCAAAATCTGATTCCTCTTGATGATCCCTCGCAGCCACCGTAGAAAGAACCGCAGTGCCTGCTTTCCGAGTTTGCAAAAGCAGCCTTGTAGAGGTCAGAAAGAGGGTGTTCCGGGGAGGGGAGAGAAGTCAGGATATGAAAAATCCTATGGCCTCTCCAGCACAAGCCCCAGCCCTGACAGTATGCCTCCTCTGCACAGGCTCAAAGGCCCTCTAGGGGAAAGCGAAACAAAAGGAGGATGGAGAGGTGAAAATTGCCCCCATCGCTCCTCTCACCCCGCTGGCAGCATCCTAGCATGGCACTGGGTACCCAGAAGCCTCCGAGTCCAGAGGCTTCCTTCTAATGGGGGCACAACCCATAGGATTGCATCCTAACTTACTGTGCAAACATTGAAAAGTGTTAGAAATGATAAATAATAAACCTGGAAGATACAGTATAGTTTGTATGAGTCTGAAGAAGTTCTTTGCTGAGAACCAGAAGGCTAGAAAATAAGATATTCAGAAGGAAAATAATATGCTAGTTCTTGATGTCACTTTTCCCTCCTTAGGTTTCTGTTCTACAGAAGCAGCTATCATTAGAATGGAAGCAGAAGCAGGATTATATTGACTGTTGCGCCAAGACAAACCGGGAGCTTTCAGGCTTACATCAAGAGCTCTCGGATTCTTTAGCTGCTGTGGTTAGGGAGCCTGAGGCTACTGTTCTGGAATCAGAGACCCGGAAGCTTGATGAAACCCTGAACCACAGCTTGGCACTGGCAGCAGTAGGCTGGGATGGCCTCTTGTCTGGAAAACACCCAATAAGCTCAACTCCCAAAACAGTCCAGCAGAAAGACTCAAGGTAGCAAGGAGGAGGTAGCTGGAGCCAGAAACTCTGCAGAAGTCAGGCCACTAAATCTGCAGCTAACAAGAGCTTCTCCAGTCATTGTAAATTTCAACTCAATTGAACTGCAAATAGTGTGTTGTCCTTTTTAATGATTTGTGTGCTGGAGCCTTCCCCTCACTCAGCTGGGCCTTGACTTCTAGGGCCCATCCTGCCAACTTTTATCCTTTGGAACATAGTCCCACACTGTTCAGAATCAATGCAGATCATGTGAATACAGGCTGTGAAATAACGAGAGCAGCTGTTAGGCTGCATATGAAATGGCTGAAGATGTGTATTGTGAAGATTTTGTCACAAAACAAAACTCTGAGCCAGGGCATGAAAACCAAAGCAAAAGAGAACTGCTTATAACTATTGCATTTCTGTTGGGAAGAATATAAGTTCATTACAGAAATTGAGTCCTGAGAGAGACTGAGCTCATTGAAAATACTTCTAGCCAGTTTTTTTTGCAGAGACTCGGAACAGGAGGGAGGGGTCCCAGCCAAAAGAGGATTCATTTTAGTTGAATTCCTTAATATTTTTAATAGGCAATAAGACTTTTCTTTCAGTTGTGATGCCTCATCCTGTTTAAACTGCTGCCCAGCAACTTACTGTAAAATATCTCCAGAGTTATTTTTATAATATTTTTGTACTAAAAAGTTTTCCTAATATTGATAATAAATATTTGTTTTAACTCAATTTTTTCTTTTTGCTCAAATACCTTTCCACATTAAACCACTTTTCTTGATCTTCTACTTTTTCATGTTCATTTGCATTTCAATTCCTGTCTTGTTAGTTTCTATTTAACTTAATTAGGAAGTTGTATTTTCTCTGTTGACTCTAGGCCTGACATCAGTATGAGGATAAGCTTGAGCAGGCCTCTGATAACAAAAATAAAGAACACCCCCCACCCGACCCTGGAAGTATGTCTTCTCTGTAATAATTTCCCCACATATCCTGGTGGCTACTCCAGTTCAGCCCTGTGTTTCCTCCATCTATGGCCAGCAAAAAGATGGAGCGCCTTCTGTTTCTAAACCAGATTTTATTTAATGTGAAAGCTTAATTATATTTATTCATTTGTTTTTGTTAGTTCTATGAGTTCATAAAATTGCCCCCATTTTGCAGGTTGGGGGAGCCAAGTTTGAGAGAAAATACTCTTCTTGGAGGTAGCATATAAAAAACCTGCAATATTGTCCAAGATTGCAGGTTAGAGGTGGGGCTGAGGCTTGATTTGATTTCCAGCCAAGTGTCTCCTCTACAAGATACCCCTGAAGTTGCAGCAAAGGTCAATCTACTTACGTAAATAGCTCCCTTGGGGAGCCCTTTCTAGCCCTTAATTGCATGCAGAATACGTTTCAAATGTCTAAAGTTAAACACCCCAAAATAATTCAACTTTCCACAAGAGACAACTTCCATAAAACTCTTTCTATACTTTTTGTAAGACATTTTATGGGCCACCCTACCCAACCAGCTGCTTTGTAGTACTCCCATAAGCCCAGCCAATGATAAAGGATTATGGGAACTTTAGTCCAAAACATCTGGAATGCACCAGGCTGGGTAAAGCTGCTTAGGGCGCAATCCTACGCAAGTTGAGACCGGGGGAAAAAGGCCTACAACTCTAAAGCATGCCCCAGCTGGCTAGGGCAAGCTGGGAGTTATAAGCATTTTTTCTGTCTCAACTTTCATAGGATTGCACCTTAGCCCAGTTCCTTCAGCTGGGCTAAAATTCTAGCTATCTTCATTGTTATCTAAAGGAGCTCTCACTTCCGCTCCGCGCGAGAAGGAAAAAGAATATCTTATTGAAACCAGAAACTGGCTGTGTAATGTAGTCTACAATTTTACCATTCTAAAATAGGATCTCTGTCTCTGGTCGTCCATGTAAGAAAAGGTAGGGGCGGGGCTAGAGGCCGGAAGTAGATGGTTTCTTCCGGGTCGGCGGTGGGAGGGGAGAGGGAAGTGTCCGTCATGGAGTCGCTTTGGAGGCTGAAGCGGTTCGATGCGTTCCCCAAGACGCTGGAGGATTTTCGGATCAAGACCTGCGGCGGCGCGCTCGGTGAGGGACTGTGGGGAGTCGCGGGCGGCGGGCTCGCCCTGGCCGGCCTGGGAGCGTCTTCCTCGTGGGAGGTCCCTGCCGGGGAGCGGTTTTGCGGCATCGTAGCGGTTTTTGTCATATGCCAGTTAGCTGATGTTTCTCTACTTCGCATGTTTTATGGAGCTTCTTACGTGTAGTTTAGCGTAGTCGTTGTGTTGGTCTTGGGGAATGGGCTTGGTCCACACATGCATATGACCGTAGCTTGATTTTTCATGACTTGAGGACTCTCGGCTAAACCGTCTTTCCTCGCTGAAAAGCATCGTGTTTGAGGCGATTTGGTCTTTCTGCCTGTGGTGCCTTTACCTGCACTGGCTTATTCACATATGTAAATCTTCTAGATGGCGGCAGCATCGAGACGGTGCTGAACATGTTGTGTTTGTGAATGAACCACTTGTAAAAAATCTAAAATCTTAAACAATATCCTTTATCACTCTAGTTTTGTTACACAGAAGTCATGATGATCAGGCAGAGTGGAAAGACAACTCATTTTCAAGTGTATAGCGATGCTGTGAATCAACCCTAGATAATGGCCTGTTTTAAAAGATTTTAGTGTTTTAAGTAGGAACTGTATTGGGTAGCATTCCTCTTTCTTCCACGTATATATTCATCCACTAAGGACACACTCCTAGAAACACTTGGAGTAAGGCCCCTTGGACAAATAGAATAATAGAATAGTAGAGTTGGAAGGGGCCTATAAGGCCATCGAGTCCAACCCCCTGCTCAATGCAGGAATCCAAGTGAAAGCATCCCTGACAGATGGCTGTCCAGCTGCATTTTGAATGCCTTCAGTGGGAGAGCCCACTACCTCCCTAGGTATTTGGTTCCATTGACGTATTGCTCTAACAGTCAGGAGGTTTTTCCTTATGTTCAGCCGGAATCTGGGTTCCTGTAACTTGAGCCCATTATTCCGTGTCCTGCACTCTGGGATGGTCAAGAAGAGTTCCTAGTCCTCCTCTGTGTGACAACCTTTCAAGTACTTGAAGAGCACTATCACATCTCCCCTCAGTCTTCTCTTCTGAAGGCTAAACATACCCAGTTCCTTCAGTCTCGCCTCTTAGGGCTTTGTTTCCAGTTCCCTGATCATATCTTTGTTGCCCTCCTCTGAACTTTTTCCAGGTTGTCTGCATCCTTCTTAACGTGTGGTGCCCAGAACTGGACACAGTACTTAAGATTAGGCCTAACCAGTGCTGAGTAGAGGGGAACTAGTACTTCACACAATTTGGAAGCTATACTTCTATTAATGCAGCCCAAAATAGCATTTGCCTTTTTTGCAGCCATTTCACATTGCTGGCTCATATCCAGCTTGTGATCTACAACAATTCCAAGATCCTTCTTGCTTGTAGTATTGTTGAGCCAAATATCCCCCATCCTGTAACTGTGCATTTGGTTTCTTTTTCCTACGTGCAGAGCTTGGCATTTATCCCTATTAAATTTCATTCTGTTGTTTTCAGCCCAGCATTCCAGCCTATCGAGATCACTTTGAATTTTGTTTCTGTCTTCCAGGGTATTAGCTATTGCACCCAATTTTGTGTCATCTGAAAACTTGATAAACATTCCCTGCAGCTTTTCATTGAAGTCATTAATAAAAATGTTGACGAGCACTGGGCCCAGGACCAAGCCCTGCGGTACCCCACTCGTTACCTTTCCCCAGTTTGAGAAGGTACCATTGATAAGCACTCTTTGAGCCTGATTCTGTAGCCAACTGTGGATCCACCTGATAGTTCCATCTAGCCCACTTTTTAGCTAGCTTGCTAATCAGGATATCATGGGGGCACTTTCTCTAAAGCTTTGCTGAAGCCAAGATATATTATGTCCACAGTCCACAAGGGAGGTTACCCGATCAAAAAATGAGGTTAGAGTAGTCTGGCAGGTTTTGTTCTTGACAAATCCATTCTGGCTTCTAGTAATCACTGCATTGTTTTCAAGGTGCTTGCAGATTGACTGCTTTATAATCTGCTCCAGAATTTTCCCAGGGATTGATGTCAGACTGACTGGTCTGTAGTTCCCAGGTTCCTGGGACCTTTGCATGCAGAAGGTCCCAGGTTCGATCCTGGCTTCTCCAGGTAGGGCTAGGAAAGAATTCTGCCTGAAACTCTGGAAAGCCGCTGCTAGTCAGTGTTAATACTGGGCTAGATGGACCAGTGGCCTGACTCCGTATAAGGCAGCTTCCTACGTTCCTCCTTTTTGAAGAGTAGGAACAACATTAGCCCTCCTCCAGTCATCTGGCACTGCACCTGTGATTTCTCAAAGATAATAGACAGTGGTTCTGAGAGTTCTTCTGCCAGTTCCTTTATTACTCTAGGATGCAGTTCGTCGAGCCCTGGAGATTTGAACTTGTTCAAAGTAATTAGATGTTCCTTGACCGTTTGCCTATCTATCTCGAGCGATAATCCTGCCCCTTCAGCTTGTACTTCAGGTTTGCCAGGGAGGTCATAGACCCTCTTTGGGGAGAAGATGAGACAAAGTAGGAATTGAACACTTCTGCCCTTTCTTTGTCATCTGTTATCATTTTGCCATCTTCATTGAGTAGTTGAACCACCATTTATTTCCTCTGTCTTTTACTATGTACGTATCTGAAAAAAGCATTTTTGTTGCTTTTCGCATTCCTTGCTAGCCTCAGCTCATTCATTTAGCCTTCCTGACACCATCTCTGTAATTCTGTGCTACCTGCCTGTACTCTTCTGTGGAGAAAGCCAACCTAAGCCCCCTGCCTGACACACACATACTCACCAAGGAGGGAGGAAGGAGACCCGGGGGGGGGGGGGGAGACAGCCAGTCTCCACAGATGACAAAGGGGACAAACAACATCTGCATAGAATCACCCCAGGGGGGAAGGCAGGAAGCATCCCCAGGTTTGTCAATGCTCTCGCATATCAGCCCCATCTACATAAGACTTGAATACCTCTCCAGAGCAGACACTTCGGCACCCCTAAGAAATGGCCACTCAACACCATAGGATGGGACCATTAAGCAAGTGGCTTCAAAGGGACCCCATCCCACGGGGGGAGGGTGTCAGCCCACCTGACCCAAAAGGCCGCCCCTCAGGGAG
Source organism: Shinisaurus crocodilurus (assembly GCA_021292165.1). Lineage (NCBI taxonomy): Eukaryota > Metazoa > Chordata > Lepidosauria > Squamata > Shinisauridae > Shinisaurus > Shinisaurus crocodilurus. The sequence continues at coordinate 225,528,654 of CM037877.1, forward strand.
GGTGTCAACCCACCTGATCACGGAGGGAGGGGCTACCTGAAACACCAAGGTATAAAACACCCTGCGCAAGGGAACTGGGTTGTTGGACCTGATCAACAATCTTGCCCCATGCCTGGGGTAAGAGAATGAAGGATCGGCAACCCCGGGTAGCCACACCCGGCGCGCTCCAGCTAGCTGAAATCCCTGGCCGCTTGGGTTGACCAGACCCCCGGGAAACCAAGCTGAAATCACTCGCAAGCCGCTTGGGTAGACCGGGCCTCCGCCGGGAACCCAGCTAGCCGCTTGGGTAGGCCGGACCTCCGCCGGGAACCCAGCTAGCCGCTTGGGTAGGCCGGACCTCCGCCGGGAACCCAGCTAGCCGCTTGGGTAGACCGGACCTCCGCCGGGAACCCAGCTAGCCGCTTGGGTAGACCGGGCCTCCGCCGGGAACCCAGCTAGCCGCTTGGGTAGACCGGGCCTCCGCCGGGGACCCAGCTAGCAGCGTGCGGTTGACCGGGCCTCTGCCGGGACCCGAGGTGAACTAACTAGCCGAGAGCCCTGAAATCACGGTGTCCTTAAGACTTCTTGCTTGCTACTTTGTACCGTACTGATAAGCTGTATTGCTGGCATGTGTCTGGGTTTGTGAAGGTAATGTTGTAAATAAACTTGTTTTCTAAAAGATACTTCTGTGGCTATAAGTTATCCCTTTGTTCTGGGCTAGGGGTGATAGTTGCTGGGGATCTCGGAGAAGGCCGCCCCAGGACTCGCTACCCCCTTAGCCTTGAACCCACGCAGAAGACCAGGTTGTCGGTCTTCCACTCTTTGTAACCTGGCCTTCCTTCCACTTCCTATATGTGTCCTTTTTTGTTTTCAGGTCACCTCTAAGCTTTTTGTGAAGCCACATTGGTTTCTTCTGTTGTCCTCTACCTTTTTTCCTTGTTGGGATTGTTTGTAATTGTGCTTTTAGAATTTCCTTAAAAAAAAAATTCCCACCCATCTTGGACTCCTTTTCTGATTAGAGTCACTTGCCATGGGACCTTACTTATCATTGTTCTGAGTTTATTAAAATTGGTTTTCCTAAAATCCAGGGCACATGTTTGGCTAAACTCAGCTTTTGCTTCCTTTAGAATCAAGAACTCAAGTATAACATGGTCACTTTCCCCCAGAGTTCCCATAACTGCCACTTTATCCTCTAAGTCATCTCTGTTGGTTAGAATATTTCCAATTGTATTGTAAGTCTATGCAACTTTGCATTCTCCACCTTTCAGGAGTGAGTTTTTTCTAAGTGGATGCTAACATTGGACTAAAACTGGCAGTTCAATAAATAAGCGCATATGGAAATTTTATTCTTGCAATCTTTCTTCACATGCACTTATCACAACAGTATTGGAAAAGTCTGTTACATTTGAATAATCAAGAAACTGTTTGGCAAAGTATGCCTCTTTCTGTATAAGAAAGTGAATAGTGGTGTTTAGATGAGTGCAAATAACTCATCTAAGCCAATATGGCTTTTATTTTAATCCAAAAGTCTATGTTCACGGCTCTCCAACCTTGGGTCCCCAGATGTTGCTGGACTACAGCTCCCAGAATCCCTTGCCATTAGCCATGCTGGCTGGGTATGCTGGGAGCTGTAGGCCAGCAACATCTGGGGACCCAAGGTTGGAGAGTCCTGATGTAGATCAATGCTCTATCTTTTAATAACAGCAAGATCCAGAAGCCTTAGGTTTTAATGGTTTCAGGTATTAATAAAGCATTCTGTTCTCTGCTATTAAGGTCTAGTCTCTGGATAGTTTTAAAGATGAAGCTTTCTCATGCTGAAATCAAAGTGGTGATAATGAAGCTAGTTAACTGTCCCCTGTATTTTAAATCAGAGAGAACCAGCTGCTTCAGGGGAAACAGACAAAAACTCTAATGAATATTCTGGTTTTGCTAGATTTGTTAATAAACTTCTCATTTATCTAGTAGCTGTGTTTCATTCAACAACAGGGACTTCTCTTTTAAAAAAGGATCTTTAAGAATGCATAGTTAGCTGAGATTGATTGCATTTGTACAATGGCTATGTTGGTGAAGCTGTCACCTCCAACCAGAATATGGAGTACGGGAAGCAAGGAGGTAGGATCCCCCACTCCTTTGTTCTCATATTTCAAAGTAGTTAAGTGCGGGACAGGTAAAATTTGGAGATGATTTTGCAGAGGTATAGAGGGGATGGTTTTCTAGTGGGCAGGTTGCTTGTCTGAAGACTTATCAGATGATAAGGTTACATTATTTAATGGAGGTTAGGCCACTCAAAAGTGTGTGTTAAAAGTATTTTATAAGTATGTATGAAGCAATCCAGACTGGGCCCATAGTGGGAAGGAGGGATTAAAGCTGTCTTTCAGGGAAGCTTGTTTACCATGTCTGATCTAATTGAGAAATCCCTGATATGCTTCTGAGGTACACCAGGTTTTCCTAGAACACAATTTGAAAAAGTTGTTAGTGGGAAGATCATAACTAAGTGGTATATCACATACTTTTGCATGCAGCAAGTCCCAGGTTCAATCCCTGGTATATTCTGGTAGGGCTGGGAAAGACCTGTAGGAAACCCTGGAGAGCCACTGCCTCTCAGTGTAAACCAGCCTCCTCCAACCTGGTGCCCTCCAGATATTTTAGACTTGAACTACCATCAGCCCCACCCATCTTGGCCAATGGTCAGGAATGCTGGCAACTGTAGTCCATCAGGTGGGCACCAGGTTGGGGAAAGCTGGTGTAGATGGTCCATTGCTCCATCTAGCCCAGTACTGATTCAGTAAATGTTGATAAGATGTGTGTAAGTTGCAAGATATGACTATGTCACTTTTATTTTCCTTTCTCTATGTGCAGTGACTGTAGTCAGTGGACTCATCATGTTCTTACTGTTCTTCTCAGAGCTCCAGTACTATCTCACAAAGGAGGTAAATGAGTCTGTCCTTCCCCAGACATACAGTTCCAAATACAAATCTTGCTTTGTCTTTATGTTCTGATGCTAGAGGCTTCAGTAGTTGCAGATGGTGTGTGTCAGCCTAGTACCGAGGAAATCCACAGCCAACTCCCTGCTCAGCCATGAAGCTAATTGGGAGGCTTTGAGCCAGTCACTCTCTTTCAGCCTAACCTACTTCACAGGATGGCTGTGAAGTTAAAAGGGAGCCTGCGTATGCCACCCTGGATTCCTTGGAGGAAGGATGGAATAAAATTTTAAAAGTAGCCACAGCCACAGCTGAAGTGTAGAATTGATGGAAATGTTGCTTGGATATTCTTCTATATGAAGCCTTGTATTCCTTAATGGGATATTAAGGAATATCCCATTAAGGGACTTGGAGAATTTTCTGCCTCTGACATAGCATATGCAGGCTAAGCTTTTATGCCTTTCTCATAGATTAAAATTAATGCAGTTGGAATCATAAGGCGCTTGCTGTCTCTTTGCATTTGTCTTTGCCTGCCCATTAGGATCCTCCATTCTAGCTTTTTTCATACTTGCCTAATCAAAAGAGGTCAATACCATTAGAGTGTTCTTTTTTCCACCCCCAAAAGTATCTAGCAATGATTGTTGTGCCTCTAGGGAATTTTCTAACTTTTCATTTGAGATATGCTGGAAGAGGGCAGAAAAGCTGAACTGTAGCTCACTCACTGGGATCCTGACTGTGGTAGTGTGCTTCAGCTAAGGTCTCTAAGGGCACAATCATAAGATCCTTTTCTGTCTAATCATGCATAAGATTGCACCCTAAATCCTGTTAGGTAACCACTGTTGACTGTAGTCTTTATTTATGACAGTCTCTGAATTTGAGTTTCTCCAGAATCCAGTGGAATTTCCCTCCCTCTTCAGATTTCTGACTGTGGGATGCTTAGCAGCAAACATACCTACAAGCGCAGGAAGATGAGACTGTAAAACAATTCCTGCTGAATTTTTTGATGGAATGACTTTTTTATTTGTTTACTTTGTTCGTAGGTTCACCCAGAATTATATGTTGACAAATCAAGAGGGGACAAGCTGCGGATAAATATCGATGTTGTATTTCCACATATGCCGTGTGCCTGTGAGTAAATGCTGTGAAGTTTGGCTTTTTGGTTATATTAAATAGTGAAAAGTGGACACTGCTTGGCATCTCTATAACACTTTATAGCACTTTATAACCTTTTGTTAACCTGAGTGGGAGCAACTATCTGAAACTTCTCTGCAGAGAGAAAGTGAGAGGGAAACCAGTTGCAAGATGGTAGTTTTGAAGTGTTACAAAGAGGTACTTTTCTCACGTTTTAGACCTAAGCGGTAGGTTAAGCAGTAAGTAAAAACTGGGCAAATTGCTTCACTGTGATGGGCTGTTCACATGTAACGACAGCCCATCAGTTTAAAAACCAATGGGTTGTCGTGCACGAGTGGGTAGTGCGCCTGCTCGTGCATGACAGCCCATTGGTTTTTAAGCCGATGGGTTGTCATTACATGTGAACAGCCCCTCAGGTGGAGCAATTTGCCCAGTTTTTACTAACCTCTTCTGCTTTATAGCACAACTCATGATCACCTCCTTTGTAGGTTGTGCAGCGTGACATGCAAACCCAGACTACTGGGTTGTTTAGCCCCATAAGCTACTCATAGGTTAAATAAAATATGGGTGTGTGTGAAAGAGAGAGAGAGAGAATTCACAAAGCTATTTTTTACAGAGTCAAACCAGTATTGTAGGGGCACTGCAAGGTCTTGGACAGCGGTCTTTTCAAGCCTTGCTATGCAAGAGCCTTTTAACGATTGATCCTAGGCTATTATACATGCAGGCATGTGCTCTACTTGATTTATGGGTCCTCCCTTGTATGCCCAGCTAACAGGGTTTTAGGGGTCTGCAGTGGTTTTAGAGTACTTGGTCCTCTTGTTAAATCCTCTTCAACTCCAATCAAACTTCTTTATCCTTAGAAAGACTCTGCCAGAAAATTTCTGTATTCTGCTCTTTGATAGCCGAGTGAACCTGCTCAACCTGCTGGCCTCCAGATTTGGACTACAACTCCCAGCATTCCTGACAGTTCACCATGCTGGCTGGGTCTGATGGAAGTTGAAGTCTAAATCCTTTAAAGGGCACCAGGCTGGGATTATATCATGTAGTTATAGCTTTAAAGAACCATTTGAGATCCAAGAAATCTGCCCTTGCTGTTTTTCAGATTTGAGCATTGATGCAATGGACGTGGCTGGAGAGCAACAGCTAGATGTTGAACATAATCTCTTCAAACAGCGCTTGGATAAAGATGGCAAGCATGTGACTCCAGAGGCAGAAAGACATGGTAGAATAGATACACTGTTCCACTGTGGGAGCAGTATTGCAGACAAGATGCTAACACTGGGTTTTAGTTCTATGGCATCTGATTTCAAGGTAGTTAAAGTGACCCAAACTGGCACTCTGTCTACACTGTGGCCAGACATTTGGTACTGCTAATGGAAGTGCACCAGTGTTAACAATGCTTGGGAGTGCTTTGCATTGATAGATCCATGCTTTGTCTGTTGCTGGTAACAAGTATTATGTCTGTCTTTATTTCAGAATTAGGAAAAGAAGAGGAGACAGTATTTGATCCTAACTCTTTAGATCCTGATCGCTGCGAAAGCTGTTATGGAGCCGAAGCTGAGGACATCAAGTATGCCTTGCTTCCCTCAGTATGACCTGGAGGCAAAGAGGTGGGGTTGGGGAGGGGACTGCATAGATATAACATCTCTTAAACCTGCTAGGAAGGAGTGGGCTCATGGTCGCTTGTAGTAAGGGTCTATGTTCTCTCTTGGGGGACAGTTGAGGATGGTATTGGGATCCTGATAGTTAAATGAAAGAGGATAAATGGGCAGTGTCTGGATTTCATTAACCTTCTGTTCTTTAGATGATAACAGGCAGTGTGTTTTGGAATTTTATATCAATGGACTTAAGTATATCTCACTCTGCATAGGATCAAATTGCCTGTTTTACTCATGGGAAAGCTCCTGTAAGTTGCTTCCAAGTCATAATGATGGAGAGGTTTGCACATGCTTTGTCTGATGTATATATGTTTTCCCCGCATTATTTTATTTATGGAAGTTACTTGGAAGAGCTTTCTCACATATAAGAAATGATAGTTGCAGCAGTAACTCTAAACCATTCTGTGGTTTTGTGTATTTTTGCATGGATCGTTTCCAGACTTAATGTGGAAGCCTTTGTGCCTATGAGTTAGCATGTGCCATAGTCTGCTGCCTTCCCTGGAATGGAAAATGTCTCAGTCTATGTCCCTGACCAAGAGTGGGCAGAGAAACTGCCATGCTCATAGGCCTGGATCTTACCTGGGTTGCTCTAGAATTGTAGGTAGCACTGCTCCAGAGGCAAGCAGCAAAGCAGGTTAGAGCTGTGAAAGGCACACTACTGAAGATAATTTAGGAATTCTAGATTGTCTAGCACTGTGCCATTTGGTCTTTTCCAGTAAGGCTTAATTGGTGCTTGGCCATGCCCATGGAGCAAGTTGTAGGATGGGAAGGCCTCTGTGGGCCACTACCTTGGCTCAAGCTATCCCAACATATAGTGCCTTCCACCAGCTACTTACTGGTTTACATAGGGCCAATGCACTCGATGCCATCCTCTCTTTTCCTCTCTCTTGCCCTCCACCCCAGCCCCAGCAGTTTCATTTTCTTGTCCCTGAGAAGAGGGTCACTTCCTTGCTGAACTGTTGCCATGCTGGCTACTTCTCCTGGCTCAGCATTCTCAACCCTCTCCCACCTTTGAGTTGCCTGAAGCTCTGAAAGATCTGCAGGAGGCAACTGGCAGTGCTCTCCCAGGTTTCTCCCATTTCAGATGGGAATATTGATCTTTATGTAGAACTCTGTTCCCATTTAGTAAGAAAATATTCTCGGGCTTTGTAGTGTTGCTGTGCTTCACAGGTGACCATTTTTGTTCAATGAGATGTGCATTTTTTTTTTTTTTTTTGCAGATGCTGTAATACTTGTGACGATGTGCGAGAAGCTTATAGGCGGCGAGGCTGGGCCTTCAAGAACCCGGACACCATAGAACAATGCAAGAGAGAAGGGTTTAGCCAGAAAATGCAGGAGCAGAAAAATGAGGGCTGTAAAGTATATGGATTCCTAGAGGTCAACAAAGTGAGTGCAGCCATTTTATCACTTTACTGTGTCAGATGTATGAAATCCTAGTGTCAAATGTGACCAAGAAGCATGAGAGAACTCCCTTGCAGTCTGTCCTCTGTAGTGTCTCCACAATTCTGCAGCTTCAGGTTTCTCGGTTCTTGAAAGAGTGCATATTGGTGTTGAGCACCATATAGGATAGAAATTTAATGTTGTGATTAATAAAAGTTCACCAATAACTTTTAGAACCAGCATTTCTGCTCTTTATTAAGCCCTCACGAGAATGTACAAATTATGCTGGCCTTTGGCTTATGCTGTGGCTTACGCTGGCTCAGCTTGTCTGAGCGTGGAAAGCTAAGCAGGGTCAGGCCTGGTTATTACTTGGATGGGAGACCCCTCCTCTAGTTTCCTGCATTGAGCAGGGGGTTGGACTCGATGGCCTTGTAGGCTCCTTCCAACTCTATGATCTATGAAATCTATGTGTAGAAGATGCTTTTACATGCTATAGTCTACCACAGGGATGAGAAACCTGTGGCCCTCTAAATGTTGTTGGACTTCAAGTCCCATCAGTCCCAGATGCCATGGCCATTTGTGTCAGCAGTGATTGGAGTTGTAGTCCACTGACATCTAGAGGACCGATTCCCATTGTTTTGTCTCCTCAAACCCTTGCTGTAACTGATGTAAAAATGGCTACCTGAGGTATTTTTCCAGATTTCCTGTAAGTTAGAGAGTTCCTGTTGAGATTTCTCATGACGGGCAAAAGCTTATCCCTACAGCAGTTGTCAGAACTCTTTGACACTAGCTTCTGTTGTGTGATCAACATCTCTATAGGCAGGCCAGCTAGCATTGAGGTAATGTAAGGAGGAGCCAGATACTGGATGCTTTATAGCAGGGAAATTAGGGTGCACAGAAGGGACTCTTAAGGCCAGATTTACGCATGCAATAGAATGAGGTGGTAATCTAGAAGTGGGACAAATGGGTGTGCCACTTCAGACAGCCAGTATAAAGGGTACCACATTTTTGAATGTGTCCCTGTTTGTTAAAGAAGAAGAGAAGGAGGAGTGGGGAAGAAAATCCCAACAAGAAGAAAACTGGCACAGCAGGGAGAGACCTGGCTTGAACCTTTTCCCTGATGGGGTTATGTGTGTGTGATAGGGTGCAACCCAGCCCTGTTTATCTTGAAATAATTTAAATGTTTTATTGAGTGATCTACATTCGGTGTTGCACATGTTCATCCTTACGCAGCATTCAAAATAAGAATAAAATAACATAAGGCGGGGTAGGAGTATGCTCTAAGAATAAGTGAGAGTTTGGTTAACAGTATTTTGACATATTTGGTATCATTTTTTACATTTACTTTGTCATTCTGTGATTATAAAAGAAAACTCCTGCCAGATATTTGCATTTTGAATTTCTTAAAACATCTGTGTATTTCTTAGAGCACTTGTAGTTTGAACTTTGCAAGAATAATTGGTCTGGTTTTTTATGTGTGGGTGGGTTGTTTTTTTTTTACAGAAAGTAAGGGCAGATGTTAGGGTATCTTGCATATGTTTATGCATCTTTTCTTTACACTTTTGTATAAAAACAATCATTTTTACATGTATCAAGTTTACAAAAAACTTGTATCATTTTTACATAACATTACATATCTTTGCCAAAGATTTGAGTTTGCACTTTAAAAACATTAGTTGCAATGCAGAGGAACAAATTGTTTTTGTGCTTTGATCCACTTCAGTGATCCACTTCAGCATGCAAAGTTTAAATGTAGCAAAGCTGGAGTGAGAGTAGAGAGACAATGCTGCTGCTGAGGATGAAAGCTTACCTGTGCTTTCCCCCAAACCCTACCACAAGCTCAGAGAGTACAGAAATACATGTTTGGGACTCTTTGTTCAATCTGAGTATCCTTGTCACTCTCCAGTGGTCAGTGTGGGCAAGCAATTTGCATTTACAGTTGGGGGGGTGTTGAAACCTGGAATATTGTTTCTGTATCTTCTGTTGGCTATCTCATGGCTTAAAAATGGCTGGGATAGTAACTCTCATATTAAAGGCCCTGAATGTTCTCTTGTCAGTTTGAATATATAGGTATATTTCGCAGAGAAAGATAATCGGATTTGTACACTGTTACGCTTAAGACATTAGAAACTCCTGTTTGGATCTCTTTTGGGTGAAAAATGTATTCAGGTTTATGGAGGGATGGACAAATCAGTCTGTCTGGTCCATGCCAGTTTCATATGCATTCAGTCATAAGTCCATTCTGTCCAATTTCTGCATCAGTGTGCACATTTTTTGCATATGTGTATGCACAAAAATGCATATTTATTTTTGTACGCAATCTTTAAGCCAAGAACTACATTGCAAAATTTCAGAAGTGCGGAATCTGGAGGATAACTCATAACCGATCCCCGTATTAGTCCAGGAAGTGCAAACTAGGTTGGTTTGCTTAAAACTGTGGACTAAACAAAATGCTCTCCCAATCCTTAGGTGTATGTGAAGATTTTCAGGTATCTTGAAGAGTTAACTTAAGATGCAGTCCAATGCTTGTTTAGACAGAAAAAAATGCTGTCCAACATTCCCCAGCCAGCATGGGAGTTGGACTTTTTCCTGTCTAAGCATGCATTGGATTGTGCCTTTAAAAGCTCACTTTTTAAATGCTGGGAGTTGTAGGACTTTTTTCCTGTCTAAACATGCATAGGATTGTGTCCTTTAAAGCTCACTTTTAAAAATTGTTTCAACCTGCTATGGAGAGCTGGACAATTTAATGAAACATGGCTATCTCTTTCAGGTAGCTGGCAATTTTCACTTTGCACCAGGAAAAAGCTTTCAGCAGTCTCATGTTCATGGTAAAGTAGTTTGTATTTTTCTGAATGGCTTTTGTAATGTCTCATTTTTTGTTTTTGTTTTTTAATTTTAGGAAAAACTGGCAGAAGGGAAATGTTTGGGAAGCATTGTTGAAAATGATGGCATTGCTGTTCACATGAGGAAAAAAGTAGTAACATTTCATGACACTAACTCATGAGTTGTTGAATTCTGGATCGTCGTGATGTGCGAACACAACTGCACTAACGAATCATGGTTCGTTAACCATGAACAACCCAGAAAGAAAACCCATGGTTTGTTGTTGGATTGTAAACCCTGGATTGTTTAAACCATGGCTGGGTGGTTCTTATGTGTAAACCCAGAACCATGGGTTGTTTTGCCAGAATATAGAGGCAGTGAACAAGAGTGGTAAAAACCAAAACAAAACCCTGCCACTCCTGCCACTCTGCATGCCAGTACTACAGCATTGCAAAGGCATTTAGGATATAGATTAACAATCAACCCAGAGATTGGGAAAACAAACCACAATTTGTTTAATCACCTGCTAGACAAACCCTTGGTAGGGTAACAAACCATGGGTTAAATGAACCATGGGTTAGCATTATGTGTGAACCAGGTCATTATGGGGAAGCTGCTTTTCTTCTGTAAATTAGTTCTTGTCAATAGCCTCTTCTGTCCTGGAAGTGTTAAGACTAGAATTTAAAGCAATTAAAACAATGTTAATCATCTGGTTCCTTTTGCAGGGGTTGATTTGGTAACTTAAATAATTTTATTTTATTTTTAATTTAAAAAAAATACATTTATTAGCTGCTCCTCAGCCATGGATGTCAGCTTACAAGCAAAACATTAAAAAATTTAAAAAGCATCAACATACTTGCACATGACACCCAACATTTCAAAACAAATAGCTTTAGGATTTTTTAATATTGAAAATTAAAATTACATGCAGTAATTTAAAGCAGCAAATTTTCTTGGCGTCTTATTGTGGCTCCTCTCCATTAGGGCTGTGATCTAGAAACCCTCACATGTGCAATGGTTTCATTGCAGACTATGGCATAGTTCTATGAGCTAGCTGGGCTATTTCCCTTGTCACAAATGTCAATATGGATAGCCTGCTTGAATATGCAGATCCAGTCTGTTTGATTGTGACCTAAATGTTAGGATAGATTGACTCCAAACTACTTCAGGAAAGATGTACTTTGGCTTCTACAGCTCTTTCAAAATGCACAAAGCCCATGGATCTATCTGATAGCTTGAACATACTGGCCCAGTTCGCACGATTACAGTGACTTAAATAAGCCATGATGGCTTATTTAAGGCCTGGTCATTCCAGGCGCCATTTGCCCAATTACTCACCTGGCTGCAGCTTGTTGTGTTGTCTGAACCGGGTGGCATGGCTTGTTTGAGGGGGAAACAACCCTTAAATAACCCATGGCAACCGCTGTCTAAAAGTTTCCTCTCCAATTCTGTGCTGGATACTCTCCACTTGTAGTTTTCACTCCTGGCACCGCTGTGGAATAGCTCTTGACAAAGCCTCTGTGTGACAGTACTACAGAATAGTACTCCATATACTTCTCCGACCTCTTGAGTGTTTTCTGTTCCATGACACTTCCTTGTCATATTGAAAACCAAAGGAAGGCAACTCTTACTATTTTCTGTTTTCTCTGTCCTCTCAAATGGCAACTTTCTGCTGGTTAATCGGGATTTTTCTCCCCCTTTCTCTCTTGACATCTGTCCTTTACTAAGGATTCCAGAAATACTGTCCCATAATAAGAGAGAACTGTGTTACCAGTGAGTTCTATTGATTACCTTGTTGCTAGAATCTCATAACTATATTTTGCCACTGCTAATTCTTGGTCTTCAATCAAACCTAAAATTTTCATCTTCTTTCTGCAATCTGTGTAAGGTATCCTGCCATTAATTTAAGATCAACAAGATCACAATTCTCCTGAAATCCATCCAGCTTCTTGACCCTGTTTAGGTGGAAGTGCAGAATCTTCCATTCTATCCTCCTCCTTTTTGAGATTTTCACAAAAAACCTCAAGATTTTGTTTGCTGCATTTCCCCCCTTGGGTAACTTCTATGATCCTGTTTTTCTTGCCCTTCCAAAGGACTATTGCTCCTCCCAAGGTCCCCATTTTCTAATGCTTGGAGTTTATTGCCACATCTCTCTTGTTTTATTTCATTTCACGGGGCTATCCACTGTCACAAAGTTTATTTTTGTTAGTTTATATGTTTGACTGCCTACATAAGGTCTTTCTTCCTTCTCCACTACATAAAACACAGAATACTTGTTCTTTCCTTTTAGACTCTTCCTATCTCTTGAATTAGCCTCATTGATGATATTGTGATATTGGCTCTTTATTTTCTTTTGGCAGTGATGTTGTCCATTTATTAAAACAAGTCCATAGAAGCATAACATGGGACAAAATAAGGATTTACTATAGATATCCATAGAACAGCTATACCATTTGTCTTCAGAGTCTTCTTCATATTTTGTGTTGTGACATCTATAGGAAGCTTGATAAAGATGGGAGATGGGAGATGGGATAAAGATGTTGATAGTCTGTTGCATTCACCAATATTATCTCAGCTTTAAGTGCTACAGGCACAGTTGAGAGACACCACCCACCAGTTGATAGTACTGATTTACTTAGGGCAGTATCCAGTGCGACATGAGCGCTAACGTAAATTTCATTGCGCTCATGTAAGGGACCTCTAGTGCAAAGCCAATAGCATTAATTAGTGCGACTAGGTTTTCCAGTCGTGCCAGCTAATACTATTGGTGTTGCTCTAGAAGTCCCTTTCACTAGTGCAACATAATCTACATTAGCAGTCATGTCGCACTGGATATTGCCCTTAGATCTTAATCATGTCCTTCATAAGGTTTGGACTAGGATATGAATGCTGAACTGTACAAAGCCTGACTCTAGCAACTAAGCTTGTATTCTTTTTAAAAACTACCTTTCAGTTGAGAAAAGAGGAAGATGTAAAGAGTATTATGGATTAGAAGCATTCTGTTTCTTTTCAGTGCACCAGTGTGGCGTAGTGGTGAGAGTGTTGGACTGAGACTCGGGAGATCCGGGTTCTAGTCCCCGCTCGGCCATGAAACTCACTGGGTGACTTTGGGCCAGTCACTGACTCTCAGCCTAACCTACCTCACAGGGTTGTTGTGAGGATAAAATGGAGAGGAGGAGGATTATGTAAGCCGCCTTGGGTTCCTTGCAGGAAAAAAGGCGGGGTATATAAATCTAATACATACATAAATAAATAAATCAGTCTAAACACAATTAAACCAATATTAGCTATATACCTCATTTTCCTACATAAATACCTCTTCATCTGTTTCAGCTGCATAAATTCACTATTGGAAATAAGGTTAGGAGTCTAGAAATCTGCATAGACTCAACTGCACTCCATTGTGCTGATCTTTCTAGTATTTAATGCTGGCATCTCCGCTATAATTTAAACACAAGGGATACAATCCTATGCACTGCTAGGCTGTTAAGTCCCATTTGACTTCAGTGGGCTTTAAGTAGCCTAGATATGTGGAAGATTACAGCCCAGTGCATTAACCCTCATGGCTATGGAGAGAAGCTTACGGGTGTATGATAAGTGTTTGCTAAAGGCTCAGTGATTCTGAATGGTGTCTCCAGGGATTGCTCAGCTCCCTGAACCTAGATATCATCTCAACTCCCCAAATTGTTAATCTGTCACTTACTCCTGTTTCTTTACCTGCCAAAAATCAGTCATAGAAGAAAAGATCATGTATTCCTATTAGAATACATTATGAAGACTTAGCAAATTCTGATAGTGTGTATAATTTGCTTCACTTATTCTCCCCCTCCCTCTCTCTCTCTCTCTCTGTGTGTGTGTGTGTGTGTTAGTTCCCCATACACCTGTGATTTTAGAACATTTAAAATTATTTTCATTTTTTTGCATTTGAGAGGCAGGGTAGTTGACCAGAGATGTATATTCCTTAGGCAAAATAATTCCTTGGTAGACTTCCTGTGCTGTAAGTGTCAAGACCTGACTTGGTCATTGTGTTGGTTATGAAGGGCCTTTGACGGTGCAAACTGTTCCACTATGAAAGGAAACGCTGGCTAGGCAAAAGGTGGAGATTAGGAGAGATTTGGTGAAAACTGATTATGGCCAGTCCCTAATGTTTCGCATTATCTAATCTTTGCTCCGAGACAGAATAATCTGTATTGAGTTCTGTGTTTCATGAGATCCTGCCACCCCCACACAGACAAGCCTAGAGCAGGAATGGCTCAGCCTGTGATGGGCTGTTCATCATAAAGCATGTTAATTTCCTCTCAGGGCCTATAGTTGAGCCCTTCAGCCACTGAATGGGCAAGGCAGTGTTGCATCTGTATGGGGGCAGCACAGAGTCCCTTTAGATCCTCTGGCCAAATACGTACATAAAGGTTTATGTGCAATTCAGTGTAGTTGTAGTTTTGTGACCCTTTGCAAACTGAGGGTTGCAGGCCCAGAGCTTTGTAGGCAAAGTAACCAAGGCTTCCTGAAAGCAACATTTGATTTAAAAGATTACCTTTGTTTTTGCATCCTTGCTTTTCAGTGTGGAGCTCTGAATGTTTCTCTCTTTCTTTTCTTAACCCTGCTCATTTTTGCAGTGCACGCTGTTGAGAGTAAGTGTTGCTGACTTCTTTTCTTTACTAATTCTGTACTGTCAGTAATTAAACTGATTTCTCCAGTTGAAACTTGGTGCTACATAAGGATTTGACAGAATTGGGATTATCAGCAGGCATTGCATGTTTTCAGTCAAGGTACTGCAAATGAGTTTTATGTGGCTATAGGTTTGTGTTGTTTTTTTTAATATCTCAGATAATTTTGACTATAGTCCTGTTCTCATCTTTAAAACCATGTCCTTTGAACATGTAGTAGAGGGTGCAGGATTAAACCCACTACTTATGCAGAGTTCCTAATCACATGTACAGAGACAATGTATTTACAGTTGTGTGTGTGCACATAGAGACCTCTTCACTTCTGAACACACAGAGGTCAAGGATTGGACGCATCGGGTGTAATCCCACTCCCTTTTCTATATGTTCAGTGAACATGATTTTGAAAGTGAGAACAGGGCTTATAATACAATAATAATTTTAAGAACTAGGGTACATTTTTTAAGGTTTTAAAAGTAACTAATTTTATTGGGCTAACTTCTCTTAATAAAAGTTACAAACTTTCGGTTTTCAGTCCAAGTGAGAAGCAAAATATGATACTGTGTTTAGATGAACAAGATAAG
The DNA here is from genome assembly GCA_021292165.1 of Shinisaurus crocodilurus. NCBI lineage: Eukaryota > Metazoa > Chordata > Lepidosauria > Squamata > Shinisauridae > Shinisaurus > Shinisaurus crocodilurus. Next base: position 225,543,794 of record CM037877.1, read on the forward strand.
CTAAGAACATGTATACTTTCATTACTTTTGCACATTAAGCACTTGCTGAGTAGGGTAGTTGGTAATAACAGCTTTGGCAACTAAGATGGTGATGATGTCTAGGTTAAATTTAGGAGCTGTTAGAGCAGTTTGTCATACATAGTTGGGGTATTATTTTCCAGAGAGAACTTATGTTAGCTTTGTAGTACTTGTACTCTGATCTCAGACTACCATTAATGTCAAGTTCATGGTTAAGACAGTTCATTGTCCTGGAAAGCTTTTACTTTATGTTATAACCATTAAATAGAGAGAGACTACCAACTTACATGATAAAAAATGGTCACTTGCACTGAGTGCTTAGTTAACAGGCCATGTCCAACCAAAACCCAAATCCTAATACATGAGCTCTTGCGATTTCACATGTTATGGACTGAGGTTCACTGCACAGTGGGTTCTCTACCAAGGTAAAGTCACTTGTTCTCAGGCCCTCTCCCTAAATCTGGTTGTGTTGTCCATTTCAAGGTTCACTCTTCACAGCCCTCATCCATGGCAAGCTTGTATAATTCTGTATAAGTGCATAGATTTTTGGAAAAAGAAAAAAATGGATGTATTAACAGAGATAAGCCTGAACTATAGTATGTACTAACTGCCTACAGAAATTTATTTATTTATTTATTTATTTCATATATTTATTTACCACCCATCAGCCCAAAGGCTCCCTGGGCGGTTTTCAAGAAAAACAGGATAAAAACAATCTTAAAACCAAAAATATCATTAAAATAGAAATACAAATACCGTACAATATAATACAAAACAATAAAACAAAGCAGCCAGATGAATCAGACCAGAGGTACAGCAGTGATAATAAAAATGGGAATAAAAATCTAACCATTAAAATATTGGGTAAATAAAAAGGTCTTCACCTGGCACCTGAAGGAATAAAGAGTAGGTGCCAGGTGCACCTCCTTGGGCAGTTGATTCCAGAGATGGGGTGCCACAACTGAGAAGGCCCTTCCCCTAGTATCCACCCTCCTTTTGGGTGTATATTGTACACTTGTATAAAGTAATATTTAATATGGGGAATACAAATGTGGACAGTAATCAGGCTCCAGTGACGCCTTGGTTATGCAGAGAAGCCTGTAAAGTTAGGATTTTCTCAGAAGCCTAGTGTTCAGAATTATATCATGGATACCAAGATTTTAGTAGCAAGAATTCATTTTTAATCATGATGTGTGTTTTTAAATATGCATTCTAAGAGAGCATCTTCCAAAGACCTTAGTCCATTTAGCATGTATTTAGTGGAGAAAGAGTTGCACTGCAGCATTTCATGTTCCATTGCTTTCAGTGGGAATTGATCCCTATTTACAAAAGTGATCAAGACATTAGGACGGAGTTTGTTTAACACTGAACAGTTTATAAGCGTAAAGATGAAAGCCAAGCTGATCAGATTTCCTGGAGGAGAAAAACAAATCAAAGATACTAGTCATAAATGTCATAAACAATATTTAGATTACTGTCATATTGACAACTACTGTGATATTGATTTGGAGACCTCTTTGCCTTTTTCCATTAAAATGTGGCCATGCCTTCTGAAGGTGCCCTAGGTTTAATCTTAGTTTACAAAAGTACATGTGCACCGTATATGTGACAAACTTGTGTTTTTCTACTAGTCCTATCATGGAGTATATGTTTCAGATAGCAGGGATCTGCATGACCACTGCCTATACACACAGTACTCACATCTGCCACTGCATAACACACAAAGCAGATCTCAGCTAGTTGTAAACCTCAGAGTGGAATATCCAGTATCTGCCCTAGATTCTCAAAACGTTAATAGCTTAAGTTGGTTCTGACACTTACTGCTATATTGCCTTGACCAAGTCCCTCATTTATAATGTATTGTACATTTTTGGTTGATAAGTGAAATCTATAGTGATTTAATTAAATTTCTGTAAGTCACTTTACATAGTGTTAAATGACATTTAAAAGAGGGAAATCTATATATTCAATGGATCCTATTTCAGTGGATTAAGAGCTTGCTCTCTGAAGTGGTAACTCTTAAAGAGGCATTACAACCAAACTGGGATATTTTGGAAAAGTTTATTTTAGGCCTGCCCTGAACACATTCAGAAATTAATATAAGCTACGTTTGCAGATTGGGAAACAATATTCTAAAAAGCCGAGACTTGGAAAAGACATTCAGTGGAACATAGTGGGCAATAACTGGTGATGGTGGGGGAAAGACTACCCTTGCATGCATTATTAGAGCATGGAATAGGAGTTGAGAAGATAACTTTCATTTTATGCAAGGAAGAGTGTGTCGTTTACTTGGAAATGTTATGATTGTGAAAAGTTCAGGGTTTTTTTTTTAAAAAATGATATGTGATTATTGCATACAAGAAACACCTTGCTAAAGTTATCTAACATGTCTGTCTCTTACAGTTCATGATCTGCAGAGCTTTGGACTTGACAATGTAAGTACCTTGGGGGACACACATTGGGCATGAGCTTCACATCCATAGGGGGTGGGGACCAAGTGTAAGTGCAAATACAGATAATTTGCTACAGCTAGATGCTGTAGCTGTAGCTGTGCCATCTGGCTCCTCAGTTACCTACAAACTTCCCCTCCCTCCTGGTCTTCTGTCTATCAGTAAATATAAGGCAAAACCCCTGAAAGCAATATTTGAAATAAAACTATTTTTTTAAAACGATAGCCATGGAATTCATTGTACACTGGTGCCCCCAAAATCCAGCAGGTCACTAAGCCTTAGAAGGATCTTCTGCCAGAATTCTTCTCCTCTGATAATCATATGTATGCCACTGAACACAAACAACTCATCTCCTTCCTGTGGCTGTTGCTCCCAGAGGGAGAAGAGATACATAATTGCAAGGAGAGGAGTGTATTTCTAGCACAGCTTCTGCCCTCAGGTAGTATCTTTGTGAAATTGGACAGGAGAGAAACAACATTAGCTGGACTCGCCTTATATAATCTGACACAGTTGCTACAGTTACTCTTAATTCACACCGAGGAAAAAAAGAGACCTCTGATCTGGCTCAGTTGGGCATATGTGTACATTCGCACCTGTTGAAGACCTGCTCATGGCAACAGGGGAAAGGGAGGCATGTGTTACATCAGTGAAAGATAACCTGCATTTTGAATATAGGCTTAGTCCCCAGCCTACTCTGCCCTCTGCAGCTGCTTGAACATGTTGGTGTTTTTTTTCCAGATTAACATGACTCATTTTATCAAGCACCTTTCATTTGGGAAGGATTATCCTGGCATTGTCAACCCGCTTGATGGCACAGTTGTCACAGCGCAGCAAGGTACTGGCTTGAAACTAAGGCTTTCAATCTCCTCTGCTAAATAAAGGTTACACACCAGCCCAAAATGGGTTAAGAGCCTATTTTATATTTGTATGAGACGGGGCACCATTTGTGATAATGTCACAAACGTTATGTAGATATGCCTTGGCCGAAATAATCTCAATTATAATACAGAGTTGGACAACTGTCCATCCTCTCTTTCAGTACCAGTCTGGAAAGGGTGCCATCTGGCTCCTCAGTTACCTACAAACTTCCCCTCCCTCCTGGTCTTCTGTCTATCAGAGATACAGGGATGCACACACAAGAGAATTGCATGTGTTCTTTTTTTTCTCCATTCCCTTTCAACCTTTTGAGTGGCTTCTAAGTCAGAAAGATGAAGGGGTGGGGAAGGAGATGGTATATGTGCAGGGCTTTTTTTCTGGTGGAACTCACAGGAACTGAGTTCCAGCACCTTTTCTTCTATTAATTTCATTACAATTTAATCACCATCTACTCCCGAGGAAACATAATCCAAGAGTTCCGGTACCTTTTTCTCCAGAAAAAAAGCACTGTATATGTGTATAGATCCTTTTATTGCAAGCTGCTATTCTCACTGTTCCCTTTTACAGGGAGGGGCCAGTAGCTCAGTTGTAGAGCATGTGCTTTGTATGCAGAAGGTTCTAGGTTCAATCTTCTCCAGGTAGGGCTAGGAAAGAATCCTGCCTGAAACCCTGGAGAACTGCTGCCAGTCAGCATCAACAGTACTGGGTTAGATGGACCAATGGTCTGACTCCTTATAAGACAGCTTCCTATGTATTTCCCAGCCTCTTCAACTCAGAAAAAAAAGGCACAAGAAGGAAGGCTTTCTTCCTCATTTATGTCTCTGTTTCTCTATGACTCTTCTCCCTTTTTGCTTTTTCTCAGTCCAAAAACAGCAAAAAGAGACTGGGAAAGAAGAGCACATGAGGAAGAGGTCTCTTTACTTGGGAAAGGCAAAATTTGAGTAGGGGTAGCAGAGAGATGCACAATGAAGAAATCTCTTCCTCTTGCATTCTTCTGCTTTTCTCCCCCCCCCTCCCCTTTGCTTTCCCCAGCTTGGAAAGAAAAGAATGGGCAGGGAGAAATGAAGAGGGAGGCTCCCTTCCCAAGCTGCATAGGAACTAATCTTGCCACCGTTTTTCTGTCTCCTCACCCTCAACATAATGGCCTACTGCTAAGATTAGTTACAGACCAAGGTTATAATAGTGAAGATTATTACTATGTGGTTGAGACCTCACCAGAATGATTAATCCCCACATTCAAGTACGTAGTTGGCACTTGCACAATCTATTCTAAATTCTTTCTTGCCCCATCTCAATTCCACGATTTCTATATAAGGGGACTTCCTCAATTTAAAGCAACATTTTTTGGACACATTTCCACCCCCACCTCCCATCATCAGCTTTTTGGATGCCAGCACTTAAGAAGTTAACCTATTTTTTAAAAAACACAACAACTCATTTTGTAGTTTAGTTTGGCCTGGATCCAAAGAGTCACGTGATTAGTTCTGCATACTGAAGGGAGTTTTTGGACTTCTCTTTCTCAAATAGCGATCCTCCATGTTGCATGGTGATTCTCTTTTGATACTGAAAGGAGTTTCAAAAGCAGTTTGGGGTATGGCATGAAGGTCTGCCATTTGAAGGCAGAGAAGTTAAAAAAAAAATCCCATTGGGGCATGCCCAGGTCCTTTGGTTTCCCCAAAGTAGCTCTTTGGATCCTGGCCTCTGTTGTCTTTGCTTATTAACACTTTATTTTGACTCTTAGCTTCCATGATGTTCCAGTACTTTGTAAAAGTGGTCCCCACAGTGTATATGACAGTTGATGGTGAGGTAAGAGCCACCTATTCCCTTTTCATTTTAAATGCTAGCTTTTTTCCCTTTTAGGTACAACAGTGCTATCTGTATTATTGCATTGTCTCTTATTGGGGATGGGAACATGTGGGCATCAGCAAAAGGAGCATAGGGAATTGCAAGCAATTTTGCCTGTCTTATTGGTAATAAGCCTAAAATAGTGATGGCACAGGATTTGCTAAAATATGGACCATGACCACCCTGGGATTTCTGGAAGGGAAGAGTTGAGTTGTGAGTCTTGATTGCTGTGGACCCAGTTTCCTCAGGTTAGAGAGAGTGATGTGAAAATAGGTGCATAGGAGTTGTGGTGGAATAACTGATGTGGGGTGTCTTGTAGGAGCAGGGCAGGGTGTGTGTGTGTGTGTGTGTGTGTTGAGTGAGTGAGACAGAGAACTGGGCAGGGTACAGTTAACAATGCTTCTAGTTGTGGGAGAATGCAGAGAGGCTTAATTTAGCACAGATATTCCAAAGGCCATATAACCATCTTTGTATCTTGCTCATGTTTCCCAGGTGGTGAGGACAAATCAGTTTTCAGTAACACGACATGAGAAAATAGCTAATGGGCTAATTGGAGACCAGGGCCTACCTGGCGTTTTTGTGCTCTATGAGCTTTCTCCAATGATGGTGAAACTAACAGAGAAACACAGGTGAGAAATTATCACATGAACCTGAGCATGAAGCAAAACTCATAGTTTCCCCCAAATGAAATTGTACTTCTTTTAGAACTTGTCTATTTCTTGAAGCTTATGCATAACTGTTTCTATTAATAGTTGTATTTTCATATACACATAGGTATACATTTCATACGCATTCATTGTAAGTGATTTGTTCACTTACATTTGTTCAAATTTATGTAAGACAAGTGATTTATTCAATATTATGTTAAAAAATGTATTTTTTTCTTGTTCTTTATGGTTTTATTTTGTTTTTTGTTGAAATCCACAATAAGAATTAATATAAAACAGTTTAAAACTTGGTCATAAAACAGGGGTGGGGAACCTTTTTCAGTCCAAGGACTGAATTCCAATCTGGGAAAAGTTTTGAGGACTGCATTCCATCTGTTGGTGGGGCCAAAGGCAAGTGGGTAGGGCCAAGCTATAATTCTCACCATTTTTAAGCCTACTGGTAAGTAGGACTGAATCAGCAGCACTTTCAAATACCACCCCAAATACCAAGCCTCTGCATGTCTACTCAGAAGTAAGCATGAGCAGCATGACCACTCACAAGTAAGCAGGACTGAACCATTCCATTGCTGATCTGAGATAAGATATTTTCCCTATCAGGAAAGGGCCTGGGGAAGAAGCTGGAGGGCCAGCTGGCAAACCTCTACAGGCAATAAGTTCCCCATGCCTGCTATAAAACCTGTGCTTCATCTGTCCATCATATGATACATACAAATAGGTTGTAGCAGTGGTTCTTGAAGGCTTCCATTTGAAACAACTAGATTGTGGATGAGACAAAGGCAGGAATGGTGCAGGGCTGTTTGGCGCCCTAGGCCAAATTATATTTAGCGCCCCCCTCTTGTGCCGTGGGGGGGGGCTCCGGAGCAAAGCAGCCCTGCTCTGCAACCCCCCCCCCGCGCCACCACCACCACCACCACCACCTACCTTCCCCCCCCCCCCGCTGCTGGCGGCTGCTGCTGCCGCCACCGCCACCTCCTCCGACGCAACCCCCGTGCTTTTTTTTTTTGCCGGGGAAACCAGGGCAACAGGGCTGTTTAAGCCCTGTTGCCCTGGTTCCTCCCGCCAAAACAACGCCGGCGGGGCTCCGGAAACGACGCAAAGGTAGGTAGGTGGCTGGCGGGTGCGCGTGGGGGGGGGGAGGTGCGGCGGCAGCGGCGGGCGGGCAGGGAGGCGAGGCGGCAGGCGGGGCAGGAGCGCGCCAGCAGCGAGGAAGGAGCGCAGCGTTTCTGCGCCCTCTTCTGCCACGCGCCCTAGGCAGCCGCCTGGGTCTGCCTAGCGGTAGCGCCGGCCCTGGACAAGGGTAGTCTTCTGGTTGATTTTGGCTCAACCTGGTTCTAAAGTGTTCATTAGACATAGTCAAGTGGTACTAATATCACCAGTAATTCTCTCTCCTTGGTCTTGTTTTTTATTTTCAACTTTGAGATGTTCCATTCAAAACATAATATATAGTAATCTGAGCATCTTTTTTTTCTATGTAGGTCTTTTACACATTTTCTCACAGGAGTCTGTGCCATTATTGGAGGAGTATTTACAGGTATTAGCTTTGTGTTTTGAAGACTCGAATTTTTCTCCTTCCCCTTCTTGGATGTAAAGTTTAGCTTGCAAATATTTTGATCAATACATGATACTTCCCAGGTGTATTTTCAAACCTGAGAACTTAAAGAAAAATCCTCATATAAGGGAGCAATCCTATTTCCCCTAGACAGCATCTGATATTTCGGATTCCCCAGTCCGAGGTCGAAGACAGCCCTCTGACCTTGTAGGGGGGATTCGGAGCTCTGACCCAAAAAATGCAGGGGGAGAGGATGGGGGAGGCGAAGATTGCCTCCGCTGCTCCTCCTGCTCTGCATGGGATGCTTGTAGGCCTCCAGGTTTGGGGGCTTAAGATCACTGAGGGTGCAACCCATAGGATTGCACCCTAATTTACAAACATGGCAGATTCAGCACTAGTGGTACAAACGAATGTTAAAGAAATACCAGGTTGTTGTTTTTTTAAAACTAACTATTAGTTAAGCACCATTCAGTTGTGCTTGTGCTCATCAAAAAGTGTCTCCTGGCAGTATATTTGTCCTGTTCAGTTCTTCAGAAAGTGCAGTATTTCCCTTTGCTTTGACAAGCGTAGGCATCTCCTCTTACTCCTGAGGAGCAGACCTCCTGCTTTTTGGAAGAATGCAGATGGAATTTCTTTGCTATTTTGGCAATCTTGCACTTAAAAGATTATGTCTTGGATTCTATATGGAACATCTAAACCAACCCTTTTCCTTCTTACAGTGGCAGGACTCATTGACTCTTTGATCTATCATTCAGCTCGGGTGATTCAGAAGAAAATAGAGCTTGGGAAAACAACATAGATTAGTAGCTGCCTTCAAGTTCTTTGAAGGGGATTGCATTAAAAAAAACAACCCTAATCAATGCCCGATTTCAGTGTACCAAGAGAAGATGCCTGGAATTGTGAAGAGAGGCTGACAATAGTTCCAGTCTTGGGAGAAGGGAAACGGGGCATTAATTTAAAGATCCACTTTTGTGACATTGAAAAAAGTTCTGTATACCATAGATTTTGGTACTCGTCTTATCCATTGGCATATCTCTCAACTTCTAGATTCTGAAACAAAGAGCAGGGACCTCCAGATTATGGAATACAAGACCTTTTACATGTGGAAAACTAATATTTTCTATTTAATTTGTACCCAGTGATACTCTTAGGATGTGTGTTTGGAACAAATTCTCAGGAAAAAGTTTTAATAAAGTCATCTAATATTTGTTTTCTTTTTACTTACCCTTTACCACTATGTTTCAAGCAGTGTTATATCCAAGAATATTTTCCCCTAGCAGCTTGTCCATATCCCAGCTCTTTTACTCTGTTGATACCTGATAGCAGCCTTCCCCAGCCTGGTGCCCTCCAGATGTTTTGAACTTCAACTCCCATGAGCTGCAGCCAGCATGGCCAATGGTCAGGAATACTCGGGAGTTGTGGTCTAAAACATCTGGAGAGTAACAGGTTGGGTAAGTTTAAAAAGTATATACATTAAGGGTGCAATGCTATGCATGTTTAGACAGAAAAAAGTCCTACAATTCCCCGCCTGGGAATTGTAGGACTTTTTTCTGTCTAAACATGCATAGCATTGCATCCTAGGCATATTTTGCACTCAGTGCCACTGCTCTTCATATATCCCTTCACATGTATAACTGGTTGTTCTCTAGTCTTCAGCACCAAGAAAACTCAGGCATAAAGTACATTATGAACCTGTTGAAGTACAGCATGAAAAGACGTAATTCTTTAAAATTATTTTTAGTCTGCCTTTAAGGATAGAACCCTCTCGGTGGTATACGAGATAAAACCAATACAAAACTACGCAGAACAAATACAATAGAAAATAAATACTCAATAATTTCCATTTAACTGGTTCACCTTCCTGATCAGTATGTATACTGCTGTTTTAGTATCTGCCAATATTTTAATCTCCTCCCATTGTCATGTCTCCTGCCTCACAGCTCAGTTAGCGGAGGGAGGCAGACTTTCACCCTTACTATTCAGCTAACCTCTTAATGGAAGCATCTTCTGTGGTAGCTCATGGTTGAGGAAGTATGTCAGAAAGCCTGGGTTGAAGCAATCTGGTGCTGAAAATACTTTTTGAGAGGTAAAACAAAAGGGGGGGGGGGCTGGCAATCATTCCTTGCCATTAGCCATGCTGGCGGGGGCTGATGGGAGTTGAAGTTCAAAACATCTGAAGGACACCAGGTTGGGGAAGGTGGCTTTCGAAGTTTATTCCATCTAGCATATGCTGAATGTAGAAAAGGAGCCAAGGTGGAAGTGTTTAGCCAAAAGGAAACAAGTTGGTTGGCTTATTACGGTGATGTAGAATCTCCCTTTAACCACCAGCTCTGTTACAGCATATTAAAACTGACTGGAATTTCTGATAATATTTTCAATCATTTTGTGTTTATATTAAGGATATTTACACAGGTGATTACAGGATCATCTGTTATCCTGTAATCACCAGGATTACAGGATAAAGTGGTTGTTAGGCTGTACCATGTCAAAAATTATTTCGATATAATGAAGTACATTATTACATATACAGTCATATAAAAAGGCATTGGCTGATCAGGTTTTACATAAAAGAAAACTTGAAATAACTTCTATAACTCAAATGTCTATAATATTTAATACTTCATGTCTAACATTTTCTTATGGTCTAAATTGGTTCTAACATCTGAAAAAGATTCCCTGTATTTGACCCATTCCATAACAATATGTCAATTCATACTTTAATACCCTTTGCCAGATTTTCTGCACCCACTCTGTTAGAGGGAAGTTGCTTCAGCTTCTAGGAGCTGGATGCCCTGTGTAAAACCTGAGTGAAGTAAGGCCAGTATAGGAGTCATGGTTACAAACAGGATGATCATCTGTTGAATTAACATATACTCTTAGCTATAAGATTTAGCCCCAATGTACATACTGCCGCCCCCCCCATTCACTGCTTCCCTGTCATGTTGGTAATGTGTAAATGCTATCAGATGATTTTACTCCCTGCTATGGCACTGTACCTCTGTTAAGGACATTGGCATAGGAAGTAGCCACTTACTTATTAAATTATTTATAGACTGGCCTTTGGCCCTTCAGACAGGAGCCAAGAGTGGGAAAGCAGTGATTACGGTATATAACACATAAGTGCCTCAGAGACATATAGCTAATACTGTCTGGTTAGAATTGTCTTAGAAGAGTTTCATTTAAAATCTGGATTCCATTTTCCCATTAATAGAAGAAGCTTTTCATGGGAGTGGGGTTTATGATCATGCCAACAAGAAAGGAGTTATAGCTAGGAAATGGCATATCGAGTCAGACAGTTGGTTCTTCTGGGTTGCTGCTGTCTATGCTGACTAGCAGTTCTCTAGTTTTAAAGCAGGAGTCTTTCACCAGCCCCCAGAGATGCTAGGGGTTAAATCTGGTACCTTTTTCATGCAAAGCATGTACTCTACCACTGAGCTGGAGCTCTTACGATGGCAGTGATGTGATGGTTGTACTGTAGCATGCACATGTTGGACACTATTCTATATATCAAAACTCAAAGGAAAATAAATTGATGAGGAAAGGTGATCCTATGTATTATTTTACTACTACCGAGTTAGTAGTAGTTATGTCTGTTGTGGTGTTTGAAATTGCACCCTAGCTTAGGGTTGCCTGTTAATGTATTAAATCTGATTTATTGGCCACCTTCTAGACACGGTTAGGGAGTTGCTGCTGTAACTCACACATACCCCTAGTAGCCACTTTTCAGATAATATCAGCTTTTGAAGATTGGTGCCCATAGATAAAAGAAAAATAGTCCATAAATTACACTGGAGGGGAAAAAAAGCACAAAGCTATCAAGAGAGATCCTTTATTGTTCAAATTCAAAGGCACACTGACTTCTTACAAGTTAAAATTCTTATTAGGGAGGTAATCATTTAAAAAACAACAACACAGTGTGAACTGTTCTCTTTATAGGTACCGTACTTAACTGGCTCCAGTACTATTGGGCAGCAGAACCTTTAATTCACCCTCCCTATTTCTCCCTGCTCAGGAGTCTGCTGGAAAGGATAGATTAAGGATACTGGAACAGAGTGTACAGCAATTACTCTTGCCTGGAGGGAGTGTATCATGGGCCACTAGGTCTTGTGCAGATGCTCATTAAAACCTGGTGCCAGCTTTGAGTCATACTTGAAGTTGGAAAATAGGTGGATGAGGGCAAAATCCTATGCATGTTTGAACAGAAAAAGGTCCGTTGCGCCCTCAGTGACTTTTATTTGGGCTTTGCTGTCAAATTCCCTATGACAATTCCAAATTGCAAGGTAAGGATGTATTATGCACACTGCATAAAATTGACAATTCTGGGTATAGGTGTGGTCTATAGGTATTGAGATGATCCTGAACAATGAAGAGTCAAGAAAAGGGGAAAGGGTATGTCATAGTAATGTTTGTCAAGGTGTTGCTAATGATCTGGTCTAATGACCTAAGTCCAAAATGGTTAGTTTGAAGAAGTAGCTGGCTCAGACAACAGGCATTTCATGCAAAACCTCTATAATAGCTGCCAAAACTCTTTGTATGTTCGTAGCTATATACCTTAATTCTAATGAAAATGTGAGATCCTAGCTCAGTGGTCAGTCCCAAGCTTTGCATCCTTGTGTGGAGAAAATGGATAGGGAGACAATTTTCTCCCTCAAAATACTGGAACCCGGGGTCATCACATGAAGCTGATTGTCCTGAATCTTCCACCAGACAAAAGGAAGTACTTCACACAGTGCTTAAACTATGGAATTCACTTCCACAAGATGCAGTGATGACCACCAGTTTGGATGGCTTTAAAAGGGGATTGGATAAATCCATGGAAGATAAGGCTATATATTATTTATTATATTTATTATATCCCACCTTTTTTCCTGCAAGGAAGCCAAGGTGACTTACATAATCCACCATTTTATCCTCAGAACAACCCTGTGAGGTAGGTTAGAGAGTCAGTGACTGACCCAAAGTCACCCAGTGAGCTTCATGGCCAAGTGGGGACTAGAACCCAGATCTCCCAAATCCCAGACCAACACTCTAACCACTACTTCCAGTATTGGAGGCAGTTTGGGGAACAAGAGCAGGAAGGTGCTGTTGCACTCATGTTCTGCTTGTGGGCTTCCCCATAGGCAGCTGCTTGGCTGTTGTGTGAACAGAATGCTGAACTAGATGGACCCTTGGTCTGATCCACCATGGATCTTCTTATGTCCTTATGCCAGAGCAGGCCTGGTAAATGTTCCTTTATGAAAATAGAACATTATTTTAAGTATGTTTCCTGAATTAGTCCTCATATCTTCTTACTAAACATGATAAATGACTGGTTTTGTACCTAGCTTGCCTTGATCTTTCATATCATTGTAGTATATCCATGTCATGTGTAACTATAACTTGCTAAATACAAGATTAACCAAGGAGGAATGTGTCTTAATGCTGTTAATTAAAGTTACAAAATTATGCACTGTTTTTCTGCAGTACAAGACAACAGCCCTGCAGTCCACTCTTACACCAGTTTTCTCATCTGTAAGTCACTAATTCCTCAAGTAAATGTGCACAGGATTACAGCCTTGGCCAAACTGCAGGTATATATGTAATCCCAGTTAGCCACAAGATATCAGAAGCATATGAAGAAATGTGCTAAGGTGAGAATTTGTCCTGAATAACCTTATTAAAGGCATATTTTCTTAGATCAGGCAGCATTTCTGTCATATAAAGCAACCTGCTTCTTGCAGGTAGTACTCTAGAAAGCTAGGGCAGCAGCTCCCTCCCTCTCCTCCCACTCACAGACAACTTGAAAAATGAGCCCTCGTATGGAATATCTACAGCGCAATATATTTTTCAGAGTACCCTCTCTGTTGTAATCTAATCCAGTGTGCTTGGTACACCAGTAATCCCCCCCCCCCAACCTAAAAGAATTAAGCAAGCCTAGATGTACAGTATGAAGTCCGTGAGGCACTGGAGCAAGCTATTTGTAAAATGACACTTTGCCTTCCTTTGCAAGTCTTTCAATGATTTCTAGTTCAAAAACGTCATCATGCACCCCAGTCCTGTGGAACGCTCCAGCATAACGGTTCTCTTCCCAGTAGTGGTGCCAGTTCCCATTATGGTCCGCGCCAAAGCCAAATGCAGAGACCTGTCACACACAGGATTATGGAAAGCAGAGGTAAGATTGATTTTTGCAAGAATCTTAAAAAATCTTAATCTACTGCAGTGCAGACACGCCAGAGTTTAATGAATGAGCTGTTTAATACATATCCTTCCTCCAATGTCAAATCAGTTCTGGGCCATGTGGCATGCATTAATTAATTACACTTTTGGACGGCCCAATAGCTGAAATTCTCTGGGCAGTTCACAGCAGTTAAAACCATAAAATACAATAACATGATAAAATATAATATAAAACTTTTAAAGGTATAAAGCTACAGTATAAAACCAAAATAAAAATCAGCAGCAGTGTAAAGATCTAAAAATACAATAACAGATTTAAAAACAAAAACTGAAGGATTAAAATGCCTGGGAGAACGGTACTAAAAACAATGTAGATGCAGGTGAGCTTATCTGGGGAAGGCATTCTACAACCCTCGTGCCCCACAACTGAAAACAAGTGAGCCTCCATTTTTCTTTAGAAATGTTAAAGGAAGTCTGGCTTATGTATCAAATGGAAAATCAAGCTGTGGGCAGCGGCGGTATTCAGCTAATGGTCAGGGCCAGGCTGTTTGCTAAATTTTTGTGGGTTGAATTTTTATTGCTTATTTTGCATCAAGAGAAAGTATCCAGCACATCTTCAGTAGTGGCCCCATGCGTTCTACACTTTGCTTTCTAATATCAAAACAGAAGGAGGGTGCCTTGTTTTCTGAGGGACTCTCCCCATGTGCTCTCTGTGTTTCCAGTTTACACTATGTCACCAAATTGGTTGTGATAAGAGCTGATTTGGAAATGATAGCTTGACACTCAAATGCTGTTCAGCTCAATGTAACCGCCGCATACCTCTGTAGGAATCTGGATAACACTACATACCTGTTCACACATATGGATGGCAAAGATCAGTGCAATGAATCCAGTGGATGGATACCTTCCATGATGCTTCGTCCATTTATCCCAGATATATTTCAGGAAGGCAGGGTTTAGTACTAGTACCTCAGGAGAAGAAAAAAGCAAAAGGTTCTCACATATTGTCATAGGGACCTCTCTCAAATTGTTCTACCTGCAACAAGCATAGCTAATGACAGTGAGAGAAAAATGGTGAGACCCTAATGCTCCTTAGGCCATGGATGTCCCTCCAGACATTGCTGGATTGCAACTCCCATCAGCCCTAGCCAGCATAGCCAATGGTGAGGGCTGTTCGCAGTTGTATTGCGACAACATCTGGAGGGCCACATGTTCCCCAGCCATGCCCTGCAGGCAGGTCAGACCTTGGCTGGATTGTGTCCTTTCCCCCTCCGCTACCTGCAGAACCAGTCCCCACGAGCATGTCCAGTTATCAGGGCCGGATTAAGGCCAGCCGATGCCCTAACCACAGCCCAGTAATGGTGCCCCCTCAGCCCTCCCATTGCTTAAGCTGGCAAGACATTAAGACTCAGTAAGTGCTGAAGGTGAAATAAGACATTAAAAACTCAGTTTTCTTCAAGGCCATCCCCCACAACTATATTAAATATAAACTTTTTATTATATTTATTTAACACTAAATAGCAGCAAGCAATATAAGCCAATTACTTATAACTAGGGCAACAGAAAGAAATACAATTTTTCAACACTGTTTTATGCATTTTTAAATAAAACTCTTATAAGGGAAAAAATGCAAGTGCAAAAATTTGTGGTACTTTGTGGTTCCCCCCCTTCCCTTGGTGCCCTAAGCACATGCTTATATTGCTTAAAGGTTAATCCAGGGCTGCCAGTTATTTCTAGCATGTTCAGTTATTCAGTGGTTTCAGGGGAATGGAGTAAGAAAGGACATCCCCTTTCTCTGAAGCAAGGAACTTGGTTCATTGTCCTGGCATATTTACAGTTGGTTCTTCCAGATACTACTTTGTTTTGACTGCTAGAAATGCATATTTTTCCAAACCATGGCGGCCCAATGGTTTAATAATGCATGATGTTATTATAACGCATATTATTCCAAACCATTTCCTCCCCACTTTCCCTGCCCCCTACTTTATTATAGTTTTAGCTAGGAAGATTTAAAAAACACAGCCAGCATGACAGAGAAATTCAAAATATAAGTTAAAAAGTTATCCAACACAATAAAACAATTTAAAATGAACAAAAAGAATAGCTACAAGGTTGTTTACCAAACAGATGAACCCAATAACAATAGGTTTTTTAAAAAATCCAGAAAGAAATACGTTGTTATCCTAGTAGCAACACAAATATTATAATATTGTCTGTGATCAATAAGCATGATACAAATGATATATTGATGACTTTGCAACATTTGGATCTGGCTTACAGACCAGACCCAGCCCACACTCCCATAAATGGCTTTAGCTGCTGAAACTCACTAATCTTTGATTGGTCAAGTTCTCCATATAAACAGATCCCAAACTTTAGCTAACCACTGAAACTCAGAAAGGATGCTATAATATAAGCGTACCACATATTAGCCAGAACAGCCATTGCTGCAATTAACAAGTAGCAAGATCTCTTATTCATGCAGGCAAATTAAGATTTGCAAAATTAATTATCCAAAGTCCATTGGATCTTCTGGGACAGAATAATCTACAATTTCATTAATTCTTTT
Organism: Shinisaurus crocodilurus; assembly: GCA_021292165.1. Taxonomy (NCBI): domain Eukaryota; kingdom Metazoa; phylum Chordata; class Lepidosauria; order Squamata; family Shinisauridae; genus Shinisaurus; species Shinisaurus crocodilurus. The sequence continues at coordinate 225,559,925 of CM037877.1, forward strand.
CAAAACTACATGCCAGCAATTTTGGACTTCTTTACAGCTGCACCATAAATGAAAATAAACGGAAGAGTGATTGCAGCCTTCCCAGCACCAGCCAGAGTCCTTTGGGGAAAATGTGTTTCAGACCTGATCTACACAAACAGCAGAAGGTGGTGGTAGGTAGAAGGAATAGACTGTACCACTACAGGCTGCAGATCTGAATACATCCCTTAAAAAAAAAGTTCCCTACAAGAAGAAAACTAGCACAGCAGGAAGCAGACTGGACTAAGACACATCCTCCCTGATGTGCTATGTTTGTTTGTTTAACTTGAAGAAAGTTTCTTTTACATGTGGAAGCTTTAAAACAGGGGTGGGCCAAACCAGGTCCGTTTCCCAGGTTTTAAATAAACCATTGTCTCTCCCACTGCAATCAGGATTCAGGTTTTATATGACTGAGCCCAATCTATTTGAAAAATGGGGGAGTCTCCCACTCTGTTTTATCTCCACCAAAGAACATGCTCCTTTCCACCCACCATAAAATTGCACCAACTTGCCTTAGCATGCAGTTACTGTCCTAGAGAAGATAATCATAGTGGCATCTTCAACAGTAGCTCCTCTCCCAATGAGTATAATCTTACAAAGGGGTGTTAGTCAAGTGAGTAGCATACTTGGGGAGGAGTGAGCAAGGGGGACACGTGGCTACGATGGCCAAGCCCATGGGGCTAGGACTTTCATTGGCCATTGTGAAAATAATGCTAACCTGTTCTTTCTCCAGGACTGTAGCCATGTTAGCCTGCTGCAGCAAAAACAACAACAATGAAGGGTCTTGTGGCACCTTAAGAACTAATAAATTTATTATGGCATAAGCTTTTGTGGACTATAGTGCACTTCATCAGATGTATCAAAAGAAGTTGTGATGAGGAAGATGTTCTCTCTCATCACATCAGTGCAAACTCTTTGTGATCCATTAGTAATCTAAACAGTGCTTGCATTTTTAAAAATTAGCCACTGCAATTATGAGTGCCCTAAGCCCAATTTAATCTTTTGAACTTGTACTATAGGATTCAGCTTTAGTAACATTAAATAACAACCCCACAAAGAGGTTTTCAGAATGTAGATCTTCATTTGACTGAAGATGATCTTCATTTGGTCTAGGCTTGAGGAGTGACTTCAAAAGGAAAAAAATATATTTTATTTTTAATGTTAAAATGCACAAAGCTGTTCCTTTTTTGAAACATCAAAAAGAATGTTCTGCTATTCCATAACTTTTGCTCAGCCCACACAAGCTGGCCCCTTAACTAAAATTCATGAAATCAACAAGAGCTGCATAGCAGTGACTGTTTGAAGCAATGGAGTGATGTTGTTGCTGCCTTCATTCACATCTTACCTTGCTTTTGTCGGCTTCAATGAACTGCTTGACTCTTTTATATGTGCTGTGAAAGGAATGGGAAAATTTTAGCATTTGCCATTTTATGAGTTGTTTGACTTTAGTGCAGGAACTTTGTCCCCCCCCCCCCGTTCACTCCTCCTCCTATGGTGGTATACTACATTAAACCTACGCCTGGAAAGGAAGCAGTCAAAGAGTTCCTTGATACCGAGATTGACCTGCTACCCAACCCCTGCTATTACAGGCATATTTCCAAATACCTTGATCAAATTTAAGACTAGGTGATTGAGAGAATGTATTTGCAGCACCGCCTGAAGCCCACAGAGAACATTCAGTACTCTAGATGAAGGACTGAATTTACAGTTATCCAGGAACAAGTCAGCCTCCTTTTATGGGATGTCTACTCATCATCACCCTTTAAGGAAATTGGATCCTGGAACAGAAGGGAATGTAAACAGCATCCAGCAGTGGGCATCAAAATGGCAAACACGGTTCAATGGAAGCAAGTGTAAAGTGGGGCAAAAAATACCAACTTCAAGTATAAGCTGATAGGATCTGAGCTAGCGGTGACTGACCAAGAAAGAGATCTTGGGGTTGTGCTGGATAGCACGATGAACATGTCGACCAAGTATGCAGCGGTTGTGAAAAAGGCAAATTCCAGTTAGGCATAATTAGGAAGGAAATTGAAAATAAAACTGCCAATATCATACTCCCATTATACAAATCTAAGGTGCTACCACACTTAGAATACTGCGTACAGTTCTGGTCACTGTACCTAAAAAAAGAGAGAGGATATTGTAGAGTTGGAAAAAGTGCAGAGGAGGGCAACTAAAATGATCAAGAGACAGAAGCAACTCCCCTATGAGGAAAGGTTACAACAGCTGGGACTATTTCGCTTAGAAAAAAGGCGAGTAAGGAGAGACATGAGAGAAGAGTACAAAAGTATTCACGGGATAGGGATAGGGATTTTTTCTCCCTCTCTCATAATACTAGAACCTGGGGTCATCCCATGAAGCTGATTGGAGGGAGATTCAGGACAGATAAAATGAAGTACTTCTTCACACAGCGCATAGTTAAACTATGGAATTCACTTCCAAAAGATGCAGTGATGGCTACCAGTTTGAAGGGCTTTAAAAGGGGATTGGACAAATTCATGGAGGAGAAGGCTATCAATAGCTACAAGTCCTGATAGCTATATGCTTCCTCTAGTATCAGAGGCAGTATGCCTATGTACTCCATTTGCTGGGGAACATGGGTGTACAGGTGCTGTTGCACTCATGTCCTATTTGTGAGTTTTCCCACAGCCAGCTGGTTGGCCACTGTGTGAACAGAATGCTGGACTAGATAGACCCTTGGTCTGATACAGCATGGATCTTCTTATGTTCTTATGTCCATTATACAAGGGAAATGGAGGCCTATGCATAAATGCCTAAGTCCTATTACCACTATATTACTGCCTAGCTTTTTATACTCTAGTCTAGTTAGATTAGATAGACGAGGTACTCACTGCTGGATATCTCCTGAGGAAAAGGCACTGGCTAGCCACTTGAGATCCAGGGGTTTGAACGGAACCAGCACAAGATAGATACCAGGACGGAGGTTCACAGCACTCTCTGGGTACATGAAATGGTGGGTGGTTCTTGTGCCAACATCTTCCTCAAAGCTTGCAGTCTGTGCTGTGTTCATCCTAAGCAGACACAAGAACAGCAGTCAGATGCTTCTGTACAAAATATCCAGGTCAGGCACACAGGGACAGTTGGGTTCTGGATGTAACATTTGCTGGGCTTGGATCTAAGTCACAGCTCTGGCTAAAGCTGAGGGACATCAATCAGGTGTTATTCTTCAGGACTATGGAAGCTGGGGAGGGAGTGGGTTAACAGACTCAATGTTAAATTGTAAGGCTTGTTTCAAGCTTTTTAAACATTTTGCTCAAAATAAAACTTAGGAATCTGCCGTAGTCAGACCATTAGTCCATCCAGCCCAGTATTGTCAACACTGACTGGCAGCAGCTCTCCAGGGTTTCAGGCAGGAACCTTTCCTAGCCCCACCAGGAGATACCAGGGATTGAACCTGAGACCTTCTGCATGTAAGCATGTGCTTCACCACTGAGCTATGGCCCCTCCTAAAGAAGCCTACAGCACCTGGTATTCCTAGACAGTCTCCCATCCAAATACTAACCAGGCCCAATCCCACTTAACTTCTGAGATCAAATGGGAGCAGGTGCTTTCAAGGTGGTGTGGCAGTAGGCGATGGTGTCATTTTTATCTTTATATTTTCCTCTGTGGGGCCAAGGCAAATACACAGGGCAGCATCCAACTGTGCCATTGTGCTTGTGGAAACTAGGTTCCAAACGATACACAAGAGGAGACTCAAACTAAAGTTATGTTTGTGCAACTGCTTGCACAACCACTTTCAGGAATGCAGGCCATTCCTGCTGGTCTAGGACCGTAATAAACTGACTGACTGAATGTGGGCAATCAGATACCAATGCTCTTTTACACGTGTTCTTCCCCCTGGGTTTTTTTTCCTTTCTCTGCCTTTCTATATGTTCCACTACACAAGCACAAGGTGGCGCTGCAGAATTGCAAAATACACAAGCTTTTCATTCTGCCATTTTCAGATAATACCTCACTTTCTTGTTCTAAAAAAAGCCGTAGAAATGCTTGGAAAGCACGTGAGAGGCCCTGAAGGATGACGACTTGTGTAAAGCACCCGCAAACTACCATGAGTGAGGAAGCACGAGCACACAATAAATGCCTCATGTAGAGAGGTCCATAGTAGCTATAATAATATAACAGCTAGGAGCAGTTCTTGCCACACACAAACACCTTTCAGCAGGGTGTATTTTAGCAGGGGACACCTTTTTCTGGCAAGGGCCACATTCCCTCAAGGGTAATCTGTTTGGGCCACATGCCAATAGTGGGCAGAGCTAAAGCCAAAAGTGGGTGGGCCACCCCTTCTCTCCCTCCCCCCACTCGGCAGTCTGCCAGGGAAGGGACACATCGCCCATGCCAGAGATATGAACTGATTACTTGCAGAAGCTTTTGAAATTAAGCAGAGGGCCCCAGGTTGCCTACCCCTGTGGTATATGCTCTGTTCTACTTACCTCAGCACAAAATGGTGAGAGTCAATCTTTTCTCCATATTTAGAGCCTTTCAGCCTTCCCGAGTTCCCCACCACAGCACATGTTCCGCACTGGGCAGTGTCCTGAAGTCTAGCCGATGGAAGGATGTCAAACAGGTGTTTTATTATCTCCTGGATGGGGCTCCCATTCTGAGATTGTTGCAAACTCTATGGAACAAAACAAAGGGCATTAGAAGAGGGGGGGGGAGGGAAACTACTTTCCAATAGTATCTTCCCAAGACAGAACCATTGCCTGGAAACAGTAATGGATTGAATGTGGGTTAACAAACTGAGGCTCAGTCCAGATAAGACAGAGGTACTTTTGGTCAGTAGAGAAGCTAATCTAGGATTGGAGGTATAGCCTCATCTCCATGGGGTGACACACCCTCTGAAGGATCAGTTTCACAGCTTCTGGACCAAATGTTGCTCCTGGAGGGTCAGGTAGCTGCTGTGGCCAGAAGTGCCTTTGCCCAGCTTCAGCTGGTGTGCCAGTTGCATCCCTCCATGGAGAAAGAAGATCTGGCTACAGTGATCCATGCCTTAATAGCCTCCCATTTAAATTATTGCAACATGCAAGGCTGCTCTTGAAGTGTGTTCGGAAACTACAGCTAGTGTGAAATGCAGTGGCCAGATTTATTTCTGGCACACGGTTTGTTGACCATATTACCCTGGTCTTGTATCAACTGCACTGGCTGCCAATCTGCTTCTGAGCACAATTCAAGGTACTGGTGCTTACCTAAATGGATTGGGGCCAGGATATCTGAAAGAACCTGCCCATAATTTAAGATCTTCAGGTGCCCTTCTGAGTGTTGCACCACCAGAAGAGGTTAGGTTGGTGGGAACATAGGTTCTTCTCTGTGGCAGTGGTGGTAGGCGATCACTCGTGACCGAGTAAGATTGTCTTCCAGGATAAAAATTACAAAAAGAAAATTATAAAAGGAGGAAATTCTAAAAAAATTTGTGTAGACTCTAGTGATGGGTCTGTAAGTGACTGTGGAGGCCAATTCTAGATCCACACAGCTTCCCACAGTGAGGACACAGGTTACCAGATGGAAGATGGTCCTGTAAAGGATTCGCTTGACGTGCTTTTCGCTTAGCACGTTTCTCCCTTTCACCTTGCACTCGGGCTTCTTCAAAGTCCATGGAACCTTTGTGAAAGGCCAACCTCCAGTTAGAGCGTTAATCTAAATGGAGCACCCCACCTGTAGAACTCTCTCCCTGTTGTAAATTAGTGCGGTCCAGAGATAAGCCGTAGTCAGTATCACAGTCCAAGGTTAGAAGCCACAATATGTATCCAAAATCAAGCAAACACAAACCAGTTTAGGAGCAGGCCGAAGAGTCCTCAAGGTCGTTCTGGAGTAAAAATTCACAGGTCTCTGTCCAGGAGCTGACAAGAGCGTCTGGCTACGGCTGATTGCAACAACAATTGCTTCCAGCATCTGAAGTGTGTTTGGGGCCTGTCTTTTAAGCAAGTGCTGATTGGCAAGGCTGCACAGCTGGGCCAGGCTGCAGATGACACGTACCTGGCCCCTCCTCAAACTCACACTGGCTCGGTTGCCCTGTGTCCTCCTCCTCCATCCCAAATGGAGGCACAACACTCCCAAAGGGAAATAGTCTGACCTCATCTTTGTTCAGTTTTAGGTAGGCTGTTAACATTTGTTTGTTCTATGCGGGGGTTTTTAGGATTTTGAATGTTTTTGCTCCATGCTACGTTTTAAAGATTATCTCCTGCTCAGTTCTGCTGTTGTTGATGTTTTTAAGTTTTAAATTTGTTTTAAGATTTAATTGTAATCACCTTGGGGGCTCTATTTGGGCTGAAAGACAATGCATAAAGTAAGAGAGACAGGCGGACAAGCTAGAATGGCACACAGTGTAACTACCTGATGAAACAGAATATACAAACTGGTCCCTTGGATGGCACAGCTAACTGTCTAAAAGCCAGTTTGGACAGAGCTACAGACTATATCATAATGGAAGTGGCTATCTTCTAACTGGAACAACCAATGCCTCATGCAAAGGTGACTCCTGTGTCTGTAAGGTACTGACATGAAAACATCATTGAGGCACAGAAATAGAAGCTGCTGCTTCTGCATGGCGTCTTCTTGCCACACGACTGTAAAAGCACGGGGGCTTCTTTGGGTAAAGCAGCTGTGTTTGGGAAGAAGCAACTGTGCTCCCATATATTTCTCATTGCTTATCTTTTCCCACCCAAGAGATTTCCTGGTACTAGTGCCACAACTCTTCCCTCATAGATCCATGGATCGGGGTGGGCAACTCATGGCCCTTTAGATGTTTTGGCCTACACCTCCCATGATGCCTCCCCATTGGCTATGCTGGCTAGGGCTGATGGGAGTTGTTGGCCAAAACACTTGGAGGGCCACATGTTGTTACTGATGTGATGCAATAAATACTTACCAGCCACCACCGCAGAACCCCTGGTGGGACCTCCGGGTTTTCAAGGGACAGCAGGCAGTTTACTGAGGCATCAAAGCGATCACAAAACCAGTCCCAATACCCAGCATCATTGCACCTGCTGTAGTTGCACCTTTTCCCCTCCAGGATGGAATCTGCCAGTAGCCATTGTCGACGGCTGTGTGAGGAAAGCGAAGGGCCCGTAGACACAGACGTGTACATCTCCCACAGGGACAGCACAACAAGGCCCAGGCCAAGGAGGATGCCCAGCAGTTTTTTCTTGCCCAGCATCCTTCACCTCATCAGTTTGGTTTAGATATCATACTAAAGAACTTTTCCAGGAGGCAAAGGAAATCATGTGGTCTAGTATCACTTTATTGCCCACATGGAACGTCTTCTGTTCACAAATGACAAACTGGATTGTTTCTTGAGTTGAAATCGCTCCCAAAAAGATGGACAGTTTGCAGCTCAGCAACTCCCAAAGCAGAAGCAAGCTGGGTCTCATTCATTCTCCATCAACGCAGCCAGCCAATGTTATGTTGGTGCAAACTTCCATTAAGGCATCATGTCTCCAGAATGCTGGAATACACACAGAAAGTGCGAATGTCAGAGGGAAATGCCTATGGCATGCAGGCACTATTATTGCATACCCTCCAACATTTCACAGATGAAAATAGGGACACACATGTGAATTTGTAAGAGGTATGGTAGAGCAACATGAAGGTGTGATCAAGAGGGTGTGGCCAAGGGTATGGCCAGGCAACCAAAGGGCATGGTCAAGTACAAAAGTTATTAGAGGAAACACACAAAACTGCAGTATTTTCTCCCTCTCACCTAGAACCTGGGGTTATCCACTAAAGCTAAATGGTGGCACATTTGGGACAAACAAAATGAAGTATTTATTTGTATAGTGCATAGTTAAACTGTGGAATTCACTGCCACAAGATGTAGCAATGGCTGCCAACTTGGACTAGACAAATTCATGGAGGTTAGTACCTAGTTTCCCTTCTCAAGGAATTATATTACTGATACGGCCGTCAATGGATTAGTCATGATGGCTACATAGCACCTCCAGGATTGGAGACACCATGCCTCTGGATACCAGTTGCTGGGGAACATGAGTGGAAGCATACTGTTACCCTCATGTCCTGCTTTAGAGCATTTCAGAGCATCTGGTTAGTCACTGTTGGAAACAGTATGCTGGACCAGATAGGCCTTTCCAGTAGGGCTCTTTTTATGGTCTTAACCTAGCACAGAGAGGAAGGCATGAACACCTCCTCTTACAAGATGATGCAAGCCCAGTCCCTATATACAAACCCAGGATGCTTAAGTGTACGCAGGGACCTGGTTTGCATGAAGATGCCCTTCCTTTTGTCTGTTAGACTTATGGGTTGAATAAGGCAATCTGGAGGTTAATTTTTGACAGCCAAGTTCAGAGCACAAGCCTTTTAAGGGCACAAATTGTGTCAGTCTTCAGAATAAATTCATGTGAGAAGCTGCCCATTATAAGTCTCTGACCATCAAGGGCTATTCCTGGAGTTCTGATAGGAGCAAAGTCTAGTTTTATAGCCTGATGCTATAAATGTTAATTCAAAAGCTACTCCCACTTCTTTCAATGGGGCTTTACTCTCAAGGAGAAGTGGCCAGAATACTGCTGCCTTACAGCACAATCCTAGGCATGATCACTCAGAAGTATGTCCCATGGAATTCAATAGTAATTGTACAATTGAATCACACTATTAGATTTAGGTAAATTCATTAATATGTTAAAAGACTCAGAAGGCCTAACATTTTTTTAAAATTATTATTGAGAATGGGTATGCCTTAAATGTAAATGTATTCTGGGACAAAGTATTTCAACCTTTATTCTTTTTTTTAAAATTCATGGATAGAGGTTAATAAATATTTTTCCATCCCACAATTAATATATCTTGCATTTGAGCACATATATCCAGTATTAAACACGGAAGCTCCATGTTTTAAAGCAATCTACAACACTGACCATCACATCTTGTGGCAGTAAATTGATTATGCATTGTGTGAAGTAGTATCATGTAATTGAGGGATAATTGTGAAATGCTGCTCCTTGCTAGAAGAAGAGGTAGCAGCAGCAGTGGCGCCAGTGCTAGGATGACTTTTCCAGAATTATATTATTATATAATATCTTATATATTATAATTATGACATTTATTATATATTATTTTATAATATTTTATCAATGGCTTTTGTAATTTTTAAAATCTTAATTAAACCCTTAATTGCTGATATCTGGTATTTTTCATGGGGGGGGTCAGTGCTTGCAGCACAATCTTTTTATTTTAAAATTGTCAGGATTGGCACAAATTCAACAGGTGAAGCTTACCCACCCACCCACCCCACACCCCCAAACGTGGAGATTCAGAGAGAAGGGGAAGTTTCTTGCATTTCCTTCTGACAGTGTATCTCCCCTGTTAGAGGCACAGAGTCAGCTCTGTTACGAAATAACATCTTTGGCAATATAAAGATAGGAATCATGTGATTAATTCCCTCATTCACCTCTCCCTCGGTGCAGGCCAGCGGGTGCAGCCTCCACCTCCTTTTCTTTTCACCCAGCTAATCCCTTCCCCACAGCAAAGAGGTGCAGCAGAGGCAGCAGGCAGAGCATGTGTGCGCGCATCCTCACCTGGCCCTCCCAGTTTAGCAGTGTCTGTCTCTCTGTGGAGACCCTGCAGCTATTTGAGCCTAAGCATAGCTACTCTTAAAGGGCCACGCCATGGGCAAAATTGCAGCTAAGCTAAAACTGCAAGCTTAGCTGCAATTTTGCCCATGCCATGCCCTCTTTAAGAGCAGCTTAAAGTAGCTGGGAATTTTTGTTGCAACTTGTTACTCAAGTTGGTAGGCATTCCTGGTATTGTTCCGACCTAGATACTTCCAGATCCACAGAGACTGGGGGGACTGCCCTCCTTTTGCACTCCTGAAAAGACCTGCGTGGGTGTGCGAGGGGGCACTGGACCACTGGTCACACACACACACAAAAGGAAAGAACGGTCCCAAGATGAGGAGAGCCAGTGTGGCGTAGTGTTGGACTGCGACTCAGGAGATCTGGGTTCTAGTCCCCGCTCAGCCATGAAACTCACTGGGTGACTTTGGGCCAGTCACCAACTCTCAGCCTAACCTACCTCACAGGGTTGTTCTGGAGATAAAATGGAGATTAGCAGGAGGATTATGTAAGCCACCTTGGATTCCTTACAGCAAAAAAGGTGGGATATAAATAATAATAAATAAATATAGAGACAAGAAACTCAGGAAGAGCAGAGCAGCAGAGAGACAAACAGTAGTAAGAAAAACCAAACTGGAAGAAAAATAAAATAATGAAAGGGGGGCGGGGGGCTAGTGCAAACATAAGAATCTTCACCGTGAAGCCTTAGCAAAGTAACATGTTCTCCTATCAGGAACTACTTCCACAAATTACATAGTATGGGGAAGGTCAGCTAGAATCACTTCTTCAAAGTGCTCCAAACCATGTAAGCACTTAACATGAGGAAACAAGGCTCCCTCCCAAAAGAAATATTCAGTGGTTCTGTCAGATAATTTTAGACTCCGAATGTCATGGTTTTACAGGGGCATGCCCTTGAGATGTCCTGTGGATTACTTCAAATGCAAAGCACACAATGAACCCCACCACCTCCACAGATAAAGACACATAGTGTAACCCTGATCCCATGCATGTTTACTCAGAAATAAGTGGCACTGAGTTCAGAACCTATTCCAAAGTAAGTGTGTGCATAAAGATTAAAACCAAGAAACCCCAGGTGCCACAGGTTAAAAAGATAGGGTTGATGACAGACCAGAGGGGAACAAAACCAGAAAGCCCTAAGCCCGGAAGACAGGCATTTCCTGCCACCGCCTCCACTCCATATTTTACAATGCTAGATTGCTACATTCCTGATATGTTACGGGGAGGGGGGGGAGTTTGTCAATCCTGATAAATAAAAAAGGAAGACTGGCCACATGCAGAGTTTCACATTTTACACTCACTTCACTCATCACAGCATCATGATCACTGCAGAATTAAAATGGGGTTTGCATCTGCTGCCCTCATGCTACAGACATTTACCTGACAGTAAGTACTGCTTGGTTGTAGAAAGGAATACTATATATTTAAAATACTACTACAGCTACTACTACTACCATCAACAATATATCAAATGAGCATCCATAACTATATATGTGGGTTTCCCTGGTTCAGTCTTGGTGATCATGGCATTACTTGTGTGGGACTGAGAGGCAGGTATGCAGGAAAGGCACTCTGTACATGCTTATAGGCTCTCATTCCTTCACAATCCTATGCATATTTACCAAGGAGGAAGTCCTATTGAATTTAGCAAGGGTTTATTGTGAATTTTATTATATCAAAACAAAAACAAAAATAAAAAACCCAAACTAAAATAACATAAATTATTACAGTTTTCTTATGTAGGATTGAACATATTCATTACACTAGATACATATGCAATGTATACCCCAATATATTTTATATAGGACAAGATATACTACTATTCTTAGGCATAATTATGCATAGACTTCAGCAAAGGCAGACCAAATGTCCAAGTATTTGTCCATTCGTAGATTAGGCCTAAAGACAACCCATTCAAAAACTGAAAGCATCATTAACCCATTGTATTATCCACCGTGGCCATTTGTCCTTCTAATGCTGTAATCTTAGTCTTTTGGCTGTCAAAAGGGCACACAAAATCCATTTATGTTGACCTTGTGTTAAGTTCCAGGAAGCAGGTAGATAGTTGAGAAGAACATGCACATCAGTAAATATTGAAGAGCTTTCCATCACAAAGTATATTAAAGAGCTTCCCATTTCTGCATAACCATGCGCACAGGCCAAGGTTGCAGCTGTCAAGGAGGAAGAAAGGCTGCCCAGAAAACAGGGAAACAATATCCGGAGGGAAAGGAAAGGTGGGGGATGAGGCACATGCATTGACTGGTTGATGGCTCACTTTGCCTCCCCTGGGCAGAGAGAAAGGCAGCTGTGTGTTTTCCAACAGGCAAGTGGGACAGCTGGTTTGGGTGGGGGGCAGAGGTGGTTAGGTGGACAGCAGGCTGGCAGGGATTAGGGGCTGCTTCTCTTTCATTAGCACTCTCTAAGCAAACATTCATTCACACACACCCTGGGGCAGGGAAGGAAATCACACAGCTGCCCCTCATGCTCCTCCTTTGCTGCTGTCCAGAAGAGCTAAGCCTCTGCTGGCTACATGCCCTGTTGCCACCATCCAAACCACTACTCCTTGACTGGGTTCAGACAGCACAATAACCCACATTCAAGGGTTGAGTATGGGTTGCTGTTGAAACATGGGTTTATCTTGTGTTCTGAATCCCGCTGCACTAACAAGTCATGACTTGTTCACCACAAACAACCCATGAAGTGAACCCATGGTTTGTTGTTGGATTGTGAACTGTGGGTTGTTCAGTATGGTTTGTTATCTCAGCTGGGTTCAGACAACATGATAACCAGGGCCGGTGCTACCATTAGGCCAACTAGGCGGCTGCCTAGGGCCCTGGGCTAAAGGAGGCGCCAGAAATGCCTTGGGGGAAAAAAAAATACATATTTTACCAAGTTTGTTTTACCAATCATGTCCTGTGGCGGGGAAGGGAAGGCGAAAGAAGCGCACCCCTCCCTCTCTCTCCTCCAGCTCGTTACCAGGAACAGCAGCAGGCAGGCTCCTCCTCACAACCAGCGTCAAAAGAGGCAGAGAAGGCTACAGACTGGAGGCGGGCAGGCGGGCAGGGGCCAATGATGGGAGGCTGGTGGGCGGCTGGAAGGATGCACCTCCTTCCCTCTCAAGGATGCACCTGCAAACACCTCCTTCGCCTTCCCTCCCTCGCACGAGCCTCAGGTTCCTCAGCTCAAGGTCCCCTGAAAGCAGTTATTTCCAGCAACCAGGGAGGGAGGGAAAGGTATTTTAAGCTAGCTGGGGCTCCAATGTTTTAATTATTTACCATGCTGTTTCTGTGTTTTGGTTTTAAATGGTTTTAGGATGCAATCCTATGCGTGTTTGGAGGGGGGGGGAATCCTACAACTCCCAGCATTCCCCAGCCAGCCATGCGCAATCCTATGCACGTTGAGGTAGAAAAAAGCCCCACAACTCCCAGCGTTCCAACAGCCAGCCATGCTGGCTGGTGAATGCTGGGAGTTGCAGGGCTTTTTTCTGCCTCAACGTGTTTAGGATTGTGCCCTGAGCTGTTGATGTTTTCTTTACTGTACTTTGAATATTGTTGTCTGCCTTGAGCACTAGGCTGGTAAAGGGAAAGACAGGATAATATACATTATTCTGATAAAGAAATATTGCAACAAAGTGATAGAGGAGGGGAAGTAGCAAGTTTCGTAAATCCCCTCCTAAATTTGAACCAGATGATCCACGGACTCTCTCTTTGCTGTTTCTACTACATGCATCCCCCCCCCCTGCAACCCAGAAGGTGTACGAGTCAAACCGGTGTCTCTGCACCTCCACCCTGCGAGGTAGGACAGGCTGCAAGACGCCCTTTTGTCTCTATTCCTCACAGGTAGCGCCACCACACCTCTCTCACATCCTTTTTTCATATCCCTTGTGCTGCCTGCAGGAAGAGACAGGCTTTTACATATATATGGAGTAGGAGAAGGCCCTTGGGAGTTCCTGGCATAGCTGGGCTGATGTTGCCTCTTTGCTTTCCTCGTGAACACAAAGGAAAAGTCTCAAAGTCCACAAAGTTTTTCTATGGGGCTCGGCAGTTCCCAGGGAGGGAAATTTATTTCATAATGGGCATAGGGCTGGAGGGAGGGCTCAAGTGGGAAGGGGGGGCGCTAAATATCTGATCTTGCCTAGGGCACCAAATTGCCTTGCACCGGGCCTGATGATAACCCATGTTTCAACAACAACCTATGGTTCAATGACAGCCCACACTCAACTCTTGAGTGTAGGTTATCGAGTTGTCTACATCGGGTTGGACCCGATGGCCTTGTAGGCCCCTTCCAACTCTACTTTTCTATGATTCTATGATCACGACATGATGTCGTGTTCCCCTAGTGGGGAAAGGGAGCTCATGACCTCAATTATGGGGGCAGGGGCTCCACACTAACCCCAGTGCTACTGATGCTCCAGACATCGGCCTGGAGTGGGGTTGGCAAACTGACAACTGTGCAGGCTCAGTAATGCCTGCATAAATAGCTGCCCCAAAGAAAAACAGTTTGCAGCCACACATAGCAAAAGCGGCTGAAGGGGAGCTACTCCTCCTTCTCATGGGGAGAAGCAATGGCTCAAGGGCATGAGTGAGCTCTTGCTCATCCATGACTGCAGAGTGGGAAACTGCTTAAAACACAGCAATCCATTTTCCAAGCGACTCACTTGGGGAAGAGGGTCTGTGTTTGGGACCCTCCCTGCTGTGTGGGGGCCACAGATTTCTACGTCATGATCTGGCCCTGAAGGTGCCACTGCAAATACCACCTTCAGAGGAGGAATTTACCTCAGAACTGTAGCAGTGGAGGAAAGGGTTAAATTCTCCCTCCTTGCCAGCTGCAATCCTGATAATTATTAAAAACAAAAACAAAGATCCCTGCTGATGCAGTTTGGATTTTAAAAAACTGCAAATGCAAAGTCGCTTTCTACTTAGACCAAAGTCAATCTTTTTCCTTCTTTGTTAATCCAACAAAAGTTTTTGACATGACTGAGGTAAAAACTGCAGATGTACCTCAGCAACCTAGTCAGTGTTCAAGGACATATCATGGACTTTTCAGTGTCATGAGCATATCGCATGGACCTGTGGAAAGAAATAAACGGGCTGCCTGAACGTCTGCAACTCCAATAGAGCCTGATTTAAGTGTCTCTGGTTCCTGGAGTCTGATATCAAGTCGAAGACAAAATAATACTATAACTTCTTTAAAGCAACAATAACCATACAAGCCAGTTACTGCTCTACATCTGTGTAAAGCAGCCCTTTGTAAAAGTGCTCAGTCCTGAAATTATGGGAAAACATCAGGGGAAGGAGCAGTGTGAGAAGCAAAAGTTCCAGTTCTCCTTGGCCAACCACCACATTAAAATTTACATTGTTTCTTTTGTCTAAATTGTTCTAGAATGCAACCGCAAGGCCTGTCTTGGACAGAATGTACATTTGATTTTAAAAGCCTGTCTTCTGTTCTACAGTCTGCATTAGCAACATTCAAGTGTGCTCAAAGAACAGGTGAGCATCTCAAGGGGGCTTCCCCCCACCATTACTCAGGGACATAACATAACATTTACAGCAGCATGGAAAGCCACAACAGAGCAGAATTACTCCAGAAAATTTGTGGGGGAAAGCCCAGTCTCACATAAACAGATGTGCTATGCCAGATGACATGCATTATATTAAACAGTGGCACAGCCTCCTATTTACTTTAGAGCAGCAGAAAGATGGTTTGCTAGTCCTGCCAGATGCTTACCTTACTCAGGTGTTGGAGATCGGATTGTTCGGATTGAGAAAACATGCAAACAAACTGAATTTTTCTTCCGATGTGAATCTTAGGCCCTTTCTCGGTTGCACTAAGTATCAAAATGAAGAATTATAATCTTCCATGGATGTAGTCTGCAAGTGGCTCATTTTGAATAGGAACTATGAATAGGAAGTTAACAAACTGACACCAGCCACGAGACATTAAGACACAAACTTTAGAAACATTTACGCTCTAGAAAGGAAAATGCCCCCTGCAGCACATTTAGCAGTGGCTTCCTGTATCTGCTTGCCAATGTGACACATCAACCAGATGGTATGTGATTAAGATGTAGTTTGGAGAGAGAGAAAAAACAAAAAACAATGAGACAGAAAGACATGAATTATGTAAAAAAAAAAAACCAGGAGAGAAGATATTCTCAAGGGCCTGAAAATGCTTTTTAATAAACCTGTCGTTTCAGAAAGGTATTTCCTTCCTCAAGAGCCACTTGTCTTTCTCTGTGTATATTTTGAAAAATCGTACTGATACTTCCTCCATTTCAAACTGCTTTTCAGGTGCTTGATAATTTCTTCTCTCCGGTTTTTTTTTTTTTTTTTTTTTAAAGACCGTGGTCAGCCACAACATCTTTGCAGGCTCTAATCTGGCTGAGCCAGAGCTCAGCGCTTTGGCTGTGATGGAGACACACCATTTATCTCATCAGTTTTCACACTGGGAGGGTTCACACGACACAACAACCCCTTGTGGCTTATAAACCACCCAGTGTGGGTCCTTTGCCTGGGCCCTCTGGTGTGGCCGACAGATGACTGGGCACAGCGCGGGTTCGGACCCACCTCTTCCCCCCCCCCAGTCCTCCCACAGGTATCCCAGGAGACACTGCAAGAACACTGAGGTTTCCCCAGAGCCGCCGTGAACCATTTTGGGCTCACTGCCAAATGAAAAAAACTCTTTTTAGTTTTAAAACATTTTTTTTACATTGTGAAAGCCGCCTCTCAGGGCAACTTCCACAATCCCCGTTTTTGGCAGCTGCGAGCTGCCCCCCCAAGGAGCCCCAGCCATACCTTGGAGGGGCTGCCCGTGATTCTCCACCTTTTTAAAAGGTCCAATATTGAATGTAAATAAGTGTGCTCAATATATTTTCTTTTATACTCGACCGGCCTGGTTTATGCAAACTGGGCCAGTCGGGTTAGCACAAGCGGGACCCTGAGGTAGGTTCTGGCCAGGGTGGGTGCCTGCTGGCCAAATGTAGCATAGTGGTGAGAGTGTTGGACTGGGACTCGGGAGATCTGGGTTCTAGTCCCTACTCGGCCATGAAACTCACTGGGTGACTTTGGGCCAGTCACTGACTCTCAGCCTAACCTACCTCACAGGGTTGTTGTTGTGAGGATAAAACGGAGAGGAGGAGGAGGATTATGTAAGCCGCCTTGGGTTCCTTGCAGGAAAAAAGGCGGGGTATAAATATAATAAATAAATTAAATAAATACAGTGCCTGCCCCAGGCTGCAGGTAAGTATTTCCTCCCAGCCCCCCTTGCAAGGAGAGGACACCTCCGATTTGACAGGTACTGTACCAAGCTGTCATTGCCTTGCAAAGGAAAGTCCCGGGGCATCATGCATTGCGAAAAAGGCTCTTTCTCCCTTTTTTTCTGCACGATCCCCTGCTTTCTTTGGGGGAGATCAGGTGCCCCTAGTGACCCACCAGTTTTGAAGATGTCCCCCAGCTACTAGCAGCAGGGGGAACCTTCAGGAACTGGATGGGATTTCCACCAACAGGAAGGAGGCTTGACACGTGACAGTTCAGGTGAACTGTCAAGTGTCACGTGCCCCCAGCAGTGTGAATCCCCCCTAGTTTTCCCACTCCCCAAGGTGCTGTTGTCTCCGGGTAAATGGCAAAATTGAGGGGACCATTGGGGCTTATTTATTTATTTGTATTATTTATATACCACTAGATATTAAAAAATATATTGGGGGGCTTCTGATCACCCCCCAAAACACTGGGGATCATGCTGGGAAGGGGGCAGGAAATGAGGGGGTGGTCCCCAAAGCACCCTTCTCAGCTGGATCCTTGGGTTTTGGGTTGACCTCATGTGCAGTGAGGGCAGCCCAGGGGCACATGAGCACCACCCCCAAATCCCCAAGGATTCTGCTGGAAAGTGTGCTTTTTCTCCCTGCCTCTGCCGGGGAGAAGAGCAAGCCAGGCAAGTGGGTCCAGCTCTTCTGCTGCTGCTGCTGCTGCTGCCTGTGCGAGGCCAGCCCCACCTGTGGGACTGCTGCCTGCCCCCTGCAGGCCCGGGCTCAGCCGGGAGCCGCCCCACCCCACCTGGAGCTGCTTGACTGTGGGGCCATAAAGACCAGGCCACAGCGGGGGTGGGTCCGCTGCAGGCGGGGTTGCCACCGAAGGGGCGACATCAAAGAGGGCTAACCCTTGGGGGGTGGCGCGAGGGCGAGGGCCAGTCCCCCGGCTGGTGGGAATATAGGCAAGGCTGGGAGTCCCAAGAGGCCCTTCTATTGTTTATATTGTTTCAGAAGGGCTGGCGGTTTTGGGGGTTGATTTTAAGGGTGGGTTTCCCGCCTGATCCACAGAAGCAAGGGGGCATGTGCCCGTTTCAGGGCAACAATGGGGGGAGTTCTGGGGGGCAAAACATGCTATTGTTGAGCGGCAGATGCTGGCAGAGTGCTAGGGGCAGGCCACGCCGATTAAGGGGAACAATGGATCGATGCTTAATATCTATCCCTTGTTCCAGGCCTGCCCAGAACCAAGGGATAACTGGGGTGTGTGTGGCTCCTCCCCCCACCTTGCGTTTGCTGCTGTGTAATGCCAGGTACGTTACCCAAAAAACATCTTTAATCCATGACTTGATCCTGGATGAGGGTGCGGACCTGGCATGTATTATGGAGTCCTGGCTGGACAAGGCCGCGGCTCCAACTCTGGCGGCCTTGTGTCTGGCTGGTTTCTTGTATGCCCAGCAACCAAGGGTTGGGGGGTGGGGAGGGGGAGTGGCTGTTATTTACCAGGAGTCCTTGGTCCTTACCAGACTCCCTCTCCAGGAGACCAAATTCATTGAGTGCATGTACTGGAGGTTGGGTCCCAAGGGCAGTTTGGGGATTCTGCTCGTGTACCCCATTGCACGACAGATTCCCTGGCCGAGGTGCTAGAGGTGGTCTCCGATGTGCGTGTGTGGTCCCCCAGGCTATTGGTGCTGGGGGACTTCAACATACATTCGGAGGCTATCCTCATGGCGTCACCTCGGGACTTCATGGAGACCATGGCTTCCTGGGAGCTGCACCCTGTATTAACTGGATCTACCCATGTAGCCTGTCAGGCACTAGACTTGGTTTTTGTCTCTGGAGAGGGGGGAAATGATCTGGAAATCGGGGGTATATCCACCACCCCCTTGTCATGGTCAGATCACAATCTGGTGGGGTTGGTTTTTTCGGTGCCACAATCCCTCTGCAGGGGTGAGGAACCTATTAGGATGGTCCGCCCCAGGCGTCTTATGGATCCGGATGGATTCCTGAACGCGCTTGGGGAATTGGAGCACACAAACAGTAGCTCAGTCGAGACCCTGGTGAATGACTGGGATGCTGCAATCACCAGGGCATTAGACTGAGTTGCTCCGAAGCACCCTCTTCGCTTAAACAGA
The DNA here is from genome assembly GCA_021292165.1 of Shinisaurus crocodilurus. Lineage (NCBI taxonomy): Eukaryota > Metazoa > Chordata > Lepidosauria > Squamata > Shinisauridae > Shinisaurus > Shinisaurus crocodilurus. The sequence continues at coordinate 225,578,914 of CM037877.1, forward strand.
GCTCGCATGGCACCATGGTTTAATCCATCGTTGCGAGCTCTGAAATGGGAGGTGAGAAGGCTAGAGCGCCGATGGCGTAAATCCCGCTCCGAAGACGATTGGACACAGGTGAGAGCTGCATCCTTGGCCTACCAGATGGCGGTGAAGGCAGCAAAAAAGAATTTCTGTGCTGCCTCCATCACGTCTGCGGAGTGCTGCCCCAGGAGGCTGTTCCAGGTGGTCCGGAGCCTGGTCGGTCCAGTTGCTCCAGATCCGTTGGAACAGTCTAAAGCCTCCTGTGAGGCTTTAGCAAAGCACTTCGCAGATAAAATCGATCGGATTAGGAGTGGGATTTTGTACGTCGTGGACACAGGGAGTGAGAGGGAGGACGACAATGGCAGACCGGTTTTCTGGGATCGGTTCCAGCTTCTTCCTTCTGATGAAGTGGACAAGGTGCTTTCATCTGTGAGGCTGACCACCTGCTTGCTTGATCCTTGCCCGTCCTGGCTCATCATGAGCTGCAGGGAGAGACTGCGTGAGGGGATCAAGGCAATGGTGAATGCCTCCCTCGAGGAGGGAGTGATGCCATCAGCCCTCAAGGAGGCAGCAATAAGACCACTCCTAAAGAAGCCCTTCTTGGATCCCCAGGATTTAAACAACTTTCGCCCAGTCTCCAATTTGCCATTTCTGGGCAAGGTGAGCGAGCAGGTGGTGGGGGTTCAGTTGAAGGCACACTTGGATGAAGCCGATTACTTGGATCCGTGCCAGTCGGTCTTCAGGCCTGGACATGGGACGGAAACGGACTTGGTCGCCTTGGTGGATGATATGAGGAGGGCTTTGGACAGGGGTGAATGCTCTTTTCTAGTCCTCCTCGATCTCTCAGCAGCTTTTGATACCGTTGACCACGGTATCCTCCTGGATCGTCTGGAGTGGTTGGGCAAGGGAGGCACTGTATTGCAGTGGTTCTGGTCCTTCCTCTCTGGAAGGTACCAGAAGGTGGTTCTTGGACCTTCGGCCGCTCACTTGTGGGGTGCCGCAGGGTTCCATCCTCTCACCGATGTTATTTAACATCTACCTAAAGCCGCTGGGAGCTATCATCAGGAGGTTTGGGGTGTGCTGTCATCAATATTCAGATGACACGCAGCTCTATCTCTCCTTCAAGTCCTCACCGAGGTTGGCTGTTGAGACCCTGTCCAAGTGCCTGGAGTCAGTAGGTGGCTGGATGGGAAGGAACATGCTGAGGCTGAACCCCAACAAGACCAAGGTACTTCTGGTGGGAGACAAGGGAAGGTTGGGGGATATTGACCTGGTGCTGAATGGGGTACATTTACCCCTGAAAGACCAGGTCCGCAGCTTGGGAGTCATTCTAGATTCCCAGCTGTCCATGGAGGTTCAGGTGTCAGCTGTGAGCTGGGCGGCGCTGTATCAACTCCATCTGATATGGCAGCTGCACCCCAACCTTCCTAATCATCTGGTCCCATCAGTGGTTCATGCCTTGGTCTCCTCTCGCCTAGACTACTGTAATGCGCTCTACGTGGGGTTACCCTGGAAGATGGTTCGGAAGCTACAGCTGGTACAGAATGCAATGGCTCACCTGATTAAGGGCAGCCGCCGGCATGATCACATCACACCAGTGCTGAAGGAGTTGCACTGGCTACCAGTTGCTTGCCGGGCTGAATTCAAGGTGTTGGTTTTGACCTTTAAAACTGTATACGGCTCCGGTCCAGCTTATCTCAAGGAGCGCCTCCAGCAACACCAAGTGGGCCGCTCAACAAGGTCTGCCACGGACGGCCTTCTCCTTGTCCCTTCAGCCAGAGCAGCCAGCCTGGTGGGGACTAGGAAGAGGGCCTTCTCTGTGGCGGCCCCCAAGTTATGGAACTCCCTCCCCAGTGACCTTCGTCATGCCCCCTCCTGATGAACTTCCGCTGGGCTTTAAAAACATGGCTTTTCAGGCAGGAATATGGGGTGGGTTAGGGTTTAAAAAAAAAAACTTATATTTTTAACTGTGTTTTAATTATGTTTTAATGTAGTTTTAATTGTGTTTTATTGTATTTTAATGATTGTACATCACATGATTCGTACATTGGTGTGGTCTTTGGTCCCCTGGCTGATGGATCCAGAATGACAACATGGGTAGATGGATCCAGAATGACAACATGACTGAATGCCGCCTCCACCAGCCCTCTGAGAGACTTGAAGGCAACCTGCCACCAGCAGGGCATAATGTGTGAGGGAGCAGCAATATGTGTTGTGCGGGGCAGAGGGAGATATGGCGATGGCAGGGCGAAATGCCATTACAGGGGAAGGAGAGATAGATATATAATACCCATCTTACCTTCCGATCACCCTGCCAACCTGGGGAACTTGGAGAATGAACCAGGCCACCCACATAACTTCTCCTTGCTCCTATGCAATGCCAGGTCAGTTAAAAACAAAACAAATACCATCTATATGACCTCCTTCTAGATGAGGAGGTGGACCTGGCATGCTTCACAGAGACCTGGCTGGGAGATGACAGTGACCCAACATGGGCCTAGGCCCTCCCAGCTGGGTACTGTGTTAGTGAGCAGGTGAGGGAAAGTGGGCGGGGGGTGGGTTGGAGTAGCTGTGGTCTATAAAGACAATCTCAACCTGGCCAGACTTCCTGTTCGGGAACTGAATCACATTGAGTGTGTGTACCTGAGTCTGAAGACCAAGGATAGACTAGGGATTCTGTTGGTGTACCGGCCACCCCACTGCCTAACAGACTCCCTGGCTGAGCTCACGGAACTGGTCTCGGAGCTGGTGTTGGACTTGCCCAGGCTTTTGGTCCTGGGCGACTTCACCATCCCATTTGGGACCAGTTTGTCAGGTGCAGCTTGGGAGTTCATGGCATCCATGACAAACATGGGCCTATCCCAGTTGGTCTCTGGACCCACCCATTTAGCAGGTCACACCCTCGATGCTGTTTTCAGTTTTGAAAAGAGATCTGTGGGCGGAGGTGATCAATACCTCTGCATTGTCATGGACAGATCATTTTCTGGTTAGGGTTAATATCGCACAGCTACTATTCGCGCCTGCAGGGGTGGCGGACCTATTAAGATGGTCTGCCCTCAAAGGCTGATGGATCCTCTTGGATTCCAGGAAGCCATAGAGGGGTCTATGGCTGGTACCGTCGACGAACCTGTTGAAGCCCTGGTTGACAGATGGAATCAAGACCTAACCAGGGCTATTGACACGATCGCCCCCAAACGTCCTCTCCGGTCCGCTTCTAACCAGGCACCCTGGTATACAGAAGATCTCAGGGAGCTGAAGCAGAAAGGACGACAACTGGAGTGCCGATGGCGGAAAACTCAACTCATATCCGATAAGACACATCATAGAGAGCATCTTTGCTCCTATGGGGTGGCAATATGTGCAGCGAAGAAAGTTTTCTTCTCTGCACGCATTGCATCTGCGAATTCGCGTCCAGCAGAATTGTTCAGGGTGGTGAGGGGTCTAACACAGACACCTTCCCCCCTGAACCCGATTTTAGAGCCTAAGGTTGCTCGCTGTGATGCCTTTAACGATCATTTCACAGATAAAATATCTCGGATAAGAGCCAACTTAGATGCCCTCATTGTAGCAGAAGCAGACAGTGGAGTGTCCAGTAACTCCGCAAGTAGGATTACACTGGATCAGTTTCAGTTGGTGAATACCGAGGACGTGGACAAGCTGCTTGGTCGAGTGAAGAGGACTACTTGCCCTCTCGATCCCTGTCCTTCCTGGTTGGTTGTCCAAGGAGGAGATGCAGTTGGATTACAACTACAACGTATTGTTAATGCATCTCTCCAGGGAGGGAATTTTCCATCATGTTTGAAAGAAGCGGTGGTACGGCCGCTTCTAAAAAAGCCCTCCCTGGATCCCTTGGACCTTAACAATTATAGACCAGTGTCGAATCTTCCATTTTGGGGCAAGGTGATCAAGAGGGCGGTTGCCTTCCAACTCCAAGCAGTTTTGGATGACACTGATTTTCTAGACCCATTTCAAAGTGGCTTCAGAGCAGGATACGGAGTTGAGACTGCTATGGTCTCCTTAGTAGATGATCTATGCCTGAATACCAACAGGGGGAGTGTGTCCCTGTTGGTGCTTTTGGACCTCTCAGTGGCTTTCGATACCATCGACCATGGTATCCTTCTGGAGCGCCTGAAAGGACTGGGAATCGGGGGCACTGTGCTTCAGTGGTTCCGGTCCTACCTCTTGGGTAGGTTCCAGATGGGGATGCTTGGGGATAGCTGCTCCTCCAAAAAGGAGCTGCTATGTGGCGTGCCACAAGGAGCTATTCTTTCCCCAATGCTATTTAATATTTACATGAAACCGCTGGGAGAGATCATCCGGAGGCATGGGGCGGGGTGCTATCAGTATGCTGACGACACCCAAATATATTTCTCTATGCCTTCAGCAACAGCATCAGCTAAGGACAGTGTGTCTCCTCTGAATGAATGCCTGGAGGCAGTAACGGGCTGGATGAGGAAAAATAAACTGAAACTGAATCCAGACAAGACGGAGGTGCTTGCTGTCAAAGGCCACAACCTGGGTTTGGAGGTATGTCAACCAGTTCTGGATGGGGTTACACTCCCCCTGAAAGACTGTGTTCACAGCTTGGGGGTGCTTCTGGATCCGCTGCTCCAAATGACATCCCAGATAGAAGTGATGGCTAAGACTAGGAGGGCCTATTATCAGCTTCAGCTGATACGCCAGCTGTGCCCCTTCCTAGAGTCAGAGGACCTAAAGATAGTAGTGCATGTGTTGGTAACTTCAAGGCTCGACTTCTGCATAGGGCTACCTTTATACCTAGTCCGGAAACCAACTAGTGCAAAATATGGCAGCCAGACTGGTTATTGGTGCACCTAGGGGTGCCCACATCACACCAGTTTTAAAAGCGCTCCACTGGCTGCCAATCAGTTTCCGGGCGAAGTATAAAGTGTTGGTTATTACCTTTAAAGCCCTACATGGTTTGGGTCCAGGCTACCTACGGGATCGCCTTCTCCCGTACAATCCACCCCGCACACTTAGGTCCTCTGGGCTGGGAAGAATCTACTTCAGTCAGCCAAAACTAGGCTGACAGTGACAAGTATTACCCAGAGAGGACCTTTCCTTCTGCTGCTCCCAGATTATGGAATGGGCTGCCAGAGGAGATTCGTCAATTTACCAGTATTCTGGAATTTAAAAAATCCATAAAGACTGATCTCTTCCGGCAGGCCTATCCGGCGGAATTTTAGGATGCCTTTAAGATGTTTTAAAGATGTTTTAATAGTATGTGTTGTGTTTTGATTAGTTTATGTATTTTATATTTTTGCTGTTCCCCGCCTCGATCTAGACGGAGGGGCGGGTAAGAAATATTTTTTTTATTATTTATATTATTATTATTGGTACACTGCAGAAAACAGTCACATGAATTACATCAATGAGTGTAGGCCCCAATGGCTAACAAAGATCTTCTACCACAACTATTAAAATGCATGAGCCCCTCATAGAATATTCACTTTTAAGCCAAAGATCAGCCTTCCCCAACCTGATGCCCTCCAGATGTGTTGGACTACAACTCCCATAATTCCCAACCAGCATTTGGTCATGCTGCCACAGATGCTTTGAGCAATTTGAGATTTGTTGAGTCTGAGATTCTTTTTACATATATTTCCAAGTTTTCAGGGCACACCGTGATATTCTTTGAGAAATTTGAGATTCTTTGAGTTCTCAATTTGAGATTCAGTTTCAGTTATCAGTCTGAGATTCTTTGGGTTTGAGATTCTTTCTACATGTTTTTCCAGGTCTTCTGGACACACCATGGTATTTCAATATCTAGGTTTTTTCTTTGCAAGCAAAGCGAACTATACATTTTCTTGGTTTTAAATTAAAGCCTGAGTATTTATTTATTTATTACATTTATACCCCGCCTTTTTTCCTGCAAGGAACCCAAGGCGGCTTACATAATCCTCCTCCTACTCTCCATTTTATCCTCACAACAACCCTGTGAGGTAGGTTAGGCTGAGAGGCAGTGACTGGCCCAAAGTCACCCACTGAGTTTCATGGCCGAGCGGAGACGAGAACCCGGATCTCCTGAGTCTCCTGAGTCCAACACTCTCACCACTGTGCCACACTGGCGTAATGTTTTGTTTTGGTCTCAATCATGCACAGTACAGATTTTTGGACACCTGAAAAAGTCAGTTAGCAACTTTATATACGGAAAGGGACCTTATATATATATATACACACACACACACACACACACACACACACACACACACACTCACTCACTCACTCACTCACTCTACTATAGTATCAGAGAATCTGTTACTCTGTAACAGGGCTCTCCCACCTTGGGTCCCCAGGTGTTGCTGGCCTACAGCTCCCAGCATACCCAGCCAGCATGGCTAATGGCAAGGGATTCTGGGAGCTGTAGTCCAGCAACATCTGGGGACCCAAGGTTAAAAAGCCCTGCTCTATAATCATCACTGATGGAACTGCACTGGTGTGAATTATAACACCAAATGCATTAAAAGAATTGGAAGAAACTGGGTGAAAGTAGATTTTTTTCCAAAAAAGTCCAAAACAGTATGATTGTATCTGTACACTTGCAGGCTTACAAACATAAACAATTAACAATATGAATATGCTGTGCTATAATTCCTGTGTAACAAACAGGAACCAATACCAAATGTGTCTTCTTCAGTGGTCTAGTTATTAAACAGGAACCAATACCAAACTGGTCTTCAGTGGTCTAGCTATTAAAATACTAAGGCATAAAATATACGTACATACTCTGTGTGTGTGTGTGTGTGTGTGTGTGTGTGTGTGTGTGTGTGTCTATATATATATATATATATATATGTATAGTATTCCAAGCCTCTCACTCACAGTTCTCTATTATGTAAAACGATGGTGATTCTTCCTATAGTTAGAAAAACATGTGTTATTAAAAGATAAAAATTAGAAATCAAATTATAAGATGTGTAATAAAAGCATGTAAATGTATATATATAAAAAGTCACCAGATCAGGCACCAAGTGGCAAACCATACCTGACCAAAAGTGTTGTAAGTGCATGCCTGGTGTACACCACACTATTGTGAGACCAACAAGGTCTTAAGCTTTACCACAGGGCTCACCAACCTTGGGTCCCCAGATGTTGCTGGACTACAGCTCCCAGAATCCCATGCCATTAGCCATGCTGGCTGGGTATGCTGGGAGCTGTAGGCCAGCAACATCTGGGGACCCAAGGTTGGAGCGCCCTGCTTTACCACAAATACATAGGCAAGGCACTGTTATGGTCCTGAAAACAATTTAATTGATATATAAAGAATTTTTGTAACATTTTGTAACCAATTAAAACACACTAATCACCATGTAGAAGGCTGAATACTCACTTATATCCAGAAGAATCAGAGTGCTGCCAAAGGCACACAGAAACTTTCCCTGACAAAGTGGGAAACCAGCAAACTGCATGAGAGAACTGAGAAGGCTTGGTTCCCTCTTTAACTGTGTGGTTACAAACACAGGTGTGGTGGATAAAGCCTTAAGGAACTAGGTTTAAGTTCCTTAAAGGGCACCCACCTGCTATTGACAGGAAATTCATGCCCTCCAACATTTCACAGATGAAAATAGACACAGAGTCAGCTCTGTTAGGAAATAAAGGAATAAATAAAGAAATAAAATCTTTGCAATATAAAGATAGGAATCATATGATAAATTCCCTCATTCACCTCTCCCTCGGTCCAGGCCAGCGGGTGCAGCCTCCCCCTCCTTTTCTTTTCATCCAGCTAATCCCCTCCCCACAGCAACAAGGTGCAGCAGACAGCAGGCAGAGCGTGTGTGTGTGCCCGCGCGCACACACACGCACACATGTGCGCACATGCACACACACACTCGCCTGACCTTCCCAGCTTAGCAGCATCTGTCTCTCTGTGGAGACCCTCTGGTGCAGCTACTGTCCTTGAGCTTCATCTTTCTTCATACACCAGAACTTCAAATCAGTCAAGTTATGTCCACAATAGAGGAAATGCTGGACAAGAGGGGCTTGCATCCTCCGGTTTCTAATGCAGCTTTTGTGTTTGCAGATCCTGGTTTTAATAGCTCTCGTCTCGTTGTCATCCCCACTCAATAGAGATATAGTACATTATCTACAGGGTTAACAAAACCTCTACCACTGTGGCAGTTGTAACAAACACTACAGTTGACACAGGAAAAATTACCTTTGACCACTTCCCCTAAAATAGGGGAATCTATCAATCATTTTGGGCTTAGGTCTGCAAGCACTGTGTACCAAAATACCCCTAAGGTTCTTTTTTTGTTTTTATGCAAACATGGGGTTGCCCTGAAAAGTGGCTATTTCTTTCAACAAATACCAGTATCTAGTATTGATATCACACATTTTACTGGTATAACCATCATAAGGGGACCACCATTCTATCAGGACTCTGTTGAGTCTTGGGTGACAATAGCTCACACCAGTTACTATTTAGGGCCCTAAACATGGCCCCTCTTAGCAATTTTAAAAGGTAACCTCTCCTACTCAATTGGGTTATAAGTATTTCTGCCTGTTTGCAGAAATCTTGTATATTGCTACAATTCCTATGCAATCTGAACATCTGTGATTAGGGCAGGTTGCATTTCATGTGAACAGGATGGTAGCTGTCATGTTTCAAAAAGGAATTTGCATCTGTGTTTTTCTGATACAGGTCAGTAGTGAGAGACCCATTCTGACCTATAACCACCACATTTTAAAAGTTCAACCTAGATTTGTTGTAGCTGATTTCAAATTTGATGGTTTCATGTTTGATGTATATATATTGGTGAAATTCAAGAAGTCTCCTCTGTCCCTCTCAATAACATAAAATATCATCCAGAAATCTCTTGTAGAGGACAATATATTGTTTGAAAGGATTGTCTTCTTACAGTTTGTGGGTCTGTTCAAACCAGACCATATAAAGATTGGCCAGTTCTGGGGCAAACTTACAGCCCATAGCTGTACCTGGAATTTGCCTGTAAAATTTATCCTAGAACAGATTTTTTTTTTTTAAGAGCTAATTCTGCTAATGAACACACACACACACACACACACACACCTGCTTTCCTTTTCTTATTTAACACACAATGCAACTTTCCAGCTTCACCACTCAAAATCCTCCCCTTCTTATAGCAGGTGTTTACGCAAGCACCATGAATAACCCAAAGGCAAAACAGAATGATACTTAAAAACAAATGTTTATTTAAAGGGTGTGTGTGTGGGAGAACTAAGACATGCATTGAGGTGTATAGAAAAATTCAAGAAATAAAATTAGTATTCTACTAACACACTGACATAAAAGAACAGAAAGTTCTTCACAATGAATTGGAATGAGAAACATGAGATGAAATTAAATAGTATATAGTTTTGTACAGAAACATTTTTTTTCTTTATCATTTGGAAATCTTATCAGTGGAAAAGACAGGGACAGGAAAGAGATCCAAGGATCTGGGCAATCTCAGGATGAATATGAGACATCAATGCAATGCAGCTGCAAAAATGGCAACTGCAGTTCTTGGATATGTCAGGTGCGGCATTTCTAGAAAGCCTAGATAAATATAAATACAATTCTATAAAGCACTGTCAAGACTTCATTTGGAATAACATGTTTAAGGGCTTCTCTACTTGAGGCATTTATTGTGCGCTCATCATCATCATCATCAGGCGATCACTCGTGACCGAGTAAGATTGTCTTCCGGGATAAAAGGAGGAAATTCTAAAGAAGATTGTGTAGACTCTAGCGATGGGTCCGTAAGTGACTGTGGAGGCCAATTCTAGATCCACACAGCTTCCCACAGTGAGGACACAGGTTACCAGATAGAAGATGGTCCTGTAAAGGATTCATTTGACGTGCTTTTCGCCTAGCACGTTTCTCCCTTTCACCTTGCACTCGGGCTTCTTCAAAGTCCATGGAACCTTTGTGAAAGGCCAACCTCCATTTAGATCGTTCATGGGCCAGAGCTTCCCAGTTTTCGATGTTTATATTGCATTTTTTTAGATTTGCCTTATGAACATCTTTAAACCTCTTATATTGACCACCGATATTCCGCTTTCCATCCTTGAGTTGGGAGTAAAGTAACTGCTTTGGGAGACGGCAGTCAGGCATTCGAACAACATGACCGGTCCACTGAAGTTGGCGTTGAAGGATCATTTTTTCAATGCTAGTAGTCTTTGCTTCTTCCAGTACACTGACATTTGTTCGCCTATCTTCCCAAGTAATTTGCAGGATTTTCCGGAGGCAACGTTGATGAAACCTTTCAAGGAGGTGGAAGTGACGTTTATAGATAGTCCATGTTTCGCAGGCATACAATAAAGTTGGTAATACAATGGCTTCATAAACCAGTGTTTTGGTCTTCTTACAAATATCCCGATCCTCGAACACTCTATGTTTCATTCGAGAAAATGCGGCACTTGCGGAGCTCAAACGATGCTGGATTTCACTGTCGATGTTAGCTGTAACAGAAAGATAGCTGCCAAGATAGAGAAAATGATCGACATTTTCCAGTATTGGTCCCGCCAAGCTGGATAGATGGCATCACCAAAGGATTGGCTTGCACTTGCTGATGAAGCACTTTGGTTTTTTTGATGTTAAGTGAGAGACCAAGTTTTTCGTATGCTTCTGCAAAAGCATTTAGGATAGTTTGGAGATCATCCTCTGAATGTGCGGAGACCACATTATCATCAGCATACTGAAGTTCCACAATGGAGGTTGTAATTACCTTACTTTTTGCTTTCAGCCTGCTGAGATTAAAAAGCTTTCCATCTGTTCGATATATAATTCCCACACCGGCGGGAAGTTTCCCCTTGACAAGATGTAAAACCATGGCGATGAAAATGGCAAATAATCCCTCACTCATGATCCCTCACTCACAGAAGTTTGTGGGTCCTTTTCATAGAATCATAGAAAAGTAGAGTTGGAAGGGGCCTACAAGGCCATCGAGTCCAACCCCCTGCTCAATGCAGGAATCCAGGTCAAAGCATCCATGACAGATGGCTGTCCAGCTGCACCTTGAATGCCTCCAGATTGGGAGAGCCCACCACCTCCCTAGGTAGTTGATTCCATTGTCTTATTGCTCTGACAGCCAGGAAATTTTTCCTGATGTTTAGGTGGAATCTAGGTTCCTGTAACTTGAGCCCATTATTCTGTGTCCTGCAAACTGGGATGATCGAGAAGAGATCCTGGCCCTCCTCTGTGTGACATCCCTTCAAATACTGGAAGAGTGCGATCATATCTCCCCTCAGTCTCCTCTTCTGAAGGCTAAACATGCCCAGTTCTTTCAGTCTCTCCTCATAGGGCCTTGTTTCCAGTCCCTTTATCATCCTTGTTGCCCTCCTCTGAACCCTCTCCAGTTTGTCTACGTCCTTCTGAAAGTGTGGTGCCCAGAACTGGATGCAGTACTCAAGATGAGGCCTAACCAGTGCTGAGTAAAGGGGAATTATCACTTCCCGTGATTTGGAAGCTATACTAGTATTAATGCAGCCCAAAATAGCATTTGCCTTCTTTGCAGCCACATCGCATTGCTGGCTCATATTCAGTTTGTGATCTACCACAATTCCAAGATCCTTCTCACTTGTAGTATTGTTGAGCCAAGTGTCCCCCATTCTTTAACTCTGCATTTGGTTTCCTCTCCCTAGGTGCAGTACTTGGCATTTATCCCTATTAAATTTCATTCTGTTGTTTTCAGCCCAGCGCTCCAGCCTATCGAGGTCACTTTGAATTTTGTTTCTGTCTTCCAGAGTATTAGCTGTTCCACCCAACTTTGTGTCATCTGCAAATTTGATAAGCATTCCCTGTACCTCCTCATCCAAGTCATTAATAAAAATGTTGAAGAGCACTGTGCCCAGGACCGAGCCCTGCGGTACCCCGCTCGATTTCAGAAATGAAATCCTCCTCCTATGACATCCTCCTCCTCCTCCTCCAGGGCCTCTCCCATGTTTTGCAGCCATTTTCGTGGCTTTTTTTAGAGCGAGGAAAGTCTGGTATTATCCTGGATGTGCCATTATTTGCTACAGAAGCCTAGCGTAAATTTGCAATTCCGCTCTATACCACAATGCCACCTTGTGTTGTGTAATGGAACATATAGAAAGGCAGAGAGGAAACCCCCCAGAATAAACCTTGTGTGAAGGATGCTCTAATCCTCCCGCAAAAAAATGGAAGCAGCAGCCTTGGTAATGCGCCAGGTTATATGCCTAATGTAGAGAAGCCCTAATTCTGATCATATATTCAACAAAGAAAAAATCTGAGCAACTAGAGTAGTTCTCATTTCTGAAATCACTGGTATGAAACCAAACTGATATCAAAGAAACTGTCCTGTTTAGCTTGGAAAAAGGAAGCCTGGAAGATACATTATTTAATTCTACAAATATATCAGAAGTGTTAGCAGAGTAATACATCTAGGATGGAAATTTAGAAGAAGGTTTCTGGTTATTGAATATGTGACGTTCTAGTTTAGTCTCCCAATAACAAACAATATTTTCACTGGGTTCATGGCAGAGTTCGGCACACTTGCAAAAACTGAAATATTCTGTGATTTTTTTTTCTTTTGATATTTTAATTATGTACCCATCCCCACACAAGTGTCAGGACGATGCTTTCCTCACATCCAAATTATCGGGGGGGTGCTCTGCGGAGCAATCAAAGACATTGCATAGCCAGAACTAGGTTGTTGCATTGGGTGGACATGGAAGCGGGAACTTCATGGATGACCTGAGAGACGGATTGTTTGCTATACTGGAATTCAGAAAGAATATTTCCCTAAGCCAGACTGTTTATGAATAGAGGGAGGAGGGGAATGAGGAGGGGTGATATGTTTCCATGTACTTTGTATCTTGCCTCACTTGTTTCTGCCATCTGGAGCAATAGGCTCAACGGGTACTTTCTTAGGGTGTACCTTGTTTCATTCCTTTTCTTCCTCTGGCATGTAATAGTATGGATTACGTTAGTTCATATTTGGGTGATGCATTCCTGGAACAGGAAGCTGAAATCTGTCACCTTCTAGCAGTGGAGGCTGGTGATTCCAATGTCAGGGGGGCTGTGTATCCACTCTGGATTTTACTCTGAACTTTAAAGGATCCGGGAATAGGGTTCAGCACCATGGATACCTCCTTTAAAGCTCAGACTAAAATCTGGAGTGGATACACCACTCTACTGATATGGAGCCACTGGCCTTCTAGTCTTATGTTTCTAAGGGTGCAATCCTATGCATGTTTAGACAGAGAAAAGGCCTACAACTCCCAGCATGTCCCAGCCAGCATTGCTAACACTCATAGGATTGCACCTTAAATTACAAAAGGAACTCCATACATATATTGTTGAAAACACTCTCACACGGGACACTTCAGCTTGTTTTGCTTTGCAGTGAAAGGTGGCAGGAGAAAGCTCCACAGAAGGGGTGGAGCTTTCCATACTGAATACCTGGATCGTTCACAAGCACCCACACATGTGCAGAGTGGCAGCCACTTCCCTGCGGTGCAATCTCATGCCACTGGGGAGTGTGTGGGAATGAAGCAATCACTCAGGCACGTCCAATCAAGAGGGTTTTCCCACCTGGATCATTCCACCACAGCCTGATTGCCAGATGACAATTGGGTGGGGAAAATCCTATGCACGTATGCCACAGCAGCGCTGGATTCCACCACAGAGAAGTGGCTGCTAGGCCACGGTGAATGTTTATGAAAGAGGCCAATTAATTTTTTAAATTGTTTTTATACATACGTCCCCTTTCCACCACGAAAAATGGCACTCAAAGTGTTTATCAAGCAGATAACACACTTTGGGTACAATCCTCTTCTATTCAAATCAATGGAAAGTTTACCAGTGACTTGAACGGGATGTGGATTGCACCCTGTGATGGCACTGCAGTGCCAATGAGCCTGATTCCTGGTGCAGCACACCATCCTGTAGACTGAGGACTTGTGGGTGTTGGAGGAATGTTTCAAAAGTCTTGTGCCTGCTCTCCACAGGCGGCCCTCTTAAAGCAGAGAGGGTTATACTTTGAATCAATGATATGCATATTCTTTCATCCATCCACCTTCTTTCTATTCATGCAGTATGTAAACAAAGGATGCAGGGAAGACACCTTTCCTGTGAGGCTGCCCTTCAATCCTGCCGCACTACAAGAAACAAAAACAAACAAACCAGAAGGTGAGGTCATTTTAACAAACAAGAATTTTTTAAAATGTGCACAATGATTGCAAGCCCTACAAAAGACACATTTGCACAGTGACTGAATTGGCACACTGAGAGCCAATGTGGCATACTGGTTAGAGTGTTGGATCGTGACTCGGGAGATCCAGGTTCTAGTCCCCACTCGGCCATGAAGCTCACTGGGTGACTTTGGGCCAGTGACTGACTCTCAGCCTAACCTACCTCACAGGGTTGTTGAGAAGATAAAATGGGGAGGAGGGGGTCATGTATGCCACCTTGAATTCATTGCAAGAGGGAATTCATTGCAAGAGGGAATGGTGGGATATAAATGTAATCATACATTATTTAAATAAATACATACATACATTTCTGATCCCATCATTTTCCATGTGTGTGGAACTGGGAGGTGTGGGGTGGAACAAGACAACTGCAACACATCTGCAGGCAGCTGCTAGTGACCCAGTGGCCTGGCAGGACCCAACACTGATGCCCACCTTGGGTCCTCCTTTAGTTTTTTTACGCCCAGTACTCTGAGCAGTGCTATGCAGCTGGGTCTAGCTGCCATTTTTATTTTCTCACACTGCCTCCAATGTAGCATTACTGCAAGGCATTGTGGGAAATTAAAGTGGTGGTTCGGAGCATTGGGTTGTGTCCATAGGAAGCTAGCTTATCCTGAGTCAGATCCTTGGTCCATAGTAGCCCATTATTGTCAACACTGACGGGCAGCAGCTCTCCAGGGTTTCAGGCAAGAGTTTTTCCTACCCTACCTGGAAATGCCGGGGATTGAAGCTGGGAGCAGGTGCTCCAACACTGAGCTATGGCCCTTCCCTCTCCAATGTTTCTCAAATATATAGAGTACAGCCATTGAAATGAATGAGACTTAAGTTAGGCTACAACCCAGTCTTGGAATTTTTTAATGGTAGCTAGACCCAGATGCTCTGGGCCGGGTCCACTGCCTGCCACTGCTGCCACGTAAACCTGCCACAGTTCACCATCAAAGGACGGGTCCACTGACAGAGGAGAGGACCCACTACAGGACTTGTTGCTGGAGGCACCTTCAAACTTGGATCCAGTCCTGTGGGATGGGATAACATTTAGTGCAGAGATAAGGATTCCCCAGTAATCACCCAGTAGAGAGTTCAGATGGTCACTTACCCACCAACTGGAATCCTCCTCTCCATCTACTACAATGATCTCTCCAGCGGAGAAGGTTAGCTCATCTTCATGGTCAGCCTGACAGTCATAAAGGGCTCTGACCCGACGCAGAGAGGATTTCCTCTGAAAATCAACACCAGTAAACAATATCAAGTGCTCCATCACTTACACAAGCACAAGCAAGAGTAAGCCCGATGGCAAAATGGAAATGCTCAGAACTGAAAGTATGTTTGGATCTGGATTTTTGGCCACTCTTGTCATGTGGCTTTAGCTAGCACAGCTAAATGGTACACCTAAAGGCAATTGACATCAGTTTAATGAATGAAATCCCACTTGTATTGTGAAGCACCCC
The DNA here is from genome assembly GCA_021292165.1 of Shinisaurus crocodilurus. Taxonomy (NCBI): domain Eukaryota; kingdom Metazoa; phylum Chordata; class Lepidosauria; order Squamata; family Shinisauridae; genus Shinisaurus; species Shinisaurus crocodilurus. The sequence continues at coordinate 225,594,570 of CM037877.1, forward strand.
TCACCATATGGGATGGGTCCATCACAAAATTAATTTCCCCACCTCTGAACCAGGTTAATGACAGCTATTGAGGGGAACAGGGAAACTATCTGATTGTTCTGGCACACTTAATGGGTTCTGATTCATGATATGCCCAGTACAGGGGTGGGTACAAATTCACTATGGGGATATTGATTTCAATTCAGTTCTTTCACCTCCTATTCCTCAGAAGCTTACTCTGATTTTATATATTTTAAGACTCCATCTTGGGGACTTTCTATAGTAGGGAGAGAGGCAGCTTGGGTCCATGAATGGCAATGCTTACCTAAGGGCACACTAAAAAAAAAAAATGGCACTCTAAAAAGAACAATTTCATGAAAATAAACTTAGTTAGGAAATATAAATATAGGCTAAGAACACACCAAACTTCCCCTTGCTGGCAGTGGTGGCGGGACATCATCTGATGGTTCCAGTGAGTGGGAAGACTCCCAGTGATTCTCTCTTGGGCGTTGGTTTGGCTCACAAGGTGCCCCTGCTTCTTTTGTTGCAGATGAAATACAAACAGATATGTCAAATCACTTTGTGAATGCTTCCAGAGGATGACCAAAAAGGCAAGCGGGGGTAATGCCATTACAGATGTTACCTTGATTTAGTGCTAACCGTGCAATGTATTGTCCCCATGCAATGGATTTTCCCTTCAGAAGAGAGAGCATTGCTGGGAAAACCTCACCTGCCTACTCCACCCCACCACCACCTTAAGTATAGCACCTGCTACTCTTGCCTAGACTACTGTAATGCACTCTACGTGGGGTTACCCTTGAAGACGGTTCGGAAGCTACAGATGGTACAGAATGCGGCGGCTCACCTGGTTAAAGGCAGCTGCCAGCGGGATCACATCACGCCAGTGCTCAAGGAGCTGCACTGGCTACCAGTTGCTTGCCGAGCCGAATTCAAGATGTTGGTTTTGACCTTTAAAACCCTATACGGCTCCGGTCCAGTCTATCTCAAGGAGCGTCTCCAGCAACACCAAGTAGGCCGCTCAACAAGATCTGCCACAGACAACCTTCTCCTTGTCCCTTCAGCCAGAGCAGCTAGACTGGTGGGGACGAGGAAGAGGGCCTTTTCTGTGGCGGCCCCCGTACTGTGGAACTCTCTCCCGAGTGACCTCTGCCATGCCCCCTCTCTGCTTCCGCCACTCACTAAAAACTTGGCTGTTCAGGCGGGAATATGGGGTGGGCTAAGATTTTAAAATTGTATATTGTTTTAAATGTATTTTATCCTGTTTTTATCTGATGTACATCGCCCAGGGTGGCCGGTTTGCCGGCCAGATGGGCTATAAATAAATGTAAATAATAAATAATACTGCTCGTAGAAACCTTTCCTCATGGTTACTGCGCCACTGCTCTGAGGAAGAGAAAAGTCACTCTCCAGTTAGATGAAGTTCATGCCAATCACTATTGACTGAAGAGTTCATACAATAAGAGGGTATTGTAGAGCTGGGAAAGGGGCATCCAAAATGATCAGGGGCTGGAGCAACTCCCTCATGAGAAAAAGTTGTAACATCTGGGACTGTTGAGTTTAGAAAAATAGCAAGTAGGGGCTGACATGAGAGAGGTGTACAAAATTATGCATGGTGTGGAAAAAAGTGGAGAGAGAGTTTTTTTTTCTCCCTCTCTCACAACACTAGAACCCGGGGTCATCTAATAGAGCTGAACGGTGGGAGATTCAGGACAGAGAAGAGGAAGTTCTTCTTCACACACTGCAACAAAAAATGGTGTATATTTAGAAAAGTCCATACAAAAATGGTTTGATTTTGGAAAAGTGCACACAAAAATGAGTCTATCCAGCTTGGCGGGACAATACTGGAAAATGTCGATCATTTTCTCTATCTTGGCAGCTATCTTTCTGTTACAGCTAACATCGACAGTGAAATCCAGCATCGTCTGAGCTCCGCAAGTGCCGCGTTCTCTCGAATGAAACATAAAGTGTTCGAGGATCGGGATATTTGTAAGAAGACCAAAATGTTGGTTTATGAAGCCATTGTATTACCAACTTTATTGTATGCCTGCGAAACATGGACTATCTATAAACGTCACTTCCACCTCCTTGAAAGATTTCATCAACGTTGCCTCCGGAAAATCCTGCGAATTACTTGGGAAGATAGGTGAACAAATGTCAGTGTACTGGAAGAAGCAAAGACTACTAGCATTGAAAAAAAATGATCCTTCAATGCCAACTTCAGTGGACCGGTCATGTTGTTCGAATGCCTGACTGCCGTCTCCCAAAGCAGTTACTTTATTTCCAACTCAAGGATGGAAAGCGGAATACCGGTGGTCAATATAAGAGGTTTAAAAATGTTCTTAAGGCTAATCTAAAAAAATGCAATATAAACATCAAAAACTGGGAAGCTCTGGCCCATGAACGATCTAACTGGAGGTTGGCCTTTCACAAAGGTTCTATGGACTTTGAAGAAGCTCGAGTGCAAGGTGAAAGGGAGAAACGTGCTAAGCGAAAAGCACGTCAAATGAATCCTTCACAAGACCATCTTCCATCTGGTAACCTGTGTCCTCACTGTGGGAAGCTGTGTGGATCTAGAATTGGCCTCCACAGTCACTTACGGACCCATCGCTAGAGTCTACACAATTTTCTTTAGAATTTTCCTCCTTTTAAAATCTCCTTTTTGTAAATTTTCTTTTTTCTTTTTTCCTTTTTTTTTTATCCTGGAAGACAATCTTACTCGGTCACGAGTGATCGCCTGACCGACTGACATTTTGATAAATGCACACAAAAATACGTATGGATCTTCACACAGATTTTCCAAAAACAAATTTGCAAACTGATGAGGAAACAGGACAGGACAAACTTCATTTAGGAAAATGAGAAACTGAGCAGAATCAAACTTGACAAGCTCCTCCATCTGCATAGTGAAAGAACTTGCGGAGGCATTTTTTCCAGCAATACAATGTAGCAATTTTGAGCGCTAGGAAAATGTCATTTCAGTGTAAGTCCAACTGGGAAAAAGATGTGTGGATCCCCAGCACCAACTGTGTAGAAGCTTTAGAAGAAACGGTCTTACCTTCCTGCCAGGACTGTATTGCTTCAGGGAGTCCAGAAGACTCAGAACTAAAGGAAATAATAGAGGGAGAGGAGGGCAAGAAGGGTCATGCACCTTGAACCATCCTACATTTCCTACTGGAAATGTTTGAATAACAGCTGCCACCTAAACACTCGCACCACCTCACTTGGGAGCAGAAGGCAGTTGTAGTGTGAATAAGCATTCTGACCAATGTAGGCTTTACCATGTTTTACATTCACATTACCAACCAATTGACACAAGAACAGATTTCAGCCTCATGTGCGACAACACCTGTTCTCTGCTTTTGAGCAAGATGTACAGAAAAAGGGAGCCCGCCCCATTTCAAAACAGAGCAGGGCAGTCAGCTCTACATCATGGACACACATGCTGTTACCTCAAACTCCTAGGAGAGGCTCCGTCTGGAGAGCAGCGTCTTGGAAGTGAGAAAGATCTGGAATCTAATAGGAGACAAAGACAAAGCTACTACTTTGTTTCTAAACAAGGATCTGACCAGATTACTGTATCTAGTAGAAGCTCATGAAGAAACCATCTTTTTGATGAGTTGGAGACATAGGAAATCTGGCATCTTTTAAACGCCTCCTGAAAATGCACCTGTTCACCCAGGCTCTCCCTGGCCCATAATTAAATGAACCATGCTGTTCCATTTTTACTGCTTCTGTACTGCTGTGTATTATTGTCATTATCATTATTGTAATTATATTATTTTTAAAATTGTATTTTAAATGTGATTTTACTTGTGATTTTAATACTTATATGAAAACCGCTTAGAGATTTTTCTTAATATTTAGCAGTATACCAATAGTACAAATAAAAATTAACAAACAAACATGTCTGAGTACTCACAAATGCAGACACTGCAGCAATAAAAGCCAACGTGGCAGCTTCACAGCATCACCACCATGTCAAAACAGTCATGTGAACTAGTCCTAATGGGACTGACTGAACTCTGCATTCAGGATACATGTGCTCCATTCCCACTGTTGTATCTCCACATGCAGAGGCATCTGGTCTTCATGAAATGTAAGTGCAGATTATTTGCTATCACACAGGAGGGGGGCTACATACATCCTCCCTCTCTATTCTGGGTTATTTGGAAATGCTACTGAGAGATGATGATGCCATCTGTCACATAAAACAGATTCAGATATACAGTGACTCAGTGTATGGAATAACAGAGCCATATGGCTGATACACATGGCCATTTCTTAAAGAAAATACTTACCGTGCTAAAGGCATCTTGAAGTTACTTTTTCAGGGAATTTTAGCATGGCGAACTGAACTCGTCAATGGTCAGACAAGTGGAAATTGCAGTTCACCACATCCTGACTCAACTCATTTTTTCAAGACTTGCAAGATGTGGTGACTCACATATTCAATATGTGTCAGATCTATGATGCCCAAATCCCACTAGATACTCAGCTCATAACCTTCACGAAATAACCATCATGCTTTAAAAAAAAAAGTTGTATGAAATGGTCCAGGAAGTGGAAGAGATACACTGAAGGGAAGAGTAAATCTATGCATTTCCCAGCAACAGAAGAACTCAAGAAGAGTCATGCTGTAACAGGACCAAAGGGTTATCAAGTCCAGTATTCTGTCCTGAATGCAGTGCACAGTCAGCCACATTAGGTCTAATTCATATGACCATTTTGACATGGCAGTGATGGTGTGAAGCTCCCACAAGTTCTTTTATTGCTGCAATGAATTGATTTGTGAATACTTGAACTTGTTGAGATGATCATTTACGGTAAATGCTTCCTGATGCTGAATGTAATATACAGTCATCATAACTAGTAGGCATCGCTAGCCTTATCCTTCATGAATTTGTCTAACCTCATTCTCAAGCCATTCAAGTTGGTGGTCATCACTACTCCTTCTGGTAGTGAATTCCATACTTTAACTATGCATTGTGTGAAAAAGTACTTCCTTTCATCTGTCCTGAAGCTCCCACCAATCAGCTTCATGGGATGACCCCAGGTTCTAGTATTATGAGAGAAGGGGGGAAATGTCTCCCTATCCACTTTCTCCACACCATGCATAATTTTGTACACCTCTATCATGGCTCCCCTTACTCACCATTTTTTTCTAAGCTAAACAATCCCTGCAAAAGAAGGAACATGGAAATGGAGAACACAGCACCCTCCTGCCCATGTTCCCCAGCAATTGGTGTATATAAACATACTGCCTCTGACACTGGAGGTAGCATATAGCCATTAGGACTGGTAGCCATTGATAGCATGATCCTCCATGAATTTGTCCAATCCCCTTTTAAAGCCCTCGAAACTGGTAGCCATCACTACATCTTGTGGAAGTGAATGCCATTGTTTAACTACGTGCTGTGTGAAGAAGTACTTCCTTTTATCTGTCCTGAATCTCCCACCAGTCAGCTTCATGGGATGACCCCAGGTTCTAGTATTATGAGACGGAGAAACATTTTCTGCCTATCCACCTTCTCAACACCATGCATACAACTAACATATCCCCCGTTAACTTGCCTTTTTTCTAAGCTAAAAAGCCCAATACGTTGTGGCCTTTTTTCCTTGCTCCAACCCCTTGATAATTTTAGTTGCCCTTTTCTTCACCTTCTCCAGCTCTACAATATACTTTTTGTGGTGTGGTGATCATAACTTTATGCAGTATTCCAAGTGTAGTCGCACCATAGATTTGTATAAAGGCACCATTATATTGACATATCATTTTCAATTGCTTTCCTACTTATCTTTCCTACAGAGCTGTGTGTCCAGATTTCAAAACAATGGCATCTTGTGGTAGTTTTCCCCAATGATGAATAGGAAGGGTTAATGTTCCTGTTGGATTTCTCCTTCATATGATTACTTGGAACATAGACATTATCACAGCATTTCCATGTAATTTTGCAAGCATTGGAGTATTTCTATATGTCCAATATGTAAAATATTTACAATATATTAAGTCCACAAAGCACTTCCTTAAGGTCCTTCCTACACAACCAATTTGTGTATGTGAAACAAAAGTGCATTTGTTTCTCTTGCGTTGCACACAACCCCCCAAAATGTGCCAAGATTCATGGCAATTATACTTGCCATGTGGAATATGGTTTTGTGCATGTCATGGGAACCCACTGAATGCGAGAGCTCCTCAACTTCAATAGTAGAGTAGATATTTCAAGAAAACAAATAAAAATGTAGCCTTCCTCTTAATACTAGAACCATATGTGTTGGAAAACTATACAACAGAGAAGACTCTTTGCCTGCATAATGTCCCAGGTTCAATCCCTGGCATCCCCTGCTAAAACAGGTGTGGGTAACTTGTGGCCGTCCAAATGTTTTGGCCTACAACTCACATCCAAATGTTGTAGACCAAAACATTTGGAGGGCCACAACTCCCATCAGCCCTAACCAGCATAGCCAATGGTGAGGGATTATGGGAGTTGTAGACCAAAACATCTGGTATTACAAAAAGATCAATGTTTGGAAAGACCTCTGTCTGAGACTTTGGAGAGTTGTCTACTGTAAGAGTGAACAGTACTGAATTAGATGGACCAATGGTCTAAAAACAGTATAAGGCAGCTTCATATATTCCTATATTTCATGCTGACACTCAATCAATTCTCCAGGCCCCAACTGATTCAGTGAATGCCTTTACCTTCAGTTGGGCAGGTGCCATTCAGGGGTGTGTAGGGGGAAGGCTCTGAGGAGGTCCGCTTATGTCGAATTGTCAGAGGTGGAGGCAGGATCTTCCTAGGTGTTGTGTCTTCAGGGAAGACTGGCCGGCTGGATGGAGGCAGTGGAGGAGGGAAGCTGGGGGCTGTCAAATAAATACAATGATAGCTTTCTTGTTAAATTAAGGACATGTATTAATAGAGCAGATAAACAGAGTGGATTCAAGCTGTTATCAGATGCGTGAAAAAGGTCCTTATCTTTAGCTGTTTTTAAATCAAAGAGGCTTTCAGCTAAAATATGCTGCTTTACATGAACTGATGATTGGGCTAATCTGAAAAAACAAAAGAGGAAGATAGCCTCAGAGGGGTACTGGACAATTTAGGGAACTTTAATAAATAAATAAATTACTCAACATATTTCTGCTTGAGAGATATTGCCTTACTAGAATATCTCAATGTATTGACTGGTTTCGCACAACGTATTGACTGGTTTCCATCGTGTGAACCTAGATTGCTTTCCACTGGGTGGCTTGTTCGTGTGCATCAAGCCACCCTGCCAAACTATGGCATAGTTTTAGGGGTTCTTGTAGCCATGAATGGGTTGTCATGTTGTCCAAACCCATCATGGGTACAGGAAGCTGTGAGTGAGCCACTCAGCAAGAGCAGCAAAAACCCCTTGCCACTCTTGCCAAGCTCGTCAGGGCCACAAGTGACAGCCACCCCACCAAGGCCCAAGGCCCTTCACAGTGAGATCCTCCAGTTTTTTTGATGGACCGGATTCTTCTCAGTGTCAGCCACCCCATTTACGGGAGCACAGAGCTTTGATAGCTGTCAAAGTGCAGGCTTCCTTCTAAAATGGGGTTTTTGACAGGGGGTAATCAGGGTTGTTTTTTTAACAGGGACATATGCATATACATATGTATATGCCCCTGTCAAAAAACCCTGGGTAGCCCTGTCAAAACCCCAATTTTAAAAGGAAGCCTGAGTTTTGACAGCTACTGTCAAAACTGACAGCTCCAGTAAATGGGGTGGCTCGCGCTTTTGCACCTTCCCAAGCACCTAGAGTCTCAGGAAAGGGTGGAAAAGTGCAAGGACACTTAGAAGAGTCAGGTCCAGCCAAAAAAACTGGAAGGTACTGCCTCTGATACTGGACATAGCACATAGCCTATCAGGACTAGTAGCCATTGATAGCCTTCTCTTCCATGACCAATAAAAAATAAACCTATTTGAAGTCTCTCTGGGTCAATGTCCATGCTTGGTGCCCGCTGCACTTTGACAGGATGGCCAACAGGTAGCCAATGGGTTGGAACAATGCATCTGGCCCTGATGGCTCTACCAAATTTTAACCAAGAGATGGTTAAAAAATAAATAAATAAATAAGTTGCCCACAGTTGTAAGGAAAAATACTTTCTTTCAAGAGACAAGAAACAGAGAGATTCCACATGTAACTGTTACATCTCCCTTTGGGATTTTGCATGTTATATCCTAAACATGTCTGTGGTACATGAAACTATGAAACCCTTATTGCTGGATGGTGGCAACTTTATTATGGACCCTGACCATGCATGATTTTGTTATCTTGTGAGACAAAATACACATCCATCCTCTGGGCTGATGTCTGGATCATAGGATAGGCCCCAGGAATAGAGAAGTTGGCCATCCCTACCTTAGAACAGTTACAGATTTATTGTGCTCACAATATTATATTGATTTGAAGAGGAGATGTCACTACTGTGGCAGTATTTGCACTTAACAGTGGCAATTAATTCAGTTAATGCTGCAAACAGCCATGATGGGATTTAGTTCATTCTTTTACGCTGATGGGAACAACCTGCATGAGTGCAAAGAATATGCATCTACCCCTATCCCACTTTCTCCACTAAGCCTCACAAATCCCTGTTAAAGTACACTCCTGAGAAATTGGGTGATACAATGGATATGAATCACTCACCTAAGCTTCTGTCAGAGAACTGTGCCTAGCCCCTAACCACAAATTAAGGTCTAGTGTACGCTTAACAACTTGTGGAGTCTTGGATATTAAAAGAGACTGCACCCAAAATCTCTATCCAGGCAGAATGGGGAAAGGAGTGATTAGACAGCTAGGAAAAGATGATATAGCACGGAAGGGAATGAGCTAACCTGGGATTAATCCTGGTGTGGTTTTAGAGTATGAAGCTATAGATACAAAGAGAGTGATGGAATGGGACTGTCTAACCTTTGGGTACGTTGCGTGGTGGTAGTGGTGGGCCTATATTGGCAGAGGCAGGGGATGCTGATGCTGCTTCAGACCTAGGAGCATGTGGGATGGCGTATATGTCATGGCATTTCTCCTGAGGTGCTGGATGAACTCCCTTTGAAAAGTCAGCTGGATTTCTCCATGACTGAGAGGCTGTTCCAGGCAGATTGTAGCAGCTTTGAGGACGATGAAAGCGATCTTTTTTTACTGGACTGAGCTGAAACAAAGAAATTTGCGACTACATTAATGGAAATCTGTGAACAGGGGCTGAGGGAGTGTGGGAAACCCTGTCTAGAGAAGAAGAGACGAATACAGAAGATACAGTCCCGTGGATCAGAGCAATGGTCCATCTAATTCAGTATTCGACCATGAACTATCTAACTGGAGGTTGGCCTTTCACAAAGGTTCTATGGACTTTGAAGAAGCCCAAGTGCAAGGTGAAAGGGAGAAACGTGCTAAGCGAAAAGCACGTCAAACGAATCCTATATATATATATATATATATATATCTGTTTCCAACTGCCTCCAGCCACCAGGAACCTTGCAAGCAGGTCATGAAAGGCAACAGGCAGCACCGTTTGTCCCCTACATCTGGTATTCAAAGACGTACTGCTTCTGGACACATAGGTTCCCTTTGGCTGTCACAGCTAATAGTGCAAACAGGATGCACACAATGCATAACAATGCAGAAACCAGAGATGTTGAAGAGTCCTTGGTTTCGAGTCACGAGTCTTTGGACCCGAGTCTCAAGTCTGAGTCCGAGTCCTTGGTCCAAAATGGTGAGTCACGAGTCACGAGTCCCTCCCAAAGCTGACTCCACGAGTCCCTATTAAAATCAATGGGGGTTTTTCCCAACAAAATAAGGCTACTTCAGATGTGTGGCTTAAATAAATTCTAGGCACAGGTGTGCCTTTTTATTTCAAAACTCTGCAACTGATTTTGGCAAGAACAGACCAGGCAGACAAACCCAAAATAACCAGACAGGCAGAGGAGGCAGGGAACCCCAAAACAGGCAGGCAGAGGCCTTTGTCTTGGACAATTCAAACTGTGGAACTGGTTAAGAAGAGACCAGGCAGGCAGGCAGGGAACCCCAAACAGGCAGGCAGAGGCAGCCAAACCCAAAATGTCTGAAAGGTTGCATTTTAGGAAAATGATTTTAAAAAATAAACTTGCTGTACTTCCTAAAACCTATCCATGTTGCATTTGAGGAACACGATTTTGGAACACGAGTCCTTGGTCTCGAGTCCCGAGTCGAGTCTCAAGTCCCATTAAAAATATTGGGACTCGAGTCCTGAGTCAAGTCTCGAGTCCCATTAAAAATATTGGGACTCGAGTCTGACTCGAGTCAGAGGGGGGACTCAGTCCGACTCACGAGTCAAGTCCTGGAGTCCAAGTCCCCATCCCTGGCAGAAACTAAGGGAGCAACAACTTTGTGAGAATTTATTATTTTTTTCTTTTCTTTTTTTTAACCTTTCTGGGGTCCTTTTCAATTAGTTACTAACAATTACACCTAGTGAATGATCCTGGTTTCTGGGAACCTGATGTCTGTCTATTCTGGGTCTGAGTCTGAAACACTACATCCTGTGCAAAAGATCCAGGTCATTGGCTCTTTTAAACAACCTGTCAAACCTCTCTCTTCGGGCAAGTCTTTTATGATTAAAGCTGTAAGCTTAAGCATGTTTACTCAGAAGCAAATCCCACTGAGTTCGCTGGGACTTACTGCCTAGTACGTACACATAAGATTGCAGACCCATTTAACACAGTGGAGAAAAGACCCATTGAACACAGTGGAAATAACGTCTGAGTACACTTGCCTAGGATTGTGGTTTCAAACTTCAATCCTAAATAGGGAGTAAGTCCTACTGAAGTCAGTGGGAATTAATTCGGAGTAAACATGCTTAGGACTGCACAATAAAATGCTCAGGATGGGGCTTACTTCTGGGTAGACATTACAGGATTGCACCGTTAAAATATCAAGGGACCTGCCCATTTACAAGGGTGACAGGAATAATAAGACAAAATTGGGTCCTGGATATTTTTCCATCCAAGTAGTGATATAGTATATAATTTTTATATAGTTACAACTACTTTGATATATAAAAACTACTAGCAAAATTGGTGGATAGCGATTCCATTAATAAAGATAGCCAGACTTGCAAATCTCTCTCAAACACCTGACCATCTCATTTTTAATAATAAAAGTATATCTCTTCTGTATTGCTGGTATCAAATGCACTCCTGGCCACCGCTGAAACCTAGGCATCCAGATTCAGGGCTGAATCCAGAAGTACACCCAAGCTGCGAACCTGTGTCTTCAGGGGGAGTGTAACCCCATCCAACACAAGCTGAATCCCTTATTCTATAATCTGCCTTTTGATTGACCAGGAGCACCTCTGTCTTGTCTGGATTAAGCGTCAATTTGTTTGCCCTCATCCAGTCCATTACCGCCGACGGACACCAGTTTAGCACAGCAGCAGCTTCCTTGGAATTAGATGGAAAGGAGAAACAACCCTAGATAGTTAATTATTCTTGGGATCCTGTCAATTCTGTAAGCCAATGACTATCAACACAGTTTTGTAATTTTCATGTAATTCCTGCCAGAACAGACACCCGACTTTAAGGGGCCAATAGCCTGTTGGAAAGATGCTGACTCTGTTCTGACTCAGTTATAGCACAATCCTATGCATTTCTATTCATAAGTAAGTCCTACGGAATTAAGTAGGGCTTTCTCTCGGGTAAGTGAGTATAGGATTGCAGTCTTAAGCACAACTGAGAAATAGGAAACAATGAACGAATGTCAACTCATGCAACAACTGATCAAAAGTGCCGGAATCTTACCTTCTCATCCAAATCGTCATCACTTTCAAACATGTCCTCCTGGCCCAGCCGCCACTCATATTCCACATGAGCACGCATGTTGAACTGGTCATTCTGAGCCTGCAGTAGCTGGAATACAGACACAGACCACCCCCAGTCTCTGTTCACAGTTGTAGTTCGTAGGGAAAATTCCAAAGCAAACCTTAACCCTACTGCAGTACTTTCTGTTTCCTTTTGTATTCAGGACTTCCAGTGCGGAAATGGGAAGTACCAAAAGACAAAGAGAAGGAATCTCCAGGGTTATAATCCCAACATTATAAATTGCTCCCTAGTTGCAAAGTAGTACTGCCTGCACTCATGGTCAGGCAATGCATATTTCTGGATTTAAGCCTGGTTATTCCTTACATAAGCAAGCCTATGTAATAAGGCAGAAATAAACAAGGGGGGAAAAGAAGAAGCTGCACACCAAGGGAGACCAGGTGTGTGTCTACAATGGCAGTTTCTGTCACTTCCTTAATTACTCACACAAAATGCTGGCTGGGGAATGCTGGGAGTTGTACTTGTAACACTTTTTCTGTCTAAATATGCATAGGATTGCACCTTAAATTGCTATATAAACCTGAAAAGCTGGTTTGACCAGAGACCATGGTAGGGCATGCGCACACAGAATTAACATGTGTGCAATGGGCAATGATAGTTTCACAATAATGAATCCCTGAAAAGATATCTGTTCAAAGCCGTGGACCTCTTAATTTTGCCTAGAGCTCAAAAGTTGGGTGTGTCTGGATCCCAGAACCCAACTAAAACCCACACATAAATTTAAAAAATATATTTATGTATAAAATACTACAGATAAATAAGTACACAACTTCACAATCCATGAAGACTGCAGCTTTATGGCTCCTGTCTCATGACTGGAAAGTGGAGAGAAACTTCCCATTTCTTACCAGTTCCTCACACACACCATGATTCATTCGCCTAGCAACATCGAGGACTGTCTCTCCAGCTTCATTAGCTGTGGAAAAAATATCAGATGTCACCAAATGAGTAGTAATGAGGGTAGCCGTTAACAGACTTGACTCCGTTGATATGATCATACGGACAACTCCGTTTTGAAGCTTATCTTTGGATCCAGATGAGAAACAGATGTACCTTGAGGCTTACATTTGAAGAGAGGCCATCAGAATTACATTCTAAGAATGTGGCTACACGGGAGCTTTTTGTATTCCCAATCTGGAGCTTTTGTCATAAACGAGGGTTGCTTGCACACTAGGGGTGCCTCCAGACAGACAACTCCTAGCACTACCAATCAAAAGGCATTGGGCAGCTACCCCATCTTTTCCTCAACAATTTTTTTGTGGAAAGAAAAAAGATCAAAGAAGTGGGGAGAAAACACGGAAGGGTTACAAATGGAAGATGTCATCATCTGGACCCACCCCATAAAATTCCATAGTGAATAAAAGCCTCGTCTGGAAGCAACCTAGGCCCCTTTAACACTGCTGAGGTATTGCTTTTCCCACAATCATCTGGAAGCAGAATTCAAATGGTGTTTCTACACAGCAGTCAATATAGTGCTATTTCCCTCATTAAAAAAGCATCAGTGCCCACTCCCATGATGGGTGGCATTCAGTGCTGCGTGTGAGGATAAGGATGCTCATGCAAGGGGGAAGTATCTCCCCCCCCCAGCCCACTGTGCCCCCGAAAAGCCTTTCCTGGGTGTTGGGGAACCCAAAGGAAGGGCCTAGGATGTGGGACAGGGGGCTGCAGTTGGAGGGGAGAATCAGGCAGAAGCAGCTTGGGCAAGCTGAAAAAAGAGGTCTAGCAAAAGACGGGAAGACAACATGGAACATTCTGGAATGCAACTGTTTGGCAACATCATCATCCAGATTCTCTGTAAAAAATTGAATGGAAGAAGGATTATCCATTCCAGACTAAACAGGTAATGTGGAAGCAGCCAGGAAGCATGACCAGAGTTCCCATGAAAGGAAAATATCATATCACATGGGCAAACGCCACCTTGACTCTGCACAGGGTTAGGGTGGCGTGAGCTATACTGAGACACCCATGCTGTGGCTCAGATGGGTGGCGAAACAGTGCAGAGTCCTTGTTTAGTGTTAAACCATACTTCATTGTGATGGAAACAAACCTTGTCATCCTGCTGACTCACATGCTCCCCTTGACAAGGAAGAGTTCAGAAGCTTTTACTTTCATTTTTGATTAAGCACAGCTTGCTGCGTCATCCCAGCCTGGGCTTGTGTGCTCCCCCCATGCCCCTTTTCTTCTCTGGTTCGGCTGCAAGGAGATGAGAAGCTTTCACTTCCAATTTTGATTCACACAATTGTTATAACCAACCCCTAAACTGCAGTTAATCTTAAATGTGGTTTGTCTGAAACAAGATAAACAAGTTTGATGTTGGCTTCTTTCAAACAAACCATAGTTAGGATTAATCACAGTTGGTCAGGTTGAGATGACTCAGCAAGCTGTGCTGAATTTTAAAAAAATGAAAGTAATAGCTTCTGAACTCTTCCTCATTGAGGGGAGTATGTGAGCCCAGTGGGATGGCAAGGTTTGTTCCCATCAGGATAAAGTATGGTTTAACACCAAATAAGGCCATTTGATGTACTGAGCTGGGTTACACTCAAGTATGCCACCTTAAAGGGATATAATCACAGCCACAACAGTGGTTTTGAATATTCCCATCACTGCTAGGCTCGGCTCGTTCCTGTCACAATAAGCCAGAGTTTATCATGACATTCAAATGCTGCCACTATGTGCCTTGTTGGTATTGAATGAACTGAAGCAGCATCTCTGCAAAATGCAAATGTTTGTTCTCTTGAGTAGTTCCATAGAATTTAGTGCCCCCTTCCCCAACTAGTTTATTCTGAATTAAATGGCTTGAGAACTACAAGTTTAAAAACACTCTGCATACAAATTAAATCAGAGTACTTGCACTTAAACCATCTCAGTCCCATTGCTATTAATGTACTGAGCTGTGTCAAGTATGCCACCTTAAAGGAATATAATCAAAGCCACAGCAGTGGTTTTGAACATCCCCATCACTACTAAATGGAGAGGAACAAAGCTATCAGAAATTATACAACGCACTGTAATGATACAGTGAAACAGGGTGATAGGTAACTAGGTATTTCCCTTTCTAACTTAAAACAATTTTTGTTTGTTTGGTAACCACTTACTGATTGCAATGTTGGCTTTGGCTCGCAGAAGAAGTTTTATGCATTCAGGCTTATTGTGAAGGCTGCAGTAATGAAGGGGCGTATTTCCCTTGGATGTTTGCTTCACAAGGCTCCCACTGGATGAGAGACAATTATTAGCCATGTCGACAGTTTCCATTTTTGGCAATTTCATTCCACTGGTGCGTATTAAACTGCTAATGGAGCCAGCGTCCACACAATGTTTCACCTTGTTAAGATCCACACTCCAAAAAGATGTACAGGTATCGCAATATATAGCGGTCTTTAGGTAAACAATTAGTAAGTCTAAGGATGGTTATGCAATGGATTACAGTCCAAATAGGAGTAACAAGTCTTGTTTTATAGAATTAACAGGCAGGCAGGCAGGCAGGAACAACTGGGACTGGCCATTACCGTTACTGAAGCCAGAGCTTCAACAGTAACAGCTAACACTGCTCTGCTTCTCTCCAGCATTTGATTTTCTTATCAGCTAGTGGAGCTGCTGTTGCCATGAAGTGCATCAACTGCTGGAGGGAAGATGCCGATAATCACGATCTTCCCCCTAGCAGTTGGTAAGTTTCATTCCACATACTCCCACTGCTTCTTCAGCTTCTCAGCTGTCTATGTCCAGGGATCAGTCTGGGGGAAGATAGTGATGAAAAATACATGGAAACCATTTTTCTAAGAAAAGCAAAACTCTCTATTGTCAACAGTGTTTTAGGCGCTGGGGCCTCAGAAGGCATGATAGCGGCATGTCACATATAGGATAGCTTTCATCCTGGACCGATTCACAGCTAGGGATGGGTGAGAATTTCATTGCAGTTCCTTTATGATAAAAAAATAATAATAATTACCAAAATTAACAAATTTCTTCATGGCAAGAACTTGAGATTAAAAAAACAAAACAAAAAACAAAAACAAATGGAATGTGGGAGAAACCAAGACTGACAGATTTGTCCATCCTGGACTTTGAGCGCTTAGCTCTTAGCGGTCTGGGTTCAAATCCCTGTGTATTCAACTCTGTTAGTGCTTAATTAGGGTTGTCACCTCTCTTTTTTTCTGACATGCTCCTTATCTTTAGCAGCTACATGACAGGAAGGTACAACATGGTCCCCTCTATGCTAATAACAGCTGTACCTATTGAATTTGGTGGGTGCAAATGGGTGAGAAATTCATTTCAGCTTTTGATAAGAATTTGCCAAAATCCGCAAATTCCTTCATATTCAGGAGGGAAAGAACTTGAGATTTCAAACATCAGATGTGGGAGAAAATGAAACTGTCAGATTCATTCATCCCTAGAGCTGGCTGGGGCATGCTGGGAGTTGTAGGCCAAAAACATCTGGGGACCCAAGGTTGGAGAACACTGCTGGGTTACACACACACACACACACACACACACACACACACACACGTTCATCACTGGAAAACTGCAGTCACTTGGTAAGCTGAACCTGGGAGTGAGCCATCATAGATCAAACACCACAGATAGAGCTTTCATATCATCTTAAACTCAATGGCCTAGACCCTAAGATAAGTTAACTTAAGGAGGCTCACAGAGGGAAAGTTTCCCATCACCTCCTCCCCGCTGCAGCCACATATGCCACCTGAAAAGTCTCCCTGGGCAGCCGGGGCATCCTCCTGAACTATGTGGCATGGGGTCCTGGGAGCTGCCAGGGAAAAGAAGGGTGGCAAAATTTTCTTCCATGAACTTCCTTAAGGTTAACTTATCTTAGGGTCCAAGCCTGATTTGGGGTGATTCTCCCCTTCTCCTGGCAGCCCCCCACCTCTCCACCCTACATTGTTCAGGAGGGTCCCCCTGGTGAGACTTTTCAGGGGGCGCACATAGATCCTAACCCTGAATCTCAATATGGTTTCCGCCCCTCTGGAGGGAGAGTGGACATGATTTTTACTGCACGTCAGCTCCAAGAAAAATGCCGGGAGCAAAATCAACCCCTTTATATGGCATTTATTGATTTGGCTAAGGCCTTTGATACTGTAGACCGAACGGCTCTCTGGACTATCCTTATGAAAATTGGATGCCCCAATAAATTTGTTAATATCTTGCGACTTCTCCATGACAACATGACGGCAACGGTTTTGGACAACAACGGCTCTCATGGTGCTCCATTTAAAGTGGGATCAGGTGTTAAACAGGGATGTGTTATCGCCCCAACATTATTTGCTATTTTCATCGCCATGATTTTACATCTTGTCGAGGGGAAACTTCCCACTGGTGTGGGAATTATACATCAAACAGATGGAAAGCTTTTTAATCTCAGTAGGCTGAAAGCAAAAAGTAAGGTAATTACAACCTCCATTGTGGAACTTCAGTACGCTGATGATAATGTGATCTCCGCACATTCAGAGGATGATCTCCAAACTATCCTAAATGCTTTTGCAGAAGCATATGAAAAACTTGGTCTCTCACTTAACATAAAAAAACCCAAAGTGCTTCATCAGCAAGTGCAAGTTAACCCTTTGGTGATGCCATCTATCCAGCTTGGTGGGGCAATACTGGAAAATGTCAATCATTTTCTCTATCTTGGCAGCTATCTTTCTGTTACAGCTAACATTCACACTGAAATCCAGCATCGTTTGAGCTCCACAAGTGCCACATTTTCTCGAATGAAACGTAGAGTGTTCGAGGATCGGGATATCTGTAGGGAGACCAAAACGCTGGTTTATAAAGCCATTGTATTACCAACTTTATTGTATGCCTGCGAAACATGGACTATCTATAAACGTCATTTCCATCTTCTTGAAAGATTTCATCAATGCTGCCTCCGGAAAATCCTGCGAATTACTTGGGAAGATAGGCGAACAAATGTCACTGTACTGGAAGAAGCAAAGACTACTAGCGTTGAAACAATGATCCTTCAACGCCAACTTCAATGGACCAGTCATGTTGTTCGAATGTCTGACTGCCGTCTCCCAAAGCAGTTACTTTATTCCCAACTCAAGGATGGAAAGCGGAATATCGGTGGTCAGTATAAGACTAAGAGGTGTAAAGATGTTCTTAAGGCTAATCTAAAAAAATGCAATATAAACATCGAGAACTGGGAAGCTTTGGCCCATGAACTATCTAACTGGAGGTTGGCCTTTCACAAAGGTTCCATGTACTTTGAAGAAGCCCGAGTGCAAGGTGAAAGGGAGAAACGTGCTAAGCAAAAAGAACGTCGAACGAATCCTTTACAGGACCATCTTCCATCTGGTAACCTGTGTCCTCACTGTGGGAAGCTGTGTGGATCTAGAATTGGCCTCCACAGTCACTTACGGACCCATCGCTAGAGTCTACACAATTTTTTACAATCTCCTCTTTTTAAAATTTTCTTTTGTAATTTTTTATCCAAGAATCCAATCTTACTCAGTCACGAGTGATTACCTACTAATAGACTATAGATCCTAACCGATGGTTTTCCATAGAGTCAGTTCACACATTCAGCTGAGAGTCAACAAGTGATGTACATGCATACGTGAACCATCCACAAGAGCTAGAATGCAATGCAGGAATTCTACCTCAGTTGTTATTTGATAATAGTACAGGAACTAGGAGGAAGAGATTGAATGAAATCTTGCAACGAACAGGGTGCTTTTATAAACTAAGCACCATGCTGTGGCAGAAGAGAGCCCCAAGAGGTAAGGCCAAAGAGGTAAGATGTCTCTCATTCCAAGAAGCTGTTTTTTTCAAGATGAATACAGACACCTTTTTGCAAGGAAATGTATGGAGCATATCAAAGTTCTATTTCTACTGTCCCAGACAGAGGAGGCTTCAGAGCTATCTGAAGGACAACAAATTCCATGAACAAATTCCATGAACAGAGAGCCAGTGTGGTGTAGTGGTGAGAGTGTTGGACTGGGACTTGGGAGATCTGGGTTCTAGTCCCCGCTCTGCCATGAAACTCACTGGGTGACTTTGGGCCAGTCACTGACTCTCAGCCTAACCTACCTCACAGGGTTGTTGTGAGGATAAAATGGAGAGGAGGAGGAGGATTCTATAAGCCACCTTGGGTTCCTTGCAGGAAAAAAGGCAGGGTATAAATATAATCAATCAATAAACAAGGCAGTGCAATTGCACAATAAAAGCCTCATCTGGAAGCACCTTAAATCTGTCAAGCAGGGCCATGGAGTCAGCTTACCTGTTCTGCACCAGAAAATCCACAATATGCAAAGAGGTCCGATCACACACTAGAATCGCCAGATGGAGAAGCGTCTCTCCAGGTTCCTAAAAACAAGAAACAAACACAAAGTGATTGTGCAAAGATGTGTAGATGTTTCCTTGAAAATCTGTGCAGAACTAACATCATGGGAATCTCTTCCTTGGGGAAATACCCAACAGCAACAAATTCAGGGGAAGGTTTATGTAGGCCCTGAGTGAGTGTTTGCTATTATCATTCCTTGCATAAACTTCAGGATAAGCTACATGTTAATGTGTGGTTCTGTCATTCTTTTTTCCTCACAGTACAGCTGCAGGTGGCGGTTTAAATTTTAAAAGGGCCTGATTAACCTTGTCTGCTCAAGATCATCCCCCCAAACTGTTTTCCAACCCTCAGGAGAAAAGATACAGGATCTTCAATTTTATGGGAGAAGGCAGTCTTTCAGGTAGCCTGGTTCCGAGCTGTATAGGGTGTTATGGGTGCAATCCTATGCAAATTTAGACAGAAAAAAGTCCTACAACTCCCAGTATTCCCCAGCCAGCCATGTTGTAGGGCTTTTCCTATCTAAACATGCATAGAATTATGCCCTATAGGTCATAACCAGCACTTCGAATTGTGCAGAGAAATAGACATTAAAAAATACCTCTGGTGACAATAATGTGGAGTTTGGCCCTCATGGTAGCAAATTATTATACTTATTGGAACAGAAAGATGTTCAAACTTCTGTGCATTCACTAGTAAAAAAAAGCAAAGGAAGGTAAAAAAAAAAAAAAGAGGCACAGGAGACTGGGATAAAAACAGCAGTGACAAATGCTCTGGCCTTCCTTACAGTGACACAGAGTGAGAGGCGAACATGCACCCTGGGGAACTGAATCAAAAGGAGGAAGAGGAAATGACTGTGTTTCCTCATCATGCAAGCAAATGACCTTGAAGAAACAGACAAATAACCAAAGCAATAATATTCAGTGACTCCAGGCTGATTATTCTCCTTAGCCCATGACTGAAGCAATGCCTTCTCACAGGGTTCATTAAAAACTGTTGTTATTGGTGCATTCATGCTTCCTACTTATGGTGGCCATTTGTCCTATTTTACTGAGGAGAGTCTTCTATTTGAAGGCATCCTCTTTTGAAAATTTATTTTCTCTCCCTGGCAGAGGGGGTGAGGTCATGGGAGAAAGCTTTGAAATTATTGTATTTCTGTCTAAATTTGCATCTATACATTTAAATTAGCATATGCAAATTTTATGCAAGTATGTATCCTCTTTTGTCCTCCTTTTTTCATGCATTTACTCTTTCCACCATTTGCTGTTCTGCCTCAGGCAGAAAAATTTCTTGGGATGGCCTGGTATGTATTTGTCAGCTCCTGGTGGGAGGAAGCCTCACCTGGTTGAACTCCAACAGATGCTCACTTAAATCCACCTTTTCAGCATACGCCTGAAGCAAGACAAATATATCTTTCTTTTTTATGGCATTCTGCAAATCTTTGAGCCTAGCATCTGGACTCCATGTGACCCTCTGAGCAACATACTTCCTATCAACATATTTGGAAATGATGAAATCCTTCCGAAGAGTCCTGTAATAATGATACAGGGGAAAGTAGCCCACAGTTAAGCAACTACAGATTAGAAGGGACACTTTCATGAGGAACCAGCAGAAAAGTTGACGGTGGCAATGAGAAGCAGAAGTGCAAAGCCTCAAGCATGCAGTATATTAATAACTATTTTATAGACTACAATACAAACTAGACTAGAGAGAGAACAGTTCTAATAAACATACTAGTCCAGACTTCTCTTCCATGTGTTCCAGTTCTGCTTTTAGTTTCACTTTTCCATATAAGGCAGGGGTAGGCAACCTGGTGTTTTGGACTACAACTCCCATCAGCACCAACTAGCATGGCCAGTGGCAAGGGATTGTGGGAGCTGTAGTCCAAACCATCCAGCGGGGACCAAGTTGCCTACCCTGAGGCATTGTCTCTCAATCGCTATTGAGGATCACATTTCACTACAAGTAGAAGCTACCGGTATGTCTTTTCTTTCCTCACTGACTCTTTCTTCCCTCCTGGGTCTCTACACTGAAAAAGGAGTGCAGGAAGTCACTGTATGCACAACCTCTTAGGCACAATCCCTCAGGTATCAACCCACATCCTTATTACACATTGACTGGCTTCGAAGCCATGGTGGCTTAGTGTGTTGTCTGAACCCGGGCTGGTTTTGCCCAGGTGGCTTACGTTTGGCTTATAAGCCACCCTGACATGCCATGGCTTGTTGTAGGGTTTGTTTGCCCCATGGTGACTTGTCATGCCATCCGAACCCAGATGACATGACCCACCAGGGGGCAAGCCAAACCACTAGAGACTCACTTGCCAAGAGTGGCAAAAAAAGACTTGCCACTCTGGCCAAGAGGCTCTGGGCAAGCACCGATGACAGCCATGGCGAAGTGCCCAAGTGGCACTCGGGGACAGCTATCAGAGGCTCCCCGTGCAGCCGCCAACTAAAAAGAGGAGGCCGGGTAGAGCATGGCTTGTTGTCCCCCCCGGTGTTGTTGCTATCACTGCCAAGCAGCCTCAGCACCAGGCGGGGGCGCACGCTCTGATTGGCCTCCTCTAGAGAAGGCTGAGCATAGCACGGCTTGTTCCCCTCCCCTCGCCCAGCAGCCCGATCCCAGCAGCAGCCGGACGAGTACCTGCCATGCCTGCTTGCTGTTATGGGCCGGCAGCGCCAGCGGGGAAGAGGCTCCCGCCACCACCCGCCACTGCAGCTGGCCGTGGTGGTGGGTAGTGGACATCGCTTCAGCCTACTCGTGAGTAGGCTGAAGTGATGGCTGCTCCACCATCCCTCCCGCCGCCGCCGCGAAGCAGTGGCAGGGAGGGGGGAATCTTTGCTGCTCCCGTGGGGTCTCCTGGGATACCCATGGGAGGACTGAGGGGGGAGGAGGAGGCACCCTACCCCCAATGTGCCCAATTATCTGTTGGGTGCATTGGGGGTAGGGTGGCTTTCTATTGCGCAATGAAATGATTATGTGTCATAAGCAGAGCAAGGTAAATGAGTCTGGCATAACCAACCTATGGTGAAATCATGCTGTCTTATTATCCATATCTTCTTCCACATATCTAACGATTCCATCCTTTAACATTTATTGTAGGGCCTCGCATACAGAGGGAGAGTGCAATTACACTCAGGGCCGGTGCTACCATTAGGCCAACTAGGCAGCTGCCTAGGGCGCAGGGCTAAAGGGGGCGCCAGAAACGCCTTGGAAAAAAAATACAGCGCTCTCAAGTGGGAAGGGGGGCGCTAAATATCTGATCTTGCCTAGGGCACCAAACTGCCTTGCACCGGTCCTGATTACACTCATGCCCTGCACATGGGCCTTCCCAGAGGCATCTAGTTGACCACTGCAGGAAACAGGATATTGGACTTGATGGTCCTTTGGTCTGATCCACCAGGGCTCTGTTTATGTTCTTATGATATCAAAGTAAAAGAGCTATAGGAATCTCAATCATTTTTCAATTTTATTTATATTTTAGAGTTGCCAGCTTTCACAATGGGTAGTATCCAATAGTGTCATTCCACAAACTCAAATAGCGCTAGTAGAGCTCCACCAAACCTTTCAACTGAGTAAGCAGTTGTGCATCATGCAGGCACAATAGGTTGCACAATGGGTTGCACAAGCGTAATGCACAATGGGTTGCACAACAGGTTGCACAAGCATAATGCGCAACCAGTTGTGAGATGGGTTGCACACTGGGTTGCACAAGTGTGATGTGCAATAGGTTGCACAATAGCTTGAGCAACCGCACTTACGCAAATGTAACTTTAGTTGGGTTCTCCTCCTGCGCATAGTTCAGAACCCAGCTTCCACTAGTGCAACATCATTTGTGCTAGCAGAATGACATAGTTGGATACTGCCCAATATAACCACTTCAGTGCATCTGATGAAAAAAGCTCTACAAAAATTCTTGCCACATTAAGGCAGATGGTATCAAAGGTGCCACCAAACAGTTGTATGTTTTTTAACCTGGTCTGAGGGGTCATGACTAGCATTCTTGTGCTCCCACTCTTTCTAGATCACCATGTTAAAGAACAGAAATATCCTTTACATTGTACTGTCAGTGTTAGGCTTTGGGGATTTGCTGGGAAGACTGGCTTCTACAATGTCGTTAAATCGTGAGTTTCCAATATTCTTAGCCAACTGCAAAACAAATGAGATATAAATTAACAGTGAAGAAAAGCATACCTATGTCAGCACTGAGCATGTCTTGTAGGTCAGCATACCAAATTTTGGGTAGGTGTTAGGACAGTGAAGGGCAAGTTAGAGAAGGAGAAATCTTGAACTATGGCAACATTTGATTAGTACGTCTGAGTTATTTATGTCTTGCTGAACTTAGATTGTATAAGGCAGGGTAAGGAGGAAAGAAATACTGGGTTAGCAGGAGAGGTAAGGCCATGGGAAGTACACAGGAAGTGGCAGACTGCAAGAAATGGGGTAAAGAAGAAAACAAAGGAAACACTGTGACTAAAACCAGCTTAGCAAAGAGAAGAATCAGTTGTACCAGCAAGGGAAAATGATGTCATGAACTTTGGTGGTACAGAACAAAGTGAAATCCTTACCAGAAGCTCCGAGGTTGCCAGCTTGTCCAAAGCTAGTGACTGGATACGGGAGTGGTGAACACCCATCTCTCGGTGAATCCCAGAGCATTCAATGCAGATCAGGATTCCCAAATTAATGGAGAGCCATGCTGGGTCTGTGACGTGAGGATACACATGGATACAGTTAGTGTCACCGTGCTGAAGATGATGGACAACATGGTAAGTAATCACGACACATTTACCTCACGAAATGATCTCACCACCTGTGGGTGTTTCCAGAAATGTCAAGGGAGGGGATGGGCTGTTACCCAGTTTCCCTTTCCTACAGAACAGGTGTGCACAACCTGTGGCCCATGGGCCGCAGTCAGAACCCCAAGCCCTGTTGTGCAGCTCAGCAAGATCCCCAGTCACCACTGTGAACACTGCCACCGCTGAAAAAATGTAGCACAACAGCACTATTGGTGGCAGTAAAGCAGCAATCAAAGCAGGGTCATTGGGGCAACTTCCTCCCTTCCCCATGACCCCAAAGCAGCTGAGATTACTGCTTTACTGCCACTAATGTCAGTGGTAAGGCAGTGATCAGGTCGGGGCTGCTGAGGCAGGAAAGAGGCAAACCTACTGAAGCAACCAAGATTGCTGCTTTACTGCCACCAATGGATTCAAAGCTTCAATAACATAAGACTAAAATAAAATAAAGCATATATCCAGCCTTCTTAATGTAGTCTGTGAACAAGAAATCGGGCTAAGAGCCATAAAGGCAGTGCTAATCACAGCATGGAACTCCGAGCATCCCTATTGTACCTGTAACAAATTACCAGTTGAACTTAAACGACAGAATATCTGAAATACCCTCATGTTCACAGAGTTTGAATTAAATGGAAAAGAAACAGGCCAAATGACTGAAATAGAAGGCAACTCTAGTCAATCTGGTGAGAAAGAGAGCATGTTTTTCAAGTCATGCATAACCATTGTTCTTCAAGTGCAGTGTTGGGGTCCACTACTGCATCATAGTCTGACATAAGATGGGTCGCAGGCGGCAGCAGCATTACCACCATGCAAATACATGGTAAAAAACTAGAGAAGTGGCTCCTCAAATGCATATTTGGGCCGAGGAGGGGTCTCAGATCTGCAAAGGTTGAAGATCACTACGTCAGCTTCTTTCAGATGCTCAATAAGCACACGGCGGAGCAGGGGAAACATGATCACAGCAACAGGCCTTGAGCCACATCTACATGCATTAACTGAATGTCTGAAAGGGGCTATTCACTCACTGCAATATTCACTCAGCTCCTCTTAGAACAGGGACCGCTATCTGAGAGAAAAGGCTAACTGTGCATATGCAAGCAAAACCAGGCTATTGATTTTTTCTCTGCAAATTCCTGTCAGACCTTTTAATCTCTTTTCCCTTTATGTCTTTTGCTACCTCCCAGCTATTCTCTCTCTTGCTGAATACTTGCGCTTTGGGTCATTTTTCTCCTAAATGGAAAAAAAAAAAGTATTATCTACAAACTTGAGCTCATTAAGGTGCTGCCTGGAGCATTTTTAGATTTTTTAAATGACAATGTTAATCCAGGGGTATCATCACTCCTGTCTCTGCATAACACAGCTGGACATTCCAATTCCACACATTGTTAACGTATCCCTTTTCATTGATGGGCATGCAGTCCATTTCTTTGATCATAACTATATAAAACCATTCTTCTGAAGTTATTGGTGTATCCATGGTTACTAAAGGTTTCTAGGACCAGCGCTAAGATCTCCTGCAAAGGTCTCAATGACTAGCACTAAGATCACAGACTGGGATACCTTTAGATAGGATATCATAGAACAAGGATGGGCGGATGGTAGAAGTAGATGTATTGGTAGATCTCTCCAGTGTCGTAGGCTCCAGGTTTCAACAGACCCTTCTCCCTCAGTGACTGGGTTCAGGCAACATAATAACCCACACTCAAGGGTTGAGTATGGGTTGAGGGTGGGTTGTCATTGAACTGTGGGTTGTTTCATAGATTTCATAGATCATAGAGTTGGAAGGAGCCTACAAGGCTATTGAGTCCAACCCCCTGCTCAATGCAGGAAACTAGAGGAGGGGTCTCCCATGTTGTTGAACTGTCTGAACACAGCCACGCTAACAAACCGTGGTTTGTTAACCATGAGCAATCCATGAAGAGAACCTATGGTTGTTGGGTTGTGAACCACAGTGAGAACCCAGGTTGCAATGGTGAAGAGGAGGAGCAGGTGCAGGGATTCTTGTCAGTGGGGCCTTTGCTGGGGTGAGGGTCCTTGGCAGGTGCCTAACCATGCTGACTTTGATGCCAGCTCCCTTCTACTCCCAATTGTTTAACAGTAGCGGCAACAAAATGATCCCCACTGCCCTACTGCTGAAATAAAGGAAGCTTGGGGTAACCAGGAGTGGGTTTTGGGTGGAAGGATTATAAGCTCAGTATAGTTCTGGTAATGAAAACAAACTCCTGGGCTCAGAATTCTTTAATTCTCAGGTATGTTGGTGGATCTCAGGGTTCTAGTAAAAAACAAAGTAGATCCTGCAAGCCTGAAGTCTGCCCACCCTTGCCAGAGAAGACATGGGCTGGGTCCCACCGCAGAGTTAAAGCAAAGCTATAAGGCAGCTTTCCCCAAGCTGGTGCCCTTCAGATGTTTTGGATTAGAACCCATCATCCCTGACCATTGACCATGCTGGGTGGAGAAGATGGGAACCGTAGTCCAAATAGCACGAGGCAAAGGATGATACTTGCATGTCAACTCTAAACATTTCTAGAGTTTGGTTACTGAGCATGTCTACTTGCTATAAGCCTGAACAGGGGCAAAGTGGGAAGTAGCAGCTAAGATCTTCTTCCGTACCTGATGCCGAGCAGTCAGAGCACATGCTGTTTCCTGGCATGTGCTTTATCTCCTCGATGATTGCGCCAGTCAGGTCTTCCATGCTGCACCCTCCCATGTCCTGTGCTTGTTTGAATGCCACGTTTAGGGCCTCTTCTTTACTATTGCTGAGGACAGAGACCCATCTGCAATGCAGGAAGGAACGGTTGTCAGGTAAACAGGATTTTTCACCCTTTCAATAGAGCAAGTCTCCTAGGTCAGGTGTCTGTACAGCAGACAGTATGGACTGCTGCATTTGAAAGTAAATAAAAGCTGTAAGGAGTCTAAGGACCCAACCCATGGCCATGGGTCACTTCCTTAAGAATAGAGATGCAAGGCAAATACACTGTGAATGAGCGCACCAGCTCCCTTTGTTAATGTTAATGCTTATGTCTTAACTTGTTTATTTGCTATTTAGAAGAGAGAGAGAGAGAAAGAAAGGATGGAACACTACCCACACTATTGAGGTATAAGCATGATCTGCTTAGGTGAAAAGGCCCCACTTGCATCAGAGCCACTATGGCAACAGGGGAGCTCATGCACACACACACACACACACACACACACACACACACAAACACACTTAACCAGTCTACTTTTTATAATCTGCCCTTAGCTATTTAAGTAATTTTAAAATTGTTTTTAAAATATCTAGTGAATTTTTTTGATGTTTTTATTGTTTGTATTTTTATATTGTATTTTATTGTAAATTGTATTTTATTGTAAAATTGTATTTTATTGTAAAATTTTATAATTGTTGCAAACTGCCCAGAAACTTCTACTATTGGGTGGTATAGAAATGAAATGAAATGAAAATAATAACAATAACAATAACAACAACAACAACAATAATAATACCTCACAAGCTCCACAACCCTGGAACCAAAGTCTCCCTCAATGGTCAATTGCACACCAAACTGCCACCACCTGCCCCTCAAATCACCTATTGGTTTCCTGGCTTTTGTGCAGTGTTTCCCCCACTCTAAAATGTTGAAATGCCTCTCCTAAGGCTTATCTATTGGCAGTAAGAGCTTTAAGCTGAAATATGCTGGTATTTCGCCCCAGCCCTTTTGCCTTTGGCCCCGCCCCCTTTGCCTTTGGTCCCACTCACCACTGGAATGCAGCCCCCGAGAGCTTCTCCAAAACAGTATTTGGCCGACGGGCTGAACAGGTTCTGCACCCCTGATTTACCTGGTGCAGGCTTGCACAACTTGCGATACACCAAGCTGAACACAGCCCACAATCCATGGATTGTGGCCTGCCAAGTTCTATTATAATGGCATGCTAATACACCATTATTCTGATTCTGTGCCAGGTTCTTCTCAATCTCCCTGTTTTTGCAGTCCCAGCCAGAGAGCAAAAATAAGTGCTTTTTCTCATACAAGACTAGTGGGCGGCATTTGGCTTGGTGGGTCACAGATTCTTCCCTCATTTGACAAATATTTGTAGCCCAGTCCCCATTCCTAAAAGGGCTCCCAGAACAGTTAACTATTAAAACTGACAATTAAAAACAATTAAAACAACAGAACATCATAAAACATTAGCAACAGCAGCAGATATTACACCTGCTTAAAACTCCACACCAGTAAAATAAAATTATATCATAACTTCTAAGAGGCCTGGCAAATAAAGAGCCCTTCATCTGGCACCAAAAAGACAGCAGTGTTGGTGCCAGGCAAGCGGCCGGCCCCAGGGAGAGAATTTCAAAGAATAGCGCTGCCAAAAGGCTATTATTTCTCCCAGACTTCTCCTTTCTGCCTCTGGGCTAGCTCTTCTCCTCTTCCCTAATACTCACATAGTGCACTCTTGCTCATCCTCTGCCAGGAAGTGGTATGTTCGGTTATCTGAAAAAACAAAAGCAAACAGAATAAGGTAAGTTTGTATTTGAATATTAGCAGAAATAGAAAAGAATGGCCCAGGAACAGATATTTCCACATATCCAAATATTCCAGATATTTCCACATTTCCAAACAGTCAGAGCTCAGTAGATGAATAAGAGTGAAATAGCAACCGGACTGGCCAGCCACATGAGCCATTCCACACAAAATAAGATCCCTTCTCATAATTCTGGTGTCTAAATACCTCACAAAATGGAAATTGGTTTACTATTATAAATCACATTTGTATCCTTCTCTTCCTCAAGGTACTCAGGATAGTGTACGTGGCTTTATCTCACTTTGTCTTCACAACAACTCTGTGGGGTAGATTAGGCTGCAAGACAGTGATTGGCCACAGCCACCCAGTAAGGGATAACATTCAGGGACACAAAATTACAACACAAATACAACAAAGCTTAAGACCCACTCCCTCCCCGCAAACTCTGCACATAAGTCTCTAATTTTCACCCTTCTCCTATCAAGCACCATAGAAACAGGCTACTCTATCAAGTTCTTCCTAAGGAAATGAGGGCTTGCTTGAATTAGACAAGACTTACGTGAAATAAGATCAAAACACTTCCGGTCATCCACGTTTGGCTTCACTTGGCAAGTGAGCAAATTCAGCTTGACTGGAGGGCGATGTAGCTAGTTGATTTGAAAAGAAGAAGTCAGCTTTAGCAGTGTCCAACTGCTATCCTATTCACACTTACTTGAGAGTAAGTCCCACTAAATCTTATGGGAGTAAGTCCCATAAGGTCAAGCTCACTTTACAAAAGAAGTTCAGGTCACTGGAACTCACAGGAGTGTCATTTGTGTTACTAGTTTCATTAGGCCCATTTCGACAGTATATAATGACTATATTTATTCTTGCCTTCACTTACTAGTAATAACATAAGAACATAAGAAGAGCCAGGCTGGATCAGACCAAGGGTCCCTGTAGTCCAGCATTCTGGCAGCCTAGCATTCTGGCAACCAGCTGCCCATGGGAAACGCACAAGCAGGGCAGAAGTGCAACATCACCCTCCTGCCCATGTTCCCCAGCAACTGGTGTACATAGGCATACTGTGGCAATGTACACCAGTTATTGGTGTACATTGCAAAATAAATGGCAATGATATTTAATTTCTTGCTTTTTATTGTGCTCTTTTCAAAACAGATGTGTTATATAGACAATCACAGCAGAAAACAAAGATTGCACAATGTCCAGTACAGCTGGCTCAGCCTTTGGCTCTTTCTCCAGATTCATAGTCTCTGCCTAAGAAGCTAAAATAGAGCTTGGGTGGAGTGAGCAATTGGGCCTTCCATAACCATCTTTCCTCACTTTCCTTCTTCTCTCCTTTTTATTAATCAGCAGATTCTTTATGAATCAATATCTTTATATGGATATCGTAGCTTCCACATTGTGGGAGCTCCTTGCCATTAACAGCACAATCCTATGTATGCTTACTCAGAGGAAAGTCCCACTGTGTCCAATGATGCTTACCCCCAAGAAAGTGTGCATAAGATTAGATGTTTATTTCTGGAACTGGTTTCTAAATAGTCCTGTAATTAGAGGATCATTCAGACCCTCTACCACCCAGACTTCATCTGATAGCTGTTGTTCAAACATTGATCAGTAAAGGGTAAGAGCAACCATTGCTCAAAACCAGAAATGGTAGCTCCTGACTCCCAGGATAACAAATACTTCTTTTATGGGATACCTCCTGGTTCACTTTTACATTTTGCAACATGGTTGGTGAGGAGGTGATCGCTGCTGGGTGTACACAAATATTGAATAGTCTAAGGTCCTTCCTGTACATAACTGGTTTTCCAAGAAGCAACTCTAATCCATCTAGGCTAAACAGGTTCTGTCACATACCGTGCTGTGTGAGATCGTCAGATAGCCATTCCTGACTGTGCACTTTCTCTTTTGCCAGACTTTCCTTAAGCTGAAATTTAAAAGTAACATATCCTTTCACATGAAACTGAAAAGAGAAAACCTTAGATCTGAGAAGCGACCTGGAATATACCAACTGCAACCACTTCACTTGCAAATCAAAGGGTTTGTGCATCTGGGAAATATAACTATGTCTGGGATCCTAAGATAAGTTAAGTTAAGGTGTTCATGGCTGGCTGGGGCATGCTGGGAGTTGTAGACTTTTTTTTCTGCCTAAGCATGCATAGAATTACGCCCTTAAGGAAGTTTGTAGTAGGGAAATTTGTTAGGTTTTGCATGGTGGGCAGAACGAAGATTACCACCTGACCTGGAGGATGTCTCCTGGGGTGAAGTACACAAGGTCTTCAGTCACCAGACAGAGTCTCAAGGTGATATGACTCAGCAACCTTGGGACAGATTTGGGGTAAACATGTTGTGATGAATAGCTTATATGACTGGTGAGTAATGTCCTATTTATAGGTACAGGGTCTAGGGGTATAAAGACTGACACACTTGTTGACAGCTTGACTTGACTTCCTGGCGTCTGTCTCTTGTTCTGGACTTCTACTTCAAGTCAGTCACTTCACTGCATCTCAGCCTTACCACTGGGGTCTTGGACTTGAATCTGCAATCATGTAGTGAGTAAGAGATGCATTGCTTGCCTTAATCCCATGTAATTGGGTCTTACAAATAAACTCTTTAATTTTATTAACTGCTGTTATCTCCTCCTTCCGCCTGCGTGACTGGGACTGAGGGTCACTGGCTAGGTAAGCTTTTGAACCCGGGTCAGTCCAGCTCTCACAAAATTTCCTGTCATCTACCCCATCCCACCCACCCCGAAAGCCACACTGGAGGGTTGGTGGCCCCTTGAACACAGTCATGGGGGTTGCAGGGGAAGGGTGAGTCACCCCAAAGTGACTTCAGTCCTAAGATTTGTTAACTTAGGATGCAATCCTTTTTCATTTTTATTTTATGCAATCCTATGCATGTTTAGATAGAAAAAGGTCCTACAATTCCCAGCATGCCCCAGTCAGCATGGGGCATGCTGGCTGGGGAATGCTGGGAGTTGTAGGACTTTTTCCCCCGGTCTCAACATGCATAGGATTGCGCCCTTAAAGTACCGGTAGTTCACAGAAGGAAAGTTTCCAGACCCATCCTCCCCACAACAGCCCCCTCCACACTCCATCCCATGTTGTTCAGAAGGGCTCCCCCAATCCTTCAGAGATGCTTTTAGATGCCATGTAGCTGTTAAAGATGAGGAGAGAGGTGGCAACCCTAATTCAGCCCCCAAAACATGGTTGAATATGCAGGGACTTAAACCCAGAGTTATAAGAAATAAGAAGCACTCAAGTCAAAGCCCTCTGTCTGGATGGATTAATCTGTCAGTTTTTTAAAAAATTGAATGTGAAAGAAAATGAAACTGTGGGAGAAAATCTCAAGTTCTTTCAGTCCCATTTATGAAGAAATTTGTGAATTTTGATAAGTTCTTAACAAAAAAACGAACCAGGCAAAATTTTCATACAACCCTATGTAACAACCACAGGCTTTACCCACATATTAGCAAACTACATATGCTAGCTTTAAAAGGATGTCAAGTTTATACACATTTCAAACTCCTCCAAGTTGGTAATGAAAGCGTGACATTCAAACTGCCAATGTTTGCGTGGGTGGGTGGGTGTGGTAGAGCTGGTACCTAGGGATGCTTGCGGATTTCCTTTGGTCTATATTTCGAAGTGACCCGACCTAATCTGCATTTTCTGGGCTAATGTGCAAACAGAAGCAGAGTTATCCTCAGAATTTCACACAGCTCTGAATTTTGCAATGCAATGAATTTTGCAAATACACTTGAACCCAAGTGTATTTTGTGGGGAAAAAATACATTCGGAAATATGTCTATAAGTACCATTTTTCATGCGGAATTTTTAAAAAATCACAGATTAATGCAGAAACCTATTTGCACCTTTAACCAGCAGCACGACAAGCCGAAATTCAGCAAAAAGTGTACCTTTTCTCAGGTGGAGATGCAGAATGAGAAAGGTTTTGCTTGTGATGCAGTTCTTAGTTTCTTTCATTCATTTATACTCTGCCATTCAAGGAAAAGCCTTTCCATTGCAGCTTACAATATGAGTAAAATCAATTGTAAAGAAAAGCTATGTTAAAAAAAATCCTATGTTAAAAACATCTGTCAGAAAAAATGTTGTCTCTCCTAGGTGCAAAAATGTGCTAAGTTCATCATCTTTGATTATTTTTGTTTTTCTTAAGCTCATAAGTTTTATGGTTTCAATCTCATAAAATATGTTTGCAGTTGACAGGGCTGAAGTAGTTGAACCTACCCATCACTCTTCTTAAAGAGGTTCCCAGTTCTCTCTGTGCCATACTGCTTATTTCCCTGCAACTGGTGCATGCTGTACCTCAATGGTTTACTAATGGAATTCTGTTGGAAAACAAAACAAATAGGCCAATTGGTAGCATTTCATGGTTTTTCTCAAGTTCCAGTCTAACAATGACCAGGGGTGCACAAATTCAAGCTCCACGGGAGCATGTCCTTAAATTATTCCAAACAGTCACTGATTGTTGGAAGGGATCTTGTAGGTCATCTAGGCCAACCCCCTACTCAATGCAGGATCTGCAATGCAGGATGCAGCTACAGCAGGAGTCAGCAACTTGTGGCCCTCCAGATGCTTTGGCCTACAACTCCCATCAGCCCTAGCCAGCATAAGCAAAGGTGAGAGATCATGAGAGTTGTAGGCCAAAACCTATGAAGGGCCACAAGCTGGCCACCCCTGAGCTACAGCATCTCTGACAGATGGTTGTCCAGCCTCTGCTTAAATACCTCAGCGAAGGAGAACCCACCACCTCCCAAGGCAGTCTGTTCCACTGCCAAACAGCTCTCACTGTTAAGAAGTTTCTGCTAATGTTTAGCCAAAACCGGCTTCCCTGCAACAAAGAACAAGTCTGCTCCATCTTCTGCATGACAACCTTTCAGAGAGTTGAAGGCTGCTATCATGTCTCCCCTTAGTCTTCTCTTCACCTTTCTTATTGATCATTGGATTTTGTGACATAGAGAGTTTCTTTTGGCCTGAGTCCAGCACACTTGCTCAGAAAGCCCTAACCCTGAAATAGCACCAGCTGGATCCTCTGTAGCAGTGCTGCTTGTGATGTGGAGAGACTGAGACATCGATACACGTGGACTGCCCATCCAACGTCTAGCACTGATTCTGCCAGCCCCTCTTCCTGCACTGGTCACAGAGCTCCAAGGAGATGGAGTGGAGAAAGAGCCGGGCAGTTATTATCTTGAATCCCTTGGCCAAATTTAAACTCCTCTACTCTACTGTGACAAGAAGTTTGAATCCTACTAATTCTCCCCTTGAAGCAGTACGGTGGGCCACCATGACTCATATACAAAGCAAGAGCTGCACTCAAGGGTATGATAAATTATCACGCTCCAGTCGATTCCCTTTTACAGCCCCAACAAGGATCTATACAGGATACTTCATTAGCCGCCTGCAGACTTTTCCACTGGGCAGTGATGTCATGGAGCCAGCCAGGGCTCGCAGGGACACAGTACCAACACCTTCCTTCCTTTGATTTGTACCCTGCCTTTCTGCCAAGAAAAATGGCACTCAAGGCGGCTTTTTGGTTAGCAAGGATGCTGACATCATCTGCCACCACCACACCCTCCAGTTCCCTCTGAGCTTAGATGCAATCCTCACAGTAGCTGGGGAGCAGGGAATGAATTTTCTTAGGAACAATGTATAGTTCTGAGCTATCCCTGTTGTAATGCAAAGTATTTTGGGGTGGCCTGAATGCGTAATTAAGACCCAATCTACAAAAGACCTGCTCCTGGTAGAGATGAAAACTGCTAGAATTGGTTTGTTGATATGGATCAACACAGCTGCCTGCATTTTTGGCCTCTCCTTTGGGGCATGGCTGTGGTGACTGTCATGATGAGTGCCTATGCTTCAAAATTTACCACTACACTGCCGCTGCAGGGCATCTCTGTTTTTTCCTAAGCAAAATAAGGTGCTCCCTCCATAGTTTTACCTCTTTGGGCTCCAGCTGCAGAGCTGTTTTCAGCTGATTGCGAAGGGAGCACAGCTGCTTCTTCTCCTCCTCCTGCTTTGCCTTCATCTGAAAGGCATCACATCAAACATTCTATCAAGCGAAGGAGTGCTTTCACGCCTGCTGTTACATCCCTCCTGGTTTGCATTTTACACTTAAGAGCTTCCTATGTCTACCATTTGAACACAAGCTTGCACATTCTCTACCACGGTTCCCTGCCCCCCAATTTTCCCACTCACTCCTACATTGTGGCCACATTTGCATGTCACATTAATCCATGCTGTAGTGTGATATGCACACGATCCTCCCTCCCCTTCCTGTGCAGCCAGGAGGAAGAGCTTGGAAGCTTTTGCTTACATATTGTCTGGAGTGACGAACTGGTGGTTAGCATTAACGATTCTCAGTCACTCTCAAACAAGCCAACTTCAAAACATGGTTTCTGAAGCTGGCTTGTTTAAACTAACCATAGTTAATATTAACCACAATTCTGGATCTAGACAGCATAGCAAACTGTGGTTAGCTAAAAACAGAAGTGAAAGCTTCCTAATGCCTCTAGGCTGCTTGAGAGGAGGAGGGAGGAGTATATCAGCCCAGGACTCACTGCGGCTTGTTGCTTGTGCATGTCATGCCACATCATTTATTTATTTATTTATTTGTTTTATTATATTTATACCCTGCCTTTTTTCCTGAAAGGAACCCAAGGCGGCTTACATAGTCCTCCTCCTCGTCTCCGTTTTATCCTCACAACAACCCTGTGAGGTAGGTTAGGCTGAGAGTCAGTGACTGGCCCAAAGTCAGTGAGTTTCATGGCTGAATGGGGACTAAAACCCGGATCTCCCGAGTCCCAGTCCAACACCCTCACCACCACTACACCACACTGGCTCTCATCATGGTTTAGTACGATGCATGAATGCAGCCTGTGAATTGGACAAAGCATACTCACACTCTGAAGCTCAGGAGTAAGATTTTCTAT
Source organism: Shinisaurus crocodilurus (assembly GCA_021292165.1). Taxonomy (NCBI): domain Eukaryota; kingdom Metazoa; phylum Chordata; class Lepidosauria; order Squamata; family Shinisauridae; genus Shinisaurus; species Shinisaurus crocodilurus. The sequence goes on from CM037877.1 coordinate 225,629,970, forward strand.
AAACTGTTTGTGCTTCTCTGTTGCCTTTAAACATGTCTGGAAAAAACTAACAGAAAAATACTGTGGAACAAAAGCAGAAAATAATATCCCTAGTTCAGACATAAGCTTTCCTGAGTTTTGAGACCTTCATACTTCATGATGGCCACTGGCCTAGAAGGTTATGGCTGAAAGCAGTGTTTCTTTGTTCAGAGACAGTCTACCTCTGAGAGCGATGGGGAAATGTGAGGATAGCTGTTGCCTTGCTTGTGAGCTTCCTTTAGGCAGCTTTAGTTATTAGCAACAGTTGCAGGTAGAAGCCTAACCTACACATGCAACAGAATGTGCCATTTCAAACTGCAAATAGGAAATCACACTACTGAATGGTCCCCTATGTTGAAAATATATTACATAGCAGACAAAAGGTTGGGATAGACCCTCACCCCCTAATGTGCTTGTTTTCTATTTGAAGGAAGTTTTCTTTTTTCATGTTGGGGATTATTCAAATGTAGTATCCCCCACATCAGTGGCGTAGCGTGGGTTGTCAGCACCCGGGGCAAGGCAAGTAATTTGCGCCCCCTAACCCGTGGATTTTAGCACTCGAGTCTCTTCCACTAGATTAGTTAAAGAAACCCTGATCCGTGCTCTTTAGCGGGCAGAGACGGTCTCCTTCATTAACATGAAAGCCTCTCAGAAGGCACCTCCACTACCTTACACGCTATGATTTGTTTTACATTTTTATGTATTTATTTATTGCATTTATATCCCGCCTTTTTTCCTGCAAGGAACCCCAGGCGGTTTACATAATAATCCTCCTCTCCATGTTATCCTCACAACAACCCTGTGAGGTAGGTTAGGCTGGGAGTCAGTGACTGGCTCGAAGTCACCCAGTGAGCTTTATGGCAGAGTGAGTGGGGACTAGAACCCGGATCTCCCGAGTCCCAGTCCAACACTCTAACCGTTATGCAACCCTAGCTCCTCTGAGCATCGAAGAGGTTAAACAGTTGCTGCTGAATCAGTTACAAAATTCAAACGAGAAACTCACAAAAACAGTAGCAACCCATTGAAATCAATGGCATGCTTTCGTTTTGTTCCGTGTTAATTTATTCTAGAGGAACCGCTGCCTCCGCCTGCAGATCTGTACTCACAATCACCAAATCCGAATTGCAATCTCCACTTAGTCCCTATACACGCGTTTACCCAGATCTGCCTCTTTGCTCTTCCTTCCACCCCACGAAGGGGCGTTTAAAAAGTGTTGAATACCATCTTGAGAATTCAAACGGTTAGAGACAAAAACAACCAAGAGTCCTGTGGCACCTTAAAGGCTAACCCATTTATTATGGCATAAGCTTAAAGTCCATATCATCAGATGCATGAAAAGTTATCCTGACTTACCCTGAGCTGCAGGTAAATGTTTAAAGTTGTTCCATTTGTTTGTTTGTTTTTAAAGTTTTGAATTTGTTTCCAAAGTTTTCAGACTGGTTTTTAATGGGCCAAGGCGGCTCCCCGCCATTTGTGCTGGCTCGCCCATCATGTGCCCCTTCTTAAGAACACGTCGCTCAGGCTGCACATCCCGGGCTATGCACATACTTTGGGCGCGATCCAGTGGGACTTTACTCGCGAGTAAACGTGCGTAGGGTTGAACTACTGGTCCCCTTGCTTACAATTAGCAGGGAGCTCGGCGAAACTTCCTTCGGGAGTGCCAGACTTTGAAATCTCCCTCCCGCCCCCCCCCAGCCCGTTTTGTTTTGTTTTTGTTTTTCCTGCCGCTCTGATCTCTGAAGTGTTACTAATGGCACCTCCTGGATCTCTGCCTTGACGGAGGCAACAGCCAATCAGTAGCCAAAAGGAGCCGTGTATACAGCAGAATGTCCCCTTGGGAGCCGCTGCACTGTCCCTCCCCCAGATAGTCCCTCGCTCTCTCTTCGCACCCACCGCACCGCACGCCTGGCACCCCCCCCTCCACAGTGGGCGGCGACCCGGCGGCTCGGATCGGATTCGCACAGCCAGCACTGCAGAGAGAGTGAGTGAGCCAGGCAGGGGCAGAGAGCTGCGAGTGCGAGCGCGCCCCCCAGAAGTTGCGCCCGGTGCGGCCGGCCCCCCCTGCACCCCCCACACTACGCCTCTGCCCCACATGCATTATGAAGTGGCACAATGCATTCTACCTCCTTATTCTGCAGCTTGTGGAGATCCACACAGAGTGTTTGGCTAAACTGGACCTTTGATTTGACTTGCATTACAATGCTATGCTATTTTTCAGGTTTTGATAATCTGTTCCCTCGAGTGCTGTGGTCTAAAGTAAGGGACAGTCATTCTTTTAGAGAGGCTAGAATGTTCTGGAATAGAAATTCCCTGCAGGCTTGTACAGATAGTAAGTATTCATGCCAGCCTAATCGAGATGGACGGAAGGAAGCCTTGTGGGGGAAAATAATATTCAAGCCTTAAAAGAAAAAAAGGATGTGTACTACAGAGGGAGATTACAGAGAACTTTGGCTATTGGGCAGTGTAGAAATGTAATAAATAAATACACAACATGTACTTCAAATGAAAATAAATAAATTAATACCATAAAGTACTATAAAAGCTTATCCCACAATAAATGTATGATGCTCAGGACTCTCTGTTTTAAATAAAGTTGTGAGGAATGAGAATATAGGAAACTGACTGCACTTACTTGAACTGGGAGTTGCAGTGATTGATGTTGTTCTGCAGCAAGTCAACTCCTTTTTTGGTTTTAATCTCATTCACTTTAATTAGATACTAGAGAGAAAGGTTACACAGTTGCTGAGTTATGCTTTTGTTTGTTTGCTTATCCCTCCTCTGCTCTTGCCTACTGAATAATGTTCTGCAGTGATTAATTTATTGTTTATGTATGAATCTTCTCCCAAATTATGCACCTAATTAGGACATGGCATACATTTTCTTTTGTAAACCAACTGTAAGCAGTTGTTCTTAGAAGATAACACAATCCTTTTATTTAGATAACTTAAATCTATTTTACATTTTTGTCTTTCATATCCTAATAAATGCATATATTACACATTTTTACATTGATTCTTAATTTATTCTTGACTAAAATGAACTAATCCTTATTTTTCCAATTTCTAGTATTCTTTTCTAATAACTAGCAGCAAACACATTTAATTGCTACTGGTGAGCATGATATTAAGGTACCTCTGAGACCTGCATAACCACATTGCATTTCATAAGCACAATACCAAAACATGCATGATCTGATGGAAGTATTGCATTTTCCTCAGGTACAAAACTTTATGCTTTAAGTACTGGGAAAATGTGATATCCCAGCAACAGAGGCACAATCTTCTAGATGACATATAAACAAATTAGAAACAAATATTTTTTGCATAAAAAACTTATAGGGTGGGGTCATGACATGCCCCTCCATGAACTGAAGGGCTCTTTGCATTGCAGTAACAGAGCAGTTAATGCAGGTGCACAAATTTCCCCTCTATTTACTTCCCCAGTCCAAAAAATTGTGCAAATATTCCAGATGGTTTAAAAAAAAAAACACACCTTAGAGGGTGGCAGAACAGGATGGAGCAAAGGGGGCCCCATTCACTCCATCCCATGCAGCCACCTTCTCAGGTTTTTTTAAAAAAACTGTCAGGGAACTGCAGTAACTGCAGCAGTAACCGCTCCGAAAAGTGGGGGAGTTAATATCTCCCCTTTCTGGAGTAGCTGCAGACTTAAGGAAGTGTTGAAAAGGGGGAGGGGCACTGAGGGGTGTCAATTTATTTAACACTTAAACTGAGAGGATCACATTGCCAAGGAGGAGATATCCCCCCCTCCTTTGGTGCACTTACTCCTTTGGTTCCCCTCCCCCAATTTTTTATGCTTCTAAATTATGCTACCAGGTCCCTCCTTTCTCTTAATATTATTTCTCCCCCATTCCTTCACAATTGTATGCAAATTAGCCTATATGCAACCTCACCTTGTCAATTTCCTTGTATATTACCTACTCCAATTAACTGCTCCCTTTGACCGCTGAAACATACATGGAAATTGACCAGGCAGACTGACAAAATAATAATAATAACAACAACAACAACAACAATTACAACCACAATTGCTAATTTTGAGGCACTGAACCCACCCCCCAAAAAACTGGGGAACGAGCGATGGTCCTTCCAAAGTGCCATTTCAGCATCAGTGGAAGGGCATCACTGGAGAGATTGAGCAGCACAGGCTTTTTGCTGCTCTTGCCAAATGGCTCTATAGCTGATTGCAGCAACACATTATAAAATCGGTCTCCCGGGTTCAGATGACATGACAACCCGCCATGCGGACAAACAACCCTACAACAAGCCACGGGTTCTCTGCATGGCTGGTTCACAAAAAATTAGCCACCCCATGGAAAACACTCCAGGTTTGGACAACATGACAACTAGCCACAGCTGGCTGCCCATGGTAGGTTGTCATGTTGTACGAACCCAGTCATTCTGTTCTGGGGTCACCCAAACCTCCAAAGCAACTTGTCAGAGGGCTGCAGCAGGAAGGAGGAAACTACAAAAAAAATCCCACTTCACTCCTTTCCTCCAGTTCTAACACTAGGGTGGCCACTAATGAATTGCTAAAAAAAGGGGGAATACATCACTAAAAAAGAGGACTAAAGAAGACAGCAATTTGCATAACATTGGCATATCCTAATTTATATGTATAGATGCAAATTTAGAAATTATTATAATAGAAATAGAAATATAATACATCTCACCATAGTGTGAAAGACTGTAACCAGGTGACCTGTCTGCCTGCCTGTTCAGTCTGATGGGCCATAGTTCTTATGGTTCTTTAACTTTAAACTGGAATTGGACAGGGCAGGCTTTCAAACAGAGGACACCTTCAAATAAAGGACTGTTCTCTGTAACAGAGGACACATGGCCACGCTAGGGCTGGCCAATGACATTTTGCTGCCCAAGATGTCTCCCCATTCCACAGACAGAAGCTGATCAGACTGGTATGTGAATCTTATTTCAACGGGACAGTGTCCTGAGGGAAGCACGCTAGCTTAGCAGGCACAGGGTAGGCTGCTTGGTCTACACAGGTCTGTCCTCCAGCATTTTGCCACTGCTCCCCACTCCTCCATTGCCACCACTTGAGGCAGCAACCTCACTCTGCCTAATGTTAGGCCCCGGCCTAGCTTTGCTCAAGTCTGTATCCAACCCATTGTGTACAAATGACCTCCATGACAACCCCAGGAACCAACACCTGCTTGCACAGCAGGGGGGAAAATCTAGGTTGGGCATGATATCATATAAGAAACATGGTTTCCTTCCACTAAGTACTGGGAGCAAGACTCTTTATAGGGAAGTCCTTTGAATCCTCTTGGCTTACAGGTGCCTCGCTTGTGAACTGGAATTAGGAGGTGCTTCTTTTTTCTTACATGAGACAAGTTACTTCTGCAGCTTTTAGAAATAGATATGGATCTCTCTTCCATATGGGGAAGTAGGCTGCTTGTATACCATCTTGTGTAACCAACCATGCAGCTTTCTCAGTGTGATATCCACACTGGAAATCTCCATGTGGAAAGAAGCACTTATCCATCTGCCTCACCTCACACATGTGTAACTGGAACATCCTTCGTTCTTTTTCCATCTCCTCAGCAATCTCCCCTCCCACAACTTCTGTTCGCACCATTCCATACTGTTTCGCCAGCTCCCGCTTTTCTTTCTCTATCTTTGTGCTCAAATAGAGAAAAAAGACAGACAGGTGTTTGTTAATGGCTGTGTCTGTGTGCAAGACAGACAGGTGTTCATTAATGGCTGTATTCTACTAGGAACAACTCAAAGGAAAGCTGTCATACGCTAGCATAATAGGAAAGAGAATATTATCACCAGCAGGTCAACTTACAGTTTGCTGTCATAGTCTTTCCAGGCTTTCTCAAAAGGCTTTTTAAAGTCCTATGAAGAGACAAACAATGCTTAATACATCCCATATTTGTTCTTTATTTCGTCTTTCCTGTTCTGGCACTTTGAGGACTCCTCACATTTCCTATACATTGCTAAATTGTTCCATGACCAGCAGTCTGTTGTCTCAGTTCCCACGCTCTGGAACAGTCTCCCACGTGTGATTCGAGAGCCAGAAACTGTGGTGAGCTTCAAACACCTCTTGAAAATGCATTTGTTCACTCAGGCTTTCCCTGACTTGTAACCGATCATGACACTGCTCTGTTTTACTGTTTTGTTATAATGTTTTATGGTATTTATTGTTTTATACTGTTTTTATATTGATTTTTATCCTGTATTGTATGTCCTTTTATGGAAAACTACTTGGAAATCCTGGGATGTCAAGCCATATAGAAGCAGCTTAAATAAATAACTAATAATATAAATATATGGGGGGAAAGGATACCTATATTTTCCCTGTTATTTTCATGTTTTTTATAGTACACTTTAAGATTTGTTCCAGAATTTCAGTTTAGCATATGCTTTGTGTGTGTTTTCAATTTCTTTTTTAAAATCTGGTTCTTTTTTTCTCCACTTACACCAGCCCCACTGATGCATTGTGAGAAGGTACAGTTATGCTTTCTAAACTACAGAAAAAGTGATTTTCCTAGGGAATATTCTTGGGGAAAGGGACTGTTCCAAGAACAAGTATGCAATTCCTATCATAATCTCATCATATCATATTGTTGTATTGTTTTTATGGTCTTTTTGTAAATTGCCTCGAGCACTCAGAGTGGAGGACTAATTAAAAATCATCATCATTATTTATTTAGTTATCTGTTTATTTCTGGCATTGTCCCAGAGAGGCTAAGAGCTTTATTTTTCACTTTGCATTCTCTGGACAGCTGTCAAAAGGCAAGCTGTCAAAAGAAACCAAAGCCACATATGCATATGTCCCCGCATGCATATGTCCCTGTAAAAAAAAAAAAAAAAAAAAAACATACACAAAACCTAAATAGCCCTGTCAAAAAAAAACCTTTTAAAACAAACCGGAGTTTTGACAGCTAGCTGTTTTCCTGGGCACCTAGAATCTCAAGAAAGTGTGGGAAAGTGTGAAGGAACCTGACAAAAATAAAACGTAGAGGACCTCACTGCGAAGGGGGCGATCCACTGGCCACCCCCTTTTGTGAGCAAAGATCACTCATGGCTTTTGTTTCTCTTGACAGCTTGCCTTTTGACAGCTGTCAAGAGAAAGCAACGTGAAAAATAGAGCTCTTTGCAGCCTCTCTGGGTCAATGCCCATCTGCACTTTGACAGCAGACACGCACACCCAGACATTAGGCAAGGCTTACCATTTTGGACACTCACAAGTGTGCATGTGCACACTTATGCAAGTCCGACTACAAAATTAATTTTAAAAAATGTTCAAAAACATTTGCCCAAATTTCTTGTGCTAATTTTTTTTTAAGGGGTGATGAACCAGTGACAGCCCCTCCAATGTGCTGCTTGGGTACTTTGAAGGCGCTGTCACTAGCTGTCAAATTGGATATCACAAAAAGCGATCTCGGGGGGGGAGAAAAAAGCCATAACAAGTAAAAAAGGGCTCGCAATCATGGCAGGGGCACTGACTCAGTGACGGACACTCCACCATGCCACTTGGACATCGGTGGGGCAGCTGGCACCGGTGGTGACCCTGGCTAGCTCAGCGAGAGAGACAAGGGGTTTTTTTTGTCGCTCTTGCTGAGTGGCTTGCTAGTCACTTCCCGCAATGGGGCCGGTGGCCCGGGTTCAGGCAACACGACAACTGCAACAACCCCAACAATAAGCCATGGGTTGTTGGGGTGGCTTGTTGCCCTCAAACAAACCACCCGGTGGGAATAGGTTCAGGTTCACATGACATGACAATCCACCGTGGCTTGTCACCCATGATGGGTTGTTGTGTCGTGCGAACCCAATCTGAGAGTTTATTATCTTGAAAGTAGAAGTAAAGTATCCCAGCCAGTTTCACAGTAACCACTAAAGAGAGAAATAGAACATTTTTGGCATTTACTTACCCCTTTGAAATCTCCCTTGATCAGTGTGTCCAGGGAAAAGTTAATGTTGTGATACAGGCTCAGCAACTACAAAGAAAATAGTTCACTTTGAAGCACCACGGGCTGCTTCATATTGTTGAGCATGAGTAGAATAAAGGTCAGGACATGTTTTTCAGGATGGGTTTCATTCAGAGGAGAGAATAAATACTGGAGATTTAAGCCTTTTTTGTAATCACCTATATTAAAATATACAGGGTGTTTCCAGACGAATGACTCCTACTGCTACCAGTCAAAAGGCATTGTGCAACTGTTTCGTCTTTCCCTCTTTAACAGCAGCAGCAGCAGCAACAGGAGAAACAGTGGAAAAACATGGGAGGGTTACAAGCTTGTGGAAGCTTGTGGCCTGTGGCTTATGCTGGCTCAGCTTGTCTGAGTGTGGAAAGCTAAGCAGGGTCAGGTCAGGCCTGGTTATTACTTGGATGGGAGACCCCTCCTCTAGTTTCCTGCATTGAGCAGGGGGTTGGACTCGATAGCCTTGTAGGCTCCTTCCAACTTTATGATCTATGAAATCTATGAAATGGAAGATGACATTGTCTGGAAACCCACCCACCCCTACAATTCTGTGAATGAGGCAGGGCGATTGCACAATAAACGCCTCGTCTGGAAACACCTACAAATTCAGCAGGCATTGTGGGATTACAGAAGCAAGCACACAGGCAGGCAATACCAGTCCCAAAGCAACATTACCATAGTACCCTGAAATCCTAAACTCTAGCAAAACCTAAACATGCTCCTTTAGAGATCTCCTGTTTCAGACTGGCCAAACCAGTTTCAGTTAAGTAAAACCAGAAGCCCTTTGATATTAGGGGTATTGACACGGGACACCACATATCCTATAGCTTAGTCTATTTGATATAGCAAAACATTGCAGAAATCAAGTGATCTGTGGCATATAAAATTGCCGTAGTAAATAAATAAAAATAGAATGTACTCGAAGAGCAACTAGTCCAATCCTTTGCTAGATCATCTACCTCCCACCCACAGTCCAACCTATTCAGTCAAAACCACTGTGCTCCACAGGCTGAATGCTGCATGCAGAGATAGTGCTGCGAGGCAATCCGCATTCTGCAGAGAAGGCAACACAACCGAGTCTCTAGCCATTCTAGCCTCTCCATCCTCAGATATGGTAATGTGCAAAAACTATCTGCTGAATCACCCTAACTCTGTGCCACACACCCAGTATCCTGTTTATAATTGTCACAATCATCTCTACAGCTCCAGAGGGGGTGGTGGTGGAGATCCCAAGACCATGGGAGAAGGGAGGACCTTCCTCATCTAACTGCGTAACACATCCTTCCATAATCTGGTGCCCTCGAGATGTGTTGGACTACAACTCCCATCATCCCCCAGCCAGATGGATGTTGTAGTCCAACACATCTCGAGAGCACCAGGTTGGGGAAGGCCGGTGTAACAGTTAATGCATCAGAATGCTCTGCTTCCCCCTCTGATGGTCAGACCCATGAAGCTCATTCCTGTTTCCCACATCCCCTTTTCACAAGATAAAGTAATTATGAGATTATCAAACCATGTGAATTTCATGTGCCTCCATGTGGTGAAGTTATTCACATGCCACAGATATGCTTATTCATTTCAAAGCATTCCCTGTGGTGTCAGTAACACAAGCTGTTAATCCTGTTCACAAGGAATGTTCACCCTATGAAACTCCTGAGATAAAAAATAACACCAATTGGAGGCTCTGCCCCAGAGAGGAGTAGGAGTAGGAGTAGCTGAACCTTGGCTTTGGAACACTCTCCCAACAGCCACTCACCTAGAGCTGGTGCTACTGAATTTTAGGTGCCAGATCAAGACCTTCCCATTTAACCAAGCTTTTAATTAACTGTGTTTTTAACTGAGTATAACCTCTGTTTTCACCTCTGTTGTGAGATTTGCGGTGCTGTTTTATCCTGATGTCTTATTGTTTTTGTGCTTTTAGGAATTGATGTTTTTATTGTAAGCCACCTTGGAAATCAAATCTTAAATTGAAAGGTGGGGAAATAAATATTCAAAATAAAGTAAAATAAATGCACGTAAAATAATTACATGATGTCAAACGGGAATAGGGGTAGGAATTGGTTAGCAACCATATTGCACACCTAAATTCCTTTAGATAAGTGAAAAGGAAATCTTTTGGAACTTTCCCAGGACCTTTACTCTTCCCCTGGATATGCCACACACCCCATATTTTTCAGACAAATACGTGGGTGACGGAAAACAGTTTTATACCAGGTTCTTGACAGCTTCTAGCAGCTCCTGGGAAAATGAAGCAAAGGTGTTAAAGGCTTCAGCCAACTTCTGCTCTCCGTTGTTGTCATAGTTTCCTGAAAACTTCTCTTGGGAAGCAATATGAGCTTCTAAATGGCTAATGAGATCTATAGAAACAGAATGTTGTTTACATGTTAATGTACATCTCTTTCTGAGACAAAGAAAAATATGCCCTCAAATTGTAAATCAGTGAGCTGTTAGGCTGAAAATTAAATCTTATATGTCTACTCAGTTCAATGGGATTTACTCACAGGTAAGTGTGCATAAGATTGCAGCTTAAATGTGCTTCAGAAATATAAAAAGATCCAGTATAGAGCACACAATTCAGGATGGGTTTCTTCCTTGTTTGTTTCCAAGGCACTCTGTTCATATCATTGTAAATAAACATCCCAAAACCCATAGTAGGGCAATATCTTAATTAGGCCAACAAAAATGTCACAAATAGTGAGCAAATTCTGAATTCTCCAGAACTCTTTATCGGGCTAAATGTTAAACAAAGTGTGTGTGCGTTTGTTTAACATTTAGCCTGATAAAGAGTTTAACATTTAGCCCGATAAAGAGTTCTGGAGAACTCAAAAGTTTGCTTACTATTTTGATTTATTGGTTGGCCTAATAATGTTATTGCCCTTTATGGGTATGGGATTTACTTTTCTTGTGGGCCAACACGTTTGCCTTTGCATTTAGCGTAAACAAACAGTTATTATCAACATACTTCTTACCAAGTTTCCACATGAAACTAAACTCAGTAGTGCTGTCTGTCCCTGGATTTCTCATTGCTCAGGGAAGTGGGGTATATAGGAAGCTACTTTATACTGAGTGAGACCATTGGTCCATCAAGCTCAGTATCGTCTATGCTGACTGGCAGCACCTCTCCAAAATTTCAGACAGGAGCCTTTCTTCACCTTCCCTGGAAAAGCCACAGAATGAACCTGGGACCTTCAGCTTACAAAGCATGTGCTCAATCACTCTTACCAAACGAGTAACAGTTTGGTAAAATGAAGAGTATTTATCAGGCACAATTTACACGTGTGTTTAGGGATGTGCAGTACTGGAAAATTCATTCCGTTTGAGTTCGACAGACTTTTGCAACCCATTTCCAACCAGATGGCCAAAAATGGGCTGAGTTGGGAGGTGGGGGTTCGGCTTCCAGAAAATTACTTGAAATATTTGCGCAAATCTGGAGCCAAGAACGGTGTCTCTCTAGCACAATTTGTGCAAATCGCGATTTGTGCAAATAGGGGCTGACTCATGAGATTCAAGTTGTTGTTCTTGTTGCTGTTCTTGTTATTCTTGTTGTAGCATTTAACATGAGAAGTCTAGAAGCATCCTCCTCTCACTGCATATGCATACACTCCACCTTGGCCACCTTGAATATTCTGGCAGTTAATTTCAGATCTGTGCAAAATTCAGGCCTCTGCTCTGCAATTTGAGCAAATTTATGCAATTTGTGCAAATTTGTGGCGGAGGCCGGAATTTTGCACATATTTCCCCGGCTTTAAAAAAAGAAGCAAATTGTGGCCCGCTTTAAATATAGAAGTCCATATGCTGGCTCGACTCACATCAGATTATGCTGGCGTCAGCATAGGGTTGATGGAATCGAGTTGAGAAAATCTGTCATATTTTCATCCCTATAAAATAAATCGGATCCCTTACACATCTCTGTGTGTGGTTTAAAAGGTTGGCTAGTATGGCTCGCTTTAAGGAATACCCTACATGAGCCTTCCCCAGCATGTTCTCCAAATGAGCTGGACTGCAACTCCCACCATCCCCAGCCATCACGGCCTGACCTTACTGGATAGGGATGGTGGAAGTTGTAGTCCAGCATATTTGGAGGGCACCACATTGGGGAAGGGTGCCCTACACAGTATGCCTTCCAGTGAGTGACATTTTTAGAAATGTGGACACACAGAGAAAGCACATGTATAAAAGCAACTCATGTCTTTTCAAGATTCCCGTCTCCTCTGGTCAACCACATCCAGTGTTGCCTAGATTCAGGCTGCAGTCCTATACACACTTATGTGATAGTATGTCTCATTTAACATAATGGGATTAACTTCTGAGCAGACATATGGGATTGAGCTATCTGACTTTGGGAGGGCTCCTATATCTTTAAGAATTGAGAAAGAGCCACTGTGTGAAATTCGTCCTTCTAAGCATCACTTAGAGCAGGGCTCTCCAACCTGGGGTCCCCAGATGTTGCTGGCCTACAGCTCCCGGCATACCCAGCCAGCATGGCTAATGGCAAGGGATTCTGGGAGTTGTAGTCCAGCAACATATGGGGACCCAAGGTTGGAGAGCCCTGGCTTAGAGGTACAGAAAACCTTTCAAGTCTTCTCAGTCCACCACCCGATACCACATCCCCCTTTTTTGTTATAATCAGTTGTGCTCTAACCTTGTCCAGTCGTGTGCTCTGCTTTCACTGCTTTCCTCATTTTTTGTAGAACGGTTCGATCTAAATCCAAGGCCTAAAAGCATTAAAACAAAACAAAACAAAAGAAGAGGTCCTAAGCATGTGCTCTGCTTCTCAACACCCAGCCAAAAATAAAAGAAAATAAATTTTGCTTAACATCTAGACTGAACTTTGAGTTCTGCATAGCTCAAAGTTGGTCCTAACAAAGGTATTAGTTTTTTGGGGGAAATGTCTAATGGACGTATGATTTTTACGCATTGTTCTGTAATCTTCTAATGACAATATAGGTCATGGTGTGTGATGTGCTTCCTTGGGCTCCTTCACTCCAAGCAAGAGGAGTGAGATGGCTGCAGGGTGTTTGAATTGCAATTAGCTCATAGAACAGTGTTCTCCAACCTTGGGTCCCCATATGTTTTTGGCCTAAAATTCCCAGCATGCCCCAGCCAGCTGGCTGGGGCATGCTGGGAATTGTAGGCCAAAAACATATGGGGAGCCAAGGTTGGAGAACACTGTCATAGAATAATACTTCTGGAGTATATTAAGGATCTGGTGGTAAGAGATTATATTGTGATGGTTATCTGTATGTTAATTACATCATGGATTATGCTGGCAAAAGCTTAGAAAACATCCTATAGACCAACAGCTGATGAATGGAAAAAGATGATCTGGACTATTATGGTTATGAATAAAATCACCAACTGTAATGGGATGGGAAGATAAACTCAGCACAGATTTTTCAAACACATTGGATGACTTTTATTAATTACTAGAATCAATGTAGACCAGGTGAACTGGAAACAGTGGATATCTTAAATATTATATAGTCTTTATCCGTTAAATATTGGAAAGAAAGGTGGATTGTATGTTACTTTTGACTGTGTGGAAATTGTTAGATATGTTCACCACTTACGGATTATTTTATATAGCAGTATATACCTTTGTATAAATAGGTATGGATATAAATATATAGACTGATAACCTATCCAGGTTAAGGAGTAGAATGCACTTTGGGGTCATACCACACATCATTGAGGTAACCATATTTTTCACCACTGGGGTGAATAGCAGTGTCTGGGATGTGTGATTTAAGGTGCAATCCTATGCATGTTTAGACAGAAAAAAGGCCTGCAACTCCCAGCATGCCCTAGCCAGCATGGCTGGCTGGGGCATGCTAGGAGTTGTAGGCCTTTTTTTTCTGTCTAAACATGCATAGGCTTGTGCCCTTAGACTGGGAAAATAGCATGGAGGAGAAGACTTAAATACCCCTCTCCCAGCACCACTTCCCCAATCAAATTCAGAGACCCACTGCGGCTGCTTTTAAGTAAATATCAAGACATCAAGAGATAAGATCGTGGGCCTCCTGCATCGCTTGGCTCACAGGGAGCATCTGCCAAGTAGCTTCCCTGAATGATCCGTCTATGCTTTAGTAGTTTTTCATGAGAAATATGGGGAAAGGAAGCCGTCTCAAGCTCTGTCAGTTCACACCACCACATTCCATAAAGCACATGATCACACTGGGTATGCTTCCTGGGGCATGTTTAGCAATTGCCCAGCGATGTAACTGAGTAGATTAAGTGCTGGGACACCGTGATACACTCCACACACACACAAGCTGCTTTTCAAGTTTGCCTCTATGTTGAACGGTCTTCTCCAGAAGACTAGAGGGGGCAAACTGTCCATTTGATTATTTAAATGAAAACCTTACAGCATGCATCAGCGCCTGTGTGCAACATGCCCTTTGGCAATAAGTAAATTCCCTCTCCACGGAATAGAAGCAGCTTCAGCAATGGCAAGGGAGAGGGTAGATGGGTGAAATTCAGGAGCGTTGGGGGGGGGGTGTTGAAAAGGGAACCTGAGCTGCTCCAGGAGCATGGCAAGTATAGTTTTAACATGGGCATTTCTTCTATAGGGAGCCCAAAGCTTACAGAAGCCTTCCCCAACCTGGTACCCTCTAGAAGTTTTGGACCAACTCCCATCGGACCCAGCCCAGAATAGCCAATAGTCAAGAAAGCTAGACATTGCCATCCAAAACATCTGGAGGGCACCAGGTTCGGGAAGGGTAGCCTCCACTAACCCTGGGGAGACAGGTGGTGATCTCCACTGAGGGCTTTCAATTTTCCTCCCTGACAAAGAATAGGGCTAGCACTAGACTAGTATTAGAAACAACCACAAATGTGTTGCTGTTGTCTGGAAACACCGCAAGGTTCCTAAATCTTTTTCAGGTTACTGCAGCACTTTCCATGATACTGTTATTAAGGTTGATCCCTCTACTTTCTGGTTTTCTGGCAGTATTAAAAAACAAAAACATGTTGGGTAATCTTCACATATCAAGTTGTTTCAATAGGTCCTACTGCATTATCCTTACTTGCCAGTCTGAACGTGCTCTCTTCAAGTTCCAGATAATGCTTCAACTGTTACTGCCTCTTACACTTGCTGTTTGCATTCATGGAACATTTCCGTTTCCTGTGTTACAAGCTTTGCTGTTTTAGTATAGAAACTATTAATATTTCTGAATGGTTTCCTGTTTCTAGCTTTAATTTTATTTTTACATCCTGCCCTGAGGGACTTTTACTATATTATAGGGTCTGTTAAACTGTATGGTACGAAGCTTGATCAGGCACATCCTGGCTTCCGCATTCATCTTCACAGTAACTGGGTTTGCACAATCACAGAAAGAAAATAAGCCACGGTGGCTTATGTTCCCTTCCCATGCGTGCTTGTTAAGAGACACCTAATTAGCATAATTACCCTGCTGGGCATGGGTTGTTATGATGTCCAAACCTGGCGAGGGTAGATGGCTAGGGTGCAACCCTAGAACAAGCCATGGGTTTCAGGGTGGTTTGTAAACCACTCCAGCCATGCACCCTCACCGGGTTTGGACGTCATGACAACCCACACCCGGCAAGGGTAATTATGCTGATTAGGGAGGAAAAATAAGCCACCTTGGCTGATTTTCCCTCCATGATCATGTGAACCCGCCCAGCGAGTCCAGTATTTGAACATTTGGAAACCAAAGACATGCAACAGATTTCAAAAGAGGAAATTAGAAGGTGGGAAGCAAAGAAGCGCTTTAATGATACAGTCAGAGGAAAATCAGGTTATGCCTCCAACTGTCCTGCAAAGACAGCTGGAAGACATTTTTCACTTTGAACGAGTGCCCTATAGTGATGCATCAAGAACTATTCAGCTTAGTATCAGAGCAAAACAAATGGACACATCACACAAATAACAGTGTCCTCCCCCCCCCCCAGTGCTGACAGTGCAATCCTGTACAAGCTTTCTCAGAAGTCCACCAGGAGAGCACCATGTTGGGAAAGTCTGCTTTAGTAGATGGCCTAGGAAGAAGCCATTGAATGAGGCTTCTTCCCAGATAAGTGGGTATAGGATTGTATCCTTAAACTTTCCCACCAGGCCATCTACTAAAGCAGACTTTCCCAACATGGTGCTCTCCTGGTGGACTACAACTCCCAGCATTCCCAACCATTGGCCATGCTGGCTGGGGCTGATGGGAGTTGAAGTCCGAAACATCTGGAAGGCACCAGACTGGAGAAGGCTATACTAAGTTGCTGAAGGCATGAACTCAAATCACTAAGTGACTGCACAGGGAGGGGCCTAATTCAAAGATCAATTCCAGTTCCTAGCTTGCTATGCTGAAGGGGCATATCAGCATAGGGAGTGCCTTTACCCAGGTGAATCCTCCACCCATAGAAGAAACCCTGCTCTAGGTTCCTTCTGCCTGTGAGGTGAAAACTGTCAAGGCACGGAGGAGCAGGACCTCTCACCGGTAATACAGGCATGGAACTGTCCACGCAAATGACACTCTCAAGCGTGATCCTTCCGTCATTCAGAATACTGCCAATTTAGTAGGGAAATTTTCAATTGATTTCACTGGGTGGATGTTTTTTGTTTTGGTGTGTGTGTGTGTGTGTGTTTCTATTTGTTCTTCTTAATATTATACATACTATTTGGGTTTTCAAGTTCTTATGAAGGTAATTTGTTGTTTCCTATTGAATGTTATAGATATTATGTCAGCTGCTTTGAGCTTCCTCTTTTGAAGGAAAAGTGAGGCACAAATCCTCAAATAAATAAATAAATATTTTTCTCCTCAGTTTGTTGAGCCTGGCTGTGAGGGAAAAGTTTCTGGCTTTCTTTACACAGAGCAAGGAAGACTCAACAATAGCAAATTGTCTTCATGGGATCCCCCATCCTGCTCCCTCCAGCTTAAATCTAGTAGCCGCCACCTCCGGCCCTGCTCCCCTCTTACCTCCTCTAGGCTGCCAATGGTGTTCCTGCATTTGCCCATGTGGCTGGTAAAGGAGGAGGTTGTCGGAGAACTCAGATCCTCTTGGGTCTGGGAGATGAAGTCTTGGACAGAGATTAGCTCAGGCATCCTGCTGGCTAAAGCTGAGCACTGGACTATCCAGCAAAGCTGTGGCGTCGGAATGACAGGCCACAGCAAAAGGGGAACAGGATTGAGAGGAAGCCGCTAAGGGTAGCTGAGGAGGCCACAAACATCTGAAAGGCAGAGCAGCAGCTTACCCAGGGCTGTCCTTCCATATCCCTGAGACACACAAAACTGTCCTGTCATCCTACTTTCCTGCCACACACACACACACACACACACCCTGTGAAAGCTCTCAAATTCATACTGACTGGACTGCTCTCACCGCTTTCTATTTTAAAAAAAATTATAGTCAGTGGTGCAGATAGGTGTGGTGTAGTGGTTAGAGTGTTGGGCTGTAACTCGGGAGATCCGGGTTCTAGTCCCCACTCAGCCATGGAGCTCACTTGGTGACTTTGGGCCAGGCACTGACTCTCAGCCTAACCTACTCACAGGGTTGTTGTGAGGATACAATGGAGAGGAGGAGGAGGAGGAAGAGGATTATGTAAGCCGCCTTGGGTTCCTTGCAGGAAAAAAGGTGGGATATAAATATGATGAATGAATGAATGAATGAATGAATGAATAGGTAATTTTGGACCCTGGATTTAATGATCTTATGGGGGGGCCTTTCCTGTGGGCCAAGTGTAATTATTTCAGTTGTGCACACAACTAACATTTCTCTCCCCCACTCCCACTTCCCACTGCCAGTCCATGCTTTAAAATTGCTCCTACGTTGATATGTTAGAACAAAAACAAAACTGTTTGCCAACTCTGATTTTAAAAAAAACCAACAGCAGCAGCACTCTGCGCATGTGCAGATTTGTGAAAATTTCCTGAGAATTGCATTCCTGCTTGTGTTCATGTAATTCAGGGTTGTGAGTGGGACATGTTTGCATGATCTGCGAACAGGAACAAAATTCTCACACATCCCTACATGGCAATCTAAATCCCATCCCATCCCCCCATAAGACCATTAAGTGCAGCCTCTAAAATCACCTAGCTGCATCTCTGACCTCAGAATCCTTGGCTAGCTACATGCTGAGAATGAAAGTCATGGGGAAGATGCATCTGTATGCATGTTGCATTTGGGCTGCATATGCAAAGAATGCAATTAGGCAACAGTAGAAAAGGACCCATTTCCAAACACAGAAGCATATTTCCTAACAGCAGCTGCCACAACACCCAAAAGCTCAGGAAACCACTTCGACATTATCAGATCTGGCGAAAGTGTACCGAGTAACTCATGTTCAGCTGAATTTGTAGAGGAAAAAAGAAGTGGTGAACCAGTGACAGCTGCTCCAATGTGCTGCTTGAGCACTTTGGAGGGGCTGTCACTGGCTGTCGCTTTGGAGATTGCAAAAAGTTATCTCCGAAAAGAAAAGGGGGGAAAAACCATGGCGACCATAAAAGGGGTTGCGATCAGAGCAGAGGAGAACGAGCCAGTGACAGTTGTCCCAAAGTGACACTTGGGCACTTGGTGGAGCAGCTATCACTGGCTGTGGCCCGGGCAAGCTCAGCAAGAGCAGCAAGGGGTTTTTGCTGCTCTTGCCAAGCAGCTAGTCTGCCGCTTCCTGCAACCCATTATGGGGATTAGTCACCCGCATTTGGATGACAGGATAAGCCATCAACCCATAAAACAAGCCATGCGTTCTCAGCGTGGCTTGTTAGGGAAAAACAAGCCACCCTGTTGGGGAAAAACAAGCCATGCTGCCCCTCCCACAGTCGCACATTCTCCCCTGCAAATGCCCCCCCCCCAGGCCATTTTCATCTGACTGGAAATGGGGAAGGGTTAAATACAACCTGCTACCCACTGATTTTTCTTTGCAAATGACCACCCCTGCCTGCAACAGCATTACAAACAGGGCCGGTGCTACCGCTAGGCAGACCCAGGCGGCTGCCTAGGGCGCGTGGCGGAAGAGGGCGCAGAGTTTCTGCACCCCTTCCTCGCCTCCAGCACGCTCCTGCCCTGCCTGCCACCTCCGCCGCGCCTCCCCGCCCGCTTGCCGGCCGCTGCCGCCGCCGCTGCACCTCCCCCCCACGCACACACGCCCGCCCGCCCGCCAACCACCTACCTACCTTCCCGTCGTAAAGCGCAGGGGTCCCATCGCGTCGGAGGAGGAGGCGGCGGCGGCAGCAGCAGCAGCCAGCAGCGGGGGTGGGGGGAAGGTAGGTGGTGGTGGCGGCAGCGGCGGCGCGGGGGGGGGTTGCAGAGCAGGGCTGCTTTGCTCTGGAGCCCCCCCCACGGCACGAGGGGGGGCGCTAAATATAAATTGGCCTAGGGCGCCAAACAGCCCTGCACCGTTCCTGATTACAATGAAACAGAGAATTAGAAATCACATGTTTCCTTTGTAACGAGTAGGTCTACCCTCAGAAGTGCCTCACAGCACTGATACTGCACTGTTTCATCTATTATATTGGGGGCATAGGGAGGCTGCACACACAGAGAGACACAGATAGACACACACACACACACACACACACACACACACACGCACGAGCCTGTTGTGATGAAGTGGAGCAGAGCTGCAGGTAGAAACCTGCTTCTATATCTGAATCACTCTGGTTGTATCAGGAAATACATCTGTAGGAATATCAATACCTGCAATTGTTAATTTGTAAAGTGGCAGTGTTATTTATTAAAAAGTGCAGCATAGAAGACAAGTTGTGTTCAGAGGACTCAGTAAAACAAATCTGGATTCAACTCTATAGGGACAACAAAAATGAAGTTATGTTGAAGTCACTATTTCACAATGTGACAAGGGACAGGCAGCATTTCAGCTTGTACAATCTTGGAGGGGGGGGTCAGTAGAAGGACAACTGTCACACATTTATTAAAGACATGCCAGACAAGACAGTTTTTTGTTACTAAAGATGCCACATTTTCTCAGCATTTAAAATATAACGTGTTGTTACTGGGAAAATGTGATTCTTTCACCAGGTAGTGCTAATCCATTGTTTCAGGTACTGAGGTTGTAGGTTGTACAAAGATCACAGGCAGCTATTGGACAGTGCTTGTGAAGTTGAGGACCTTACCTTCTACTACCAGCCCCCAATTTGTGAACATTTTAAATAAATATTATTTGATTAGCTGAACCTGGGATTGCTCTTATAACAATCTAGCTGCCCTGCTCCACCAAGCGGAGAGAACAGCGGCACATGTCCAATCTGGATATCATGTATATATTTTATCAAGTATCATACCATTAGCCACTTGCATGAGTATTGCTCTAGAGCAGGGGTGGGCAACTGGGCAACTTCCGTGGTTCTGCGGCCCCCCAGAACCCACCGAGCGTCGTACCCCTCCTCAGAACTGCCACTGATTTTGCAGCAGTGGCCAAAAAAGGGTAAATCTAACTTTAAAACAAGACACGTGGGGAGTACGTGTCTTGTTCAAGCAAAATTGTGATTTTGCTTGAAAACAAGGTGTATGCTCCCCACCTACCTTGCTTGAAAGTAACATTTATAATTTTTTGCTTGCAAATTTTGGTGGCAAACCACCAATATTTTTTTTTTGCTGCCTCTGCAGTAAATGCACTGGTCTGGTGGTGGTGGGTGGCAGCGGCTGCAAAAAGGGTCAGGGGGATGCATGTGACCATAGGTCACAAGCTGCCCACCCCTGCACTAGAGAGAAAATGTGGTTGGGACCACACTGCTTTATTATCTATAGAAGCTGTGCAGGGCCTTCACAACTTGTGATTTGTCAAGTCAAACATCATTCAGCCAGCCATGTTTTGTCGCTTGCCAGGTGCTTGCTACTTCTGCTATTTTTCCAAATCCAGGCAGGACCTTAGTGGGGCGATAGATAAATAGCCGGTCAACCATGTTCTGGCTCAGTGGGTCACAGGTTCAACAGACCTGAACTAGATCGATATCCTGCCTCTGCTGTTGTTCAGCACCACATATGTGATAGGATGCATACAAGCAATGATGGAGTTGTCCATTCCTTGCGGTTTTTTAACCCACCGTCTAAAGTTCTATGATCTTTCACATTAAAATTGGCCTGCCTGGACGACTGTTTGAATGACAGCAATCATTCATGGTAACTGAATGATTGGTATATGTTGGGTTTTTTACCCATTAATAAGTCTTGATCCAACTACCCCCTCGTCACCA
Source organism: Shinisaurus crocodilurus (assembly GCA_021292165.1). NCBI lineage: Eukaryota > Metazoa > Chordata > Lepidosauria > Squamata > Shinisauridae > Shinisaurus > Shinisaurus crocodilurus. Next base: position 225,651,108 of record CM037877.1, read on the forward strand.
TCTTGCTAGATAATATTAAGATTTTGACCATGCTGAATGATTTTGGCTATGTGAAATCCATTTTTCCATTTTAAATTTTCTACCAGACCAATGATTTGGGAATGCAGAGAGCAACTGGAATAAAACTGTACATCCCCCTCCATGAGGCTGGGTTTCAGTGCTTCTACACCCATCACTACTGGCGGCCTCCCCTCTTTTGTGCTCGAGATTATTTTAGCCCTAAAGAGCCACAGAGCCAGAGCTCTGTATGAGTGCATCTTCCGAGCGACCAACAGGCAAGACATTTATCAAAGAATTCCAAAGTTCTTTCAGAGACTATTATCATCACATTGCAGATGTGAGCAGGCAGTCTGACTGCTGCTGAGATATGGGCAGTTTCTCCTTTTCACTGTCATATGCATTTTCGAAGTGCTCCAGCCACCTGCACATGTCTCTCAATATCTTTAGTACCGAAGTCACTGCTCTCTTTCTTCATCAAGTTGCAATTCGGAGGGGAGTTGTGGGGGTGGGGGGAGAGCGAGAGCGAGAGCGAGCTCGCTTAGCCATTTATTATCTTCTGACTGATGTATCCAGGCATTGTGTAGAGAAGGAGAACCAAGAATACGGTCACAATTGCAATAATTAGCAATGCAATTATGTACTTCTTGTACCGTTTCCAAATGAAAAAGACAAACGTTTTCATGGGGTTCACAAACCAGTTGAAGGACATTTTTGGACGGCTAGAGAGGAAAGAAGGGGAAAACTCCGTGTGGGTTAGGTAGGACAGCGGTGCAACAGCAAAGTAGCACATTCTGAACACCCTCAAACTAAAAGCAGCCAAATGCTAAATCTCACAGTCAAAACAGATCAGCCTATAACCCTGAACAACTGTATTTTATTAAAAATATAAGAAGAACCCTGCTGGATCAGACCAAAGACTGATCTAATCTAGCACGCTGCTTCCTGCAGTGGCCAGCCAGATGCCTATGAGAAGCCCACAAGCAGGACACGAGGGCAACAGCCCGCTCTCCCCACTGTTCCCCAGAAACTGGTGTTCGGAGCCTTGCTGCCTGCAGTCCTGGAGATTGGTCCTCACACCTCTCCCCCACATCATCCGGAGGAGGTTTCATAGATTTCATAGCTCATAGAGTTGGAAGGAGCCTACAAGGCCATCGAGTCCAACCCCCTGCTCAGTGCAGGAAACTAGAGGAGGGGTCTCCCACCCAAGTAACAACCAGGCCTGACCCTGCTTAGCTTTCCACACTCAGACAAGCTGAGCAACCACACACATACACCACCACCACCCCCGTTTGGTGGTTTCCCCACTTTTGTGTGTTTTTCCCTCCATTCTAAAAGGCGGAAATGCCTCTCTTAAGGCTTAATTACGGGCACTAAGAGCTTTGAGCTAAAATATCCTAGCATTTTTTGGTATTTTGACCCTGTCATTTTTGCCTTCGGCCCCATCCGTCACATGAATGCAGCCCCCCAAGGTCTTCTCCAAAACGGAATTTGATCCCTGGGCTGAAAGAGGTTCTGTATGCCCACCAAAGGTAGTATATAGCCATCATGACTTGTAGTCATCGATATTCTTATCCTCCATGAATTGGTCTAATCTAACATTCTCTGCTTGTGCCTGATAGGCAAATGATCCTTTGTACCGAATTATGTTGGCAATAAAAAGAGGATATTCAAATTAAATTAATGCATTCCATTCTACTTACAACATTATTGTGAATTAACGTTTGTGGGCAATAAAGTGGGCAACTATAGCAGGACTGTGATTTTAAAGGGCATACATTGATTCTCACTCTCAGTAGGTGCCTCTTCCTTGCCTCTTTTCCTACATCTTCTGGTACATGGACCAGTGCAAGGTGCACAGAGCAAAGCATCAGGACCCCTGTCTGCAAGTGGCCACGCTCCATAAGATCACCCCAATCCTCTGATCAACTGTTCCTCATGGACCCAAATAGTATGATTCTAGGGAGCCTAAACCCACCACTTCTTTTCACTGACAAAGCATGTCGATGACAAAGCAGAGCAGGTTGGAAGCACAGCCTGACCTTCCCAAACCTATAGGAACTTACTTGGGTTTCTCTAGTGGCTCCGGCTCTTTCCGCCCCAGACCAACTGGGCTCTTCTCAGCCTCCTCTATGGTCAGTAGCTGGAATTCAGCTTCCACTTTTCCCTGGAGAGAAACACAACATAGACAAGTGTCTGACATTGTAAGAGTTTGCTGTCTAAAGGAAACTCTGGCTTGACTGATGCAAAGAACTGACCACAGACGGGCCAAAATTCTTCTCCTATGCACTTGCAGCCTATTTCTGGGGAACCCAGCTTACTTACATAGCAATTGAAAGCAAACAATCAGATTCACTATCAAGAACAGGGGAAATGTCAGTTCCTGGATTTATCATTCTTCTTACAGAACATGTGTGGAATCTGTCATCAAAGAAATTGCAGGAGCCAGTTCAGAGCTTTAAAGAGCACCCAACTGCTCTGGTTGGTGGTCAGAAAGTGCTGTGTAGTGTGGGAAGCTACCCTATGACTTCCTAACACATTGTGTCTCCTATATTTTATGCCAGCACAAGGCTGGATTTAGTGCATTTAACTGCATGCTTCTATTTAACCAGAAACATCATGGCTCAGAGCATCCCTGCAGCAAAATAAAGATGCTTCCATTGCACTGACTAAGAGTAATGCAGATCCCACAGATCAGATGCATCCCACATGAAACCACCAGTGGCACCTCTACAACAAGGGTGTCGAACCTCTCTCAGCCTGAAGGCCAAATTAAATTTCAGAGTTGCTCTCAGGGGCTGCATTCTAGTTGAAGACAGGGCCAAAGGCAAAAAGGGTGAGGCCAAAATTATAAAAAATACTGGCATATTTTAGCTCAAAGCTCTTACTGCCAGTAACTAAGCCTTAGGAGACGCAGTTCAATCTTTTAGAATGGAAAAATCCTGTGCAAAAGTTGGGATACCACCATGGGCTTTTCTACATGAGGCTTTCAACCTGCCACTTTACCAAGGCGTCTACTTTTGGCTCTTTTACACATGCTTTTTCTGAGGTTTTTCTTTCTCTACCTTTATATATGTTCCATTACACAACCACTAGGTGGCACTGTGGTATAGCGACATTACGCAAATTCACCAGGGTTTCATGTTGCCATTCAGGGATAAACCAGACTTTAAATTGGGATAAATTCAGGGATAAACCAGATAAACGTTATGGGGGGGGGATGCAAAAATGGTTGCAAAGCATGGGAGAGGCCCTGCAGGATGACGATGTTGTGTAAAGGACCTGCAAACTATCACAAGCGCACAATAAATGCCTCGTGTAGAAAGGATGCAAATTATTGGCATTTGTGGGAAGGGGGCATGGCCATCTGGAGAATGGGGGGGCGTATTGGGACCCCATGGACGCCTGAGGTTCGATAACCCTGCTGTGCACCATAGCATGGCTCTGTCAAGCAACCCCCCGTGGTTTGTTTGGACTAGCTTGGGGCTAGGATAACCGAAGGACACACTGCCTAAGATCCTGCCTATCCACTGTGGTCAGAGCGGGAGGCCCTCCTGCATGTCCCGCCTCCATCCAGAGTATGGTTGGCGGGAACACAAGAGACAGCCTGCTTGGTGGTGGAACCCAGCTTTTGTCACTCCCAGTCCTGAGAGATTTGTTTGGCCCTTTTTCTGACAGCATACCACTAGCTTGTAAAAAATGTCTTTACTGTCTTTGAGCCATCATATTTGATATTTTTCTGCCTCCCTTTCTTTACCATTTTTAGGCATTTTGGTTTTATCTACTACTCTGTCTTATATTTATTTTATTTATTATGGGGGGAGGGTATTTTATGTTGATAGTTGCCTTAGGTGGTTCTGTTTTTAGAACCAGAAAAGCAGGGGAAATATTCTCTCTCTCTTTCTTTCTTATTTATTTATTTATAAATATATAAATAACAATTTCCCAACATGCAGCCCAATGGGCCCCTTCAAGGCATCTTATTCAATCACAAGAAAACTATTTAAAATAGTAATGAAAATTTTTGAAAAAGTCTGCAGTTAAAGCAATACTTATAACTCACTAAAACTGAAAAAAGAGCACACGGCAGCCGGTAAAATACTATCAGTTCGGTGTTTAAGAAACACCAGACCTCTTGTCACAAAATACCTGTTAGAATGACATTGTTTTAACTAATGTTTGAAAGGTGATGACAGCGGTGGCCTGGCAAATTTCCCTCAGGATGGAATTAAAAAAGAAAGCACCACTGCTGATGAGAAAGGCCTGTCCCTTATTCCTACCACCTTGTCCTCAGATAGGTGACTGTGATTGGGGCTTCTCTTGAAGACCTCAGTGCATCAGGAATAAAACTCACCAGGCTAGTAAGGGAGAAGGCATTCCCTCAGGTAACTCTTTAGTAACAGGAACCTTCAGAATAAGGGCTGTGTTTGTGTCTGTGAGTCTTTCAGGTGACCCTTCCCCTACAGCTGCATATTTTCTTACCGTTAGGATGAAGATGTTTCCACTAGGATCTGAAAACTCAACATCTTCTGGCTTTACTGAGCTCCTCCACTTCTTCTTCTTCTTTTTCTTCTTCTGCTTAGCCTCCCTCTCTTCCCTTTCAATGTCTTCCTGGCCTTTCAGTTTGATGACGGGCCAAAAGCCTTTCATCCGCTTGTTTCGGAAGATGGAAAAGCGGGGCATGGCCTTCTCTTTGGCCATCTTGATGGTGCACTGCTCAGAACTCTTGGCAGCTCTCACCATGTCATTTAGCTTTAGCTCAATGGCTCCTTGAAACACAGCAAAGAAGGGAGAATCTCAGACACTGGCCATTTATATAAGATATTAGGCAATTGTGGCGTAGTGGTGAGAGTGCTGGGCTATGACTCGGAAGATCCGGGTTCTAGTCCCCATTCAGCCATGAAACTCACTGGGTGACTTTGGGCCAGTCGCTGACACTCAGCTTAACCTACCTCACAGGGTTGTTGTGAGGATAAAATGGAGAGAAGGAGGATTATGTAAGCCGCCTTAGGTTCCTTCCAGGAAAAAAGGCGAGGTATAAATATAATAAATAAATAAATATACCCAATATGGCTAAAACTTCACCTTTTAATCTATAGGGAATTACAGGGATTTTGCTTGCAGCTATTGCAGCAGGGGTGTCAAACCTCTTTCAGCCCAAGGGCCTGATTAAATTTCACAGAAGCACTCAGGGGCTGCATTCCAGTGGTGGGAGGGGCCAAAGACAAAAGGGGTGGGGCCAAAATACCAACATATTTTAGCTTAAGGCTCTTACTGCCAGTGACTAAGCGAGCCTTCAGGGAGAGATTTCAACATTCTAGAATGGGGGGGAAACACACACACCAAAAAGCCGCAAAACCACTAAACGATTGTTGGTTAGGGGAAAACAGGTGGGGCACGGGGAAGGGTGCGTGGCCACCTGGGAAACCCCAAAGGGCTGGATTGGGACCCAGGTGGGTCAGATCTGGCCCACGGGCCTAAGGTTTGTCACCCCTGTACTGGGTATGAAACAATGTATAGAATCCAGCATTATTATGGGAATCACCTTTGGACTGGACCATTCAGTCACCTAGTTGAACCGCACCCTACTCAAGACAGGAGCCTCCACCCACAGATCAGACTACACTAGTGAGAAAATGCACGGCAGAAAAGTGCTTCCAGGGTAGGTAGGTTGGTTTGAGATAATGCACCAAACACACAAGCGGAAAGCATGACAATGAGGTCATTGTCAATCTGACGTGGAGGAAAAACTCTTTGTGAATGGAAAGGCATGAATTAGTCAGAGTCAGGAGGCAACTTGAGACATTGGCAGCATGGCAGCATGGATCGGGGGGGGGGGGGGAAGCAAAGGGCCAACTGGCAGGGAACTTGCAATCAGAACTGGGTGGTATTTGGGGGTGGGGTGGGAGTCAGGGAAGAGCAAGGAGATGGAAACAAAGAGTCAGAAGACAGATTCAAGGCATAGCCCAGGAACAATTGATCAACTTATCAGCAGCCTCTTCCTTGTTCCTTTTATGGGAGCTGCCAGGGGGCTGGAAAGTAGGGAAGCTCAAGTGAGCCTGTATTCAAAGGGTGCTTCCAGCAATCACCTTGCCTTGTTCATGGAATTTTACAACTTCTTTCACTTGTAACCCTCCCATGTCTTCCTACTGCTTCTTCTGACTCTTTTCTTCCCACAAATAATCCATTAAGAAGGAAAGGATGGAACAGCTGCAAAATGTCTTTTGATTGGTAGCACTACAAGCCTTCCGACTGAGAGCACCCCATAGCTGGTTGCGGCTGAAGAACTATTCCTGACAGTCAGATCCTGAGCAATCCCCATCCTCAAGGGTATTGCACACCAATGCATCAGGAGTTTCTGGAGCTGTGTATGGTTCCCCCATGTGGTGAAACACTGAGCTGTAAGTGGCAGCTTCTCAGTAAAGTACCTTCAGGCCCTGGTCTGATTCCACCCACCCAGGCTAACCATTGGATCCTCCTGTACAGGAAGGAATACATGACTTCCTGTTCAAGGTGAGCCTTGTTCGAACAACAAGGCCTTCCTGAGCTCTGGTGTATTCCTGTATCCTTGGTTATGCTTCAGTCCTGGCTTTGCTTCTTGACCCATGGGTACTAGTTCATCTTAAACTGCTGAGACTCAGACTCTGCCCTGACAACCACATGACATCTTGTCCCTTATTAAAGGAGTTCTTGATATCCCTTTAATATCAAGAGAGACCCACCCCTCAATGATCACATGGGTGGCAGTGGCAGGGGAAACCTTCAAGATCTCAGTGGGCCACAACAGAGGCATCAGGGGGGAAATTACATGATTTTCTTTGTATACTTATCTAGTTCTGTCTCAACCCTTGTGATGCTCTGTGGCCTCACAGCTATTCCTGAATGTCACGTCTTCTTGGTTAAAAATGATTCCTCTTACTCTAAATTTGTTGGTGTGTAATTTGTTGCCATTAGATGGTTGTAAGATCATCCTTCCCAGGGCCAGCACCAAGGGTAGGACACCTGCCGAGGGCCCACACCCCAGCAGGGACCCACTGACAAGATCCCCCTGGAGTTGTTCCTCCACCACCATTGCAACCTGCTTGTTCACCAGCCTCTCACTATGGCCCAGACAGTGGTGGTGGTGAGAAGCAGAAGCAGTAGATGCCACTGCCTAGAGGATGAGGAGCAGTAGCAGCTGGTGAGAATGGTGGTGAGAAGGTAGACTCACTGGGGAAGGGGCCCCATTAAGGGTGCCTTGCCCAAGGACCCTCCAGAACTTGGAGCCAGCACTGATCCTTCCCCAAACCTGGTGCAGCATCCCCCAGCCAGCACATCTGGAGGGCACCAGGTTAGGGAAGGCTGTTGTAGATCTTATTACACAAGGAGAAACTGAGATATAGAACAGAGAAATACTCTATGTGTTAAAGATGTCACCAGAGGGAATGCAGCTGAGATCTCCTGGTTTGATAATTTCAGTGTAATTGATACCTGAGCAGACTCTGTTCTGAATCAGAGCTATTCTACACGAGGCTGTTAATCCGCTGTATCTACTTTCGGTTTTGTCACAGAATTGAGATCTGAGCTGCACACAAAGAACTTTTCCTTTTCTGTTTTTCCACTACATAACTTGTAGGTGGTGCTGTGCTATAGTGGAATAATACAATTATGCAAGTAGGAAAATATGTTTTCTTTCACTTTCAGTAATAATACTCCATTTTCCCCTGCTCTAACAAACCCCCCTCCCAGGAAAGTGCTCTCAAAAAACAGAAGTGAAACTGGAGAGTCACATCATCCAAAGAACCCATAAACAATCATTAGTTAGGAATGCTAAGCACACAAAAATGCCTCATGTAGAAAAGCTCTCAGTGCAACTGAGCCCCAACAAAATCAGATTGAAGTTCAGGACTCTGAAGTATCTTTGCAACCACTAGATGGTACTGCATGTTAGTTTTCCTTTTATACAGTTTCTTGTTCTAATAAATCTGTAGAATTTTATTCATTATCCCACATTGTTTTGATTCAATTCCTTGCAACCTAATCAATAGAGTGCCTGGAACTGAATCAAAACAATACAGAACAGTGAATGAAAGAGTCCTTTGAGCAGTGCTTTTTTTCTGGAGAAAAGGGTACCGGAACTCTTGGATTACATTTCCTCGGGAGTACCGTAGATGGCGATTAAATTGTAATGTAATTACCGGTAATAGAAGAAAAGGTGCTGGAACTCAGTTCCGGTGAGTTCCACCAGAAAAAAAGCCCTGCCTTTGAGTAATCTTTTAACATTTGTTTGCTTGCCGATGAGCATAATCCACCACCCTCAATTTCTTAAAGGCGCAATCCTATGCAAGTTTAGACAGAAAAAAGGCCTACAACTCCCAGCATCCTGGGAGTTGTAGGCCTTTTTTCTGTCTAAACTTGCATAGGATTGTGCCCTTAATATCTATACTGGGAATTTAGACATAAATGGATTAGATTGCCTTTGCTGCATATAAATACTGTATAAATGAGGATGCAAAACAGATTGACCACAGAAAGATGTGCTTGCCAGTCATCTGCACAGCATTATGCACTCTGAAGCAGCATTAAGTTCATAAACTGTCCCTTTTCCTATCTCTGCCAATGTTCACAATTCAGATTAGCAGTCTTGGGTAACAGAATTTTGGTGCTAAAAGCCTTGAAAAAGTGGATTTCAAATGGGGGGGGGGGAGAAGCAGAGGGTTTTTTTTTAAGAAGGTCTAGGGCCAGATTTTTACTTTCTTCCTATAGTTTATATTATTTATAGCACACCTTTTTACCCACAAAGGGCCCTCAAGTCTTAAAATCATTTTTTTAAATGCTTAAAACCACAGTGAGCATTCAAATTCAGCAAAAGCAAAGAAGATACCTAGAAAGTCATTTGCCGAAATCCTGTCATAGTCCCAGACCTGAAGGACCAGGACTGCTGGTTCCCGGAATTCTGATTCCTCCAGGGAGAAGATGGAGTCCTTCTTTTTGTACGTTATCTCTTTCTCTGTTGGGAGGTAGTCAAAGCGGAACACAAACCTCCAGTTGAAGTTGCCTTCCCCAGTCAAAGAGTTAAAGTGAACGTCTGTTTCTTGCTTGTCTTTCTCCAGACCTTTGATCCAACTGCAGAAGAACCTTCATTAGCATCTACTGATGTTTTAGCATAAGGATGTTTGAATGTTTGGCTAAAAGAAGTTGGGAGACACAGAGCGCAGATCCACACTTGCATGGCTTCCAGACATGTGAATCAGCCCCACCTCAAAGAAGGCACTTTAGTCTTTTGCATTCCCCCTCATATTACAAAATGCACACATCTTCATATACAGGGCATGTATCTCCATCTACAAATCTGCACTGGGAAAAGCACCCTTAACAGGATGCCTTAGCTAACAAGCCAAGTCAATAGAATAATGCTTGCTACACAGTCAAAAATTCAGCTCCTGCTAAACTGATCAGCCCCCAAACAGCAGGACAAAGGAAATACATTGAGCCAAACTACTCATCATATTAAATGCATGGTTTGTGCTTATGTCTTTAAAAAAGAAAAGAAAAGAAAGCCATGGGGTTAGGGTATTTGGATCAGGACTGCCATGGGGTGGGTTACCATTTCCCCTCCATATTTCAGTCCTGACAGAATCCCCCAAAGGTGTTATTTGCCCCTGGAAGGATGCTGCAATTAGCCTGTAGAGGGTGGGGGAAAGAAGCAGTTTCATTGGAACTGCAGTGCAGGGGAAAGGGTTAAATTCCCCTTCACCCCCATGAGTTCCTGTTCAAGATCAGGGCCTGCCCATCCAAGCTCCTACTAAAAAAAAGACTCAAGTGCAAACCGTACTGTAACATGTTGTTTGGCCCTGAAACACATTTTTTCAAAGGCAGCAGGGTTTCTCCCTCACTCACTCTCCCCCCCCCCCCCGTTCCTCCCCCCTTCTCATTTTCTTCATTGGTGAGCACTAGCTTTATTAAACTGATACTTGAGTGATACTGTATTTTCTAAGTCCACAATCAATTGCTATCACACCCTTTTCGTAACTTGGGTCCAAGCAACTGAGGTCAGTGTGAAGGCTTACAAAGAGGATGATGTGACAAAGGATTAGATAATTCATCAGAATACCAGATGTTAGGGACAAAACCGCCCAGAGAGCTTCGGGCGTGTTGTGAACCGCCCAGAGAGCTTCGGCTATGGGGCGGTATATAAATGAAATAAATGAATGAAATGAAAACAACTGAGAGGGGCCATTGCATTTTTGTCCCACTTGTAAGCATCCCAGTTATCTAGCTGCTAGTCACTGAACTGGAGACAGAATACTTGACTAGATGGACCTTAGTATAATTCAGCCTTTCACAACCTGGTGCCTTCCAGGTGTGCTTGACTACAACTACCATCAACCCTAGCCTCATGCTGGCTGGGGAGTATAAGAGTTGTAGTCCAACATATCTGGAAGGCACCCGGTTGGGGAAGGCTGGTCTAGTCTAACAAAATCCTTATAAAGCCTGACTTCCACTGAAAGTTTTCCATTTCTGGCTGTCTCAGCCTGGCACAGCTAAGGCACCTTTTTACATAGATGTCACTGGAAATTTCTCCTGTTATTGGATTGACGTCGTCAAGGACCACATCATCTGTATTCCAGATAATGACACGTAGCTCATAACTAGAAAGAAATGGAAAAGCCATGAGCTGGTTAAAACGTAATTTATTTCTTTGTAAGTCCTGGACAATTTTTCTTTTTTTTTTAGTACAAAGAACAAAGTATAGCCTCCACCAACCTCAGGCCTCAGACTACCCAGCATCTGGATCAGAACACAAGAATGTCAAATGGATCAAAGGCAGGAATGGAAACCCTGGCCTCTTTACATAAAGACTTGCTCATTCGATATTTTTTAAATCCATAATTGTACCACAAAAGGATTCCACATTTTGGTGTGATCTCTCAAGCAAATCTGGGGCATGCCTGCACTGCAAACAGGCATCCATATTTGCTGATTCACTGCATTTGGTTTGATGCTTAAATGGCATATATCCAGTAGCCTACGCCTTTCAATGCTTCCATACTGGAATTGTGTACTGACCCAGTGTTTTCCAGATATATTGGACTACAACCCCCATCAACCCCCAGCCAGCATGGCCAATGGATAATGTGAGTTATAGTCCAACACATCTGGAAGGTGCTGAGTTGGAGAAGGCTGATATACTGTATCGGCATGCCATTGGGCTACTTTAGATCTGCTTCTAGGAGAGATGTCTACTTTTTCTCCTCTTTGTACGCTCATTTATTTTGTATATTACACAATTGCACATTCCTCTTGTTTTACATTTTTAAATTTTATTTCTCACCACTAAGATCATATTGTGACTGAATTTGTGCAAATATGCAGACAATGACTGATGAAACATGCTTCTTTTGTATTCCCCCCCCCATGTTAAATAGAAGAGAAAAAAATTGCTCCCCTTTAAGGTGATGCAATTTGCGTTGTGGCAACCACAATACCACAGTTCCTACATGTGATGAGAGCAGGTAGAGCAAGTCAGGTGCATGTTTCAGATGCTTTCCTGCAACCCATTACAAAACCCTGGCCAACACACACAACATATATGAAAAATCCTATAGGGACAAAAAATAAATAACGGTTTGGAAACTGGCCCCCATTCCTGATCACAGAGACCATTACCTGATTGGGAGTCGTGGTTTGATGTTAACTGGTGGTGGTGCAGGGACATCATTTGGAAACATGTCAATCCACATGTGGAGAGATCCCTGAGGAAAAGAAAAGAAACAAGGTCTTTTGAAAAAGCAACAAAGAGTCTTGTGGCACGTTAAAGACTAACAATTTTATTCTGGCATAAGTGTTCGTGGACACTGTCCATGCATCTCATGAAGTGGACAGTGTCCACGAAAGTTTATGCCAGAATAAACTTGTTAGCCTTTAAGTTGCCACAAGACTCTTTGTTGTTTTTGCTGCAACAGACCGGGTTGGTTTGCAGGATCAAACATCCCATCATGGCTTATTTAAGCCACGGTGGGCCACAACACATGCCAGTGGCCATTTTGAATATTCAGCACCCTGCCACAGCTCGTCATGTCATATGAACCCAGGGACCATGGGTTATGCAAGGGTTAAACCCATTATCTGTTGGTGGGTTATGTGATGGTTGTTTAACCGTCCCCGGGTATGCACACGACATGACAAGCTGCAGCCGGGCATTGAATATGTAAATCCTGCCCAGCATGCATCACATCCCACTGTGGCTTAAACAACTCACAGTGGGCTGTTTTGATCATGCGAATCAAGTCAATAACATGGTTGCCCTTCAGGAGGGTCTTTTGCGATTCACCAGAGGCTGAATTCATTGCGATGAAGTAACATAGGAGGGTGACACCAATTGCACACAGAGCCATCAGCGTTAAGGCACAGTCCTATCATTGTTCATATTGTTACGCATATGCACTTCCAAATGGTGAATGGTTTCAAGGGTTCCACAGCTTACTCAGTGTTCTATTTCCTCAAAAGGAGGTCACTGGAAATTCATGTTTTTTCTGTGATATAATGACTGAGTTCATACAACACGATAACCCACACTCAAGGGTTCAGTGTGGGTTGTCATTGAACCATGGGTTGTTGTTGAAATATGGGTTATCGTGTTGTCTGAACCCAGCTGCGATAACAAACCATGGTGAACAATCCATAGTTCATAACCCAACAACAAACTATGGGTTCTCTTCATGGGTTGTTCATGGTTAACAAGCCATGGCTTGTTAGCACAGCTGGGTTCAGACAGCACGATAACCCACGTTTCAATAACAGCCCACAGTTCAGTGACAACCCACACTCAATCCATACTGAACCCTTGAGTGTGGGTTGTCGTGTTGTCTGAACCCAGCCAAGGTTTATTTACACAGATATACAGGCTGAGCATAAGATGAGGGTTCACAGCATTAGCACTATAACAGATGAGCCCTTGTCCTCTCTCTGGCCACACTGCCCTTTCTGTTTCTGTAATGTATAATGACTTTGTCCCCTACACTGGATATGGTAGAGGTGTGTTTGTGTTGATATGGCCAGTATAGTAGCATCAACCCATGCTGTTGTGGTTGTTGTGCTAGAGCAAAAGTCCTTGCATGTGATATACAGATGTTGCAGTACAGCAGCTCATAGGCTACAAAAGAAAACAAATGCTTGCATGAGTGGGGTGCAGAACCCACAGGCCATGGCCCTCCAGATGTTGTCGGACTACAAATCCCATCACCCCGGCCATTAGCGGTGATGGCTGGGGCTGATGGGAATTGGAGTCCAAGAACATCTGGAGTGTCACACAGGTTGCCCATATAACAACTCGCTTTCAAAATAAAAATATGCTGTACTATGAGTAAACCAACATTCTGGTCTCACCTGTAAGAGACCAGGGCTATCTGAATTGTAAAGGGATCGAACTTCCACATGTTCTGGCACTAATTTGTATCCATACTCCGGCATTTCATCCCAGTGTTGAAGAACATACAAAGCCTTGTGCTCATCGTAAGCAGACCAGGTTTCATCATCATTTTCATTCTTGTCTTTTACAAAGGCTTCTAAAACGTAACACAATCAGTCAGAAACCCTTAAGACAGTGGACCAGATAGGATCAGTACATCATTAACCTATGAAGATCATTAACCAATGAAGAGGAATACACTAATGTCTAGGATTCACAGAGGAGCAATATGGCCTCCAGTCACCTTGCAGCATTGACTTTACCACTCCAGTGGATTGAGCTCTCTCCTTTGAAAGTTCGCAACACAGTAGGCTAGAGGAGGTTTTCATGGCCTCATTGAAGACACCCTGGTGGTCCCAAGCAGGGAGACTGGGAATCTGTGGTTGGGATCCAAAGAAGTGCACAACTAGTAATATCAACTAAGGGGACTTTGGGCTGGTATTTCTTGAACAACAGCCTCCTATGCCCCATGGCAAAGTTATTTTGATACTCAGGAGACTTTCAAAAGCAGATTGTGATATGGCAGGAGGAGGTGTCTGCTTTTCAAGGATCACATCTGATCTGGCATGTTCTAATGTAGCTATCAGAGTGCAGCCCTTTGATAGCCATAAAATATAGAGGGGGGTCAAATACAGAAGGGCTGAAACCAGCAAGAAAATTGGCCAGCTTCTTTCAACCTCTTTATAATTCAACCTTTTGATCATTTTCTAGTCAAGTAAATCAGAATAGTATGTTAATAGTGGTTGGACTGAATGTTACAAGAAGTGATGCATATACAAATCAATCCTATTATACCTATCATCAGGAAAGACAAGTTCAAATAGTAGTTGAAAGCTTATAGTTTCAAGGCACTCCAATATAAAATCCTTTTGGGCAGAGCAATAAGACAATGGAATCAACTACCTAGGGAGGTTGTGGGCTCTCCCACTCTGGAGGCATTCAAGGTGCAGCTGGACAGACATCTGTCAGAGATGCTTTGACCTAGATTCCTGCATTGAGCAGGGGGTTGGACTCGATGGCCTTGTAGGCCCCTTCCAACTCTACTTTTCTATGATTCTATGAAATTCTAGAAGGCTACTAGGAATGGATGGAAATGTACATGGATTTTCCTCCTAAGTATGTATGTATGTACGTATTTATTTATTTGTACTATTCATATACTGCTAGATATTAAAAATAATAATCTCTTTGGATAGATAGAAAGAAATAATGAGCAACTGTAATAAGACAAATGTGCTGGCTAGATGTTTTGGTATTAGAGAGTTGGGGGGGGGAGTATTAAAAACCTTTGTCATGTGGTTATTTACCAAATAGTTTATAGTTACTCTTTATCCTTGGGATTTTCAATATGTTCTATCTTGTAACTGGAAACAATATTAAATGAAACTATAGTTTTTTGTTTATCCATAAATGTTGAATTTAAAGTAGATTAAATAGTTGATCTATATTTGGGGTGGGTGGGGACCTCTTGTGTTTGTCCTTTTTTGTTTTTTGCCATAACTGGAAGTGATCCTTGGTTAATAGAAAATTTTCTAAGAATAACTGTGGTTGCTTATATGCTGTGGAGAAGATTGGAAGTCCATTTTAATTTTGTTTATTGTTTGTTGTATATGTGTCTCTGTGTTTTTTTTATGATTAAAATTCTTTTAAAAATATCTCTAAGTGGTTTATGGGTATACATAAGGGAAGGCAGTCTGACAATACCATAACTATGAATATGGCTCAGTAGCTACTAGGCAGCCAGTGCAGTTCTTTTAGCTCAGGTGTTATGTGAGCACAGCTGAGTGTTCCAGTGAGCACCCTAGCTGCTGCATTCTGCACTAGCTGTAGCTTCTGAACCAGGCCCAAGGGCAGCCCCACATAGAGCACATTGCAGTAATCGAACCTTGAGGTTACCAGTGCATGGATCATGGTGGCTAGATTATCCCTATCCAGGAACGGGCACAGTTGGCATACCAACCAAAGCTGGTAATGGGCACTCAGGGCCACCGAGGTCACCTGGGCCTCCAGTGACAGAGATGGATCCAGGATTATCCCCAAACTATGTACCAGCTCCTTCAGAGGGAGTGCAATCCCATCCAGAACAGGCAAACAACCCAGTTCTTGGACCTGGGGACTGCCAGCCTATAGAGTCTTTGTCTTATTGGGATTCAACTTTAGCTTATTAGCCTTCATCCAAGCCATAACTGCATCCAGGCACTAGTTCAGAACATGCACGGCCTCTCCCGATTCAGATCTCACAGAGAAATAGAGCTGGGTGTCATCAGCGTACTGGTGACACCTGTTGTGATGTATTATCAGCTACAAACTGTGAGCATTTGTATTTTACATGTTTGGGAACATTGGCTGTGGCAGCAGTTCTATTATGTCTGGCAGGAGGCTATTCTCAGACTCAAGGCTGGGAAACAAGTTCTTTGGGAACTCAGCAAACCAGCAGTCACGTGTTTGTTTTTCTCTCTGACGTAGTGAACTGTTCCAGACAGAAGCCATTTTAAGGGGAAGGATTCTGTATTTGTGTTTGTGGAGGAAGGGGGGGGCTGGCTGACCCGCCACAACCCACCCTTTCCTACCCAAAGGACCCAAGACCCCCAGAGATCTCAAGGCACCAGACTGCCAGCCTCAGCTGTCTGCAATCCTACTTGAATCTCTGTTCAGGGACTTTGCCTTTCTGACCGTAACCTGGATTTAGAGCAGAGCAATCCACAAACACCATGTGGGGTAAAAAACCAAAGGAGGTTTATTCTGGTAGCATTTTACAACAAGAATAGGGAAATGAGGGAAGCACACGAAATTAGAGAGAGACGCTTTGGTACAAAGTAATAGAGCTGCAAAATAACAAAACCTACTGATTCCTTATATCTCCCAGGCACACAACTAGTTACCTGGGGGTCAGTTCTCTTCAGGGTTGGGTCCAGCACAGCCTTGCCGCCCGGGGAGACTACACACACCTACCCGAAGGTCCGAGATGGGTAGCCCTCCACAAGGCTTGCCTTTACCAAAGCCCTCATTCAGCTAATTTCACCAGGAGCTACCTGGGGTCGGATCCTGAGGCCGCCCGAAGGCTTGGGCCTCTGCTTGGCTTGCCGCCATTGCCCCAACAGCCAGCAACCACGCAACGAACAAAGACAAAGACGAAACCCACACTTTGGGAAATAGACCTTTTCCCCCCCTCCCCTCCTTTTTTCTGTAGCTCCGCGGCTTCTAGCCAATCAGGATGAACTTCACCTGGCCAGGCAGGGGAGGGGGACTCATGACTCATGACTTACTGGGCCTGAACTACATTTGCATATGAAAGCCGGGTCACTGTAGACTTTGGGACGCCAGCAGGGGCTATCAAGAGGAACCATACACACCCCGCCCCCCCCAGCCTTTAGCCGGTTCACACATGAGGGGTGTGTGTGTGTGCATGTGTGTGTGTGTGTGTGTGTGCATGTAGGAACCCCCAAAGGCTCTTTTCTTCACACCCCTCCCTTTGGGAAAAAGATGAACTGAGGGGTTAACCCTCTCATTTCATCTACACTAACTTAAAAAGAAAAGAGCTTGCGCTAGCTTTCTACTACTAGTACACCTTTCTTCACTTACACACACAAAACAAAACGAAAACATCAAAACACAATCAATAGCTTACAGGTTTAAATTACATCATTTTGCATATACAAGAAACATCATATACAATTCAAATGGGAACCCCAACCCTTCTGTTGCCTGACTGGCACTCTGTCTAAAAACTTTCTAGGGTTGCTGCTTCTCCCACAAGCCTGTAGGGGGCAGATTGCTGACTGAAATGTGACTCTTCAATTCGCCTTTAATTTTGCTTCTAAAGGCTTGCTTCTGCCACCCTCCACCTAACGACATGGACCCATCACCCCTTTTTCCAAAGGCTTGCTGGTGGCCTCCCACCACCCAATGACATGAATACACCACCCCTTTTTTCCAAAGGCTTGCTGGTGGCACCCACCCCTTTTTTCCAAAGGCTTGCTGATGGCACTCACCACCCAGACTTGAACATACCACCCCTTTTCCCAAAGGCTTGCTTGTGGCACTTTCTACCCAATGACATGAATGGGATGACTGTTTCCCTCAGAATTACATGCTGAGCCATGGAGGCTCTACCTAGGCGGCCGGCTAGAACACATAGCTTGGCAACCTTCCAGCCTCTTGGGCTTGGCTCATTTAGCCCACCACGCAAACTTGCACGGGATGACTGTCTCCCTCAGAATTAAAGGCTGAGCCATGGAGGCTCTACCCAGGCGGCTAGAACACCAGCCTGGCAATCTTTCAGCCGTTAGAGGGCTTCCCGCCTCTAACATTCCTTTTAACCCTCTTTTGTTACTTCTTTTGTTACTGCAACTGCAACAATGTAACA
Organism: Shinisaurus crocodilurus; assembly: GCA_021292165.1. Lineage (NCBI taxonomy): Eukaryota > Metazoa > Chordata > Lepidosauria > Squamata > Shinisauridae > Shinisaurus > Shinisaurus crocodilurus. The sequence continues at coordinate 225,668,921 of CM037877.1, forward strand.
CTTTGCATTGGTGGGGTGAAGTTCCACTTTCTCTCCACTGGACTAATGCTTGCTATGCATTTATACTCTGCACATGGACTGTAACTAGGAAATGCATACTCTGTAGTGCTTACTTTGAATAAGTAAATAAACAGGTAGATTAGACCTGTTGGTGTCACAGAGTGTTTCCTGAGTCCTGGATTAATCTGCAACTGGAGAAGCTGGAGAGGCTGAGTCATTACAGGGTCTGCTGCATGGTACTGCTGTGTGAAAGATTCACTCTGCTACCTGTGTGTGGAATGCCAGGCTACGCTAGCACACAGATTGGATTATAAATCTCTTTCAGCACCAACAACACCTTGCCCCAAATCTCCTGATGACTGCTCCCAATGGTTTCATATAGATATTAAATAACATTGGGGACAAGATAGTACCCTGTGGCACCCGCACAGTTCAACTGCCATGGGGCCGAGGTGCAGTCACCCAATACCAATACTATTCTCTGGAACAGACCCCACAAGTACGAGTCGAACCTCTGTAAAACAGTACCTCCAACTCCCAAATGGAGGCAGTCCAAGAGGATACTGTGGTCAACGGTATCAAAAGCTGCTGAGATATCCAGGAGAAGTAACAGGGTCGCACTCCCTCTGTCCCTCCCACGAAGAAGGCCATCCATCAGGGAGACCAAGGCCTATTCTGTCCCCAAACTGGGCCTGAATCCAGACTGGAATGGATGTGGATCCAGATAATCAGTTTCATTCAAGAGCGCCTGCAGCTGAAACATCACCATTCTCTCAAGCACCTTATTCAACTATTTTAAACATTTTTTAAAAGAATAAACTCTCATTTACATTAACATTTGCCTGCTGCAGCAGAATATCCAGGGAACCAAATCCCTGAATTGTAAACCTAACAGAAAATGGCATTAATCAAACCTAGTTCAGATCAGAAGATTTTCTAGTAAATTACAAGACCCTGATTAAATGACTACCAGGATCAGATACAAAGAGATGCTTAGTCTCCAGTAGAACATATCGTTGAAATAACAATTACAGTAACACCTTGGATTACGAGCATAATTCGTTCCAGAACCATGCTCGTAATCCAAAACACTTGTATATCAAAGCGAGTTTCCCCATAAGAAATAAGGGAAACTCAGATGATTCGTTCCACAACCATTTAATCACTGCTTTGCCAGCTCCCTGGCAGGGAGCCCCATGGAGGGAGCCAGCAAAGCAGTGATTAAATGGTTGTGGAACGAATCCCAGCAGCGCCTCCACTTGTCTCCCTGCCAGGGAGCCAAGTGGAAGCGCGTCCGCTCGCTCTGCGGGCGCCTTGCGCTGCCGTGCCGGGGAGAGAGTCAGCACAGCAGCAACGAGATGCCCGCAGAGCAAGCAGCCGCGCCGCGCCTCCACGCGGCTCCCTGCCAGGGAGCCGGCAAAGCAGGGAGACAAGTGGAGGTGCCAGCCAAGCGAGAGGCCGCGCGGCGGGCGCCTCCACTTGTCCCCCTGCCCGGGAGCTGGAAAAGCAGCCACTTTTCTGGCTCCCGGGCAGGGAGACAAGTGGAGGCGCCCGCCACGCAGCCGCTCGCTAAGCTGGTACCTAGCACTGCTTTGCCGGCTCCTGCCCGGGAGCTGGCAAAGCGGCGCGAGGCGCTGAGTGAGCAGGTGCGCGGCGGGCGCCTAGTGAGCAGGTGCGCGCCGAGTGAGCCAGCGTGAGCGGCGGAGCAGCTCTGGCAGGCCGAAGTGATCAGGTGCGCGGAGGGCGCCGAGGTGAGCAGGTGCGCGGCGGGCGCCGAGTGAGCAGGTGCGCGGCGGGCGCCGAGTGAGCAGGTGCGCGGCGGGCGCCGAGTGAGCAGGTGCGCAGTGGGCGCCTCCACTTGTCTCCCTGCCTCGGAGCCGGAAAAGCAGCCACTTTTCCGGCTCCCGGGCAGGGAGACAAGTGGAGGCGCCCGCCCACTCGCTCGGCAGTTCCGCTCGTATTGCGAGACCAAGCTCGTGTTGCAAGACATTATTTATGCAAAAAAATTGCTCGTCTTGCAAGGAGCTCATAGACTGGGTTACTCGCAATCCAAGGTATTACTGTACATCCAAAAGCATAGACAAGTACCTTCAGGAAAAGCTTCAGGAGGGATCTTAAAGATCTTGTTGTTTACTTTGACTTCCTCCCGCCTGTACTCAGCTGAGGGGAGTGCATTCTTCTTGCACAAACTCTCCAAAATATGTGAGGGTTTGAAAGCATCTCGCCACATGTTGTAGCCTTCTCTGTAAGGAGAGAACAAGGTCAGACATATTAAATTTTAATTGGAGTAGACTTGGACAACAAGCTAGTTTATTTCAACTTAGTGCTGGCATTCCTATAGAGCAAAGAACATTGGGTATTATTCCCCATTGTGGGAGGCTGAATGAAAGGCTTGCTTGGGAAGGCTACAGAATAGCCACAGGCCACTTCAAGGGGCAAGACTCTGCAAAATAATAATAATACAAAAATACTAACAAAATGACAAGAGGGATTCACCATTGCCTTGGCAACTCAAGCTCTCTCTCGTACATACGTGTCATATTGTGAGGCCACCCCACAGTTGGCTCTATGATTGCTGTAGAATCGGTTCTCCAAGTCAATCTTGGTCTCCCCAATTAAGTCATCAGATCCAACCAAATCATGGTCAAATATCGATACAGTGAGCTCTGATTCCATGGGAAAGGATATGCTCAGCTCCAGCACTCTGAATGAGAAAGAGAATGTGAGAGAGAGAGAAAATGTATCAATGGGCAACTAAAGGGTAGCATAGAGCACACAGAAGCAGGTTCTAGGCAATAATCACTTTACTGCAGGGGTGTAGAACTTCAAATCCTGGTACCACATCTGACCCTCTGGGATCCCCAGGAGGCCATGGTCCCTTTTAGAACTATTAGTCTGTTTGGATGAAATGCAACCCTATAAATGCCCATTGCCTTAGCCCATGGGCTAAAACTGTCTCTTTAATCTGTAAATCCCCTTATCCCTTAAGGTGCCAAGATTTGGAACACTCAGTGCTCGATGTTTAAAAGATCCTTCCAAGTGTCAAAGTTGCATGTCTGAAGGTGCACACTCAGGCATACATCCATGTAAAAAGGACACTCAGTAAAAAGCCCTTTGCCCTTCTTTGTTCCACTGCCATTCTGGAAGAGCATATGCATGTATACTTAGCTGGTGCTGGGAATACAAATTCCTTCATTTTGCATCTACAATGTGTGTGGGGTGGTGGTGGCACCTTGACCCTAGGCCGCTGCCTAGGGTCACCTTGTGATAAGGCAGGGTCTGCAAGAAGCAATGTGGAGAAGATGTCACTCTGATACAAGATAAAGCCACATCCTTACTCTCCAAAAACTGGATTGAGCTGCTTTGGGATATATCGTTCCTTGGTGTCTTTCTGTTGTTGCCCGATTCTAACCACAAGATAGGGATCTGCCTTGCCATTGGGGTCTGCCGGAGTCAGGTTAGTTGCCTAAAACACATAACATGTGAGACTGTACAGCTGACACAGGCCAAGGCCACAAATTTGACAGAAAGCACCATCATGAACAGCTACTATTGCAGAAGAATAGCTGACATGGCACTTACGTCTAGGTGTTGCATGATCAAAACATCAACATCAAAACATGAACAATTATGACAGAAGAAGAACAAGTTAAGGACTGTATGATTAAATGGGCAAGGAACTTTGGATATAATATAATGATGGAACAATGGGAACGTATGTGGACTAAAGGTATAAAATTTACATTGTGTTCTGATCTTAGAGATAATTTTTACAAGATGATGTATTGTTGGTACCTAACCCCTGTGAAATTGGCTAAGATGTATAAAAATGTGTCAAATCATGTATGTTGGAAATGTCAAAATCAGGAAGAAGCATTTTATCATGTTTGGTGGACATGTAAAAAAGTGAAAACATACTGGGTACAAATACATACATGGATACAAAAGATTTTAAAAGTGAATATTAAACTGAAACCAGAAATGTTCTTATTGGGTATAATGGATTTACAACTTGAGAAAGATTATGGAACATTATTACAATATATGATGACAGCAGCAAGAATAATCTATGCTCAAAAATGGAAAAAAGCAACAATACCAACTATAGAAGACTGGCTGTTGAAAATGTTGGACTTAGCAGAGATGGTGAAATTGACTTGTTTAATTAGAGAAAAAAATCCATCTTCATTTAAGAAAGACTGGAAACCTCTGGTGGACTTCTTGGGGAGGAGGTAAAGTGACTTAATAACTTTGGGTTTTGATTTTTGAATATTGGTAAGGTGACAGAAATTCTTTCTGTGAAAATAGAGGAAACTTAGATTGGATAAGGATTGGTAATGTTTGTCAGACAATGAGGCGGAAGCCAAATATGATTTGTTGTTGTTTTGGAAAATTCAATTAAAATAATAATTTTTTTAAAAAAAAACATCAACAATTATAAAATCATAACACTAGAAGGGAACCAAAGAGCACCAATTACAACCCCATGAAGCAGGGCCCTCCATACATTCGCTGCTTTCCCCTCTCTATCAACAAATTAATTCCTACCAATGAGACCCAAGCAGAAGCAGAGCCAACGATGTGCATCACAGTTAGGTGTCTGCAGTACCAACAGCTTCAGAAAGCTCCAGCAAGCAAGCCAGAGTACATGCTACAGGGCAGGGAAAGCATCCTAAGAGTCACTAGCCAATCCAACTCGGGGGGGGGGGGGGATACCTTTCCCAAGTACATGGAACTGTCAAATTCTGAGAGTTAAGCCAATCTTGTGTTTCCCCAAAAGAAAAACAAGGGAACATCAATGGGACTGCAGTATTCTAAAGTTGGAAAGAACAAGTGTGTTTATGAACTTATGATGTATTGGGATAAATGACACTGCAAAATACAGAACCATTTAGAATCCTACTTGCATCTCAGAATAGAATTCCTCACACCTAATTTGTAGCACAAGCAGCCACAAATTGTTGGAAGGAAGGCAGAGTCTGGGAGGTCAAGAGGCTCTTTCTGTAATAATACCTCAAGTTCTCTCAACCTCAAACACAATTATTAGGAGTTCAATAAACAGCAGCTTGAACTCAAAGAAGGACAGAATCTCTATCATTTCAATCATAGAGGACATGCTTTGGAGATCAGCCTTGCCATAGCTTAAAGGAGATGCCAACAGAGATAATAGAATCCCAATTGACAGAGGTCTGCATTTGTGGGATGGCAATTCATTTGCTGGTAATCTCAGCAGAGGTTTCACGGCTCACAGAAGTAACTAAAAACACTTACTTTAACAATATAGATTCGGACAAGGACCTTAATGGGTCTGTTTCTGGGGATGCCTTGGGAGATCTTGTGTTCTGCACCTGCCTCTTCAGCTCGGTACACATAGAATGAGCCCTGCAATAGAAGGATTAAACCAGAATGTGGCAATCTATGTCATCCTTTCTACTGAAATTATATTTTGAATAGCCCTACCTACACGTGTCAGAAGCAATTTTCATTTTGCCCTATATTAGCAGATAATTTCTGGCTCATCTCAAACAAGCAGTCATATTCTCAAAAAAAAAAAAAAAAAAAAGAGTTTAGATAATCCCACATATCTTTGGTCGAGTTTCTTCTTTCCAGAGAGCCAATGCCCTGTTGAGGCATTACTCACATCGAGCAGCAACATGGATATACAGCAAAGCTATGAGTTTAGCTCCACCCCTAAGTCACATGACTCCTCTTGACCCCTAATATGCAGGATAACTTATGTAGTGAGGAGTCTTTTGTATCTCCCCGTGATTTAGATAGCCCTGAGGTAGGCACCATGATTGAAATCTGAATGTTTAAATTTGAGAGCAATATCTTCTGAAGGTGCTTTCAGACATCAGGTTGGATCCAGACTTAGTCATGCTTAGAGTAAGGCCACTAAAATCAATGGGATATGCTAGTCATGACTAATTTCAGTCCCATTGATTTCAATGGGTCTACTCTAAGCATGACTGAGACTGGATTCAGCCCATCATATTTACTTTGTAGCATGCATCATCATCATCAGGCGATCACTCGTGACCGAGTAAGATTGTCTTCCTGGATAAAAATTTACAAAAAGGAAATTTTAAAAGGAGGAAATTCTAAAGAAAAATTGTGTAGACTCTAGCGATGGGTCCGTAAGTGACTGTGGAGGCCAATTCTAGAGCCACACAGTTTCCCACAGTGAGGACACAGGTTACCAGATGGAAGATGGTCCTGTAAAGGATTCGTTTGACGTGCTTTTCGCTTAGCACGTTTCTCCCTTTCACCTTGCACTCGGGCTTCTTCAAAGTCCATAGAACCTTTGTGAAAGGCCAACCTCCAGTTAGATCGTTCATGGGCCAGAGCTTCCCAGTTTTCGATGTTTATATTGCATTTTTTTAGATTAGCCTTAAGAACATCTTTAAACCTCTTATATTGACCACCGATATTCCGCTTTCCATCCTTGAGTTGGGAATAAAGTAACTGCTTTGGGAGACGGCAGTCAGGCATTCAAACAACATGACCGGTCCACTGAAGTTGGCGTTGAAGTCTTTGCTTCTTCCAGTACAGTGACATTTGTTCGCCTATCTTCCAAAGTAATTCGCAGGATTTTCCGGAGGCAACGTTGATGAAATCTTTCAAGGAGGTGGAAGTGACGTTTATAGATAGTCCATGTTTCACAGGCATACAATAAAGTTGGTAATACAATGGCTTCATAAACCAGTGTTTTGGGCTTCTTACAAATATCCCAATCCTCGAACACTCTATGTTTCATACGAGAAAACGCGGCACTTGCGGAGCTCAAACGATGCTGGATTTCACTGTCGATGTTAGCTGTAACAGAAAGATAGCTGCCAAGATAGAGAAAATGATCGACATTTTCCAGTATTGTCCCGCCAAGCTGGATAGATGGCATCATCAAAGGGTTAGCTTGTACTTGCTGATGAAGCACTTTGGTTTTTTTGACGTTAAGTGAGAGACCAAGTTTTTCATATACTTCTGCAAAAGCATTTAGGATAGTTTGGAGATCATCCTCTGAATGTGCAGAGACCACATTATCATCAGCATACTGAAGTTCCACAACGGAGGTCGTAATTACCTTACTTTTTGCTTTCAGCCTGCTGAGATTAAAAAGCTTTCCATCTGTTCGATATATAATTCCCACACCAGTGGGAAGTTTTCCCTCGACAAGATGTAAAATCATGGCGATGAAAATAGCAAATAATGTTGGGGCGATAACACATCCATGTTTAACACCTGATCCCACTTTAAATGGAGTACCATGAGAGCCGTTGTTGTCCAAAACCGTTGCTGTCATGTTGTCATGGAGAAGTCGCAAGATATTCACAAATTTATTGGGGCATCCAATTTTCATAAGGATCGTCCAGAGAGCTGTTCGGTCTACAGTATCAAAGGCCTTAGCCAGATCAATAAATGCCATATAAAGGGGTTGATTTTGCTCCCGGCATTTTTCTTGGAGCTGACGTGCAGTAAAAATCATGTCTACTGTCCCTCTAGAGGGGTGGAAACCATATTGAGTTTCAGGGAGGATCTCTTCTGAAATAGATAGAAGACGGTTTGCGAGAATCCTAGCAAATATTTTACCTGCGGTAGCTGAGAGAAATGCCCCGATAGTTTCCACAGTCTGTTCTATCACCCTTCTTAAAGAGGGTGGTAATTATGGCATCCCTGAAGTCTTCTGGGATCTCTTCTCTTATCCAGATTTTTTCGATGAGTTTATGAAGATGTTGTACAAGTTCGGGGGGGCTTCTTTAAAGATTTCAGCAGGAATCCCATCTGGTCCACTAGCTTTGTTGTTCTTCATTTGATTAATGGCTTTTTTTACTTCATCCAAAGTGGGGAGTATTGCAAGTTCCTCTCTAATTTGTTTTTGTGGGATTTGCGAAAAAATCTCATTATCCACCTTAGATTTACGATTTAAAAAGTCATAATAATGCTCTTTCCAATGCAGTGCAATAGACTCTTTGTCTTTTAAGAGTTTGGTGCCATCTTTTGATTGTAAAGGGTTTGTACCATAGGTTTTTGGTCCATAAATGGCCCTTGTGGCCTTAAAAAAGCCCCGTGCATCATGAGATTCTGCAAGTTGTTGAATTTCTTCAGCTTTCTTTTTCCACCAAGCGTTCTTAAGTTCTCTTGTTCTTCTTTGGACCAAGCATTGTGTGGGAGACATTGACTGGGTTCAGACAACATGATAACCCACACTCAAGTCAAGAGTTGAGTATGGGTTGAGTGTGGGTTGTCGTTGAACCATGGGTTGTTGCTGAAATGTGGGTTATCATGTTGTCTGAACCCAGCTGTGTTAACAAGCCATGGCTTGGTAACCACGAAGAACCCATGAAGAGGACCCATGGCTTGTTGTTGGGTTGTGAACTGTGGGTTGTTCACCATGGGTTGTTATCTTGGCTGGGTTCAGACAACACAATAACTCATGTTTCAACAACAACCCACGTTTCAGTGACAACCCACACTCAAACCATACTCAACCCTTGAATGTGGGTTATCATGTTGTCTGAACCCATATCAGTAACCCACCCTGGCAATAAGCCACAGTGGGTTGGCTGTTGTGTGAACAACCCAAAGTGAGCCTGATCATCTGCCAGGGCTGGCTCCCTCCCTCCAGCTCCTCCCCGCTTGGTCTTCCCAGTTTTTGTAAATGCTCTATGGTACTGGCAGTCAATATGATTCAAAGTACTCATTACCTTGTATTTCCCCACAAAATTATCCTCTTCATTTCCATCTTCATCCTCATTTGCTTTCCCACGATGAAGTGGAAAAATACACAGCCAGTCCTCAAAATTGTCAAACTCGTTTTCCAGCTCTGAACTGTAGATCTGAAAGGAGAGGCATGTTAAATTTATTTATTTATTATATTTGTATCCCACCGTTTTTCCTTTAAGGAACCCAAGGCGGCTTACATAATCCTCCTCCTCTTCTCCATTTTATCCTCACAACAACCCTGTGAGGTAGGTTAGCCTAAGAGTCAGTGACTGGCCCAAAGTCACCCAGTGAGATTCATGGCTGAGTGGGGACTATAACCCAGATCTCCCGAGTCCCAGTCCAGCACTCTAACCATTACGCCACACTGGCTCTCCATTTTAGAGCTTCTACCATACTAGCTAATAATATGAGCCAGTACAGAAGAGAAAAGTTAATGCATCCAAAGGACGATTCCCCCTTCAATGCAAGGCCACTGGCAGCTCCTAATCCCTTCCCATGTGGCTCTCTGCCCCCCTCTCTCATTCTCTCTCTCTCTCTCTCTTTCTCCGCAGTAGCTGCTCACTCTCAGCAAGGGCTCTCTAGATTTGCCTTGCTGTTTGCTTTTGCGGTGGGCTGGCTGCCTGTCATGTGGGCTACCAGAGGAGGCTTCAGGGCTAAGGAGTCAGGCAACCTGTCACTTGTCAGCTGTAAGAAGACTGGGGGTGGGACACAGAATAAGAGAATGTACTAGAAGCAATCAGCCAATTGGCTGTGGTGGGGAAGGAGTCCAAGAGGCAAAGAGCAACATGATTGGCTAGCTGCAGCAGTGCACTGCACAGGCCTCCAAGTGGCCTCAGTGGTGGTGCCTGGAGTCAAAGTGGCACCTGCTTGAAAAATAATCAAGATATGCCCCTTTCTCTGTTCTGTGGTATCCCCATCAAAACCCATGTGTCAATGTCTGGCAGAGAAAAGGAAGTAACAATTTTACTTCAGAGAAAAGGAAGTAACAATTTTACTTCAACAGTGTGGTGTAGTGGTTAGCCAGGAGCCAGTGAGTGTGGTGTACTGGTTAGAGTGTTGGACTGGGACTTGGGAGATCCGGGTTCTAGTCCCCGCTTGGCCATGAAACTCACTGGGTGACTTTGGGCCAGTCACTGGCTCTCAGCCTAACCTACCTCACAGGGTTGTTGTGAGGATAAAAGTGAGAGGAGGAGGAGGATTATGTAAGTTGCCTTGAGTTCCTTGCAGGAAAAAAGGTGGGGTATAAATATAATAAATAAATAAATATAAATAAATAAATAAATAAATAAAGAGATGCTCTCATGCTGGTGCAGATGAATATAAATATACTGCTATATATAATGCCGCATTTAATACACAATGATGGAAAAGTGATGCCCAAAGGCACTAAATGTTCACACACATACATCACACTGAAATATAAACATACAAAGAAAGAACTACATATAATAAAGCAGGAGCAGGCAAATGTCAGGTTTGCAGGATCTACATTATTCTTGACTAGAATCCCAAGGTCCACCATCCGGAGCCACATGCAAAATAGTGGCTGGGTGTGTGGGTGGGAGACTTACTCTTAGAATTAAGGAAGAAGGGTGCCTCTGAACACATGCTCAGCCCAGGAATTGGTTTTCAGTACCAGAACTGAGCTCACAGTCCTGTCACACAAAAAACCTACTCCTGGATTTTTCTCCCAAGATTTCTTTAGTCTCAGCAGCCTAATTTAGAAGGGGAGGGGGGAGCCTTTTTGTCATTGCCATTGGTAAACAATCGCGGGGGGGGCAGAAACTGTCAGAGTTAGAACCAGCTTCCTCTTAGCGCCCAAGGAACGGATACGGCTGATGGAACAGGACTTCTGCGTCCTCATCCCCCACAGGTGTCTTCCAAATCGCCTCCAAGTACCTGGTCAAATAAGAAGTTCTTTCCAGTACTCCTTCCCCAGCATTTTGCAGAATGTGTCAGTGGCATACACAAAACAGTTGGATGAAAATGACCAAATTAATATACGTGCTTTGCAAAATTTGAAAGTGATTTGCATAATATGCTGAAATATGGCGATATGACTTACCTACCCTTGTATAACTTGTGTCAGGGTTTCACCTTTGAAGACTTACCTTTAATGTGGCTATAAGTTTCCTTTTGGGACGAACTGGCTCAGCTTCAATCACCACTTCATCTTCCACTTCCACGTCAAGCGAAGCATCATTGAAGTTCCCTCCATCTAAATGAGATATTGAGATAGCAGTGGGATAATCTGCTCAGCTCACAAAGCTAGTGTTCTCTTCGGGCTATAATGGCACCTCATAACTGCCAGTCAAGTCAATGAACCGCTTGTTTCTCTTCTTTGTCCTCCCTGGTGTCTCTGGGGAGTTGGGAGCGAAAGGAAAAGTGGCCGATGGAAAAGTGAACAAGCAGCCATGTCAGTGACTTCTCCTAACAACGAAAAGCAAGACTGCCCTCAGTGGGCCACCTCCCTCCATGAATCCACCTTCTCACCACTACTGTCACCAGCTGCTGTTGCTCCTCATCCCTTCTCTCCTCATTGCTACCATTTGCTTGCCTGACGACGGGCAGAGAGCCAGTGAGCAAACGGGCAGTGGCAACTACTGCTCCTCCTCCTCACCACCACTGTTGTCTGGGCCAGAGCAAGAGGCTGTTGGGTTTTGCATAGGCAGAACGAGATTACCACCTGACATCGGGATTATCACCTGACCTGGTGGGTGTTACTTGAGTTCAAGTATACAAGGCCTTTGGTCAGGAGACATGGTCTCGAGGTGACATGACTCAGCAGCCTTGAACAGGTTTGAAGCAGTAAACATGTTGATGAATAGGTTATACACTGGGGTGAGTAATATCCTATTTATAGGTGCAGGGTCTGGGGTATATAAGCTAGCACACTTGCTGATAGCTTTCACTTGCTTGCTTCCGTCATTCCTCTTCATCTCTCTTCTCTGCTGCTTGTTCGTCTCGACATGTATTGACTTGGACTTCACTTCATCTAGCCTTACCACTGGGGTATAGGTTTTGAGTCTGCTATGATGTAGTGAGTAGAGATGCATTGATTGCCTTAATCCCATGTAATTGGGTCTTACAAATAAACTCTTTAATCTTTATTAACTGCTGTTATCTCCTCCTTCCGCTTGCGTGACTGGGACTGAGGGTCATTGGCTAGGGGAGCTTTTGAACCCGGGTCAGTCCAGCTCTCACATCGGTTATGGGCCCAGATAAGGATCAGATTAAGATCTGATGGTTATCTGATGGGCAGATAAGCCACAGAACGCAGTTTGGAGAAAATTCGGCAGTTATAGAGTTAAAGGAATTTGTTTACTATTTGTAAGAACGGTTTGTAAACAAACCGGAGAAGGCGAAGGTTTGTTGCTAAAGCTGGGAGCTGATAACAGCGGCTTGGAATGCAGCACAACTGAAGTATGCAGAAACAGAGAGACGGGAGGATTTTTCGTTTTGAAAGCAGCTAGAACGGAGGTGCCAGGCTTGGCAAAATCCGAGGATCGGGCAGCTACTAGGCTGAACAGTGAACAACGCTGGACACAAGGATTTGTTTTCCACAGCTTGCTGGAGTGATCGTCAAGGAGCTGTATCGGGCAAAGAAATAATCTTCAGGAGGCTCTGTGTCTTTGAGTCAAGGCTACAGGCAGGAGGATCATATTTCTTTACAGCTTGCTTCTTCACACAGCAGCGGATCAGCTATCTTTTGCATTGTATCAACAAGTGGCTTGGATTACAAATGCGTGGATTACGTCTGACGTGGGCAAAGCGTCTGGAGCGTCATGTCGCAGCAAAGCAAGGTCACGTGTGACAAACGTATCTGGGAAATCTGATACTACACGGAAGGCTGTATCAAACCAGCGGAGGCGTGGTTTTACAGCAGGAGAAAAACAGCGCGGCAGTTTTGAACAGAGAAAGCTGTGCTTAAAATGGGAAGCTGTTCTTCATTTTCTTCATGTGGGATCACAGAAGAAAGGAGCTTGAAATCAGCAGGGGTGCTGCTGAAGGACAAAACTTTGTGTTTTAACCCAGGACATAACAAAATGGACACATTATTTTGTTTGGACAGAAACAGTGGATTGTTTAAACGAAGCTTTCTGTGTTGGACATAAATAAGCAGGAAGAGGACTATGAAATGGTCAGAGGTTTAACAGTCATGTTTTTGAAATGTATTTCTTGAAAGTTGGATAACTTGGATTCAAGAAAGTGTAATGTATGCTCTTGAAATGTCAGGAAATGTACTGAATGTATATATGACTTGAGTATATTGTGGATTTTTCTGTAGCAAAATGTAAAATACTGAATAATTAGTAGGTATGTTTATATGACAAAGCTAAGAGATGGATTATTTCTTTCATACTGTAATGGTGTAATAAAGAAATGGAAAGTTGTACTGTTGCAACTATAAAAAGGTTAAATGCTTATATGTATGACATGTACATGCATGCATATCACATGAATGTTTGATCATTTAGATTCACAGGCTTGTGAAAGAAAATGCAAACTGTGTTGTGGAGAAAGCATTTGGAAACTGTAATTTTCACATGAAAGGTAATTTTGTGCACATAAACAAGGGATGCTAGCTTCAACAGGTAAACTGGAAGGCAAGCTGAACACATGTCATTTCATTCAATTTGTTCTTGGTAATCTTGTGGAACTCTGATGGTCTTTAGAGGAAAAGCACATTATTTCATGATGTCAATTAGTCAATACACGAGGTACAGGTTGTGTACATGTTAGATAGAAAGCTGGAGTTTTGAACAAAGTCAAGGTGTTTTGTGCTTGGATGGGAAACAAGCATATTACCCATGTTACCTATTTCTTTTCAGATATGGGGAAGTTCAATTCAATGCATGTTTTGATGACTTTCTAACAGGATGTGATATTGAACACATGGATTGTGTAGAAGAGTAAACAAACACTCAGAAGAGGTGATAATAATTTGGATAATGAGGTTTGGGTAGAAGCTCTTAAATGTTTTGATTATGTACATAATAGAAGTTTTAGTTCTGTGTAATGAACTGTACATCTTATAGAAAGTAGTGTAGAAAGAAGAATCTTCTGGAGAAACATTTCAGGATCTTGGATCTGATATGTAGGTACATACACCTCAAAGTTAGAAGAAATCTGTAAGGGAGCTTACATGAGATTTTTCTAGAAATGAGAATATTGTGTTTCACATGAACAACACTTGGATAGTGAGATTATCTAGAAGTGTTTAGTATAATGCTAAATGAAAAGGTGAGATCATTTTTCAAAATTAATTCTGTTAATGCAGGGGAAGCATCAAGGGCAGAGTCAGAATAGAAAAGCATTTGCTGAAAGACAGTCAGGTAAATTTGACAAACTTTGATACACATTTGGTTTAGTGGAGACTAAACAAATGATTGTTCATCATTGGTGCAAATTTATTGGAACAGGAACCTGATAACTGATGAGGTAAGGAACAGGTGAGTCAAACAACCTGTGAGATATCAGGATGAATTTGCAGAAAAAGCCATTTGAAACTTCAAAATTTCAAAGAGGTGAAAAAATTATCTGTTAAGGAAGCTAAACCATAGCTTCAGGCTATGCAAGCTGAGTTGAATTCTTTGGATAAAGAACAAAACATGGAAGCTGGTGAAACAAACAGCAGTCCATGGAACTCATTGTTACCAGATAGATTTTTTAAGTGAAAACTAACCAGATTGGAAAAAGGTTATATGACAAATAGCAAGATTGGTTGCTTGTGATTTTTGCTCAGTAAAAGGAGCAGTATAATCATGAGTGAGTGCAACAACAATTTGCTTTGGAAACAGTTAGACTGATGTTTAAGAATGGAAATGTAAGAATATTTCACAAGTTGAAATATTAGAACATAAGCATTTTAAATGAGAGGAAGTCTTTGGAAAACTGTCTGTGAGAATTTCTGTAGGAAAAGTCAGGAATCAGCTGGAGGCTGGAATTCTGTTTTGAACTCAAACATTGTTGAAATGAGATTTGCTCAGAGAGGCAGATCAATGTTTGTTTGTTAAACGGGAGAACAGGGACATAGACTGTATGTACTTTGTTTAGTTGGATGATCTATTGTTTTTTCTGGACAGATAAAAGCAATATGATATAATTGATCCAGGGTTTGGAATTTCATTGAATTGAAACTGCTTGGTGGTGGATCAACTGTTTATTTGTAAATAGAGGTTGAGGGAGAACCAAGAGGGCAGTATCTTACTGCAACAAACCAGAGAAAATCATAGATGTGATTGAGAATTTTGGAGATAGTTAACTCAGTGAGAGACTCCAAATAGTTGGGGATTTTCAAGCACATGCTGATGGAAAAGCAGTTTGAATGCTACACAGAAGCATTGGGCTGTTGAGCTTTACTGTACAAGCAACAAGGCCAGGTATTGCTGTCAGTGTGATAGGCAGACTGTTAGACCAACAGGACATGCTTGGAGAGCTCTGAAAAGGAGTTGAGTGTTATCTGGAAGGAACATCACACTTCAGACTAAGATTTACAAGTCAGAGCACAGGTGGCTTACAGATTCACAGAAATGCCAGTTGTGGTTGTGATAGTAAGAACAACAAGAACACACCTGAAGTTTGTTATTTTTATAATCATACTTTGTTTGATTGATTTTGTAGAAACAATCATCTAAAGGTTAGAGTTCAACTGAAGCTGAACTGATTGCATTTGTTTAAATAGTTTAAATTGTTAAAAAATGTTTAAATGATGCTGGGATTGATGTGAAAAACCTATTACAGTTTTTTCAGGAAACCAAGGCAGGATTGCTATGCTGCAGGCAGATAGCGATACACAACGTTTTGGGTTTGCAAATAAAACTGTGTCATAAGGAGGGATACATCAGAAGTGATTTGATGGTGGTTCAAATTTCTGGCAGGTAAAGTCATTCCTGCAGAAGTTTTTTTTATCAAAGTCCATAGATGAAGGAACAGCATCAGATGTCAACAAAGCTGTTGCTGTTGTATGAGGTAAATAACCACGTTCTGTGCAAATGCAAAAGCAGGGGGATGTTGGGTTTTGCATAGGCAGAACGAGATTACCACCTGACATCGGGATTATCATCTGACCTGGTGGGTGTTACTTGAGTTCAAGTATACAAGGCCTTTGGTCAGGAGACATGGTCTCGAGGTGACATGACTCAGCAGCCTTGAACAGGTTTGAAGCAGTAAACATGTTGATGAATAGGTTATACACTGGGGTGAGTAATATCCTATTTATAGGTGCAGGGTCTGGGGTATATAAGCTAGCACACTTGCTGATAGCTTTCACTTGCTTGCTTCCGTCATTCCTCTTCATCTCTCTTCTCTGCTGCTTGTTCGTCTCGACATGTATTGACTTGGACTTCACTTCATCTAGCCTTACCACTGGGGTATAGGTTTTGAGTCTGCTATGATGTAGTGAGTAGAGATGCATTGATTGCCTTAATCCCATGTAATTGGGTCTTACAAATAAACTCTTTAATCTTTGTTAACTGCTGTTATCTCCTCCTTCCGCTTGCGTGACTGGGACTGAGGGTCATTGGCTAGGGGAGCTTTTGAACCCGGGTCAGTCCAGCTCTCACAGAGGCAGGTGAACAAGCAGGTTGTAATGGTGAACAGGAGGAACAAGTCCAGGGGGCTCTTGTCAGCAGGACCCTGCTGGAGTATGGGCCCTTGGCAGGTGCCCGACCGTACCTCTCCTTGATGCCAAGCCTGGCAGCAGTTTTCTCCTTGCCAGGAGGACAGAAGAAAGGAGGGTTGGAAAGAAGGAGTGTCCCCACTGTAGGCATCTGTGTAAACTGTTAGAACCAGGGCACACTGCAGGCACTTGGAGCTTTCTATATGCATTGGCCTAATTAAGGGTGCACCCCTATGCAAGTTTAGACAGGGGAAAAAAGCCTACAACTCCCAGCATGCCCCAGCCAGCTATGCTGGCTGGAGCATGCAGGGAGTTGTAGGTTTTATTTTTTCTGTCTAAACTTGCATAGGAGTGCACCTTAAGTGGCTAACGTGTGAACCAGCCCTATGAGTACAGTAATACCTTGGATTGCAAATGACTTGATTTGAGAGCGTTTTGCAAGACAAGCACATTTTAAAATATTTATTTAATTTTTTTTTACTTGATATACAAGCGATGTCTTGCAATACAAGTACTGTAGTACGGCTTAAATTGACTTGGACTTCACTTCATCTAGCCTTACCACTGGGGTATAGGTTTTGAGTCTGCTATGATGTAGTGAGTAGAGATGCATTGATTGCCTTAATCCCATGTAATTGGGTCTTACAAATAAACTCTTTAATCTTTGTTAACTGCTGTTATCTCCTCCTTCCGCTTGCGTGACTGGGACTGAGGGTCATTGGCTAGGGGAGCTTTTGAACCCGGGTCAGTCCAGCTCTCACAGAGGCAGGTGAACAAGCAGGTTGTAATGGTGAACAGGAGGAACAAGTCCAGGGGGCTCTTGTCAGCAGGACCCTGCTGGAGTATGGGCCCTTGGCAGGTGCCCGACCGTACCTCTCCTTGATGCCAAGCCTGGCAGCAGTTTTCTCCTTGCCAGGAGGACAGAAGAAAGGAGGGTTGGAAAGAAGGAGTGTCCCCACTGTAGGCATCTGTGTAAACTGTTAGAACCAGGGCACACTGCAGGCACTTGGAGCTTTCTATATGCATTGGCCTAATTAAGGGTGCACCCCTATGCAAGTTTAGACAGGGGAAAAAAGCCTACAACTCCCAGCATGCCCCAGCCAGCTATGCTGGCTGGAGCATGCAGGGAGTTGTAGGTTTTATTTTTTCTGTCTAAACTTGCATAGGAGTGCACCTTAAGTGGCTAACGTGTGAACCAGCCCTATGAGTACAGTAATACCTTGGATTGCAAATGACTTGATTTGAGAGCGTTTTGCAAGACAAGCACATTTTAAAATATTTATTTAATTTTTTTTTACTTGATATACAAGCGATGTCTTGCAATACAAGTACTGTAGTACGGCTTAAATTAAAAATCTCTGTACAAATTTTTTTGGGGGGATTTTGTTTTGATATAAGAGTGTTTTGGATTACAAACACGTTTCCTGAATGAATTATGCTCTCAATCCAAGGCATGACTGTACATTGAAATCTGAAAGAAGCTGTTTGGTTTTAGCTGACAGAGTTGTTGCTGTGAAGGGGAGAGAGAAAAAGAGAGGACGTTTTGAAAGACCGAACTGATGTTACTGTGAATCAAGCATTGACTGTGTGCCCGATGATATCATACCTGTTCATTCTGTACGTTTACAAATGCATTATGTACAAGACACCATTGGTCTCTCTGTCTCTCTGTTGCAAAGGAAATGGATCCTGTAAAGGGTCTTTCCCACACCTCTGGGAATAGATAGGTCAGCCCTCCCCAACCTGGTGCCCTCCATATGTATTGGACTATAATTCCCATCATCCCCAGCCAGCATGGATGATTGGAGTTGCAGGCCAAGCCACCTGGAGGGCACCAGGTTGGGGAAGACTGAGATAGGGTTTTTTGAACACAAGACAATCTTGAAAGTTTTTGTCCTGGTAATTCCTCCTACAGTATGAAGAACTCACCTGGATCATTTGGGTCCTCCTCCTCCTCATCGCTAAGGGACTGCAAAAGAGAATGACCATTAATCACACTGTGACAGATGTCAATCGGTCTCTACTATTCCACTATCTTAACAAATTTTCTGTTATTAGCGCTGGACGCATTTTGCAGCAAAATGCTAAAACTGCAGACAGAAAAAAACACTGATTATGTAATAAGAATAAATGTAGGTAGAACTCTTCAGCATTCTTTTCCCCTTCTTCCAGTTTCTAATTATTTTGTATTTTTGTATTTTGTTTCTATATTAGATTGGAAGCCTAGCTGGATACTGTTCTGGACAGTGCCTACATTTTTAGGTGCTCAGCTAATAATGATGATGATGATGATAATAATAATAATAATAATAATAATAATAATAATAATAATAATGCTGCAAAAAAATCTAAGTTTTCATACTCTTAATAGCACACTGAAATCCTATACATGTTTATTCAAAAGTAAGTCACATGGAGTTCAGTGGGGCTTACTCTCAGGTAAGCAGTTATAGAATCGCAGCAGGAGGGAGCAAACCTATGGCCCTTAGATAGCGTCTGAGGGACCATAAGCTATTTTGGATTCCCAGCTCCAAGGTTGGAGATAGCGCTCCAACCTCAGAGCTGGGAATTGGAGCTTCAGCCCCCAACCCCCTACAGTTGGTACACTGGCTGCTCTCCAAGCTTGGGAAAGCGACCTCAGAGAGGGGTAAAAGGGAACATTTATGTGGGCAGGAAGGGGAGGAGACTGGAGAGGCCAGGATACGAGCCATCCTGATGCCTCTCCAGCCTCCTCCCCTCCCCGTCCGAGACGCTCCAGCTACATGGGCAAAAAAGCCCATCTAGCAGAAAATGCAGGGCAGGAGGACAGGGAGGCAAAGATTGCCTCCGCTGCCTGCACCTCCCGCTCTGCATTAGATGACCATAAGCCTCCAAGTTTGGGGGCTTATGGTCATCGCCATGGGATTGCGTCCTTAGATACTTTACAAAGGAATGTGCATTTTGGGGATAGGGAACGGGCCTACCTCTGTTACAAAGCCTGGTTATAAGTGTTCAATGGCAAAGGTAATCACATGGAATTGTGTGAGAGAAGGAAGGAAATTAATAGTCCAGTTTAAATCAACATGCTTCCTGACAGGTTAATAATCCAGCAAATGATTTACTACGAGGATCCAGAGATAAATACAGCTGAAAGCACATAGCACCAAAAATCAAGAAATACCTGACACCGTTGGATTAAGGTTCACCATTGATGATTAAAAGTAGCCAGTTATCTTGAGTAGAGAGAAAGGAATATACATAAAGCATAAACTGCCACCACCAGCAGCCATTCCAGCAGGCTGAGAGGAGGGAGATGAGAGGGAGCGCAGGGCCATTCCACCCGCCCTGCCAGAAGAATTAATTAAAATTTTCTCCTTCTGCCCTCGCCATTCCTTTTTCCTTGTGTGTTGTGTCTTTTTAGATTGTAAGCCTGCGGGCAAGGACTGTCTTGTTAATTGCTGTAAACCGCCCAGAGAGCTTTGGCTATTGGGCAGTATAAAAATGAAATGAAATAAATAAATAAATAATAAAACTCATAGTTAACTAGAAGAAAATAGTGAAGAGGATTCTGCAAGCAAAAAAAACCATGCATGCTATTATTCCTTTTATTTCTGCCTTCCTCACAAGTTATTGCTAAGCTGTGATAGCTTCTCATTCAGCCTTTGTTGGGGTACCTACCCCTCTCTCCTTCTCCAATTCAGATGCATGTACTGTAGATATCTTCTGAGTGGATATGCTTCTTTCCTCCTAACTGTCCTTTGTGGTTCTCTACAGTGGGCATTTGCTTCACATCTTAGCCCTGGGGTCTCCAACGTAGTGTCTGTGGACACCTCTCTTGGTGCCCCCTTTCTGATTTTCTTTTCTTTTCTATGGGAGGTTGGCTGCTAAGTGAAGTGCTGCCCTCCAGTGCCATCTTTATTTGGGTTTAAAAGAATGGTTTTGTACCCTGGACCTCAGATACCTTGTACTGGGATTCTTGGTCAAGTTACTGTTATTTTAGCCTCACCAGTTTGCCTTCTGGGGAATGAGTGTTTTGTGACTGGCCTTGCCCACCCTGGTAGCCATTTGATGAATGGGCGAATCCCCTATGGCAGCCATTTTGTGAGAGCACCCACAACACACTCAAAATTCCAAATGTGACCACAGACCCAAAAAGGTTGTGGACCCCCGTCTTAGCCCCATATATTGTATTGTAAATACTGTTACACCCTCAGACCCCTCAAACAGTGAACACTCCAGGAGGGCAGTGTTTCAGTTTGCTTGGAATGAAGTACTGGAGGCTTATGGCATTTTTGTGATATATGGTTTCTTTACACATATATACAGATTGAGCATAGATGGGGAATCACAGCATTAACACTTCAAAAGATTTATGCTCCCCGGTAGGTTTCTTGGGGATCTGGTGCATCCCACAGATGCCTCCAGACTCCAACTAAGCTCCCTCACTCCACCACGATCTCGTCCCAGTCTCTCTCAACTGCAACTTTGCCTCAGAAACTAAATCTGCCGCTTCTTTATAGCATCACCTCTCACAGGGAGCGGAGAAACTGAGCTCTGACTGATTCCCCAAAGGCTGTCCGCTTCCAGAAGAGAAAACTCTGTAACAAAAGGAAATGTGCTGGGACACTGTTTTACCTGATGGAGTCAAAACTGTAGTGTTTGGCACGTTTGACCACTTAAGTCAAGCCTTGCCCAACCTGGTACCCTCCAGATGTTTTGGACTACAACTCCCATCAGCCCCACCCAACATGGCCAATGCTCAGAGATGGTGGGAGTTGTAGCCCAAAACATCTGGAGGGCACCAGATTGGGAAAGGCTGGCTTAAATGGCCAAGCATGCCAAACAAGTTTTGGCTCTGTCAGGTAAAATTTGGTTCTATACAGTACAATAAGGTATACTGTCACAGCATTACCTGGTTATTTAATTCCTTTAATGATTCATAGTACTTAGACCACCAGTCCAGTTCTTCCTTCTCAGGCTTCTCCTCCTCAAATTCTTCCTCCATCAGCATGAGTTGATCAAGAGGGATTTTCTTCAGAGGCGCCTGAGGGGAAATGACGAAGGAGCTCAACCCCTCAAGGGCATGTGCGAACATCAGAAGAGCCCAGCTGAACCGCACCAAAGGTCCAATCCGGCCCAGCCTTCCCCAACCTGCTGCCCTCCAGGGTGGGGAAGGCTGGACTAACCCAGCATCCTGCTTCCAACAGCATCTGCTGCCTTAGGAGGGTTTGACCCTGAAAGGCTGGCTACAAATATTTTAAATAAATGCCATTCCTTCCTTTAGTAAGGAACCGGATTTTAGTGATAAGTTGTATATTGTTGTTAAAAGATTCTTTTTTAATTTGATATTTTAACAATAATGGTTAAAATCATACCTGAGAAGGAAACCTATAGTGTGTATAGAGAATTAATCACATCACCATATTTTCCTCATACTACTAAACAAATGATGTGTAAGGATTAGAAGTGTAGGAAACATGGAGGAAATTCCCTAATCAATATTACCTTCCACAGCTGCTGCAGGGCTCTTTCCGCAAAGGGGAAAGTCAGAAACACTTTGCTTGGGGCAGGTCAAAGAATGGGACACTACATCATGTGTAACATGAACAGTCACTCTCCCACCCCCACCCATGTGACTAGTGCTAGATAAAGCAATAGCAAAAGACTTTCCCTGCCCCCCCCCCACATTTGGAACAGGGGGAAGGTATGTGACTGACAGCCTTCCCTAGGAACCTCACTTAAGTCTGTGAGCATCTGTGCTATTATCATTCATTCATATTTATATCCCAGCTTATATCCTCCCCCCCATTTCTCTTTTCTTCTTTGCTACTCAGTAAAATCCCCCTTCTTGATGGGCTTCTCTACATGAGGGGTTTAACTTGCTGCTTTACTGAGGCTTCTTCTTCCATTTTCATTGTGGGCGCTGTGGTATAGCTGCAGTATAGCGGAACTGTGACTTTACACGAGGCTTTCATTTGGGTTTGTTCCGATTTGAAATTTTGTACCTGACTTTCCTCACTCTAACAACAACAACAAAAAAACCCTGTGAAAATGGCTGGAAAACACGGCAGAGGTCCTGGAGGATGACGACATCGTGATATAAGGCCCTGCAAACTTCCGTGAGTAAGAGATCACGAGCGCACAATAAATGCCTCATGTCGGGAAGCACAATGATTTGTGGAAAACCCATTTCTGCAGTGTGGATCTAGGAAGATATTTCCTATGCACCACAATACTCGTTGATTAGCAGAAACAGTGAATATCTCGACCTTCACCGCACTTACCTTTACAAGCTTAAGGGGATTTACTTTACTCCCTATGTTACCAGCAACTGCACCAATATTTACTACAGTCTTCCCAGCAGCTGCACCGATGTTTATCACTGTGTGGCCAGCAGTTGCACCAAGATTCATCACCGTTTGGGAGATGTTGCGTTGAGAGGCTTTCCGTGCTGAAAGAAAACAGCATAAATCATGTATTTTATAGGAATACGTGCCTTCATTTCTTGTATCATTTCAGCTTTACTAACCAATTATGTAGAACGTTTCTTCAAATTAGGTGACAAAGAGAAAGGATGTTGCATTTAGATGAACTATTGGCCTGGACCATCTTAAAATTCCCTCAAGGGTCTCCAACCTATTTGGGCTGGTGGGCTCATTTGAAATGATGAGAGTGTGTCATGGGCACTCGCACAAAATGACTGTCATGAGGGGGCTTCCCATTCACAGAATGGTTACCATTATGGGCATGGCCAGTCACAAAACACTAATCTTCCAGAAGGCAAACTGATGAGGCTAAAAGAAAACTAATTTGCCAAAGAACCGAAGTACCAGGCAGAGGTGAGTCTGAGTTCCAAAACATAAAACCATTCTTTTGAACCCATCATGTTTTATTCTAATACCTATTTCACGGACAGCACAGTTCAAAACAAAGCACTGGGCTGCAGTCACCTGCCATTTTTATTTTCTAAGAATGCCTCCAAGGCCCTTTATTCTTGGAAATAAAGATAGAGCAGTTCTGGAGACTGGCACTTCGCTTTGTAGTATGTTGGCCTCCCAGGTTTTTTTTTTAATTAAAAAAATCTTTTTAAAGATTATGTAAGCCGCCTTGGGTTCCTTGCAGGAAAAAAGGGTGGGGTATAAATATAATTAATTAATTAATTAATTAATTAAAACCCCAAGAATGCAGGGAGCTTGGAAGGCACCAATGGAGGTGTCTGTGGGCACATTGGTATCCACAGGCACCACAATGGGGATCCCAGTATAAGTACACAGCATGGTTTTCAGGTACACAGCATGGATATGAACCATATAATCCAATTGGCTCTGAGAAAACATTAAGGAGTTTTTAAAAATCAGGAAACATCAAAGCCTACATTGTCTCTACAACCTTGTTACTGGAAGTGTTCTATCTTACAACATACTTCTTTCAAGGTACAGTCATGCCTTGGATTGAGAGCAAAATCCATTCCAGAAACGTGCTTGTAATTCAAAACACTCTTATATCAAAACGAAATCCCCCAAAAGAAATTTGTACAGAGATTTTTAATTTAAGCCGTACTACAGTACTTGTATTGCAAGACGTCGCTTGTATATCAAGTAAAAAAAAATTAAATAAATATTTAAAAATTTGCTTGTCTTGCAAAACACTCTCAAACCAAGTTACTTGCAATCCAAGGTATTACTGTATGCTGCCTGGATGTAGGTTTTCTGAACATTTTCTGGCATAGCTTTCATTGACCTTCTGGCTTAGTGATGCTAAGAAATTGGATATGACTTTTGGCAGTGAGGTAGGTCTAATAGTAGGTGAAGGGAGCCATACTCTGCAGATGTTGACATACTATCCCACTTCCTAGGAAAGAAATCAGATTGTAAAGACTCACCTTTGGATGGGCTATCTGTTTCCTCTTCCAGCTCATCTAGCTCTTTAGGAGCGAATTTCATAATATGGGAAACTATGTGAGTTCCCACCATGACGGAGCGTCCAAAGGCTCTCTTCTCCACCACAAAGATACTGAGAGGTGGGTGTAAGTACACCTGCTCTGGAAGCTCCTGCGAAAAAGCCAGTCAAGTGTCACAAGTTAGATTACAGAAAAGCATTGTAGCACCTCAGAGACTAGAGCTGGTTTATTACAGCATGAGTTTTCACAGGCAACAGCCTGCTTCATGATAGGACCCTCCACAGTACAACAGCCGAAGTCCACAACTCTGCTCTAGATGAACTTCCCAGTCATTCAACAACATGCAGATCATTGTTCAGCCCTTTCCACTGATAATCAATCATATGGAAACCTCAAAAGTCCTCAGTGGATGAGAACATTATTTAACAGAAATGTGTACATGTGGAGACCAAATGGGAAAATGGGAGCTACTAGATTAATACTGCCCAACTCTGGTTTTGAAGTTATCCCAAGGAAAAGCTTTCAGATCCTAAGCTTTGGAATCTGTATCCCAATTTCTACTCACCACATTAACGAATTTGACAAGTTCATTGAAATTTGGGTTCTCTTTGAAAGATATAATAACTTCCGATTCTACTTTCTTCCCGGCACATTCAATTATCACCTGTGGCTGGTCAACTTCAAACAAGTTCACACGCTTCAGATCTCTCAGGCCCCAAAATAAGATCTAAGAAACAGAAGGCAAAAGGGTCAGCTCTTCTGGGAACTCAGAACAGGTCCTGACATTTTCTTTCTCTAAAATTCTCCTATTCTCACACCTGAAGTGCCTTCCCCAGAGTCAACTCATAGTTGCATCCCTGATTAACAGGCATGTACAACATTCATCTACTCATTCCTAATTTATGTTTGAAGCACACTGAGCCTACATCACTATGGCTTAATCTAGATAGTGAGGGTATGAATGAACTTGCCTTAGGGCAAGAATCTAGACTTTATAGTTTTGTATTCCTATCAGATTACTTAGGGCGCAATCCTATAGTTGTTTAGACAGAAGAAAGTCCTACAAGTTCTAGGACTTTTTTCTGTCTAAACAAGCATGGGATTGCACCCGTAGCCAACTAATGAATCTACAGTTCTAGAAGATTATGAATTACCTCCCAGTTTTAATATATTATCTCCGGAGGGGGTTTTTTACAACCCAAAGTGCCCCCATGCATTCCCCCCCCCCCAGAACTCCAAGAAAGGGGAAAATAACCAAATGGGTAAAATGGAAAGAAGTGCAAAAAGTTTCAGAACAGGCAGATTAATCTATGGCTTCCTTATTTTTAAATATCAGTCTCTACATTTTTAATATCCATATTTTGCTGAAAGGGCACAATCAAACCTATGTGGAAACATTACTTTCAAATTTATAACCCATTTACAATTATGTCTGTACAAGGACCTTGACTAAGGCTGATATTAATACCAAAGACTGAGAATACAACTCCCCCTGCCTCTGCCAGGTCTACTTCAATAGGTAAACAATTGTTACATTAAATAATTCCTTTGCTAAAATATCTTCAGAAAGAAGGAAAGCTGGGAAGAATTTTACCTCTATGCGAAACTCCTTAAGAATTGGTCGGATTCCATCAGGAATAATGAATCGTCCAGAACGGGGGTCTCCCAAATATTCTGGTTCCTTGGGATCTACATCATTAGGCACTGATGGCTGGATAGCAGACAAGAATCAGACTACACAGCAGTTTTAAAAAAGGTATTCTCTACAGTGAAATATAAATATCCACCCCAATGGAAGTTCAGACAATTGTATCTTGACAATGAAGCCTTTTGCCTGTGCATGCAGCTTCTAACTCCTCCCTTCACATGAGCTGGCAAACAATCAGGGAAGTCTTCAATTAACTGTAGTTTCCCATTTTGTCAGAACCAGGAAGCTATAATTAACTGCTTCAGAACAAGCCAGGATAGTAAACCAACTTCAAACCATGGCTTAATATTCTGGCTTGTTCCAAAGCTGTTAACCATAGTTTCCTGGTTGGGATGAAAAAGGAAACTATACTTCATTGAAGACATCCTGGTTGTTGAGCAAAGGGGCTACATGCATGGACAAAAGACTGAGATATAATCGCCTGAGTGCTGTCATAGTCAGTTTATCAACCAATCATCATTGTAATCAATCCTTATTTTCTAAAACAAAAGCTGTCAGGTCTTGTCTATCTGGAATTTACACCTTCTTATCCAGAAACCATTCCTCCTAACCCCAGATGCAAGGGCAGGTTGCAGGTGTAAAGGCTTAATCCCAGATGTTAATTTGGGTGTTAATCCCAGATGTATGGGCACTGGTTGTGGATTTTAAAGGGTGTTATGGTGAGGAAAGGGCACTTGCTTCTTGCTAAGAAGTACTCAGCCACTACTTTATTGTATTATTTCACAGATTCTACAGCTGAGACCTGGCTCACTTTAAGTCTTAACCATAGCTTTTCATAAAAAGTCCTTCCCCATCAACACTACAGAATCCTGCTCTAAAATTAAATGCTCCTCTGCTAGGGAAGCATGATGGAAGCAAGTTCATATATTACAATAAATGGATCATTAAGAATATACTGTGACTGGGTTCAGACGACATGATAACCCACACTCAAGAGTTGAGTATGGGTTGAACATGGGTTGTCATTGAAATGTGGGTTACCGTGTTGTCTGAACCCAGCTGAGATAACAGATCATAGTGAACAACCCACAGCTCAAAACCAACAATAAACCATAGGTTCTCTTCATGGACTGTTCATGGCTAACAAGCCATGGCTTGTTAGTGCAGCTGGGTTCAGACAACACAATAACACATGGTTCAACAACAACCCATACTCAACCCTTGAGTGTGGGTTATCATGTTGTCTGAACCCAGTCATTATTTACAATTCCTCCGGTGCACAGCAGGGATATCCTCTGTCTGTTCAAGTATCCAAGTATCTCCTTGCAATCATGCTATGGCAATGAGTCTACTTACCTCTAAGTAGCCACTATAATCCAGTTCAATCAGCTCAAAGACAGCTATTAATTCCCCAGCTGCTTTATGCCCTTTATAAATGTCAAAAAACTGGAGAGAAGGTTTGCTGTATGGTTCATCTACCAGCTTGACCTGTGGTGTAGCAAAGGCTCGACCAAGGAACACTGGTGCACCCTATGGAGAAGGAGGTACATAGGTACATGAGGTACATAGACATTATTTCACGATCCAGGCTTGTCATCAGAGCCATGCAGGGGTATTTCACCCAGAATACAGCACCCTCTCTCTGCAGTAGCCTGAGTTCCCTCCTCTCCATCTTTGCTGTCTCACAATCCTGCCTATGTTCATTAAAGCCTCATGCAGATTATTCACACAGCTGAGCACTGCCAAACAAGCCTTATGGATGATAAGACTATAAATGGGTACCAGTCATGATGGCTATATACAATGTCCGGTATTAAGATGCAGTAAGCCCCTCAATGCCACTTGCTGGGGAACATGAGAGGGAGGGTGCTACTGCAGTCATGTCCTGCTTGCGAGGTTCCCGTAGGCATATAGTTGGCTACTGTGGGAACAAAATGCTAGACTAGACTGGCCAGGGGTAGGCAACTTGGTGCCTGTGGGTACCAGTGCACCCCTGGACACCTTTCACGGTGCCCGCCGAGGTGCCCTAGCCCTCCTCCTTTTTAAACAAACCCCCCAAAAACATGGCTGCATCGGCACTATGTCTCCACTGCCAACTGGCCACCAGTGCGGAATGTGGGCAGCTTGCCCAGGGCCCCCTTGGGCAACATGAGAACACAAGAAGAGCCCTGCTGGATCAGACCTAGGGTCCATCTAGTCCAGAATTCTGTTCACACAGTGGCCAACCAGCTGCCTGTGGAAAACCCACAAGTAGGACACAAGTACCATAGCACCCACCTGCTCATGTTCCCCACTAACTGGGGTACATAGGCATACTGCCTCTGATACTATCAGGACTAGTAGCCATTGACTGTCTTCTCCCCCAGATTTGTCCAATCCCCTTTTAAAACCATCCAAATTGATGGCCATTGCCTTGTGGAAGACATTTCCATACTTTAACTATGCACTGCATGGAGAAGTCCTTCCTTTCATCTGTCCTGAAGCTCCCACCAATCAGCTTCATGGGATGACCCCATTGGGTTCTAGTATTGAGAGAGGGAGAAAAATGTCTCCCTATCCCCTTTCTCCACACCACACATAATTTTGTACACCTCTATCATGTCTCCCCTCACTTGCCTCTTCTCTAAGCTAAACATTCCCAGATGTTGTAACCTTTCCTCATAGGGGAGTTGCTCCAGCCCCTTGATCATTTTAGTTGTCCTTTTCTGCACTTTTCCCAGCTCTACAATATCCTTTTTTAGGTGTGGCAACCAGACCTGTACAGAGTATTCCAAGTGCAGTGGCACCATAGATTTGTATGAGGGAAGTATGATCTTGGCAGCTTTATTTTCAGTTCCACTCCTAATTATGCCTAACATGGAATTTGCTTTTTTCACAGCAGCTGCACACTGGGGGCTTCTCTACATGAGGCATTTAACCTGGTGATTTACCAGGGCTTCTTCTTCTGCTTTCTTTGATGGAGGAAGAACGTCCTTTTACATCGAGGTGTCCCCCCCCCCCGGGGGGGGTTTCCTCTCTGCCTTTCTATATGTTTCTGTGTTCCATTACACAACACAAGGTGGTGCTGTGGTATAGAGTGGAATTGCCAAAATACATGAGGCTTGGATAGTGAATCACTTTCTAGACCAGTGTTCTCCAACCTTGGGCACCCAGATGTTTTTGGCCTACAACTCCCAGCATGCCCTAGCCAGCGTGGCTTTACATTGTGGAAAGGACCCACAAAACTTCCATGAGTGAGGGATCACAAGCGCACAATAAATGCCCTATGTAGAGAAGCCCTGGGTTGACATTTTCATCAAGCTGTCCACCATAACCCCAAGATCTCTTTCTTGGTCAGTCACCGCTAGCTCAGATCCCATCTGCTCATATATGAAGTTGGGATTGTTTTGCCCCAGTACGCATCACTTGGCATCAGGCCTGGTCCCCAAACTGCTTAGGATTTGCTGCTGTGGGAAACTGGGGTTGTCAGTTCCTGGTACCTGAAGAGTTATTCCATCATGAAGAGAAAATTGCAGCCACACAAATCAGGTCAGTGCTTATATTTTCTAACTTACGAATTTATTGTGGTCAAAGATATTGATGACAGCAATTGGAGTCTCTGTTTTCAAGTCCTCTTTCTTTCCATCAATAATGAGCTGGTCATACAGAAGTAATTCATTCCACATTGGGCTGAGTGTCTCTTCCAAAACCTGAATTAACAGAAAACAAAGTTGCTGATATCCAGCACAGCTGTTTAAAACAGCTACTTTAGGACTAAACTAGATGCATGCATGCAACACAGAGACATGTCCATCTTTCCTCCAACCTCTTTTTTTAAAACCAAAAGCAGTCTTAGGATGTTGTGAGTTTAAGCAAAGGGGGATGACTGCTTAGCCCTTTCCCCTCACAATTTTTCCACTAAAAATCACTCCCCAACTGATTTTCCTCCCCCTGGCAAAATATATGGGTTTTTATGTTTTCCTTCCAAAAGTGGGAAAACAGGGGGGTCAACTTTGAGTGGAAAAACATCTGGAGAGGAAAGGGCTAAGTGGCCCCTTATCCACAACCTTTCTCACTTTAAACTCAGTCCCCTAAGGCTACTTTTGTGGGGAGGGGGTTAAAGTCAAAGGGAAATATACACAACTGGAAAGATTCCTTAAGGACCATCTCACATATGAACATGCTTTGTGTTGATCAGAACTGGAGGCTTTTCTCTGTGTCCCATCATCATCAGAGTTATGGCAGGCAGGCATGAGACATAACATACGGCCTTCTTTGTGGTGGCTCCTCAAGCCTGGACCAACACCATGGTCCCTAGCTACAGCACTGGACCAGCACACCCATCTCCAAGAGCTCCAGAATCCATGGAGATAGATGCATCCATGGAGTTTGGTGCACCAAAGCTGGCAGCTCGCCTGGCAAGAGCTCTTGGAGTGCTAGGCTCCAGGCCAGAGGACTGTCCCTTTAAGGTTTTCCATTTTGTGGGAAGGGGTGGAGTCTGAGAGGAAGCTTCTGGACTGAAGCATAAAAGGCTTCAGTCTAGTCTCAGGCCTTGTCAGAGCAAGCTGCTCACCAGTAGCTGCTGCAGCTTTGCTGCACAGAACCCTGTGGGCTGCTGCTTCAGACCAGAACACAGCAACTGGGGTCCAACAAACCACAGAGCCAGAATGGGTAGAGAAGAGCAGCTAGTCCCAGGATTCGGTGCAGGCTTATGGGGGATAGGAACTGGGGCATCAAAAGTGCTTACTCACAACTCTGCTGCAGATACACTTACCTGTGTAGTCTGGCACTGCGTTGAAAACACCACTCTTGCAAAGGGATCAGAAAGGCCATTTTCATCAGCTGGGAGAATCCCTCGAGCCTGGTACAAATGGGCTCGCAGCTGAAAGTAACTGAAGTCTGAAAAAATGAGACACAGCCATCAACTTTCCAAGACAACAGCCCCATGTGTGATAGGTAACCCAGTCACTCTTTGCAGGCTCCATCTGGTCAGCAGCACTCTGGCCCGTTGCACCACACTGGTTCTGACCAGCTACTCAGTTCAGCATATTCCAGAGAGGTAGACGTGTGAGTCTTTTGCAGCCAAAACCACAAGGAGTCTTGTGGCACCTTGGAAGCCTAACAAATTCATTATGGCACAAACCAGGGGTGGAGAGCCGTTCATGGGCCAGTTGATGCCCGGGGGCTGGTGAAAACTCATGCAGAATGAAGCCACCCTGACCAAGGCAGCTAGAGGAGTGCTCCACCCACCATCTTGTTTGGGAATATCTTGCCTGCACTGCGTCTTCCCCAATAGGGAAAGGCACAGCACAGGCAAAGCCACCCCGACCAAACATAGCTATAAACTATATAGCTACAGCACAGCTTTTATTTGTGAGGGGGAAAGATGTCTCTCCCCTTTCACTAGCCCTTTCCCCTTATTTCTTTTGTCTTCTTCCTTTTTAAAAAAATTACTTTTCTTGGTCTTTCCCCTGTAATTTATTAATGCAGATGATAAATTTCCCAGACTGTGCTCACTAGAGTACTACAAGAGAAGTGCCAAACCACCCTGTTAAACAAACACATTTTAAAAACTGTCTCTTGTGACACTAAAGGAGGTACCAGCCATGTCTCTGTATGATGTACCGCTCTGGTCGTGTCTCCTTCCATTCTTCCTATGCTGTGGCGAGTAATTCTATCCTGTCTCTGAGCTGGGTATGATTGGGTCACTCAATCCCAGGATAGAGAAATAGTAGGACTGCCCACCTTCAGAGGTGGGTGTTCATTGCATCTCTGTATGAGTCACTGTTCTTGCTCCTTCCAATCGGTCTCCTGTTCGGGTCGGGGGAGTGGTAATTCTGGTGCATCTCTGTACTGAGTGCATTTGAATTATTCAATCACTCCCAATGTAGAGATGCAACAGAATAAAAGGCTCCACAAAGCCTTTTGATAGGTAGTGCTAGGAGCCTTCCATCTGGAAGCACCCCTGAGTCCATCCCAGGTCTGATACTGACATTACAGTTTTCCAGTCTGTGCTGGTTTCAAGTCACAATCTCTTTTATTTCTGAGGCTCTTTCCTGGAGCACTGGGGTAAGGCAATAAGCTTACCATCCCTGTTGAGCCCACTGGGCGGGAGGTATTTTGAGACCTTTGCAGTCTGCTGTGCCGTATCGTAGGTTGGTTTGAACTCCTCTGGTAGCTCTGCAGTGCTGTTCTTCACATATTTAGTCACCCCAAGCCACATATAGATTTCCAGCTTTGCAAAGATCTCTCCAGTGCATGACCCTGGTACCTTTAAGACCCAAATAGTATTTTCAGTTGAAGAATGTTGATGGCAAGACCTGTTAGCTGTACTAAAAACCATGGAATAAACTCTTTGCTCTGTTCCCACACATTAACTAATACTTCATTCCCCCTTTAGCTTTAAATAGTAATGGGCCAAAGATAATGCCTACCTTTAGAAAGAGAGTTTGGAACTTGGCACAATCCTTGCCTTTCTCTTCTTCTACCACTGCATAAAGGATGTTCTGGGCAGGGATCCTTGCATATGCTACACGCTTGTTGTTGCTAAACATCCAGATTAAGACATCAGGGATAGTACATTGGGGCTGAAAGAAATGAGAGAGAAAACCAAAATCAAATGGTTTTTGACTTCTTGAAACTAGCAAAAACATTTATTGTGCAGATATTATTTTTGCATATCTGTGGGGAGGAAGGATTTTTTTTAAATTTTTGGCCTTTTTGCTGGGACTGAAATAATGGAAGGGAAGGAAGGTGAGATGCTTGGGACATTAGTGGGCACTCATTTCAACCCCTGATCATTTCATGCACCACCCTTCTGATACCTTCTGATTTGTAAATATCAGCTGGAATTTGTGACACACTTTCACATTTTTCTCCACTACCATAAGAACTAGAAACCTTGTTTGTTTTTTAAACATAAACTGAGGGAATTGCTAGATTATGCTGGAGCAACAAAACTTCATGTAATGCTTCCTTTTTGAGTTACTTGAGCTACCCAGCCTTGGGCCCTACTGTCTCATGATATGGCTTCCCAACCCTGGTTGTGCCCTCACATCTGCAATTTTTTCATATACCTCTTTAGCCAGGAAGCGCAGCTTTGACAAGATTATCTTTGTCTCATTTACTTTTTCCTTGACGTTGGTGCGAGTCAGTCGCCTTCTTATGCGGAGCCCCTGTTTTGCATACAGTATCTAAACACACACAAAAAGCACACGTCTTTTGCTAAGCATGTATTCACCCACACAGGAGACCACCAGACTGGGTTCTCAGCCACTGGCTTTTCTCAAGACCAATCTCTTCTTTCCTTCCTCCCTCTCTGCAAATTTCCTATAGCAGAGAAGCTCCAGTTCCATAGTTTTTAGCAACATGAATTCTTGTTGTCAGAAGTGGGAAGAATGACTATAATTTTGGGAATGCTCAGCTCGGAGTACCGTACATCTGAACTTGGGAGCTGGAACAGTAAAGGGGGAATAGTATAGGAAGGAAAAAAGAGGGCTGGAACAGCTAAGGGAGAATATAGTAAGGAGCAGGGCTGGCCGAAGACATTTTGCTTCCTGCATGCAAGTGAGTAACAAGGTGGCTCCCCCATTCCATGTATAGAGACCATCCAGACTGGCAGTTCAACACTGGCAGTGAGACACCCTCCTCCACCACATCTGAGAGCAGCAGCCTAGTTTAAGGAGTGCAGGGCAGACCATGTGGCACACCTTGCTGTTGCTGCTCCCTGCTCCCTGCCCCCCCCCCCAGGATTTGTCATTAGAAGAGTCCTTCTCACTCTGCCTAATGGTTGGGCCAACCCTGGCATGGAAAAATAAGGCAAACAGAGTTGAAGGGATGGAGACCATGCACAAATAACGAAGGATAAAGGAGCCAAAACAAGGAAGAGAGGGAGGATAAAGCATGGAAGATAAAAGCTGCAGTGTTCATGCTCAGAAGGCGCCGGTGGGAACTTTTATAGGTCCTTTAAACCATGGCTAGAAAGACACACGTGACTATGTTTTCAAGTGGGTTGCTAGCAACCATTGTGCCACAGCCTGACCACCTAAAGTCCCTCTGGGGATGTATTAGTTCTCCTTTGCGACATCCTTTTTAACAAGTGCAAGTAGTAACTGTTAAGTGGGAGAAAGGTTGCCCCATGGGAAGTTCATCAGTACATGGATGGGATGTCAATCGGCCATCCAGATCCAGCTTACAAATGGCCTTGCAAAGTCACATGCATTGGCATATAGACCCAGGAAATACAGAACACCACTGAACCTGAGAACACGTTGGGAGCTCCACATATACATCGTGCTTTACGGAGGTCAGGATGTTTGCTGTCTCGCTGAGCATTCCAAAGCTCCTCAAGAGTGGAGCCAGGCCTCCCATCTGTCTAGAACCACAACACGTGCCGCCTGATCGCATGACTTACAATATTTTGTGGAAGAGATTTCATCCGGCATCGATCAAGGCTATTTGGACGGGTCACTGGCTTTTTGTCCGCATTAAGAGAATACTGCCTGCAATTCAAGAGGATGTGAGTTCTGAGCCCTTGACGGCAGCCACATATCACACAAGCTGAAAAGATGGGCAGAAGTCAAGGCCTCGTCGCCTTAGAAGAGCACTATGAAAAAGTTCTCCTCCATCACATCAACAAGAAATGAACTGGCACAAACTATGGATCATACCAACACAGGGAGCAGCCAAATGCCTCATCCTTCAATATTGGAGGAAAAGTCATCCCCTTCTTCTGAACAATGGCGGATTGCTGTTTTGCATCTCCTCCCCACTCTGAACTTTCGGTATACAGTAATACCTTGGATTGCAAGCATAATTCGTTCCGGAACCGTGCTTGTAATCCAAAACACTCTTATATCAAAGTGAGTCTCTGGCGGGCGTGAGCGGGGCCGATTTCGGCCCGCTACACCCGCTCGAGGCGAGTGGTTACATCCCTACACTACTTGTCTTGCAAGACGTCACTTGTTTATCAAGTAAAAAAAAAATTAAAAAATTTCCTTGTCTTGCAAAACGCTCTCAGACCAAGTTACTTGCAATCCAAGGTATTACTGTATTGTAGAGGGCACCAATAATATAAATAATAGATTGATATAGACAGCTGGTCCATTTTTCTCAAGGCATATGCCCAGTAACTGCCTGACCTGTTCTCCTCGCTTCTCTTTGACACTATCGTGAGACATCTTAACCTACACCTTACAGCAGGGCCGGCGCTACCGCTAGGCCAACTAGGCTGTTGCCTAGGGCGCGTAGCGGAAGAGGGCAGCAGAACGCTGCGCTCCTCTTCGCTGCCGGCACGCTCCTGCCCTGCCCGCCCGCCCGCCTCACCGAGAAAGCCAGGTCAGTGCGGGGGATTGCGCCTGGAGTAGTGGTGGGGCCGAGCCTGGGCGCCTCCCCCCCACCTTGCCTCGCCTCCGCGCCGCCTCCCACCTTGCCTCGCCTCGCCTCCGCGCCGCCTCCCCACCTTGCCTCGCCTCGCTTCGCCTCTGCGCCGCCTCCCCCCCCGCGCCGCCTCCCCCCCACCTCGCCTCGCTTCGCCTCCGTGCCGCCTCCCCCCCCGACACCTACCTTCTCCGCGCTGTTTCCGGGGCCCCGCCTGCGCTCTGTTTTGGCGGGAGGAACCAGGGCAACAGGGCTTAAACAGCCCTGTTGCTCTGGTTTCCCCCGGCCAAAAACAGAGCGCGGGGGTCCCTTTTCGGAGGAGGCGTGGGAAGGTAGGTGGGGGGCGGCAGCGGCAGCGTGCGGGGGGGGGTCCGGTGGTGGCGGAAGGTTGCAGAGCAGGGCTGCTTTCCGGAGCCCCCCCCCCACGGCACGAGAGGGGGGGCGCTAAATATAATTTAGCCTAGGGCGCCAAACTGCCCTGCACCGGTCCTGCCTTACAGTGCATTCATCCACTCCACCCAGTGTACTTATTTGTTTCCAAAATATTTTGTAAAACCCAGAAAAAGTTAAAATTAATACCTTTTTTAAAAATATGTCACGGAAGAAACTGATCCAGATAGATTACTGTCCAGCAAGCATAGTATAGGATCCACTGACTTTTCCCATATTCACCCTCGTGACCCTCCTGCATACTGATTTTTATTTAAGAGCCGGTGTGGTGCAATATTCTCCCTCTCAGTTCAATTTGTACTTTTTGTAACAGAGTTAATATGAACTCAGTACATTCTCAATACAGGCAGCCCCACTGTGGAATTCTCTCCTCACTCATAGATGGGCGGTGCCAAGTCTTACAAGCTTTCAGCGTCTGCTAAGACCTATTTATTTACCCAGGCTTTTGATTACATATTCCTCTCTTTACTTTTGCTGCATTGTGTAAACTGTTATTTGTTAATGTTCTCCCCAGTTTGATTATGTTTTTGTCAATGTTGTATTATTTTACTGTGTTTTTATTGCTTGTACCCCACTTTGGGATTACTTTAGAATGAAAAGTGGGTAAGACATCTCTTAAATAAATAAATACATACATACATACTATAGAATGGAACCCAGGACCGTCTTCCAGCATTGGCAATTTTTGTATTTTATGGGGCCAGGGTCTAGCTCCAGACATGGACATCCATAAAGATCCCTCAAAGTTCTGGGATAAACAATGTCTCTTTCTACTTCTCTCCTATCATATTTTCCTTTTGTTCTTTCAGTCTTTTTTCTCTTTAATACAGCACCACTTTATTGTTTTCAAACAGGAGGCATCTATATAGTTATGCTTCAAAGTATGGCTTAAGAAATAGATTGGCATTTCTTTCTAACAAAATCTCTCTAGTATTTTGTTGCTGAGTCTGCCTTGGAAGCTTTCTGTTCTGAAAGAAGCCATGGTGACTGGGAGACAAATAATTTCCTTTAGGAAATCAGCACTTTTCTTGTTTTCCATATGTATTATTCAAAGGTGATGTATTATATATACACATCTGTGCATGCATCCTATGTCTGGAAAGCATGCCCAGAGACAGTTATAACTTGACATTAATATATTCTAGTGCAGTCTTTCCCAACCTGGTGCCCTCAAGATGTGTTGGACTGCAACTCCCAGGTTTCATTTGGGAGTTGCAATCCAACGTATCTGGGAGACACCAGGCTGGGAAAGTCTGTTCTAGTGAATACTCAACACATTCACAAAGCTTCATATGACATCACTGTTTGTCTGCAGTGAACTCTTGCCCATGTTTTCAGACCCTGTAACTATAAGTGGATTTGAGTCAGTCTCAACATCTGAATCTGGATCCAAGGATGATCTTTTTCAAGCCTTGACAACGCTGTATTCATGGATGTTTAATTCACGATTCTTGCCAATGTGCATGGCTGAGACACAAGGGGCTGAAAAAGCAATGTGAGGCAATCATGTGGCTGAATGAAAAAGAGCAGGGATTCACTAACCTACATCCAGCTACAAACTCCTCCAGAACCTGTCGAAGCCTCTCATCCGCTTTTGACTTTGGTCTCCTCAAGAGCTTCTCTACATCTTCCAGTCCATGTTCCTGTTGCAACAAATACAATGTTGAGGTCAGGCCCAGATGCCAGAAGCAACTTCTGTCATGTTCTTGAAGCATTTATTTATTTATTTACACTTAAACTCTGCATTTCAGAGCAAAGCCTCATAAGGCAGCTTACAAAAATGAATATATAATACTGTATAGCAGCCTTCCCCAATCCAGTGCCCTTCAGATGTTTTCGATTTCAACTCCCGTCAGCTCCAGTCAGCATGACTAATGGTCAAGAATGCTGGGAGTTGTAGTTCAAAACATCTGGAGAGCACCACATTGGGGAAGACTGCCATATGCAGTCAAATGTAGGGATGGATGGCTCAGTCTATTTCCTCTCCCTGTCAATTTTGCATGTGTTCATTCATAAATCCATTCAATCCTTTTTCTGCATTAATATGCAATGTTTTTAAAATCCACATGAAAATTAGTATATGTATTTTAATACATATTTTTGAGTGTATTTTCTCCAAAATATGCACTTCTAGCAGAGCAATCTGATGGCTCCCTAGACAGTGCCTAGGGGGGGCATAGGATTCTTCAGATTCCCAGATCAAAGGTCAGAAAAGAGTTCCAACCTTAGAGCTGGGAATCCATACTGGGATCCCTCTCCCGCCTCACAACTGGTGTGGAAAGAACCACTCTAGCTGCTTCTCCGAGGTTGTAAGACTGACCTCAGAGAAGGGGTAAAGGGGGTGGGGAGGGGACAGGGAGGGGAGGAGACGGGGGCCACCAGGATACGACTTATCCTGGCCGCGCTCCACCCTCTTTCCCTCCCTGCTGAAAGGACCACGGCTGGATGGCCAAAATCAGCAGTCTAGCTGACTTGCAGGGCAGGAGGAGCAGGGAGCCAATGGTTGCCTCTGCACTCCTCCCGCTCTGCATAGGATGCCCGCGATCGTCCGAGTTCAGAGGCTTACTTACGGGCATCCCCGTCAGACTGTGCCCCAAATGCATTTCATTCAAATATACATATTTCTAAACATATTTTATCCGAAAATACACATTTTAAAAATAAGCAAAATATGAAAGGACACAGTGCCAGCACTTTTTTTTATTAGCAGGGGCCTTGATTTTATTTTTATTTATTTATTTATTATATTTATACCCCGCCTTTCTTCCTGCAAGGAACCCAAGGCAGCTTACATAATCCTCCTCCTCCTCTCCATTTTATCCTCACAACAACCCTGTGAGGTAGGTTAGGCTGAGAGTCAGGGACTGGCCCAAAGTCACCCAGTGAGTTTCATGGCCGAGCGGGGACTGCCACCCCCCTCAGAATTCCCCTTTCCTTCTGAGCTTAGCTGCAATCCTTGAAGTAGCTGGGGTGGGGCGGCGGGGGCGGGATAAATTTTCCCAGCAAGAATATATTGTTGTAGACCAGTGTTCTCCAACCTTGGGCCCCCAGATGTTTTTGGCCTACAATTCCCAGCATGCCCCAGCCAGCTACGCTCGCTGGGGCATGCTGGGAGTTGTAGGCCAAAAGCATCTGGGGACCCAAGGTTGGAGAACACTGTTGTAGACCGATTAGCTTTACAAAAGACCTGTGCCTTGGGGAGACTGAGAACTACTGGTTTGTTGATAGGGATAAAGGCAGCTGCCTGTAATTTTGGTTTCTCCTTGGCTAGGGGGGACTGTCATGATGAGCACCTGCGCTTCAACATTTACCACTTCACCACTGAGCGGAATCCAGAAAGACTGAATTCCTCAAACACTCATAGTTAAAATACAGTTGAAACAAACCAAGAACTATAACAGTCCACAACAGCAGAAGCTAAAATACCAAACTAGGATATAGTCAACAGAGCTGAATAAAAAGGTAAACAAAAGAGAGAGAGATTGTTTAACAATTGCCGACCAAAGGGCGAGACGTACTTCCCAGAGAAAGGAGTTCCAAAGATGTAGAAATAAAATTATGCCCCCTGTGACTAAATGATTAGCCTAAATGATTAGGCCATAAGGATGCCATTGTGCAAAGAAATCAAAAAGAGTTTCCTAATCCCAATCAGGCTCAAGCTCTGCCCAAATAATTATGCATGTTCCAGGCAAAACATGTAAGGAAAAAACAGCAGGTTTTGACAGAATCTTCACAGGCAGAGCAATACTTTACCAAACGCTCTGCTATTTTGACAATCCAGTTGGAATTACAGAGTCTCCAGGTATAGTCTTCCCAGTAGCTCCAAATATACACACAGGGCTTCTCGTGCAGCATGGGCAGGCAGCTGTAGGAACTAAGAGCAGCAGGGAGAGAAGGTTCACAGCTTGCACTAATAGCTAACAAACAACTGTCTGCATGCCAGGGTTATACTAGCATAATATCAGTCAGAGTGACAAAGAATGGGGCAGTTCTTTTGTCCTAGGGGTGGGCAGAAGTTAGATCAGGATCTACTGGTAGATCTCTAGGTGATATGCAGCAGATTCATTCCCAAGGGTTTCTGATTAAATACAACACGTTATTTTTCCTACCTAAAATAGGCTGCTGAAATAAAGAAAACTTGGGGTAACCAGGAGTAGACCTTGAGCTCAGTTCAGTTCTGGTATTGAAAACAAATGTTTAGGCTCAGAATGTGCTCAAAGGCAACCTGTTCTTTAATTCTAGGGCTGCAAACCTGTACACACTTACCTGGGACTAAAATCCTATTGAACCCAATGGCTGCATTCAGACAACACGATAACCCATACTCACGGGTTAAATATGGGTTGCCATTGAACCGTGGGTTGTTGTTCAAATATGGGTTATTGTGTTGTCTGAGATAACAAACCATGGTGAACAGCCCACAGTTCACAACCCAACAACAAACCATAGGTTCTCTTCATGGGTTCTTCGTGGTTAACAAGCCATGGCTTGTTAGCACAGCTGGGTTCAGACAACACAAAAACCCATGTTTCAACAACAACCACGGTTCAACAACAACCCATACTTGACCCTTGAGTGTGATTATCATGTTGTCTGAACCCAGTCACTGGGACTTACTTCCAAGTACACATGAATAGCACTGAGCTGAAAGTGTATGTATTTTGCACCTGGCCCTGGTTGGTGGATCTTGGGGTTCTAGTGAAAAACAAAGTACCTGGTAATCTGAACTCTGCCCACCACTGCTCTACATTGCTACAGAAACAGGGTACATAAGGCAAAGATATGATGAGCCAGGTCTTGAATCTGGATATGTAATACATGTATAGTACTCAGTCCTGATGCTATTGGGGAAAAGAAAAATGACTACAAAATACACCCAAACATGAGCTTTACTATAGACATGTTTGGAATGCAGCCCATCATGCAAAAAGTATAACTCCTTGAGGGGAATTTATAAAAAAAGCAGGCAGCATCCAATGTGACACTACTGCTAACCTGCACTACTTCATGCTAGCACAGACGACCTTTAGGCTTCTCTACATGAGGCATTTATTGTGCGCTCTTGATTCCTCACTCAGGTAGTTTGTGGGAGCTTTACACAACATCATCCTCCTCCAGGGCCTCTCCTGTGTTTTGCAGCCATTTTTGCTGTCAGGTATTATTTCCTAATCTCACAATAAGATGCTATGAGAAGCGCCTGCATTTTCACAATTCTGCTCTACCACAGCATCACCTTGTGGTTGTGTAATGGAATATATAGAAAGGCAGAGAAAGAAAAACCCTGAGGAAAAAAACACGTGTAAAGGACCAGTCTTAATCCTGCATAGAAAATGGAAGCAGAAGCCTCAATAAAATGGAGGGTTAAAAGCCTCATGTAGAGAAGCCCTTAGTGCAATGCCAATAGCATTTGTTGGTGTGACAGGCTCTCCAGGGAAACCCGTGGCACCAGCAGGCGCTATTGCCATTGCACTAGAGGTCGTTCGTGCTCACACAACCTAACTTACCTTACTGGTAGTGTTGAATTAGATACTGCCCTATATTTATAAGTCGGACAGACATCTGTTGGCATTCTTTGGGACAAGGCATTATACTAGATGACCCATTGGCTTTCTTCCAAATCAATGCTTCTAATTAGTGATATTAATTAATGAATGAATTAATAATTTAATGAGAATGTGAAGATACAAGAGGGATTTAGAGTAGAAAAAGGAGTAATTACCTGTCATATTCAGTGGGTTCCGGTCTTTGGTTCACAATCATAGACTTATCAAGCAAAGGTGTACTTGGTGGCGTGACTTCAACATCCAGCTCATCATCTGAACTGGGTTCCAGCAAAGGCTGCTTCTCTTCACTCTTTTCTCCCTTCTCATCCTTGGAAACCTTGGTTGCAACTTCTTTGGCTTTGCCATAATTCCCTTGAAAATAAACATGTTACTTTGTTATTGTGGCCATTTAATATTTATAGCTGTATGAGAAACCTTTGTTTGATCCTCCTAAGCCTGCCCCACAAACATCGTTGAAGTATTAACAACTTGTGTTCACAATCTTCATGCTCGAATATAATCTGTGGTCTGGATACATGCAGTGAGTTCCCTTTTTTCCAAAACACCTGAGGAGGATTACATTAGCTGCCTTGGGTTCCTTGCAGGAAAAAAGGCAGGATATAAAAAATGTAATTAATTAATAAAAAAATAGAGGATGAGAGAGTAGAATGTGTGATAGAGAGGAGGGAAAAGAGAGACGTATTTGGTAGAAAGTGTTTTAAGTTAAAGTGAACTTTAATTTCACACCATACTTACCTATGGAGATCTCAAACTTCACGGGCTTGGAACCTATTGATGGGTCCATCATAGTTACCTCAAAGAAGGAGGCAAAAAGAAGGAATTCTTCTTTCACTCCCAGGGCATTCTGAACAAAAAGGAAAGATAGGTTCAGTAAGCCCTAGATTTAATGTTGTCCACTCATTCCTCCTGCAAATCATTATTCAGAATACTGATTCACAAATGAATCCAGATTGTATTGACCGCTGAACCTTCCCATTGGGGGAAAGCTCACATGTGGCAAAGCTGTGGCAACTGAGTTGGCAGCTGTAGGAGTGCTCCAGCCTGCCAGCCCAGCCAGCCCAGCCAGGGATGCTTCACCCACACAGTGTCCTCCCCAACAGGGGAGTCTTAAAGGGACAAAACACACCCAAGAGAAATACAGATGCCACCCAGGACAAATATAGGCAGTTATCTGTGGGATACTTAAGCAACTATCTTAATTTCTGAATGGCTCCACTTGGTTTCTGTTTTCCAGGTCAGTGCACTGTGCTGTGCAGACACACAAAGAGACAGAGGCACACATTTTGCCCCGTCCCACTAATCCCAGTCGGAAATCTGTCACACAAGACTGCACAGTTGTTCTGATACTCTACAACAGGGGACATGAATGCTATTCCTTTGCTGTATGATGAAGGTCGAGATGCCATGTGCTGAGTTTAAAAGAATGTTAAAGGGGTATCAGTGTCACTCCCAACACAAAATGCGCTCCAGTGTTTACACTGCAGCCCCATTTGACTACCATGTAGGGGCAAACTACCAGTTACATATATCAACACCCAGGCACTTTTGCTTTAATGAAAAGCAGCTTTGGGAGGCTGTGATTTTGAGGGGATAAGTGTCACTGTCTTTCTACTCTGTCTGTTCTTCTGTTCATCATTTACATCCCCTTTGTATACATGTGGAGTACTGGCACGGGGAGGGGGACATACACACGACAATATGGGGATGATTTTGAGCAGATAAATGGCCAGTGTGGAAGGGTTGAGTACCCCTTCCCAAGTTGCTGCCCAAAACTACTTTTCACTTTTATAAAAGAAGAGTCAGGGCTTTGTTACATGCATTGATGTATGGGGGGGGGGGGGCGTCCAGAGGAGGCTTTTATTGTGCAATTGGTCTGCATTTATGAGGGCTCCAGATGATGTTGTCTTGGATTTATAAAATCCAGTTGATGCTGTCCTCCATCAACCCTCAGTGATGCATTTGGTCATGCTGTCTAAATGTAGAGGGGTTATACCAGAGAGTTAGGGATAGGGTTAAGCTTCAGGTTAGGGTTAGGAAAACCTAGATCCATGTGCGTGTCCCAGGGGCCTGGAACTAGTCTAGATTGAGCAGACAAAGTGAGTGGTCAACAAGAACACCCTCACTGATGTCACTGGTGTCTGAATGTGTCGGGAATATACATTTGTGGTAGGGCTGGGTCATGTTTCAGGTTAGTGTTAGGAAAACCTGTGTCTCTGTGCATGTCTAGGGGGCTGGAAATAGAGTAGATTGTGCAGACGAAGTGTGCTGTCAACAAGAACACCCTCGGTGATGCCCTTTGGCATGCTGTCTGAATGCATAGTGAATATACCTGTATGTTAGGGTTAGGAAAACCTGAGTCTCTATGAATGTTCAGAAACCTGGAAGTAGGCCCAATTGGGCAGAAAGAGTGAGCGGTCAACAAGAGCACCCTCTGTGTGAACCTTGGGCATACTTTCTGAATGTATAGGGATGATGCCTGCAGGGTTAGGGTTAAGCTTCAAGTGAGGGTTAGGAAAACCTGCATCCATATGAATGTCCAGGGGCCTAGAACAAGCCTAGATTGGGCAGACAAAGTTAGCGGTCAACAAAAACACCCTCAGTGATGCCTTTGGACATGCTGTCTGAATGCATTGCAATTATACCTGCATGTTAGGGTTATGGTTAAGATTCAGGTTAGGGTTAGGTTACAAAAAACTGAGTCCCTAGGCATGTCCAGGACCCTGGAACTAGCCTAGACAATGAGTGGTCAACAAGAGCACCCTCAGTGATGACTTTGGGCATACTGTCCGAATGTATAGGGATTGTGCCTGTATGTTCAAGTTAGGATTAAGTTTCAGGTTAGGGTTAGAGTTAGAGTTATGGTGCAGAAAACATAGGTCTGTGTGCATGTTCAAGGGCCTGGAGCTAGCCTAGATTTGGCAGACAAAGTGAGAGTGGCCACAAGAACTTCCCCAGTGATGCCTTTGGGCATCCCCTCTGAATGTATATGGATTATACCTTTGTGTTAGTGTTAGGGTTAAGCTTCAGGTTAGGGCTAGGGTTAGGGTGAGGAAAACCTGGGTCTCTGTGCATGTCCAAGGGCCATGAACTAGCCTAGACTGGGCAGAAAAAGTAAGCGGTCAACAAGAACACCCTCAGTGATGCCTTTGGGCATCCTGTCTGAATTTATAGGTATTATGCCTGTGCTG
This sequence comes from Shinisaurus crocodilurus, assembly GCA_021292165.1. NCBI lineage: Eukaryota > Metazoa > Chordata > Lepidosauria > Squamata > Shinisauridae > Shinisaurus > Shinisaurus crocodilurus. The sequence goes on from CM037877.1 coordinate 225,713,349, forward strand.
TGTGTCAGGTTAGGGTTAGGAGAACCTGTGTCACTGTGCATGTCTAGGTGCCTGGAACTCACCTGGATTGGGCAGACCAACCAACCAGTCAGCAAGAACACCCTCAGTATGCCTTTGGGCATTCTGTCTGAGTGTAGAGGGATTATACCTGTGTGCAAGGGTGGATTTAGCTTTAGGACTTAGGGTTGTAAAAACCTGGGTCCCCGTGCCTGGAACTAGCCCAAAATGGGCAGACAAAGCAAGGTTCTTGATTCTTCCATTTTTTTTGCTTCCCACAAAAAAATGAACGAATGAGGAAATGATGCAATAGTTATATCTGGTTTGCACCAAATGACAATTAAACCATGGTTTGTTGAATTGTGGGTTTTCATTGAGCTATGGTTTAGCTATGGGTTGTTAACCATGAACAACCCACAAAGAGAACCTATGGATTGTTTTTGCATTGTGAACTCTGGCTGGTTTAAAACCATGGGTTGTCATTATGTGCGAACCCAGAATAGTGGGATGTCCATGGGTTGTTTTGCCAGGCAACAGAGGCAGCGGGCAAGAGCAGTCAAAAAACCATGCCTATTTTCATGCGAGTACTGCAGTGCTGCAAAGGCAGTTGTGATACAGGGAGGGAGTGGGTGAGAAAGGAAACAAGCAACTCAGGGAGTAAGAAAACAAATAATGGTTTGTTCGATCATATGCCAGACAAACCCTGCGTAGAGCAACAAGCGGTGGTTTAAATAAACCATGGACTAGCGCTACATGCAAACCAAGCCAATGTCCTTTGCTTGGTAGTGCTAGAAGTCTTCTATGTGTAAGCACCCTAACATGCAGTTTGCCCCTTAGCATAAATGTTAGCCGTGTTCTCCATGACCATGGAAAGAGATGACTTCATCCTCTGCTCATGCCACCTCTGTGCAGGGGAAGAACACTACAATGTATGGAACTCTCTCCCCAGTGACCTCCGCCATGCCCCTTCCTTGATTAGCTTCCGCCGGGCATTAAAAACATGGCTTTTCAGGCGGGAATATGGGGTGGGCTAGGATTTTTAAGTTTTGTACTGTTTTTAATTGTGTTTTATTCTGTGTGTGTGTGTGTGTGTGTGTGTGTGTGTCCCCTTGTGTTTTATTGGACTGTACATCGCTCAGAGTGGCCGGATGTCTGGCCAGATGGGCGATTCATAAATATAATAAATAAATAAATAAATAAATATGGTTAGAAGGGAGCTGGTCCAAATAGACATGGTTTGTGTAAAATAATTTCCCCAGGCCTACCAACTGAGCGTACAGTTTCAACAGTGTATATCTGTTTTATTTTTAAAGGGCTTCCTCAGAGCGTTAGGTCAGCAGTCTTATGTCTTTCATGCCATAATATTAGATCTGCAGCCAAGCCAGCAAGGGAAGGAACTACCACATGGGTGTGGTGCTTTATTAATTTCATATATGCTTTTCACAGTGATAGCACAGGGCAGAGCGCTTTATATCTGTATATCTTGTTGGCTTATTACCACTGTTTCCACCTTAGTGGAAACAGTGCTTAGTTTTTCCATCATAAACACTCTAAATATTGTAGGGTGCTGCATAGCTTCTGTTAAAACACAGATGTACCAAAACTCTTCTCTTCCCCTCACAGAATCTAAGGAAGATGTCACCCTGCCTTTCCAGCATCTGGTCGAAAGAGGGAAAAGTTATTTGCAGGATCAGCCTTCCCCAGCCGGGTGCCCTCATACAACAAGGTGCTCTAACGCTTTCCAATCTCTGTGATATCGTAACTATCTAAAGATGAGACTCACCTCTGGGAGAGGATGGAGCTCCTCTATCTCCACGGTCACCTCACTTGGTTGCTCAGCCTCCTCAGAGACATCACCCTCAGCTTGGCTTTGCTGGTGCCCTTTGATCGAGGCTTTGGATTTCTCCTTGGCCTTTTTACTCTTCTTCTTCAGCTTGAGCTTGCTTAGGGCACCTTTGAGAACTTCCACGGGCTTTTTCTCTGCTGCTTGGGCAGTGGTGAAAATCTCCACACTGATGGCCATGAGAAGGCGCCCACGATAGAATATGCCTTCACCGAGGCCTTCATTGAGATCTTTATGTACATCCCGCAAGGCCGAATTCTTGGGTGAACCATATAAATTCACCCAAGCTGGGCCAAAGGTGGGATTAAAGCCTGTGGAGAAAGACACATTTCTGAATTTATTGGAATTCACTTTGGAATTTCACTCTTATACCCACCCACATGGAGCAGGGCAGAGTTCCTTGATGATCCTCACAGATAGATAGATACGAGCATGCTGCAGCTACATAGAAATGAACATGAACGGCTGTGGACGTGTCCCTCAGAGCGGGTGCCCCTTAGCACTGAGAGATTCCTCCTGGCTGTGCCTCCCCACACACAGAGGTAGGCATATATGTACACACCCAGCCAGTTGAAGCATACAGCAGAAAAATTAATATTTGTTTTTATTTATTATAGGAATTTCTATCCCACCCTTCAAATAAATTTCAAAGGCAGATAACAATACGGAATTAAAGATACAATACAAACATTTTTTAAAAGCATAACAAAAAAAACAGGATTTGAAGGCTCACCTTCACCCATGTAATCCTGCCCTAATCCGGCCCATGAAGACTGTTAGGCAGGTGTGCACAAGAGATGGGGCCTTCCCGGTGGTGGTCCTAACACTGCAGAACTCCCTTCCTATTGATGTGCATCTATCTAGCCCCTTCTGTGTAGGTGTTTAGGCAAGCAGTAAAGACCTTTCTGTTTAAAGCTGCCTTCCACCGAATTGGCGGCTTGTGTGTTCAAAGCAGCTTCACAAAGTACAGTATTCTGCATGCTTGTTACTGTGGCTGTTACATGCTGTATCTGACTGTGCTCTTGTTTGTACGCTGCTTTGTGAGGCCGTATCTCAAAAAAGGGGCTTGGAGGGCGTGATACAATGTCCTCCGTACGCGATGCACATAAACCTCCAAACACGGAGGCTCATGCACATCTAATGCAGGGTGTGCAGCGCAGCAGTGGCGATCTCCACCGCCCCGTGCCTTGCGCCTTGTACTTCATCTAGACGGCCATTTCCGGCCATCCAGATGAAGCACCATGGAGAGGGAGGGAAGGAGGCTGGGGTCCCATTCGGATATGGCGTAAGCCCTCGTCCCCAGCCTTCTCCCCTCCCCTCCCCCCCCGGCATGCCCCGTTTGCCCTCTCCATTTCTTTCCTTGATCTCCTTCCTTGGAGACGCAGCCAGCGTGGTTCTTTCCACGCTGGCTGCGAGGGGGGCAGGGCGGGGGCTCCGTATTTGGAGTCCCAGCTCCGCAGTTGGAGGACCTCGAAGTTGGGACTCCAAATAATCCCATGCCCCCACCCAGACAATGTTGGAAGGCCATAGGGTTGCGTCCTTAAAGACTTTAAATAAGTAAATAAATAAAACACAAATAGGGAATGGGTGAGAGAACCATTTGACTGTACATCAGCGTATGATGCGCTGAGGGACCTACCATTTCTTCCAGGGTCAGATATCTGTTGCAGATCAATGAAGTGTGTGGCAAGCGCAACATCTCCAATGTTTGCATCATCCAACATTTGGACTTTTATTTTTCTGACAAGGGGAGGAAACATCTCAATGAAGCTGATCTGTTCATTCCATGCTGGTTCCGTGGTGCCACTTTCAACCGATGTTTCTCCCTAAACCAGGAAAAGGAATGAATATCACGGAAGGAAAAACAGTAACAGATCCCAGTTTAAAACCAAACAACAGAGAGATTGCAAGGGTAGGAACTGTACAGCTTCTCTCAACTGCACTTTTATCAGATTCTAATGTTTATTGTGCTTAACAGCGCTCTGGGACCATCATATTCTTCTTCACCTTAATGAGAAGATCTCTGCAGGATAGTATTCATGCTAACAGAGACGTTTCTGCTAAACTGCTACTAGTATTGCCCAGGGATGTTGAAGAGTCCTTGGTCTTGAGTCACAAGTCGAGTCACGAGTCTTTGGACCCGAGTCTCGAGTCCGAGTCCGAGTCCTTGGTCCAAAATGGTGACTCATGAGTCACGAGTCATGAGTCACTCCCAAAGCTGACTCCACGAGTCCCTATTAAAATCAATGGGGTTTTTTCCCAACAAAATAAGGCTACTTCACACTCGGAGCAGCCACACAGAGTAATCTCAGGTCCTTCCTCTGCCTCTCCCAAGTACACAACACATCAATCAAAATAAATCTTGACACACTGTTGGGGCTGCACTCCTGGTAGCCGTCCATAGTGGCCGAGCAGCGGCACACCTCGCTTCCATGCGCTCTTCGCCGGCAATCACGCTCCTCTCCACTCCTTCTGGCACAGCCCAGGGATGTTGAAGAGTCCTTGGTCTCGAGTCCCGAGTCGAGTCTCGAGTCCCATTAAAAATATTGGGACTCGAGTCCGAGTCGAGTCAGAGGGGGGACTCAGTCCGACTCACGAGTCGAGTCCTCGAGTCCAAGTCCCCATCCCTGGTATTGCCACTAGATTGGGGCTTTATGGTTTGGAAAATAGAATCTAGGAGGGGGAACGTGATAAAGGTTTATAAAATTATGAATTCACCCCTCTTGTAATACCAACATTTGTATCACTCAGTGAAGTTGATTTCAAATTGGTCCAGGGCAGACAAAAGTATGTACTTTTCACAATGCATAGTGGAATTCAACAGCACAAGATGTAACATAAGAACATAAGAAGACCCCTGCTGGATCAAGCAGAGGCAGTGTTAGGGGCAGCCCACTAGGGCTGGAGCTCCAAATCTCTGGGAGGCCATCTGCCCCACAACCCTGCTGTCCTTGGGTACTTGCTGAAATAAAGGTACAGGGGCCCAGATGATCTCTGTTGCATCTGATCCCTCTGGATTAGCTGGCTTTTTTCTCACATGTGCATCACCTCCTGCTGCCTGCCCCCTTGAATCTTTCTGCCTGAGGTTTTTTTCTGAAATAAAATGCCCTCCTCTCCCTTGTCCATATTTCCCTTTTTACAAATAGGGGTGTCCTTAGGAGACAGGGTCCTTTACAGACACACACAGAGAAAGAGATGGACTTTAGAGCATATGTAAATTAGCATATGCAAATTTGTGTTGTTTTTTTTTGTCCTGTGGGCCTGAACCCTGGATCTTTTCGGTACATAGCACCACCCCTGGGATCAGGGCATCCTGTTTCCCACAGTGGCCAACTACATGTTCTCAGTACATGCCCTTTCTTTGTTGTGATACATTAGAAAAGCAAGTGTTCACGTTTCATAGATCGGACTGTTGTGTGCTTCAGTTGCCCAGGCTTAAGCTTACCTGCTGTCCAGAAAAAGCAATTTGCACATATGGATCAATGAAGACTTTCTTCTCACCCACAATCTTTGAAAAGCCACCCATGATTCCTGCACTCATGCTGGGCAAACCGTCTGCCTTGTAAATTTTGATGCAGAATTTGGCCCAGGGCCTCTCTGCTGGAATTCTTTTAGGTAGCAGCAAGTTCCTAAAAGGAAGATATTTGAGTGCTAAATAGTGATCACATCTCTAACAAGGTCAACTAAAACTGAAGGACACGGGGCACAGAAAAGAACAAGACTGAATCAGGACAATGGCTCATTCGATCAGTTCTCTGATCTTGAACTAACACTGACCAGAAAGGCACAACTAGCAAGAGGGATGTAGTGGAGAAATCGCTCTGATCCTGAAATCAGAAGATCCCTCTCTTCCTCTTTTTGACTTTTTATGTTGCTGTACCACTCCTAGCTAGTGCTACCTGGTGCTATGTCCTCTGTGTCAAGAGGCTTTATGTTACTTCTGGGAACATTCCTCAGACTTAAGACGTGAGAACTAGGGACCCCAAATTTAGAAGCACATGTCCCCTATTTTTTTTTAAGGGGGGGCGGAATAGTTGCACTGAATGAAGGTACTTCCAGACAGATGGTTCCTAGCACTACCAATCAAAAGGCGTTATGCAGCTATTCCACCTTCCCATCCTTAAAAGGATGGAAGAAGCGGTGGGAAAACATGAGAGGGTTACAAGTGGCAGACACCATCATCTGGATGCCCTGAGGCAGGATGACTGCACAATAAAAGCCTCATCTGGAAGCACCCTGAGACATCAGGTATGATAATACCCAGTCCAACAGTCACCCTAAGGAAGTTAATATTTTTTCTACACAATCCAAAATCTTGGGAATCATATCTTTCACTTACACAACAAAATTGTTCTGAGAAAAAAAAAAATAGTATTATTTTGGAGTTGATTGTTTTCACTGTGATGAACAGTCCTGGACATTCAACACACAGAGGAGTTTTGACGCTGCTCAAAGATCCTCAAGCCAAGGCCACAAAAAGTGGTGTTTGCAACCACCTTGACCTTAATAGAGAGCCAGTGTGACGTAGTGTTGAGAGTGTTGGACTGGGACTTGGGAGATCCGGGTTCTCTAGTCCCCGCTCAGCCATGAAACTGACTGGGTGACTTTGGGCCAGTCACTGACTCTCAGCCTAACCTACCTCACAGGGTTGTTGTGAGGATAAAATGGAGAGGAGGAGGAGGAGGAGGAGGAGGAGGATTATGTAAGCTGCCTTGGGTTCCTTGCAGGAAAAAAGGCGGGGTATAAATATAATTAATTAATTAATTAATTAATAATATCTGTCACTCAAATACTGTACCTAAATGCAGAGGAGGAATTGGAGGAGACTAGAGATATTGTAATGAGTGCAGCTGAAGAGGAAAACCACCGGAACAGACAAATGCCTGGAGAGAGTGAGCCAGTTCGCATGACACAACAGCCCATCGGAGATTAATTAACCATGAGCCGCTGCAGCATGTGCCAGCTGCCAGTATGAATATGCAGCCCCCAACCAGAGGTTGCTGTGCAAACTGACCTGCAGGGGTTATTTGAGGGTTAAACAACTCTCACATAACCCTACAACACACCATGGGTTATGCGAAGGTTGTTTAACCCTCAAATAACCCCTGCCGGCCAAGTTTGCATGACACGACAAGCCACAACAACCCCAGTCAGGGGTTACATAATGGAGGTCAGCACACGTTGCAGCTCCTCGAGGTAAATTAAGCCTTAATTAAATTAAGCCTCACATGTTGTGTGAACCAGGTCAATGTCATGGAGGGCAAACACTTGATGAAAACATAATGCTGTCCAATTCCCAGTGGTGTTTAGGAGATTAAGAGTGCAATCCTATGCAAGTTTAGACAGAAAAAAGGCCTACAACTCCCAGCATGCCCCAGCCAGGATAGCTTGTAGGCCTTTTTCCTGTCTAAACTTGCATGGGATTGCGCCTTAAGAGAACGCTGCTCCCCCTCCTAACACACAGGTATCACAACACTTCCTTTTCGGTCTACGACCTATAGTTAGTGTCATATCTGCACTAGAAATTTCACTGTAGCCCAAGCCACAATTTACAAACACACTTCTAACCATGGCTGCAAACTGTGATTTGGCGCTAGCTATGGTTAGTAAAAACACTGGTGCAAGTGTAACACTAGCTATAGTTAGTGCCAAAACCGGTCCCCACAAAAGGGGAGGAGGGAGATTAGGAGATTGGGCAGTGACTATGTCTGGAAATAGCCAGTGTTTAAAACACAGAGAAAAGGACTGTCTATTACAGGTTGACCTTTAAAGCCCTAAATTATTTGGGTCCAGAGTTATATGAAGGACTGCCTACACCCATATGAACCTGCCCATATTTTAAGATCACCTCTGGAGGCCCTGCTTGCTGGTCTGCCACCAAGATCAGTCAGCATGGTGGGCACTAGAGATAGGGCCTTCATAGTGGTAGCTCCTACCGTATGGAATCCCCTCTGATGGATGTTTTGAAATGGTATTTTATTGAAACTGGTTTTATTTAAAACCGTTTACATTTTAATTAATATGTTTGTATTGTCTTTATGCTGTTAGCCACATAAGGAAGGCTATGGTGTTGAAAACCAGCTAAAAATGGAATATATATATATATATATATATATATACGGTAAATAAATAAAAATACTGCAGGTATACCATTGCTGGTCAGGACAAGATGCTTCAAAGAAAAATGCAAATGTCTGCTAATTCTGTTGTTGTAGGATTGGGGGATTTGAACAGGAGATTGTTAATGGAGCCAGATGGTCTGCTGAAGCAAAGTTGCCAGGTAATCTTTTATTAAGGGGATTTTTGGCTGATTACTTTTGATAGCTGGAACTTTCTTAAGTCTTCAGAAGAAGACTAGTCCTTACTACAAGCCATCCAACCAGAGGGAGGAGGCAAACTAGGTGTATGTGAAAGGAAACCAAGAGGCCAGCCAGACATCAGTTTCTGATCGGGACTCAAAGAAAGAAAAGAGCTCTGAGGACCTGATGTGGGGCAGTGGATGTGGCTGACCATTGGAGTGCTCGAGCTGTGCCTCCGCCTCTGCTCAACCTGTGTACTTGTAAATAAACTCAAATATTACAAAATGCCATATGTGTGTAGTGACCTCCTTCCAAAGGAAAACGAACCTGGCTAAGTGCTGCGCCCCTCTCAAACTTCTCATCGCTTGTGGAACAGGAGAGAGCATAACATTAGTATGCAATACCTTACCAATCCCATGGGAGAACATGCCACCTTTAGGGAAGGGCTGTGGCTCAGTGGTAGAGCACATGCTTTGCATGCAGCAGGTCCCAGGTTCCATCTCCGGCATCTCCAGGTAGGGTTGGAAAAACTCCTGCCTGGAGAGCCGCTGCCAGTCAGAGGGCTAGATGGGCTAGGTCAGGGGTGAGCAACTTGTGGCCCTCCAGATGTTTTGGCCTACAACTTCCATGAGTCCCCTCCATTGGCTATGCTGGCTAGGGCTGACGGGAGTTGTAGGCCAAAACATCTGGAGGGTCACAAATTGCCCACCTCTGGGCTAGATGGACCAATGGTCTGACTCAGTATAAGGCAGCTTCCTGTGTTCAACCAGTTGTGCAGCTAAGTAATTTTAGACCCTGGACTTCATGGTCCCACAGGGCCGTGTGTCCCTTCAGTTTTGAAGCACAGGATCAACATTTATCTTCTCCACCAGCCCTGCTCCACCATTCCTGTTACGCTAGAGAGAAAGAGACTATTTGCCAACCCTGATTAGAAAGAAAGAATGAAAGAAACCTTTGAGCATGTGCATTTTTTTGCATTTTAAACTCACATAAATCACAGCACCATCATGACTACATGAACAAAATAGAGTTTGCTTCTGGTGCCCTGATGCTAAACACATTTACTTGGGAATAAGCACCATTTTGTTGTAGAAAAGGATAATGTATTTTAAAAGGTACAACAAGAGAGAGCATCTGTAACCATGTATATGTGCAGTGAGTCACCTGCAGACTATAATTTAAAAAAAAAAAAAGAAGAAGAAGAAAGAAAGAAAGAAAGAAAGAAAGCTGCAGCAGCCAGCATCAGTCCCTGGTGGGAGCTGGCATGCCCATCTCAGCCCAGGTGCTGACACTAGGCCTGCATCCTACTGTCACCATCACCTGCTGCTCTCTGAGTGGTCATTTGTGGGGGCCCTGAGTGCAGAGCCCTGGACTTTGACCCTGAGGTGCTGCCTCGCTGCAGCACTGCACACCACACATCCCTCCATACCACAGACTTACTTTTCAATGTCTTCATTTTGGCTGCTGGAAGCAGTGGGAACAGAACCCATTACATCCCCCCGTGCAAGGACAGAAATGTTGCACTTCACAAAGCCTTTAACTCCTGCTCTGGTGTCCTTTGGGTCATTAATCACAGCCCACTTCTGGTAGAATCTGTGGTCTAAAGACAGATAGAGAGAATACTGGCTGGTTCACAATTTCCATGGGTTTAATTCACAGTACGAAAATCACTGCCCTAGAAATTCAAATCCCTAGAGCACATCACTGTCCTTAAAATGGAGTGGGAGAATAGCCAGTAGAGTTGCATCACCATCACAGAATAGGATGACAAGTATTTAGCAAGCATAAATCAGTATGCAGATGACACGCAGCTCTACCTCTGTGTTAAGTCCTCACCAAGGTTGGCCGTTGAGACAGCCAGCCCTGTGGCTGGCTGGCTGGGAAGGAACATGCTGAAACTGAACCCCGACAAGACCGAGGTACTTCTGGTGGGGGACAAGGGAAGGTTAGGGGATGTTGACCTGGTGCTGAATGGGGTACATCTACCCCTGAAGGACCAGGTCCGCAGCTTGGGGGTCATTCTAGACTCCCAGCTGTCCATGGAGGCTCAGGTGGCAGCTGTGAGCCGGGCAGCGCTGTATCAACTCCATCTGATACGGCAGCTGCGCCCCTACCTCCCTAATCACCTGCTCCCATCAGTGGTTCATGCCTTGGTCTCCTCTCGCCTAGACTACTGTAATGCGCTCTACGTGGGGTTACCCTTGAAGACGGTCCGGAAGCTTCAGCTGGTACAGAACGCGGCGGCTCGCCTGATTAAGGGCAGCCGCCGGCGTGATCACATCACGCCAGTGCTTAATGAGTTGCACTGGCTACCAGTTGCTTGCCGAGCCGAATTCAAGGTGTTGGTTTTGACCTTTAAAACCCTATACGGCTCCGGCCCAGCTTATCTCAAGGAGCGCCTCCAGCAACATCAAGTAGGCCGCTCAACAAGGTCTGCCACGGACGGCCTTCTCCTTATCCCATCATCCAGAGCAGCCAGGCTGGTGGGGACTAGGAAGAGGGCCTTCTCTGTGGCGGCCCCCACATTATGGAACTCCCTCCCTAGTGACCTTCGCCATGCCCCCTCCGTGATGAGCTTCCGCCGTGCATTAAAAACATGGCTGTTCAGGCGGGAATATGGGGTGGGTTAGGTTTTTAATAAGAATTTTTTATATTGTTTTAATCATTATATTTTATTGTATTTTACTGTATTTTAATTGTACATCGCCCAGGGTGGCCGGGTGACCGGCCAGATGGGCGATTAAAAAATATAATAAATAAATAAATAAATAAATAAATAAATCAGTATTGCTCCCCTGAAACCAATAGAACTCTGCAGATTGACAGTAGGACAGGTTATGAACACTTACTAAAGTATTTCCATGGCATAGTAGGAATTTCAGCCCAGACATTTCAGTTGGCCAGTCCAACCATTAGATAGAGTGAGACAGCTGCTTCAGACAACTAATTTTGGGCATCAGGAAGGGCAGCAAATTATTAGTTATTCCATGTATTTCTATTGTATTTTTACTTCCAGGAAGGGGCAGAGGTACTTGTGGGATTTTCTGCCTCAGGTACCAAAACAACTTGATCTGCCTTGGATGGGTATTATACACTTTGACTTGTAAGGAGAGCTCAGCTCAGGCAACAAAACATTGTTGGGTCATCCCTGAGAATAGGACTCAAATCGCCTCTGAAGAGAGTGGCCAAATGGGACTAAGTTTATCCCAGCTCAAAATCTTGACTAAAGGGCTTGTTGGAGGAATCCAGAGCACTGGGGGGAACTCATTTTTAAATTTTCTCATTTGTTTCTTGACAGTGATCATGAAAGAAAAAATCTGAAAGAGGTTAAGCAACTTCAGATCCAACTCATATGCCAGGGGAGCCCATGTCACAGCCTCAAAGCAAACAATGCAAAGTGGAAAGAAAGGGAATCAAGAGGTAGCGCTTAGGGACAACAGCTTCCAAATACTGTACCTGGCTGGCTGTAAATAGTCTCTAGATCAATCTTGAATATCCCAATGAGAGTACCTAGGAATGGGATCTTCTTTGAATGAAAGACCTGTGCAGTAATACAAACCACCTTCTCAGTATTGAATGATGCGGCTGTCAAAAGGTGAGCAGAATCTCATCATTGCCCCTAAAATGGATGAGTAGTTCAAAAGGAGATGGGGAGTGGCAAAAATGACGAAGTTAAATCATAGTAGAGCCAGTGTGGTGTAATGGTTGGAGTGTTGGACTCGGGAGATCCGGGTTCTAGTCCTCACTCAGCCATGAAGCTCACTTAGGTGGCTTTGGACCAGTCACTGACTCTCAGCCTAACCTACCTCACAGGGTTGCTGTGAGAGTAAAATAGAGGAGGCATGTTCACCACCTTGGGTTCCTTGCAAGAGGAAAAAAGGCAAGATATAAATGTAATAATGAAATAATAAAAATAAATAAAATAGTATATGAAATTAAGACAAGTTTCACAGACGAAGGGTACATTTTGATGTCGCTGTGTGATTGGCTTATTTTGGCCCTCTCATCATAAGGGTGAGCAATAGTTGCGAATATACTTACAGAAATCTCTATGAGTCTGTGGAATAAAACATCTCTCGGCTCATGGAATTCAAATGTAAAATACTGAAAGAGAAAAGGAAGAATTCTAAGCAGTGGGCTCCCGGAGTGATATCATGTTCCCCATGACACATGAGATGCTTTCCCTGAACAGCTGTGTAAGCATAGGGGTTCCCCACATGTTGCAACATGTCTAGCTTGGAAGGCACTTCCCTGTAGGAATGTAAGGTCAACCCACATGCTGATAATCACATGTGATGATCATGCACACAGGACTTTTGCTTCATATTCTCTTGGCCCACATGTGCTGGTAAACTGTGGCACATAGCATCTTCTCAGCAGATGCAAACAGAACAATAACCTTAATATACAATTGATTTACATATGGTCTAGGATGGAGAATCCTCTGAGATTCAGAGAAGTTTGCAGCCTGCTTCAGCTACATGACGGCAATCATGTACACAAGACTAGAAGCTCTGAGTGGTGGAGTTGCAAAGCCTTATTTGTACAGCTCTGAGTGGTGGAGTTGCGAAGCCTTATTTGCGAAGCCTTATTGTGTACCTCATTGTAAAAAGGGCAGTTGGTTGACTTCTGTGTTGCCGTGTGTCTCTTCTCATCTCCTATTTTCACAACCACATAAGGGTCAATGTTCACCCCAACCAACTTCTGGGCTTCAATTATGTTGACACCAATCTGTAGAGACAATACCATTTCCTAGGATCAATCTGGAAGAGTCATCATTATGGAAGAGGAGATTAAACAAGAGACATGAGAAAAATAGGTGCACTGCTTGCTTCAGTAGCTTTGGCACCAAATCTCCAACTATCATAGATTTCTTTTTCTCACGTTATTGGTATGTCGGGGCTACAAGAATTTTCTTTTAATCTAAAGTTTCCTGGCCTAGGCTCTCTGAGCATTGAAGTATAGAGACTAGAAACCTACGTAATAAGAATTTGACAACTGGAGAGTGGTTTTGGAAAATGAAAATGATGCCCTCCCAAGTCCCAGAAATCATACGGTAATCTGAATATTCCCTTAAATGGTTTACAGTAAGACTGGCAAGTAATCACCTGGAAGTTTTGTGGTCTAGGAGCAGCATACAAGTCCCATTTGGAGAAGACTCTAGAACGGCTGTCATGGAAACAAAGCACTAATTTAAATAATTTAGCAACGTCATTTTCTTTAAATTAATATTTTATTTTTGGAATGCAACCTGCCTCTCTCTCTCTCTCTCTCTCTCTATAAAAGTGTATCTTCAAGGATGAATAGTAATAGCTATAAATTCTCACAAAAATGAAGAATGGAGACTCCCGAATACCTCCCCATTTACTCTGTTCCAGATAAGTTTCAAGGCCAAACCTCTGGAGCTGCTGTTTGTGGCAACAGGAGGTCAATGTAAGTAACAGGATGATTTTACATTTGATGCTAAAAACATTTTTTTATTTTATTTTTTGGGGGTCTGGAATGTATCCTTTGTTAATACCATTTAAAGGAGAAGGATAATGGAGGAAAACAAATGTTTAATATAAATTTAATCAAATGCTTTTGCTTCGAAAAGAAGAGTGGGGTATAAATATTTTAAATTAAATTTTAAAACAATAAATTTAATAAGGCCAGTATTGGTTTTACATTCAAATGGTAACTGTGGGATGTGCCAAAGAACTCGTGCGATATAGAGCAGGGTGTGCAGAACCTCTTTCAGCCCAAGGACAGAATTCCATTTTGGAGAAGCTTTTGGGGGCCACATTCCAGCAGTGGGTGAGGCTGAAGGCAAAAGGGGTCCAAAACTCAAAAATAATTACCGTAACATATTTGAGCTTAAGGGTGCAATCCCATGGCTTCTAGACAGAGTCTAGTCGGTCATAGGAAAGGTCGGAGTCCCAGTTCTGACCTTGGAAACGCACTCCGAATTCGGAGCTGGGACTCCGACCTTGGAGCACCTTCCTTCTGCTCTCACAGCTGGCGTGGTTCTTTCCGCACCAGCTGCAGCTCCGAGGTCGGAAGACCAACCTCAGAGCCAGAGCTTTGTGGGTGGGGAGGGGTGGGAAAGGGAGGAGTACGGCTCTGCCAGGATACGATGTATCTTGGTGGCGCCTCAGCCTCTCCTCCTCGCGAACCAGGGTAAACACTGTCTAAGTCCCTTGCAGGGCGGGAGAGGTGAGGAGGCAACCTTCACCTCCACGCTCCTCCTGCCCTCCATTGGATGCCCTTAATCCACCAAATGGGGAGGGTTATGGGCAGCCACATTGGATTGCGCTGCCCAACTCTTATTGCCAGTATCTAAGGAGAGGCATTTCAATCTTTTAGAATGGGGGGGAAACTGCACAAAAGTCGGGGAACCACCAAACAATTGGTGGTTGGGGGAAAGGGTGTGGAGCCGGGGGGGGGGAGGGGCGTGGCCACCTGAGGAACCCCACAGAGAGCCAGACTGGAACTCCAGGGGGATTGAGTTCTGCGCCCCTGGGTCAGAGTGCTGGATTTCACTCACGGGTATCTAGTTCAAATCTCTTTTCAGGCACAAAGCTCACTGGGTCACCGACACCGTGTCTCCCCAGTCAACTTGCGGAACAGAGTTGTGAGGATAAATGTGTGGGGATCCGTGGAGGCTGCTGGCTCCGATGTCAGTGGGGCAGTGATGGTGCTGAACCTATTGGGGGGGGGGATATGGGGTTCAATGTCCAACTGACATTGGAGCCACCGGCCTCCACTGGTGGGCACGATGTATACCGGGGGCCTAAGCTCTTTGGAGGAAGAGCAGAATAATGTACCCATACATACACAAACACACACTCGTGTTGTGTTATTTGTGACAAAGATCTTAGATTATGCTAATTTATTGCCACTGGCAAGCAGAAAGACATTGCATTGACCACATAACCTTCACAAGAATAACACTGCAAAAATGTGGGAAGCTTATAAGAGTCAAACAAAACATCCAAAGGTGCTATTCTCGTTGGCCCATCGCGAAAGGTTCCCAGAACGCCTCTTCCGCCTGACATGCCACAGCAACACAGGCAACGTGTCCTCCTCTACCCACGCAGCGGAGGCACACGCCATTTCGGAAAGGCACACTTTGCTTGACGCTACGCTCCTTTTGCGATGAGACATTGAAAGCGCTGCTCAGTGAAGTGCTGAGCAAGCTGTGACAATGAAGAAGGGCCCTTTTGTGTATTAAAGGGAATTCAGAAAGGTACGGTACCTCTTCACAGGGCTGAAGACAATGCCGGAGAACTCCATGTCAGACACGTCATAATAATCGTCCTCATCATCGTCGGTCTCCAAGCCTTTCACAAGCTTCCTGCCAAGCACAGCAGCCTTCCGGTCCAGATCGGCCGCTCGCTTCACATCAGCAGCCCTGCAACACCCGCGTGCTCTTGTTACACCCACAAAGGGAAATGGAAGATGCACAAGGCGCGCGGTACTGCCTCATAGTCCTATCATAGCCGATCAGCCCTCTCTGAAGCTTTTCAAATCTTGCCTTCCCCATATTTTGAAAGAGGCAGATGTATATCATTTAACATGATCAGCACTGCATACGATTCTCCTTCCTTGCCTTATTACTGATTAAATTATCATCATCATCGCCGCCGCCGCCACCACCACCATCATCAGAGTGCAACCAAAGTTAATCATTTTTAGGCTCCAGTCCGGCACATCAGGGGTGGGTGACGTCTCCTCTTCTCCAGCCCCTGCCATTGCACTGCAGAAATTGCCCCACTGCACTCTGCGGCAGCAAAAAAAATAACCAGTTTCCTGCCCAAATTTGGTGGCAAACCTCTACAGGTCCTTTAAAAGGACAAAGTGTAAAGTGTTTTCAGTCTAAATTTGTCCTTTTTAAGGACCCATAGTGGTTTGCTGCCGAATGTTGATGGCAAACAAGCAAGGAGGGTTTGCTGCCGCCGCCGCCGCCATACCACCACATTTCAGCAGCAGGCCAGTGGCAGAAGTGCAGCCCATGGGTGGATCTGGTGGTTGGAAAGTGGCCTACAGGCCCCCATGAAGTTGTCCACCCTTACTCTCAGATAAGTGTGGATAGTAAGTCTCATTTAACTCAATGGGACTTCCTTCTAAGCAGACGTGCATAGGATTGCACTGTGAATCACTGATTTTAGTGATTAAGCCTGCAATTCACTTTCCCACTGAAACCAATGAAAAGTGCTTAACTCTGGCTGGACAGTACCTTAACAATGCAATCCTATATATGTCTGCTCAGAAGTAAGCCTCACTGAGTTCAATGGGGCTTACTCCCAAGCAAGTACGTACAAGATTGTAGCCTTATCATACCTCCAAAAAGGAAAAGAAAAGAAAAGAAAAGAAACTCAAACCAATTATAAACAGCATACAAAATACACAAGCAATTTAAAGCAACCCATCCTTGAAACAAGGGAACATGACCTCCAAAACAAAGAAACAGAATGCTACCACTGCTTTCCTCCGTTGAAGCCGTGGTAAATATGTAGTCACCAACACTGCAGTGTTGAACCCTAGTGCTATGCTGGTATAATACCCCAAGCTGATTCATAACACAAGTGCAATGCCACAACTTGCGATATTGCACCAATGCAGAAGTATTTGAATTTGATCCTGCACACTTATTTCCTACAGCAACAACTTACAGCACCAGTCTGTAAGAGGAAAATAGAACAGGCCACTTACTCCAGCTCCTCAAATCCAGGGTTGCGGATTATAACTTCTGAACTGTAAGTAAACAGAAATAAAAGATAAATAATGCAAAGCAAACACATGCTGGCTGTACAAAGTAGCTCTCTACCCAATTTGTGGCTGGTGTCACTTTTAACCTTCCTTGGGTCCTTTCTCTACTAGGACCCTTTAGCCCCGCTGAGGCGATGCCCTTCTGCAATCAGCTGGAAGCAGAATTATAACTATGGTTATGCACAGCCTTAACATATTGCTATGTTCTAAAAAAAATAAATAAATGGGGGGGGGGGGAACCCACCACCACAAATCAGATATTTTAAAAGACGGGAGGACAACATGGAAAACACTGAAATGCAATGGTTTCCAGTTATGTTGTCTGGATTCTCTGTGTGCTTCCTTCTAGACAGAGGGCTCCCAAAAGGCATTGTGCAGCTATTTTGTATTTTCTCTCTTAACAGATTTTTTTTTCTGGAAAGAAAAAAGATGGAAGAAGCTGTGTGGAAAAACATTAGGGCTACTACAAATTGAAGACATTGTCATTTGGACCCCCTGTAAAGTTATATGAATGAGGCAGGGTGACTGCACAATAAAAGACTTGGCTGGAAGAAGCACTATCAGAGTGAATGATATGAATTCCAAAGAAAAGAGCTAATGTAGAAGCAACCCAGACTGGTGAATGCCTATTTTGGAAGCAGAGATTGCACAGTCTCTCTTGGTTTTCTACTCTCAGCATCACCCTGTCATCAGAACTTCTTAGATCAGCAGGTTCACGGAGGAGGTTGCTATGGTGTAATTGCTTCCAAACCAATCTTATTAAGATTATCTTTAACCATGACAATTCCTCTTTCACGCCACAGCACCATATTGCCCAGGGCTATTACTTAGTCATCCTAGTTTTGCACTTGCATGAGCCCTGCATGTGATGAAATCTTATCCTTGCTAATCTCGTTTCTGCTCCCACATGCTAGAGGTTTTTGCTTCTCTCTATGGCCTGAAAGAACAACAGTTCCAGAGGGCTTCCTCCAACACCCTGTTGGGTATCATTTCAATATCAGTTCAAATTATATAACAGTGTACATCAAAATCCCAGTTCCTAGTCCACTTCTTTTAAGTAAATTTGAAAACAATTCACTTCTCACGGCTCTAAGCCGGGGGGGGGGGGGGAGGCCACAAAATGTACTGCTGTGAAAATAGCACCCTGCAGACGTAGCTATGGGAAAGTTGAAGTTGCTTGAGATTTCTGACAAAGCAGTAGACATTTTAGACAGCAAAAACAACCAAAAGTCTTGTAGCCCATGGTACAGCTGGGCTACTGTAGACCTTGGGGCCAAAGTCTGGGGCCCTGCAGACCGAGGGTGCCCAAATGACCACCCAGAGAGCAACAGGTACAGAAGCAAACCCCATTTTATTCCTGTAGTTATCATGGTGCTATGATTTAGGTGTGTTTAAAATAAAAATAAAAAGGGCACATGCTCAGAACAGTTGTTCTTGCTGTTGTCTTAATCAGGGTTGGCAAACTCTTGTTGCTGTTCACCAGATCAGGAATTTAGAAGCAGTTTTAAAGTGTGGCATGGCCATTGGATTGGGGGGAGGGGAAGAGAAGTGTGCTTCACAACTGAAGTCATACAGTAGTATGTAGTAGTAGTACGAGAGTCAGTGTGGCGTAGTGGTGAGAGTGTTGGACTGGGGCTTGGGAGATCCATGAAACTCACTGGGTGACTTTGGGCCAGTCACCAACTCTCAGCCTAACCTACCTCACAGGGTTGTTGTGAGGATAAAATGGAGAGGAGGAGGGAGATTATGTAAGCCGCCTTGGGTTCCTTGCAGGAAAAAAAGGCGGGGTATAAATATAATAAATAAATAAAATAAAGTTGTAGGAGATCACTCGTGACCGAGTAAGATTGTCTTCCAGGATAAAATTATAAAAGAAAATTATATAAAGAGGAAATTGCAAAAATGGTGTAGACTCTAGCGATGGGTCCATAAGTGACTGTGGAGGCCAATTCTAGATCCACACAGCTTCCCACAGTGAGGGCACAGGTTGCCAGATGGAAGATGGTCCTGTAAAGGATTCGTTTGACGTGCTTTTCGTTTAGCACGTTTCTCCCTTTCACCTTGCACTCGGGCTTCTTCAAAATCCATAGAACCTTTGTGATGGCCATCTAAAGGACACCCCTCTGCCCCCACGCCCAGTAAGACCATTAAGTGCAGGGTCTAAAATTACCTAGCCACACCACTGCTTGTAGGATTTTAAAAACTAATACATTGATTTCCTCCCAGTATAATTCTCAGTACCTGTCTTTCATCTGATAGACAAAATCTTCCTCAAGCCACGTTCCCGCGGCGCCATCAGGAGGCTGGTATCTCAGATCTAGTTCAATATATATCTATGTAGGAAAAGCAAACCTTAGGAAGGTCACAGATGTTATGAATAAGCCGCCATGGGAGGGTTCCCCCCCCCAACAGGTGAGGCATACAGTTATTAAAATATATGCAAACATACATACATATGACTTAAAAACTGCAGAGGAGATGATTAGCACTTGCAAAAGAAAGCAAAGAGAGAGAAAATAATAGTGATTAAAATTAGTGGAGGCTCTTTGGGAGCACAATGCTGGGGCTCTGTGCTGATTGGCCATACCTTGAGGTGCTCAAGGGCCATTCTGAATTGGCTGAGATACAACAGGGAGACTTAGTTGACACAAGCAGCTCTACAAGGTCTCCTGACCAATATCATTTTTGCCTTCAGAGGCATTCTTACCTATGGGGGGGCGGGGAAGCTTATACTTTGAAAACTAGTATCTCAGGGGAAAGGCTGGGCTAGAATCTTTCTTCTGGATCTGGACATTTAGTTTTCTACGTATGGGGAGTTTGTAATATTGGGCAGAGGGGGTTCAGTGATGTAATTCCCCATCCAGAGCCTAAGTAGTACAACTATCACATGTTCTCCTGTCTGTGTCCATCATCCTATGTAAACATACATTGGGCAGCTAGGCAAAGGCTTGGAAAACACTGAGTCGTCCAGGATTTACCATAATAAATATGGTAAATTTATTCAGCCAAACCCAACTCACAGGACTATTGTGATCTTAAAATGAGGTGTTGTTCATGTATGTTGTTCTGAGCCCTTTGGAGGAAGGGTGAGATTAAAAGAAGTAATAAGGTCTGTAGGCAGCATCTGAGGGGCCATAGGATAATTCAGATGCCTAGATCTGAGGTCGGAGACAGCACTCTGACCTTGGAGCTGGGAATCGGAGCTCTGACCTCCCCCGGCTCGTAGCCAGCACAGAAAGAACCATGCTGGCTGCTCTCTGAGGTTGGGAAAGTGACCTTGGAGAAGGGGAAAAGGGGGTGGGGAGGGAGGAGACTGGATAGGCCAGGATATGAGATATCCTGCAGCCACTCCAGTCTCCTTCCCTCCCCCACCGAGATGCTCCAGCTTGATGGACGAAAAAGCCCATCTAGTGGAAAATGCAGGGCAAGCAGATGGGTAGGTGAATATGGCCTCCGCTGCTCCTCCCGCTCTGCATAGGATTCCTGCAAGCCTCCAAGTTCAGGGGTTTACAGGCATCACAATAGGATAGCACCCTAAATGTAATGATGGACCTGTGGTTATTGAAAACCAGAATCTAAGCAAGCTCTTAATGGAGGATCTTAGCTCTGTAGGAAGGATCTCCCATAGCTTATGTTGGATTTCTATCCAGGAAGAGAAGAAACTTAAATACACATTAAATACACAGTAGAACCAGCTTTAACAAGTTAGTTATCACCTCGAAAGGCCTGCCTGTGGTCTCAAGTGCCATCTTGCTCGCAGGACCAGTGCAAGGCAGTTTGGTGCCCTAGGCAAGATCTGATATTTAGCGCCCCCCCTCCCACTTGAGAGCGCTGTATTTTTTTCAAGGCGTTTCTGGCGCCCCTTTTAGCCCTGCGCCCTAGGCAGCTGCCTAGTTGGCCTAATGGTAGCACCGGCCCTGCTTGCTCGTGCTTTTCAAGTAACCCAGCGTTATGATGATAGCCAAATTACTTACTCCAGTGATGCTGTGGTTTTTGTCAACAAGAGCCTCTCTGATATTTAGCCGTCCAGATGTTACCAAGTGCTGAAGGCTGATAACTAAGGTACCAAGTAATCTACAAGAAAACAATAAGCAATGTTGGAATAGAGTAATAGCGGAGATTCAAGAGGGATGACACACAAATACAAACATGTAAGTGTGAGCTGGTAATTCTGCACATTTCAAAGGCCAAGAAACCCTGTCTTTCTTTGTGTGTAGGCACACATTTTAATAAGGTCTTTAAGGTGCCAGAAGTCTTTATGGATGCACAAGTGACTGTTAGGATTTCCTGGTATCAGCCAAGAGATCATGAATATACAGTAATACCTTGGATTACAAGTAACTTGGTTTGAGAGTGTTTTGCAAGACAAGCAAATTTTTAAATATTTGTTTAATTTTTTTGGACTTGATATACAAGCGACGTCTTGCAATACAAGTACTGTAGTACAGCTTAAATTAAAAATCTCTGTACAAATTTTTTTTTGGGGGTGTTCGTTTTGATATAAGAGTGTTTTGGATTACAAGCACATTTACGGAACGAATTATGCTCTCAATCCAAGGCACGACTGTACCTTTAACAGGTCCAAAGCAACTGAGCTCCTGCTCCTGTCCCACTGCTCCTCTGGTCCTTTTGCCCACCTCTTCCCATGATTCTCATGCTGGTTTGGAACTTTTAAAAGTGTCTGGGTCTGAGTGTTTGCTGAGACCCTTTGGGCCTCAGCATGGAGGGAAAGGGGTTAGAGTACCACCTCAGTCCTTCTCCTCCTTTCCTGAGTACAATGGATCCCCAAGGAATGCATCCTTAGTTTTTGCCATGCACTGGTGGATGATGGTATACGATTCCAGCCTTCCCCAACCTGGAGTCTTCTAGATGTTTTGGACTATGACTCCCAGCATTCCTGATCACTTGCCATGCTGCCTGGGGCTGATGGGAATTGAAGTCCAAAACTTCTGGAGGGCACCAGGTTGGGGAAGGCTGGTATATACTAACAGAAGAGGAGTGCATATGCTTAATGGGATCTATTACTCCTGCAAGGCTTGGTTGCCATGCAATTGCTGGGCCACTCTTGCTTGGTGGTAATGTTTCTCGCCAGTGCAGCAGGCACTTACATACCTGCCTTTGGCCCTCCTGCAACCTGAGTGGCGTATGCCTCCTTGCAAAAAATCCAGCTATATGATCTCCATGTTCACATCCAGCAGTGTAGGCAAAGAAGAGGGTTGTTAGATCAAGGAGAGAGAGCTGCATGAGATCAGTTTAGGATCTTCATGTCCCTTGATCCAGCTCTGGTTTAGACAGCTTGCAATACTCTGGCATTCAAATGACCAAAATTTAGTTTTGCTGATGTTCAAGTTAAGGGTGTGTATTTAACTCCACTTGATCTAGGTTGTGCCAAGGGTCCACTGCAAGGTCATGAAGTCGTAAAGAATGCAATTTCCCTGAGGCTAGGTACATACCGACCCAATGCAGATATGTATTGATTTCAGCATCATACATTGGTGATATCAACCAGGCACTGACACACTAAGCCAATGCCTGGCTAGTGCATTACATCACCCCCTTGAAAGAAATATGAACCTACCTGTTACTGAATACCTTACTGCAGTTGTAAACTTTAAATATCAACATCTCTTCCATAACGAGCTTTCCATAATGTGGCCAGCGAAAGAGCTAAAGGGTGGAAGTAAACAGGAGAATTAATGCCTAAAGCTTCCGAAGAACCCATTCCCCAGTTCTTCATGTCATATACTGTTAGATGGTACAACACTGCGGGGGAAAGCTTATGCCATAAAACATATGTTAGTCCTTAAGGCAGGGGGTAGGCAACTTGGTACCCTCCAGATGTTTTGGACTACAACTCCCAGAATCCCTGGTCATTGGCTATGCTGGCTGGAGTTTATGGAAGTTATAGTACAAATAATCTGGAGAGCACCAGGTTGTCTACTCTGGTCTTAAGGTAAATAAAAAGCAGAAGGGAAGCACAATTTCCAAAAGGAATGAAAAAAGAGAAATCTGAATCTATTGCAATCCAATGTGTTTTGTCCAGTGAGACCAGCAGATTGCCCTTGATGAAGGATGTCACTTGAGCTGCAATAAATTTTCCTTGTTGACACCTTTGAGAACTGTTTTCTCTTTTTGCATTCCTTTTAGTCCTTAAGGTGCTGCAACAACAAGACTCTTTGTTGTTTTCACATCTTTTTAGTTACACAACATTCCAGTGTTCATACATTGAACAATGGTGAAAGGCAATTTGTGATTTTCTCTTACTCATTACTAATGTTCGGGGAAATTATACCATTACATGATTTAACCAAAAATAGGTTGTAGGGCAGAATGAAGTTCTATTGATAATAGCATGAGCATGCCTTCAGCCAGCAAGGGTACACTGTTTTGCTGAGGTAAGCATGTAAAGTGTGAAGGGGAGATGCTTGTCCCCAAACACTCAAGAAATCTCACTGCTTGAGCACAGTCGGATGATGCTTCCAATCCTTACCTCTCCAAAGACTGCTTCCTGCCCAGAGTGTATCTTCTTTGTCTTCTGAGTAAAACCTTGGAATAAAATAAAAACTTTGTCTGTCATAGCAGACAGTGTGTGTGCATCTTCTGCCAGGGAATACACATCCTCCAAGTACAGTCATGCCTTGTATTGAGAGCATAATTCGTTCCAGAAATGTGCTTGTAATCCAAAACACTCTTATATCAAAACGAAATCCCCCCCAAAAAATTTGTACAGCGATTTTTAATTTAAGCTGTACTACAGTACTTGTATTGCAAGACGTCGCTTGTATATCAAGTCAAAAAATTTTAAATAAATATTTAAAAATTTGCTTGTCTTGCAAAATGCTCTCAAACCAAGTTACTTGCAATCCAAGGTATTACTGTATGCAAAACACAAAGAGCAGATCTTCCTGTAGGAAAAAATCTAGCTCCAAATAGGACTTCAGGAAATAATGTTCTCAGGGCCTAGTGAATAATGAAACGTTAGGAGGAATTCCTAAAACATCCAATTACATCTTATCCCATTAAAGCAGGGATGGGCAAAAGGCGGCCTACCACAGCTGTTTGTGTGGTCCCCTAGTCCCCTTCAGCACTGCTGTTGCCACCGAAATTGCAGCAATTCTGCCAAGAAACAAGACACACAACAAACATGCACCTTGTTTCTCAGCAGAATCGGGTTCCCAACAGCCCAGCAAACATCTGTTTGGCAGGCTGTCAAAAATGCAATTCTGCTCAGAAACAGGGCATGCATGCCGCAGGAACATGCTGGGATGGCTCCTTTTCATGCCCCTTTTCTCTGCAGAATGTGGTTCCTGACAGCCCATCAAACAGCTGTTTGGCTGGAAACCAAGGAGCACGCTCTTCACCATCCTTGTTTTGATGGAAATTGTAATATTGCCTGCTTAAATCAATGAGGTAATGTAACCACTAGTTAGAGTGGGAGGAAAGGGTTAATTGAACAATCCCCAGCATGCATGTTTTGTAACCCCTGCTCCCTACTTCCAGCTTCTCTGTGGCCAGCTCATTCTCTCTCTCTACCTCTCCAACCTGATGGACGCACAGTCTGAGTGAGGTGGCTTCCAGCCAGTGATCTCCAATGAAGCAGGCTCTTAACACTGAAGACTCTAACCTGCCTATATGCATCCTCCTGCATATATTTATTTATTTGTTTATTATATTTAAACCCCGCCTTTTTTCCTCTTGCAAGGAACCCAAGGCAGCTTACATAATCCTCCTCCTCCTCCTCCTCTCCATTTTATCCTCACAACAACCCTGTGAGGTAGGTTAGGCTGAGAGTCAGTGACTGGCCCAAAGTCACCCAGTGAGTTTCATAGCCGAGTGGGGACTAGAACCTGGATCTCCCGAGTCCCAGTCCAACAGTCTCACCACTATGCCACACTGGCTCCATATATGAATAAATAGACTGTAAGTAAAACTAATAAATGTCTTTATTTGTTTTAAACCTTGTATGGACAATCTGTTCCTTTAAAGAGTCTTTTTAGCAGGGTTTAGCAACCCATGTGGTGATAACCAGTTTGAAGAACCAGGCTGTGCATAAGGGGGAAAACTCTGCTTCGTCCTAACCAGTATAGGACTGACTCCTTTCCACATCCTCCAACATGTTTCCCTATAGAATTGCTGCAATTTTGGTAGCAGATGCTTCCGCTGACAGGGAAGGAATGCGGCCCCTCCAGGGTGGTCAATGCACGTGCCCCAACCTTGACTGAACTTGACTGAAATCATGACTCCTTCATATTTTTTAAGATGTTGCTTGGCTCAGCTCTCCTCCAACATGATACTAATGACATGTGTCATGGAAAGTAGATATCCAAATAATTTTGCTAAGGAAGAAACTATGTATTGGAACACTTTCCTGATGATGCATTGCCTTGCACCTGAGTAACCTTGTAAGGCTGCCATATGTGCCTTGATAAAGGAACCTTCACGTCCATGCTGCTGTGCAGGGAGAATTTATAGGATTGACCCTTTCGATAAAGCCGTTCAAGCCCTCTACTTTGTTTAAGGCAATGGGTTCCAAAAAACATATTAGACCATCACAGTTGTACACCTCTCAAGCCAGTTGCTATCTAAAGAGTCCTTTGGTAATCAGTTATCTGAAGGGACACTCACTGCTGGTTCCTCAGATACAGTCCTCCCATTGCTATAGTTATTAACTACTATTACTACTACAACTACTATCCTGCTCTTCCCCCAGGGCAGTGTACATGCCCTCTTGTATTTGGCCTGTGGCTTACGCTGGCTCAGCTTGTCTGAGTGTGGAAAGCTAAGCAGGATCAGGCCTGGCTATTACTTGGATGGGAGACCCCTCCTCTAATTTATGCATTGAGCAGGGGGTTGGACTCGATAGCCTTGTAGGCTCCTTCCAACTCTATGATCTATGAAATCTATGAAATCCTCACCCCAACCCTGTGAGGGAGGTTGGGTCTGAAAGATGGTGACTTGCCGTTCAAGCCCTCTACTTTGTTTAAGGCAATGGGTTCCAAAAAACATATTAGACCATCACAGTTGTACACCTCTCAAGCCAGTTGCTATCTAAAGAGTCCTTTGGTAATCAGTTATCTGAAGGGACACTCACTGCTGGTTCCTCAGATACAGTCCTCCCATTGCTATAGTTATTAACTACTATTACTACTACAACTACTATCCTGCTCTTCCCCCAGGGCAGTGTACATGCCCTCTTGTATTTGGCCTGTGGCTTACGCTGGCTCAGTCCTCCCATTGCTATAGTTATTAACTACTATTACTACTACAACTACTATCCTGCTCTTCCCCCAGGGCAGTGTACATGCCCTCTTGTATTTGGCCTGTGGCTTACGCTGGCTCAGCTTGTCTGAGTGTGGAAAGCTAAGCAGGATCAGGCCTGGCTACGAGGGAGGTTGGGTCTGAAAGATGGTGACTTGCCCATGGCCACCCACTAAGCTGAGTCTCCCAGGCTAGGTTGGCCACTCCAGACACTACAACAAACTGCACTGTTGGCATCCTCATTACAGATGACAAAATATTCTAGTTTATTTTTTTCAGAAAAAGGAATAGCTAATAAAGGAGACCGTAGGAGCTTTCCCCAGAAGTGAAAGCAAAACTCCAGCATTTGATGGTTTGAGCTTTTAATCCACTGCACTACTGGATTCTTGTACACAAATAACTTTCCTATAGTGTAGGGGGAATGATCCCTGAGCATAAACACTATGGAGAGGAAGTGTCTGCTTAGTGTTAGAAGCTGTTATGTGTCACAGCTGTTCAGAATACGGACAACAAACCAGAGGTAGAGACAAGCTTTCTGGGAGTATTGGGAGTTTCTGGGAGTATCAGGAGGGGAGAGACAGGTTGCTAGGTGAGATATATGACATTACTGTGGATTTAGACAAAAATAATTCACACTCTTGGGGTTCTGAGTGAGATTTGACAGGCTGTTGAAGGGAAACAATGTCTACCATGGAGATGATGACTGTAATTAAGATGTAACCTGATAATTCACCATCTCTTCCAACCAAGGGGATGGGAATAAATCTCCTCTCTAGTAAAGATTTAATTGCAGTGGAATGAATGAGATGGATACCACTGACTGTTATCAGCTACTGAGCCAACAACTACTGGAGAGAAGCTAGACTTGAATAAAGACCAAAGAGGAAATGACTGGCTGACAAAAAGGCTACAAGATAAATTTCTCCTTGAACAGAGAAGTTGACTGTTTCTGAGGTGGATAATTCAGACCATTGGAAGCATGGGCCAGAACCCATCTGATTCTGAGGCATCCTGGAAGCCTAAGCAAACTTAGTGGGAAGTGAAAGTTTATTTGTTATATTTACCGGTACGTATATCCCGCCTTTTGTCCTGCAAGGAACCCAAGGCGGCTTACGTAATCCTCTTCCTTCTCTCCATTTTTATCCTCACAACAACCCTGAGAGGTAGGTTAGACTGAGAGTCAGTGTGACTGGCCCAAAGTCACCCAGTGGGCTTCATGGTCGAGTGAGGACTAGAACCTGGATCTCCTGAGTCCCAGTCCAAGACTCTAACCATTATGCTACACTGGCTCTCATTAGACTGACCCTTCATACATCATATGATGTTACTTCATGCACCTATGTTTTTCCTGCACAGAAGTAAACAGGTAGGAAAAGTTGGGTGTATTAAGAATCCCTACATCTCACTGATCTCAGTTAAACTAACTTCCATTTAATTGTAGAGCTGCAGTATTGGTTTCTATAGCCTTCTATAGCCTGCCTTTTTTCCAGTGCCAAAAAGTCAAATGCTCCTGGCACCATGGTCGGGCAGCTGACAAGAGCCCCCTGGGGTTGCTCCTCTTCTTCACTATTACAACTTGCTTGTTCACCTGCCTCTCGCTCTGGTGGTGATGAGGAGCAGTAGATGCCACTGCCTGCTTGCTCACTGGCTCCCTGCCTGTCAAACAAGCAAGGGGTAGCAACGATGAGAGAAAGGACAAGAAGTAGCAATAGCAGCTGGTGAGAATGGAGATGAGAAGATAGACTCAGTGAGCGAAGGGGCCAATTGAATATGTCTTGCCCAGGGGCCCTCCAAATCCTGGAGTTGGCACTGTGCTGCCCATTCAGGTGATTTACCCGGCAATCCTACATGCGCGTAGTCAGAATAAACCTGATTGAGTTCACTTGGACTTGTAGGCCCCTTCTAACTCTATGATCTATGAATCTATGAATCTACTTCCCAGTTACCGTAAGTCCAATTGCAACCTTGATCTGTATTCCAGGCTGTTTCCAGATGAGGCTTTTATTGTACAGTCACCCTGCCTTAAACACAGAATTTTACAGAGTGTGTGGGTTGGTCCAGACGTCACTGTCTTCCATTTGTAACCCTGCTGTGTTTTTACGCCACTTTCATCTGTTTTCTTACCAGAAAACCTCTGTTGAGTCAGGAAAGACAGAATAGGTGCAAAATGCCTTTTAAATTGGTAACACTAAGAGCTTCCCATCTAGAAGCACCCCCAGGCTCTAGATTCTGTCTCTGTATCTTGTTGCTATTATTGTGTAGCTATACTTGGAATGAAAAAGCAGAGTTAGTGGTTCCCAAGGGGGTGTAAAATGTAAGAGATGCTTGCGTTCTGAGGAGAGGAGAGGCAAGGCAAGGCGGGGCGAGGCGGGGCAAGGCGGGGCGGGGAGTGGTGGAAACAGAGGAGAAAGGTTTCTCTTCCTTAAAGGAAGGAAGGAAAAATTCACATCCATGTGAATCACATCCATGTGGGGGAAATTGCATCTGTTTGTTATACCATCATGTATGACAAACATTCACCCGACTATTTCACCGCATGTTTGTGTTTTGGGAATTCGTGGTGGCCAGTGCTCACAGTGAAGTAGCCATAAATATAAAGTATGTTTGTCGTATGGAATGGTGCACACACAGGAGCATGCAGTCCCCTGAAAGGAAGTGCTCTCTCTATCAAAGACAGATCATGAAGCAGCCCTCAGTTTGAGAGGTTTCTTGAAGAAGTAGGAAAACAGTTGATCTAACAGATCTGGCTTTTAAGGTACGGTAACTGAGAAGGGAAATGAAGGGAACTGGTAGCCCTGGGCACACAGAGTCCATGCTATTAACTGTTAGGAGATAATCTATTAGAATGCTGCATTTCAGCCCCCTGCTGATCCCCTCCTTTCAAGCATCATCTTAGCCTAAAGTAAACACAGTCCTAGCCTGTTGGTTCCCCCCCAGCCTCCTTTCCCCCCCAAGCCTCCTTTCCCCCCCAAGCCTCCTTTCCCCCCCTTCCCCATTCTCCGCACCTCGGAAGCTGACTTGCACCTGCCGCTCCCCGGTCCCCGGCAGCTGGGTGACCCTCTTGACGCTGACGCTCAGGGCCATGGTGCTGCCGGAACTTGGCTCGACGCAGCGCTGGCCAAGTGCGAGTCGGCTGCTCCCTCCCCAGGCAGGGCTCCACCTGTGTCTTCAGTGAGTCAGGCCTGGGGACTCACCCAGCAGGTTTGGCTGCCCGGACCCCACCCGTAAGTCACACAATATCCAATAGCAGCAAGTCCGTAAGACATGGGCAAGCATCGAACACTCTGTGCCCCCAAATCCAGAATGATTGCTTTCCCTTAAAACAATCTGTGTTCCTAACAGGTGCAACTCGCTACTAGCTGACAAACTGCAACTGGCTTATGCTGGCTCAGCTTGTATGAGCGTGGAAAGCTAAGCAGGGTCAGGCCTGGTTATTACTTGGATGGGAGACCCCCTCCTCTAGTTTCCTGCATTGAGCAGGGGGTTGGACTCGATAGCCTTGTAGGCTCCTTCCAACTCATAGATCAGATCTATGAAACTATTTGCCCCTCCTCAAGTCAACTCTGCTAGGTGTCCCCTCTCTCTTTTTAATTGACCCCCTATCCCCTATATAAATTCCCATCCCCACACCAGGTGAGTAGTGTGCGAATAGCACTATTTTCACCAACTGCCTTCACATTCATAAACAACCCTAAATTGGTTCCGAAGTCAAACTCCGTGGTTTCTGCTTGAGTACCATAAACACCAATTCCCACAGTCTGCAATCTGAGTTTTCCTCTCTCTTTTCCACTCTTATCTGTTGACAGAATAGGTGGAAGACGTGTGACTCATCTCATGTTTCGTTCCAAGATTTTGTTTGCTTCCTTTTCCAAGTGACTTGAAAGCTAATCCCCCCACAACCCATACACATTTTGTTTACAGTATTGTTCTGTCCTGGTTAGGAATGTCAGAGAAATCCGCAACAGATTCAAGTGAGTTCAGATTTCTATGAATCCGACCTGTGGATTCCACAGTGCAGCGGCTTTTCCTTAATTGCATGGATTCCATGGACTTGCAGACTTTTTTTTTTTTTTACTTTCCACAATTTTACGCTGTAAAATTACGCTGTAAGTTGTAATTTTACAACTTACGCAAATTTAGTTGTAGAAAAATAAAAAAAATAAAAAAAAATACTGACCAAAAATGCACATCTCTCCCATAAAGTGTGAAAATGCACATTTGGGGGGGGGGGTTGCATATTTTGGGGAGATTTGTGCATTTTTGGAAGTGCAGATTTGCACAGATGTGTTTGAACGCATTTGCCCAAAATCCAATTCTGTCAATGAATGCGCCAGGGAACGAAAGGTGCCTGTCAATCCATGAAATGCACTGTTCAGATTTAACAAAGTCCATACATCCTTAGACTCCTGATTTTTTCTCAGCTCATTTTTTTCTTTTCTTGAATAAAAGAAATAGTGCAACTATTCCATCTTTTTTTTCCCCCCTTAACAGATTTTCTACAGTAAGAAAAAAGATGGAAGAAGCAGTAGGAAAAGATGGGAGTAAAATGAGGCAGGGTGATGATGCAAAAGCATTGCCTGGAAGCAACCACCCTGACATATTCTGGTCTGAAGCCATTTGCTGTGCAGCCGTTTTCCTACAAGGAGCGAAGGAGGCAGGAGCAGGAAAAGGGAACATCAGGGCCTGCTCGTGTCCCACCCCACCCCACCCCCGGGAGATGAGAGGGGACGCAGGGTCACAGGGAAACCAGTGTTTTTGTGAATTGTTGTGAACCGCCCAGAGAGCTTCCGCTATTGGGCAGTATATAATTGAAATACATACATACATACAATGCACCTGCTCTGTACCTGTGACTCATTGTGCTCGGGACTACAAGGGTTTATCTGTTAGGGATAAATATGTGAATGGCCATGCCTTGCAGTGAAGGATTGCTCTTGCTGGCCTCTTGGGGCGCTTTCAGACAGAGGGTCCCTAGAGCTACCAAAGGCATCCCTCCCCTGGCAGGCTGCTTGGTTTCTATGCTGTGCACATAGTGGAGACAGAGCACTCCATTCCTCTTTCACTAGCCCACTCAGTTGCTGCAAGCA
This sequence comes from Shinisaurus crocodilurus, assembly GCA_021292165.1. Taxonomy (NCBI): domain Eukaryota; kingdom Metazoa; phylum Chordata; class Lepidosauria; order Squamata; family Shinisauridae; genus Shinisaurus; species Shinisaurus crocodilurus. Next base: position 225,744,584 of record CM037877.1, read on the forward strand.
ATTCCTGGACACCTAGTGCTTAACACAAGGCCAGTCTCCTCATCACACATATTGACATGGATCCTAAAATCATAGAATCATGGAGTTGGAAGGCACTGTGGAGAGCATCTAGGCCAACCCCCTCCTCAGTGCAGGCTCTGCAATGCAGCAGCACGCACCTACAGCATCTCTGACAGAAGCCCATCCAGCCCCTGCTTACAATACCTCCAGGAAAAGAGAACCTACCACCTCCCCAGGCAGACTATTCCACTGCTGGTCAGCTCTCACTGTTAAGAAGCTTCTCTTAATGTTTAGCCCAAATCTGCTTCCCTGCAACTTCCAATGGTTGGTTCTAGTTCTGCCACCTGACTATTCCAGCTGGGCCGCTCCTGATGACTTCTTATCCAACTATCCACCCGCTTGAATGGTACCATCACCACCACCACTAAAGAATGTGGTTGTGCTGAACTAGGATTGACCTGAATAGGTTTTTAAAATTATTATTATACATACTCTCATTAGTACATGCTCTGTTGAAGCCAGGAAGCTATGATTTCTGGCATGGAATGAATACTACCTAAGGCAATTTTCTTTCTCATTCTTGTGTTTACACCTTCTCTGGAACACTATTAAGAGCAAAGCTCATGGGTGTGAATGTGTGATTTATAAGTAGGGCGATGCCAGGAGTTCCCACTTCTACATATGTTGAGCAGCAAACAAGGAAGTGAACTAGCACCAAGAGCTTGCTTATAACTTTTCAAGAAGAGATATTTAGGGTGCGATCCTATGCATGTTTAGACAGAAAAATGCCTATACCCCCCAGGCAGCCATCCCCCCCCCCCTGTCTAAACATGTATAGCATTGCACTTTTAGACTAGATTTAGGTAGCTGCTGTTTTCATATCACTCTGTGGTGGGAGCAAGTCAAAATTATTCTCTAGAAGCAATAATTGCACAAGACTCTGACATCAGACTCTGACACCATTAAGTTTTCAGGAAGATTTAGTATGGTCCAGTGGGGGGGGGAAGCATTCGACTCTGGCTTGGAGCAACTGGATCCATATCCCACCTCTACCATGGGCTCATTGTGTGGCCTTGGGAAAATCACTCTCACAGCTGTAATTCCACATCAGTATTTAACCCTGCAAGTGTAGTTTCCTCCTGTATGAGTGAAAATTATTTTTGTCAAGGGGGAGAGCAACTGTAAAAAGCTGAGTAGGCTGAGAAAAAGAGAGGTATGGAGGGTATGTAAGATTCTTGCTTGATCGGACAAAAGGCCTTCTAGTTCATCATGTTACCCACAATGATCAACCAAATGCCTCCTGGAAGTCCAGAAATAAGACATCAAGGTAACAACACTCCCCTGCTGTTCGCAATGAAGCAACCAATGAAGCAATGAGGCATAGCATACTGCTTCCAAAAACTGGAGTGCCTATTTAACCATCATAATAGCTGTCCATGAATTTCTATAATCCAGTTTTAAAGCCACCTAAGCTAATAGCCATCACATCTTTGTGGCAGTGAGGTAGTCTGCTAGGACAGTTTTTTCACATTGCTCGACATTTTGATTGTTGTGAGTTTTTGTTTTAATTCCCGATTTCTGAAAACTGAAGGTGACACCATACTTATTTTTAAGAGAAAGAATATTACATGGAGAAAGAAGAGTTTGAGCTTTTTGGAAACTCTACTTGAAGCAAACAAAAATTAGATTGGGACAAGGATTGTGGCTCAATAACTTCCCAGCGCTGCTCCAACATGTACGAACTGAATGGCAATGAGTTTACAAGGGCTCCTACACATACTGAAGACAAGCAAGGCAACTAACGGGAAATCAAAGCACCTGTAGGCTACAAATATGCTGTGCAACTACATTCCAGCCACTCCCATAGTTTGGCTAGAGCCATATGCAAGGAGGAAGGCAGCTGCACATGAGTCAGATCAAAAGTGCACCACCAGTCAGAATAATATTAATCTTGCACTACAGGCGTTGCTGCTTTTGAGAATGGATCTATGTCAGATCATATTTTGGGGGACCTTAGCTTTGCAATTTAGTTCCACTAGTGGACTGGGCAGAGAAGTGCTTGCATTCTGTTCAGCTGAGCATCAATTGTGTACTTTTGTTTTGTAGCATTGCAAAAATTGAAGACACAGGATCCTTCTCTTCTATTCATCTTCTTATGTATGACGTACATTAACATACAAGTGTTATCTGAGCACAACTGTGTGTGCATACACACACAAACTGCTTAACTTAAAGTTAAGGCTCAACTCACAAGATTAAAGGTGCTTCCAGACAAGGCTTTTATTGTGCAATTGCCCTCATTCACAAAATTTTAGAGGGGGTCCAGATGTTGCCATCTTTCATTTATAACTTTCCTGTCTTTTCCCATCTCTTCCTTACCATGAAAATCCCATTAAGGAGGGAAAGATGGAATAGCACCGCAATGCATTCTGATTGATAAGTGCTTGGAGCACTCCATATGGAAACACAATAGCATAAATCAAAGTTGGGTTGCATAAAGTACAGAAAAGTAAATTTATGACAACTCTGAAGTCAACATTAGGAATAAAAAGATGCCATCACTGATGTGCTACTTGGTCTCTTACTTAACATAAGAAAAACCAAAGTACTTCATCAGCAAGTGCAAGCTAACCCTTTGATGATGCCATCTATCCAGCTTGGCGGGACAATACTGGAAAATGTCGATCATTTTCTCTATCTTGGCAGCTATCTTTCTGTTACAGCTAACATCGACAGTGAAATCCAGCATCGTCTGAGCTCCGCAAGTACCGCGTTCTCTCGAATGAAACATAAAGTGTTCGAGGATCGGGATATTTGTAAGAAGACCAAAACGTTGGTTTATGAAGCCATTGTATTACCAACTTTATTGTATGCCTGCGAAACATGGACTATCTATAAACGTCACTTCCACCTCCTTGAAAGATTTCATCAACGTTGCCTCCGGAAAATCCTGTGAATTACTTGGGAAGATAGGCGAACAAATGTCAGTGTACTGGAAGAAGCAAAGACTACTAGCATTGAAAAAATGATCCTTCAATGCCAACTTCAGTGGACCGGTCATGTTGTTCGAAAGCCTGACTGCCGTCTCCCAAAGCAGTTACTTTATCCCAACTCAAGGATGGAAAGCAGAATATCGGTGGTCAATATAAGAGGTTTAAAGATGTTCTTAAGACTAGTCTAAAAAAATGCAATATAAGCATTGAAAACTGGGAAGCTCTGGCCCATGAACGATCTAACTGGAGGTTGGCCTTTCACAAAGGTTCTATGGACTTTGAAGAAGCCCGAGTGCAAGGTGAAAGGGAGAAACGTGCTAAGAGAAAAGCATGTCAAACGAATCCTTTACAGGACCATCTTCTATCTGGTAACCTGTGTCCTCACTGTGGGAAACTGTGTGGATCTAGAATTGGCCTCCACAGTCACTTACGGACCCATCGCTAGAGTCTACACAATTTTCTTTAGAATTTCCTCCTTTTAAAATCTCCGTTTTGTAATTTTTTTTATCCTGGAAGACAATCTTACTCGGTCACGAGTGATCGCCTGATGATGATGATGCTATTAGCGCATTAAAGGCACAATCCTATGCAAGATTAGACAGAAAAAAGGCCTACATCTCCCAGCATGCCCCAGCCAGCTATGGGCATGCTGGGAGATGTAGGCCCTTTTTCTGTCTAAACTTGCATAAGATTGCACCCTAAGAGTTGCAAGCAATCCAATAGTTTGTTTGATAAATGTATGCAGATCCATAAATTCTCTTATGTAAGTTTGAAGAAAAACCATTTCCAATAGATTTCATCCCCAAAGAGTCTCCTTCAATAGCTTATAATTACATATGAAGAGGACTGTCAGGGTCTTCTCTATTAATTGGAGCAGTGCCTTGATCATCAGTGGGTAGTTTTTCTACACATCAGCCTAATTCCAGCCACCCTTGTTTGGTTCAAAAGAATCGACTTCTATTTTTCATGATTAGCAACTTCAATTACCCTATGTGTTGGGATACATATGGGGTGGGCACTTCTGAAATAAATCCTGTATTCATAACTACAGGATAAATACAGAAACTACGGTAACTAGAAAGGCATGTGTTTAAGCTCAAACTAAGTGCAGGACTACCGGCACTATCAAAAGGCATTGTGCAGCTATTCAACCTTTTTCTTTCCCTTCAGTTTTTCTGCAGTAAGAAAGAAGACAGAAATAGCAGTGGAAAACACAGGAGGGGCATGACTGGAAGATGCTGTCTAGATTTCTCATAAAATTCTGTGAATGACACAGGACAATTCCACAATAAAAGCCTAGTCTGGAAGCACCCACTGCAGACATTCCTCAAAAATTACAACAGACATACTGAAATAAGAAACATTCTTCCATCATCAGTTTGGCTAGGTAATGCCCACAAGAATAGGGTTTTATTACTCAAAAAATGGGTTTCTCTCCAGAGACTGTGGCTCTTACCTCAAGTCAAAACACTTTGCATTATCAGTACTGAAAGTACTTCAAATACATTTATCTTGCTGTAATAGTTAGAAAAAAACTGTACGATAGATCATGAATATTCCCACATTGCACATGGAGGCTGAAACGGAGTTGCTTACCTTAGGCTGCAATCCTATATGCACTTACCTGGAAGTAAGCCCCATTGAACTTGTGGAGGACCGAACCTGGTCCATTGCGCGGGTTAACCAGCACTGAAGTCGTGCCCTGTATGCGGCTCCCAAAGCCTTTAATTCCAGCCGCCAGTGATATTGACACAGAATCCCCCCAGAAACACAGGGAAACCACAACCTGGTCAATTTCAAAGAGTTTAATGGAGCGGAATTAACAGACTACAGTCATGCCTTGGATTGAGAGCAGAATTCGTTCCGGAAATGTGCTTGTAATCCAAAACACTCTTATATCAAAACGAAATCCCCCCCAAAAAATTTGTACAGAGATTTTTAATTTAAGCCGTACTACAGTACTTGTATTGCAAGATGTCGCTTGTATATCAAGTTAAAAAAAATTAAATAAATATTTAAAAATTTGCTTGTCTTGCAAAACGCTCTCAAACCAAGTTACTTGCAATCCAAGGTATTACTGTACAGGAATTTCACATAGTCAATAAAGATAGCAGAGCAGAAGTATTCAATTTGCTTATAAGGTAGGCTTGGCTCGATGCAGAGTGTTACCTTACATCAGAGAATCTGACTTAAAGATCTAACATAGCGGCTTCCATAGCCGGTCTTCGGGCACCCTGCCCGGGGTTGGAAGTTGCTTGGTCCTGACCGGAGCCAGTGACCTGATCTGTGCAAGCCTGCACCATGTTCCCAACAACCACCTGGTTCCCGAGTACTTAGTCTTCAACTCTCCCTCGGCCCCCTACCCCACCCGACGATCAGGTGGCCACTTGTGCCCTGTGGGGTGATGGCGCCTCTTGGGCAGGCATCTCTTGGGTAATCTGGGGTACTTGGCAGCTCTTTGAGACTGCTTCTCACCTTTTGGCGTTCCAGCCCTACCTCGAGGGTAGGTGTGATTGCCCCCATTGAAAGTATGTAGATGTGGCTATGCAGAGGTGGTCACGGACTGTGTCGCTTGCCCCCAGGTGAGGATTATGCAGCAAGGAGGGGGGAGAATGCGGGGTGTCAGCTACAGGGGAAACTAGGCAAGGGTTTGTTCAACTGTGTGCGCTCTGGCTTTCTCCACAGAACTCAATGGGCGTTACTTCTGAGTAGATATGTACAGGATTGCACTGTAAGGTCACAGAGTGTGTGGGTCTATGCCAGGGATCTTGTCTTGAAACTAGATCTGTTGGTGCACAATCTGTGGACTGACACACATTGGCACAAGCTAGTTCCCTCAATTCTTTTTCTCCCACTTTCAGATACAAGGAATCCAGACCTGCAGGATTGGTCACACTGAATGTTCATCCTCTACAGGTGAGGATCTTGGGATTGTTGTAGATCACAAGCCGAATATGAGCCAGCAAAAAAGGCAAATGCTATTTTGGGCTGCATTAATAGAAGTATAGCTTCCAAATCACGGGAAGTACTAGTTCCCCTCTACTCAGCACTGGTTAGGCCTCATCTTGAGTATTGTGTCCAGTTCTGGGCACCACACTTTAAGAAGGATGTAGACAAACTGGAAAGGGCTCATAGGAGGGCAACAAAGATGATTAGGGGACTGGAAACAAAGCCCTATGAGGAGAGATTGAAAGAACTGGGCATGTTTAGCCTTCAGAAGATAAGACTGAGGGGAGATATGATAGCACTCTTCAAGTACTTGAAAGGTTGTCACAGAGGGCCAGGATCTCTTCTCGATCATCCCAGAATGCAGGATATGGATTGGGCTCATTACAGGAAGCCAGATTCCACCTGGACATCAGGAAAAATTTCCTGTTAAGTGCAATACACCAATGGAACCAACTACCTAGGGACGTAGTGGGCTCTCCAACACGAGGCATTCTGGACAGCTATCTGTCAGGAATGCTTTGACTTGGGTTCCTGCATTGAGCAGGGGCTTGGACTTGATAGCCTTAAAGGCCCCTTCCAACTCTACTATTCTGATTCTAATATAGTGCAATACAGTAATACCTTGGATTGAGAGCATAATTTGTTCCGGAAACGTGCTTGTAATCCAAAACACTCTTATATCAAAGTGAGTCTCTGGTGGGCGTGAGTGGGGCCAATTTTGGCCAGCTACGCCCGCTCAAGGCGAGCGGTTACATCCCTACACTACTTGTCTTGCAAGACGTCACTTGTTTATCAAGTAAAAAAAAAATTAAAATTTTTTGCTTGTCTTGCAAAATGCTCTCAGACCAAGTTACTTGCAATCCAAGGTATTACTGTATATTGTGTTTTATTGTAAGTCTGTGTGTGTTACAAGCCCGATAACAGAGATGTGTTGTTCTGGGACTATTTTTAACAGTTGAAGAACATAAGAGCCATGGTGAAGAGCCAAGGCCTATCGAGTCCAGCATTCCGTTCACATAGTTGCCATCCAGATGCCTGTGGGAAGCCCACAAGTAGGCCATGCTCATGTTCCCCAGCAACTGGTACACAGAGGTATAGTGCCTCCGATTCTGAAGGTAGCATATAGCCATCATGACTAGTAGACATGGATAGCGTTATCCTCCAGTAATTTGTCTAATCCTCTTTTAAACCTATCCAAACCGGCGGCTATTGCTACATCTTGTGGTAGCGAATTCCATAGTTTAACTATGCGCTGTGTGTGAAGTCATACTTCTTTTTATCTGTCCTGAACCTCCCACCATTCAGCTTCATAGGTTGACTTGTTTCTAGTATTGAGGTAGAAAAATCTCTTCCTGTCCACTTTCTCCACACCATGCAAACTTTTGTACACCTCTATCATGTCTCCCAGTAATCATTTTTCTAAGCTAAAAAATCCTAGCCATTGTAACCTTTCCTTATAGAAAAGATGCCCCAGCCCCTTGATCATTACAGGGTGCAATCCTATGGGGATGCCTGAAACCCTCCAAACTCAAAGGATTACGAGCATCCTATGCAGGGCGGGAGGAGTGCAGCGGTGAAGGTCACCTCCACACCACTCCCACCCTGCAAAGCAGCTAGATGGCCAATTTCAGCTGTCTAACTGTGGCCCTTTGGCGCGGGAGGGAAGGATGCTGAGGCACTGCCAGGATACCTCACATCTTGGCAGCACCAGTCTCCCTCCTCCCTGCCCCATTCTCTGCCCCTTAAACCCCTTCTCCGAGGTTGTTTTTGCGACCTCAGAGAAGCAGCCGGTGCATTTTTTTCAGTGCAGGCGGCAAGGGTGGAGGGAGGGCGCTCCGAGCATAGAGTCCCAACTCCAACATCAGGGCTGGGACTCTGATCCTATGACCCTCTAGATGCTGTCTAGGGGCCATAGGATCGCGGTTAGTTGCACTTTCCGGCACCTTTTCCAACTCTACAATATATATTTTTAGGTGCGGTGGCCAGAGCTGTACACAGTATTCCAAGTGTGGCTGCACCATAGATTTATATAAGAGCAGTTTGATATTGGCAGCATTTTCAGTTCCTTTTCTAGTTATGCGCATTGGAATTTGTCTTTTTTACATCAGCTGCATACTGGGGTCAACCTTTTCATCAAGCTATTCACCACAACCCCAATATCTCTTTCTTGGCCAGTCACTGCCAGCTCAGCACATCACATTAGCACATTTGTGAAGTTGGGATTTTTTTGCCCCAACATGCATCACTTTACACTTGTTTGCACTGAACTCCATTTACCGTTTTAATGGCTATTCACCCAGTTTGGAGAAATCCTTTTGGAACTCTTCACAATCACTTTTTGTTTTAACCATCCTAAAGAATTTGGTGTCATCAGCAAACCTGGCCACCTTACTGCTCACTCCTAATTCCAGATCATTTATGAACAAGTTAAAAAGCATTGGTCCCAGCATTTGTGGGATCTCAGTTTACATTCCTCCACTGTGAAAAGTGACCATTTATACCTAAACTCTCTGCTTTCTGTTCTTTAACGAGTTCCTAATCTATAAGGGGACCTCTCCTATTATTCCATGACTGTTAAATTTGCTGAGGAGCTTAGGGAAGGTAGGCCCAAAACGTGCAATTTATACCAGTGTCAAAGTTTATGGTTTGTGAAAAAACAGTTTTTCCCATCTTATATCAAAATTAGCTGTTCCAAAAAAATCTCCAATTTTATTTATAGTATCTATAAGCTGCCTTTTCAATGAAAATTATTTTCATCTATACTTGACAAGTTTTATTCAAATCAGAGACTGAAGATATATGAAGTTTAATCAAGAGATTTAATGCAATTTGTGATACACAAGAAAATGATTCTTACATGAAGAACCGCTTTTCCGTTAATCAACCAGATAAAGCAGTGCAATAGAAGATTGATGCAACACTTTGCAAAGCATGTAACATTTTTCAAAATGGCCGGACTTACTTGGTAAACTCTTCTACACACACCCCACCCCAAAGAACTAGGCTTTTATTCCAAGTTGGCCAAGCATTTATTTATTTTTTAAAAAGTGACCTTTCTCTAGCATTCTCCCCCATGGGAAGACACTGCCAGTAAAGTCAACTGAACTGTGCCAGACAACCACAACTGATAAAACAAACCTCCAGACTGTCACAGTTATAATTGTGGTTGCAATCCAGAGAAGCACTGGAAAGGAGCAGGCAAGAGGCCATAGCTTGGTGGTAGAGTATCTGCTTTGCATGTAGAAGGGCTGGCGTCTCTAGTGAAAAGGGTCAGGTAGCAGATGCTGGCAAAGATCTCTGCCCAAGACCCCAAAGAACCACTGCAAGTCAAAGTAGATGGACAAATAATCTGACCTGGTACAAAACAGCTTCCTATGTTCATGCGTAAGGGCTTGTGCATGCTTCAGCAAGGCTCAACTTACTGATCTGAGCACCAGCCTCCAACATGTCATATTACAAAACTGCCTCAAAATGCCCTTAATTTTCAAAAAACGGTTTACAATGTAGTGTGTAGAACTGATCTTAAAACACACCTCAACAAGTCCTGCTAGTGCATGGAGAGCTAGTCGTAGTTCTCTGTACTGTGGCCTATGTTAATATGGACGAGTGATTCCCAAACTATACGACAGGGCACACTACTATACTGTAAGAGGACACAGTCCGTACCATAGCTATTCCAGAAGCATCACCATTGCTCAGAAAGCATTGGGGGGGAAAGGATGGCAGGATGCTGGTTTATCCTGTAGTATGCAAGGACTATTTTCCAGGGAACTAATTGAGATTTTTTTGGGGTGTTTTTTTAAAGCTGAGTAATGTGTGCCTCACATTTTAATCCGGGGACGGGACGGGACAACGACAAGGTTGCACCCCATGTTCCAAAAGTTTGGTAAACACTGGTATCAGTGAAAAGCATGAGCAGAAAAATCAGGACAACTATTCAGGAATGACAGCTAACACAAGGAAAAGGAACACTTTTACTCTGACCCAATGTGGACCCATGCTTGATTTCAGCAAGTTCCTGCTTAGCTATGAAATCATTAGTTAGCTTTAGAATAGTCATTGTCTGAAAAATGAAAATATGAATGACCTACTTCACAAGGTTACTTCTATGCATTATATAGTCATCCTGGGTGGTTAATACAGGCTAGAAGAGAAAGCAGCAAGCAATTTCTATTAGATTGTCCTATTGCTTTTATACTACTGGAGAAAAAATAATCACATTAGAGTTTAATTCCTTCTGCATATAGTGCCATTTAAAAAGGAAAAAAAAAGAAAGAGTTGCCATCAGAACAGACACTCTGGGACTGAAATTAGTTGTAATTTGCTCATGCAGCAGAATATGGTAGCAGCGTACCATATGGTGTGGTAGCAGGGACTGTACTACTTTAGACTGGGGAATGGGTATACTTTTTGGATGCTCCCCCAAATTGAAAAATAAGATCCTTGCTAGTTTTCTGTTCGAAGGGTTTTTGTTTCGTTTTGAAATGCAAGGCAGCATTAAAACTGCTGTATGCTCCCCACCTTCTGAACTGCTATGGCATATCTGAACTCTTATGATCCATTCTACCACCTTAGAAAACTACCACCTTATTCTGGTACATGTTTATAGCAGGCCTTAGAAATTACCTGAATGGGAATAACTCACCAGAAGTTATACTGAAAGCTATTTCCTTTTTCAAGGGATTTTTACACCATGGCATTAGGGCCTGAAAGATTTACTGCACATTTTGATACTGGAAAGCTAAGTCCAGATAAATGTGAATGATAAATAATGCCATTATAATTTAAACATCTACACTTCCCAACCGGATATGCTCAGTTGCTGAATGAGAAAACAGCTCTGTATGAGATTAAATTGCAGTTTCAAAAGAGGATGACCTTTGGCAGAGGTTTAACCCGAATTGAGTACTATTAAATATTAAAGTTCTCCATATATTGTTTTCTTTAAATCCAATAAAGATTTTACACTATGTTTATACTATGTCTTAAAGTGCTTTTATACTCAAAAGTTTTAGGAAGCATGGAATGAATTTTCCAAAAATATAACTAGAATTATACAGTCTAAGCAGGCACTCAAGCTTTTGTTACAATTGAAATCACATGACGGCAGATACTGCAATAAAGGACACCCTGGATAGGTTGTGCAGCAATTGAATAAAAAGACATTCAGTTTTTTCCCATTATTTCCAGCTGCTAAATTAGAGGGAGAAACACACAATGATCTCACTTGATCTCCATTGTGTATCAGTGCATTACCCATAGTTTGAAACATATTGACCAAAATGCCCTTTGAATGTAAACAGCACCACTGAAGAAATATTTTTTTTAATTCTTTGCATTCAGTTTTCAGAACTGAAGATTAAGCTTTCTTTGTAAAGAAAATGTTTTAAAATCTTTGGCATGCCATAAAAGCATGGTAGAAGTTAAGGCAATAAAAAGTTTTGGTGCATATTGATGCAGGAAGGTTTCTCTTTCTGATTAGACACAGAAGAAACTATCCAGCAATACATGATAAGTGGTATTCAATAGAAAAACTTTACAGCAGCTAGATTTCCAATACATTCCAAGCTGGAGAAAGAAATCACTCACAACAATTGCATGAATATCTGGCCATTACCGTACTTTTTTTGCAGTCTACAGCAATACAAACTGACGTATCTGATGGCCTTCTAAATTATAAGAAAATGATCAGGTGCACACAAAAAATCCTGTATGTAGTATCAACAGTGTTATATATAAACCTGAACAACTAATTCTGTATGATTATCATTTTCTTTAAAAAAAAAAAAAATACAGTGAATTTCTAAGTTGAATAAAAGGCTAATAAAGGAGGTCATGAACCAGTAAGAAGGCAAGGACAGGCACTAGTGATTTCATGATATAACAGGTGTAGCAAGTCCCACCACATTCTGGAAGCTATAGCCAACGTTCCATTCAGGTTTTGTACCTTTAGCAGAAAATCAATGAGGGCTAGAAATTTGCTTTAAAAAACAAAATCCAAGATTCTCCCCAAAATTCTATGCTTCACAGCATGTACACAGAATGCAAACAGACTTGGATAATATGATTAATGATTTGAGATATCCACTAGCTTCCCAGTAAGAACCACCAATAGCACTAATATCCCTATACTTTGTCTGCAAACATTATATGCCCAATGTATATAGAAAGTACAGAAATATTATTTTGAGTGCAGGGTAATACATGCTAGAAGGAAAAGGTCTATTTTTTAGACAGCTGTATATGCAGCATTCTTCCTTTCCTTTTAAATGAAAATGAAAAGGTATAATTTGCTTTATGTCTGCTTTTCTGTAGGTAATTTCACAGGAGCCAGACCAGCCTTCTTGAAGTAGGACACCAGTTGCTTAGGAACCTCAGCCAACACTGTCTGGGAAAGCGCCTCACGAGGAGCCTACGAAGGAGAAAATGCAAGTATAAAGAAATAAATGCTACAACACACACTCAAATGTGGCTGCATCTTACACTGTACAATACAAGGAGGAACTGAAAACAAATAAGCCAGGTGACAGGATCCAGAGTGGAACATATCTCACATTTTAATTTAAAAGGTGGTATAATAAATGAGGAAGGGGGGGGGGAGGGTTGCTGCTATAACCTGTAGTTTGGCCCCAAGTGTCTCTTTAAATAAATAGTTAAATGAAACATATAAAAGTAGGACAGCATGGCCAATGGTCAGGGAAGATAGGAGTTGTAGTCAACAATATTGCAGGTTCCCCACCCCTGGTCTATCATCTTTGGTAACTGCTAGATTAACATCCTAACAGCAGCAGGAAGGGACAGAATCCCAGTGAAGAGTAGATATAGATCTGGAGAGTCCAAACCTGGCATCCAAACATCTCTGATCAACCCACTTTCCTAAATATGGAATTGCAACTTAGGAACTTTCGTGCAGATTCTCCCCTAAAAGACTTGAACCATGCTTCCTTGTTTTCTTGATCCTTCAAAGTAACTAGAAATTATTTTTTTAAATCGCCAAGGAACACATTCTCTTCTCTACTGACAAACAATTGCCATTTGGAAACAGAATTAGGCATTCCTTCACTTACATTTTGGAATTGTCTGAAAGGAACAAACTGGACAATATCTCGTGCCGCTGGCTCCCCACTCAAGGACTTTAGGGCACCATCATCTCCATCCAGGAATTCCATGGCTTTGAACTCAGCACTGCCAACTCCAATGATAATAATAGACATGGGCAGCTTGGAGGCACTGACAATGGATTGCCTGGTTTGGTCCAGATCAGTGATCTCCCCATCTGTGATGATCAGCAAGACATAGTATTGCTGCAAGAAATTAGGTCAGTCAATACTTCAAGTCTTACGCAAAGATAACCATAACAAGCCTCCAGTAGTGAAGAATTAGGGGCGGCTGAACAGGGATGGGCGACCTGCCCGGCACTCGACTTGCGGTGTGCGAGCCGAGCCGAGTGCAAGCGCCAGCTGAGGCGCTCACTGGACTTCCAGGTCCCCAGCACTACATTGTTTACATAGAAAACAGCCAAATTTGTGCAAATTTGGCTGTTCATAAACAACATAGTGCCGGAACCTGGAAGTCGCTTTCTCCAGCTCACGAGAACGCGAGTCGAGCCAGGGAAAAGGTAGGGCAAGCAGAGCTCGGTGGTTGAGCCCGGTGAGTTTGCCAGACTTCCACCCCCCCAATCGAGTTCTGCACACATCCCTAATTGGGACATCATTTTTATTTCTTCTATCTGCGCATAGAGAGGTTTAAAGTTAAAGTAAAAAAAACAGATCTGTATTCTGTGTCTTGCAACTTCATAAAACATGAACAGAAAAAAAAAACCCTGATTTAAAAATGGTTGAGAATGGTAAAGTTACTTTCAAAAAACACAGTTCAATTCTCAAGCTGCTTATTTCATGTTAGCTTTGCTAAATTTATTTTGAATGACATTCGGAGCCAAGCCTCTAGTACTTTTACTCTATCCAATGAAATTAAAGACAACAGAATTCAGGGAATGGAGCCTGCCTGCTCCCAAATCCAGTTAGCATTTGACGTTTCATGGCAGACTAACTTCACAACAGACAAGAAATGAATACTAGCAAAGTCTGCAAGACTAAGGAAATCCTTGTTATGAGATCTTTTCAACGCATCTTCGCTATATAACAAGTAAACGCTTAAAAGAAAAGATTTAATCAAGCAGACTCACAGAAGCAGTCCCTTGCTGGGCTGAGTGAGCAGCAAACCTAGCAACATGATTTATAATTGGGGAGAAGTTTGTTGGACCATAGAGACGAATCTGAGGCAACGCCTGGCGATAGGCATCCACAACTCCTTGGATTCCTGGAACATGAGATCAGTAAAGGTTACTGCAAAGGTTTTTATATAATAGTTTATATGCATGTTGCTTATAAGTTGTATCCCTATGAGAGGACCAAGAAATAACATATCCACCAAGAAATGGGGGTGGCAATCTAGCTATGCGTACCTGAAACCAAGGGTTAGCTGAAATGCCCCTGCTGCTCCCATTACACCACCCCATTCACAGGGGAGGGGGGATTTTCAGTGATTTTTGGGTGGTGGTAGCAGGGGGAAAAAACAACACCTCTTACAGGACACAGTGTTGTTCTAGGGAACCTCTGGGGAAGACGTGGCAACTGTCAGCTGCCAAGAGGAGTGCTATTGCAAACAGGGTGAGCCCAGGGCAGCAGTTTTGGGACACTTCCCCACCCCCACCCCATCTCCACAAATAATTGCACTGAAAGTTCGCTATAGAAAACTTTCAACTCAGCAAAAGCTGAAAGTTCTATACCACTTGTTACTACTACTTAAAACAAAAATTAAGAAGTTGATGGAAAGTAAACAAAGGGCAGAATCCAACACCGCTACCGCACCTCTGCTCATTCCATTGCACCTGCAGGACCTATTGCTACAGGAACTAGCATTTCCAAAAGCAATCCCAGAAAGGAGTGGAAACACTTGTTTCTGGAACAGGACAGGTTAGTAGAACTCCCTTCTGCAAGCTGTGCTGATGTTTTTGCACTTGAAAAACGAGCGAGGTCTTGCAAAACGAGCCGCACCGCCCCTCCATGTGGAGGGGCGGTGCGGTGTGGCTGCTCGCTCGGCCGGCGCCTCGCCCTGCTGCGCCGGTTCCCGGGCTCCACGTAGAGGCGCGGCGCGGCCGCTTGCTCGGCCAGCGCCTCGCCCTGCTGCGCCGGCTTCCGGGCGGCCGCTTGCTTGCCCGGCCGGCACCTCACCCTGCTGCGCCGGCTCCCGGGCAGCTCCACGCTATGTGGAGCCGCCTGGGAGCTGGCGCAGCAGGGCGAGGTGCTGCTGGCCGAGCGAGTGAGGAGCGGCCGCGCCACCACAGCTGCTCGCTTGCCTGGCCGGCGCCTCGCCCTGCTGTCCCGGCTCCCGGGTGGCTCCACGCTATGCCCGGGAGTCGGCGCAGCAGGGCAAGGTGCCGGCCGTGCCTCCATGTAAAGCCAGCAGATGGAGGGAGCTGGCAAAAGCCGGCGCCGCCTCTCTACGGAGAGCTGGCCCTGTAGCCAGCAAAACAGAAGGGTGAGGCGCTGGCAGATCAAGCGGCCGTGCCGCACCTCCCCGTGGAGCTGCACAGGCGGCTCCAGCGGCACAGAAAGCGGGCGGAGAGCCTCTCCGCGCTGCGGAGAATCAATAATCAGGGGAGGCCCTGCGCAGAGAGGCGAGGCACCCCCCCCAAGGTACGAATCATCTGAGTTTCCATTGTTTCCTATGGAGAATTTCGCTTTGATATACGAGTGTTTTGGATTACAAGCACGTTTCCGGAACGGATTTTAAAATTATGATTATTATTATATTTATACCCCGCCTATTTTCCTGCAAGGAACCCAAGGCGGCTTACATAATCCTCCTCCTCTACACTTTATCCTCACAACAACCCTGTGAGGTAGGTAAGGCTGAGAGTCAGTGACTGGCCCAAAGTCACCCAGTGAGTTTCATGGCCGAGCGGGGACTAGAACCCGGATCTCCCGAGTCCCAGTCCAACACTCTAACCACTATGCCACACTGGCTCTATGCTTGCAATCCAAGGTATTACTGTATGTCCTTAGGAGACAGGGTCCTTTAAAGACACACACACACACACACTTTTGAGCATGTGTAAATTAGCATATGCAAATTTGTGCATATTCTTTTGCCCTGTGGGCCTGAGCCCCGGATCTTCTCAGTACCTAGCACCACCCCTGGCTAGTTTCCTGTTGTGTTGGTGGTACATCCTCCTAGCACATGGGTAGCATTGACAAACTGGAAGGATGCACTGATGATTAAGCATTCTCCATGCTCTTTACTCAGCTCCATTCGGTGTTCCAATGTCACTGTCAGGATTTCACCCTTGCACCTCAAAAGCTGCCACTCAGAAATGATACCTTGTTGTTTTTCACAAACTATGCCATTATAACTCCAGAACTGCTCAAAGCCCAAACTATTTTGATTAAAAAGACAAACACAAAGCTGTTGCCCAGTTTCACCATTATTCAAAATATTTAAATTTAGTTTAATTTAACAGAATATTTGCTCAGCAGAGCCAAAGTTCTTACCTGAGGGCTTTGTGTAATTTTTAAAGTTCTATCTAAAGTACACAATATAACATTAAAACCCTGTGTAATTATTATTTTATTGCCAGATATTTTTGTCTTGCTTTCCCCATTTTCAAAGTGTCTAACAATATTTATAAAACACAAGCACAATGCAATACATCATCACAGGACTGCTCACTGGCAGCACCATTAAAAACAAATCTAGCCAGTTAAAAAGGACTCCCAAAAGTGTTGAAAGATGAGCAGTGATGGAGACAGCTGGGCTGGCTTTGGGAGGTAATTCTATAATCTTGGTGCCACAGCAAAAGAGGCTCTCAGTCCCTGGTACACACTCACCGTACCTCTGATGGCAGAGGGATGCGAAACAGGCTTCCAATGGTGGCCTCAGTGTTCAGGAAGGTTTATACAGGATGAGGTAGTTCTTAATTAGTATGTATCTTACATGCATCATGTACACCTGGCGCGGAATAATTCTAAGAAATTCAAGTTTTATTTTTAAGAAAAGCCAATGGGTCTAGGGGAGGGGGGAAGGTAGGTGTGATGCAGAAACAAATCGATACTTGGCTAAGAATTGTAATGGTCTAGGGTTGGTGCTTCCATGTCTGGAAGCACAAATTCCTGTCTTCCTTCATAGCTGCTTATGTTTGCTCCTCCACCCATACCCTGTCTAATATGCTTCAATTCTTCATCCTTCTGCAGCCCTTGCTGAATGTTTCCAGTGTTACGGAAACCTAAACCTTACTGACAAGATACAATTATGTCAATATTATATGCATATATTTTAATATAGAATTGTATATTCCTAAAACCCAGGATTCCTATGTACAGCACAGCAATACTGACATTCATGCATTTTATCCTGACAGAACTTCTAGAGAGCACTGCTGCTCCTGTTCTGATTTTTAATAGAAGATACTCTGCTTCCTTTTTCTTTTTTAAATTCTATTACTGGATCATGAAGATAAATAAATGCTTACCTTGACAATAGGGATTTGCAGGGTTAAAGTTCAATGCAAATTCATGTGACACCTGGGAAGATAGACATATTAAGTCATGTAGTCAATGGTAGCCAAATGCTCATAACAATACTTGAACTAGAAACCCACCTGCCAATCTGGAGGGACTTGAGCTCCAAATCCAAAGGCAGGGAACAGTTTATCACTGAAAGATGAAAAAAAAACCAAACAAAACAAAACAGATAGGTTACCTTTATTTTGTTTTCACTGCAGCCTAAACAAAATGAATCAAGGAAACAGCAAGAAGGGAAGGTTACTAATGGAAAGCTTTTCTAAGTTAACATTTTGGGTGTTTCTATAGACCAGATGCAAAAAATTAGAGTTTATATCAAACAATGGTTTAATATAACTATTTTTTAATGGCTAGGTTTTATAAATGTTACAAATTGTGGATTCAGTGGACAACATTAATTAATACAACTTTTCATGTATGTTTAGTTTCTTAGGAGTATTATAAAATGTTAACAATGTTTTATGGTGGAATTTTAATCGCAGCTCCTGAGGAAGGAAATTTCTTTATGAAACACATTGCGCAGAATAATAATTTAAGAAATCTTCAGGCACCTGAGAACTTTCCCCCTTTTGTTTTGTTAAACAAAATGAATCGCATCTAACACTCCACAAATTGACAGAAGCCGTATGCTGCCATAAGATCTAGACTTTTTCTCTGAAGTGGAACAAGCAGTAAGGTCCAGGGAGACAGGCTTCAGAGCCAGTGTTGTAAAGCAGTTCAACAATTTAGGAAGAAATTGCATTTCTAATATTCACTATCATCCCACAGGACTTAGTGACAGTTCTTGTTTAAATATGGTTGCCCTCAATCTCTGAACTGTGGTAGGTACCGGGACTCGCTAGCATTATTTTATGAGGAAGCTGAACAAGGAATACAACTACTTACACTCACAAAGAACCAATAAAAATTGCAGTGACAAAGAGGACAGTGTATTGCTTTTGCCATTGAATTACCCTTCTCAGCAACAACATATTCAGGCATGAGATGCATCATCAGTTAAGATTGACAGGACTGAAGTAACTTAGCAGAACACATCACCTGCTGTGACTATTAAGGGTTGAATCCAATTGTGTCATTCTGCTAACGGAAGTAGCTCCTTCAGTGGAACCGAGAGGGGATGATTCTTCCACCCCACAGCCCCCCATACACCCTCAAAACTTGCTCCAGAGGGCTGGCAAATCCTCTGGAGCAGATTTTTGGGTGATCAGAGGGCTGTAGGAGGGAGGAGAGAGGGAGGAGGTCCCTGCAGACTAGCGGACATCTGCTAGCATGACACTGGATTTAACCCTAAGATTTCACATCTTACTAAAGTGTTTAGCCAGCTAAAGAAGGTTTAACATACGTGTCATAATCCTGGACCACATTCCCCACACTCCAGATGGCAGTGAGATATTCATTTATCCCATTTGGACTTATATAGTGAAGAGAATCTGGAGACTTTGGATCTCCATTGGAACCAGTGAAATCTATGCCCACCTGACAAGACAATAAAGAATACTGTTAAGAAAAGAGCTGACCAAAGGCAGTCCCAACGGTCATGCAAGTTAGCTTGCGTGCCCAGCATCAGCGCAGGATGCTACTGAAATAAGCACTCAAAAACCCAAGGGCAGATCAAGACAAGCATTGACAGCATCACAACTGGTCAAAAATTAGTTTCCTGCATTATATTAACAAAATGTGACCAAAGAGAAGAGATTGTTATATATTAAGAGCAGTATGCTGCATTATCTATCTTTGACTAGAAAGATCAGTGGATTCATTTTATCCAATCTACAAGGTAGATATATAATGTCTTAGACATTGCCATATCTAGTAAATAGGTTTTGTCCAAATTAAGTGGCAAAGGCTTTTTCACAGGAATATATAAATGCTTGAGACTGTGTTTTAATTTAGAAGTAAAAGGAATGTAAATAGATGACCAACTCACAGTGAAATTAATTTGACAGCCTCCCATGATGTAATCCAGGAAAGAATATTCTGTTTCAATCTGAAAAAAAGCAAAACCGTTACAACTCCTATCCTTTAATGACAGAAAAGCCAACCATCCTGCATGAAATACTTACCTTGCAGGATTTTACTCTAACAATGCCAGAGTTTTTGTAGCTTTTCTTCTTTCTCTTCTTTTCAGGGTGAATACACTCAAATTCTACCTATAGGAAAGTAACACACACAGCAGAAAGGTTACCTTGTCACTGAAATCAGCATTCAAACTTTACTGCTTTTGATAAGCTCCAACTTAACTTGGAAAAATACAGCTAATTAGTTCTTATATGCATATGAGGAACCATTATAATATTTTTCTATCTACATATGGCACATGATAACAGACTACAATCTGCAACAGAAAAGAATGCAATGGCCCCTCAAATGGGGTCAGGGAGAAGGCTTGCGCGTGGGGGAGGAGAGAGGAGGCAGGCAGCTGGGCAGGTGGGTCACTAGAAACGAGCCAATGGCTCAAAAGGGCGGGGACCCAGGTAAGAGCTTACTTAAGCTCTTGGATTCCCGCCTTCGGTCTCTTTGCTCCTGTTTTTCCAGCTCCCTCCACTCCCGCCCTCTGAGCAGTGTAGGCTCCTCTGGCCGCCCGTTTCCTGGGGGCCGAGTAGGAATTTTGGCTCATTGTCTCAATTGGCCGGGGCATTGGGTGCGTTTCGCCTACTCTACACTATGAAGCAGGGTAGGGAACTTTTTGAATTCGATTTCGATCCCGCCAGGGGGATCTTAGCTAAATTGGTCGCATTTGCAGGAAGTACGGGTTTAGGCAGGAGCGATTAGGGTTATGGTGATCATCCAGTGGCACCTTTCAAGGTGACTGACATTTACCCAAGGCTGCCCTCGCCAATGCCATGAGGCTTGGCAGGAGGGAGATTGGGACAGCTTTGGGGTTTTACCTTTCTCACCTACTTTGGGAGCCTGGAGGCGCCAAAGTAAGGCGACGATGGTAGGGCCCTCCAGCTCCACATGGAGGGCAACTGCCCGGTGGCGGGCCATCCCACCTCCGGTTCAGTTAGGATGTATTTGCCAAATATTGGTCTTTTACCCGGCCAATGGCCGGGCTAGGTTAGAACCGCACTTCACCCTTCACAGATCTTCAATTCAATCAATGTGGCCCTGATTTGAAACCATATACCCTGTGTCTGCCTCTTCTTTATCTTGCCTTTACACGCGCAAACAGACATATTCATGCAATAGGAACTAACATGAACATTAATGGATGCTGGACATTATGTGAAAAACACTGCCAAGTATCTCATGGTCCACTTAAAAAATGACTAGAAATTAATTATCTTTGGATTCTAGGATCATTTTGCTGGGATTGTTGGAAGGACATAGTTGACTCATGAAAACATACCTGCACATTATCAGCCATTAAGACACAATTAACTAAATATTGGAGATCTTCAAAAAGATGGTAAATATTGTACATTAGCTGTACATACATATAAGACATTGCCTCAGGGAAACCAAGGGCATTACTTGCAACAATAGTGACTGTTGTTAAATGGCATCACTTCTGAAAAAAAAAGATGCAACAGATCTAACCATGTCTTTTTGGTTATGAAATAAAGGCTTAAAAATAGAAGAAACCTTTATTCTTGAGTTCAGTTACTAATAAGAGATTAATGTGTATACTCATCCAATTGTAACATTCACTATTTAAAACTTATGATGAAACTACCTGCACACCCAGTAGTTTGGGGAAAGTGAATGGACCACTGGTCTTCAAATGTCCAAAACCAAATAGGGAATGCAACATGGTCTTACAATGCTCTTTGTCAAAGAAGAAGGTATTTGTAGCTCTTCAATGAACAGGAAATTTCCAGTGCCTTAGCTAATTATTTGTGTTGTTTAAGCTAATATATGTGTTGTTGTTGTTCCAAAGCAAAAATATATTGAAAAAAGGAAGATACGTATTGCAACAGCATGGCATTAATCAAAGTGCAATACAAAAACTGGTGAATGCTTGGAAAGAGAGGGTAGTTTGAGAAGGGATAATACTGATGGGGAATTAAGAATAGACTCCCACTTGATATAGCAGAAGGAAGTAATGGAGCTCAAAACCAATCAATTCTTCTCTGGAGAGTAAAATCCGCCTGAACAGATTACTTGACAAACACACCACCCTTCCAGTTCTCAAAAATGCAGCCACTGTTGAGCAAAAAACCCCAACAACAACAAACAACACAATCCCAGCCACAGATAATTTGGTTCTATGATGGTCAGGACCAACCCAGCCATGCAGCTCATACAAGTTCTTTTATCTTCTGAGGTCTACCAGATTAGGGTGTTTAGGAAGCAAGATGGCACCCGTGTGACAGATTGCAAAAGAAAGGGAAGTATAGCTGTAACAGGAATTAGGACATGTCTTTAGAAGGAGTAGCTATACTCAAGAATCTAGGAAGCTTTAAAGCGCAGAACTCTGTTCCTTCACCTCATTCATACATAAACAGACATATCTACAAGTAATGTTAATGGGAAGCCAGCATAACTATATTATTTCTATGATTCTTCTTTGTAAATGAGCCATGGGCTCATTTAATTAATAAAAGAATGTAAAAGAAAAAGCTCACCGGAGAGCTGCCACCTGCCTTCTGTAGTTGGGAGAGGTTAGTTTCAAAACTGCCTATCAAATCATGTGACCCATCACTATCATAATCATAACAGTGCACCTGAAAGGAAAGAAACAGTAGGCAATGGACAGGGAGAACTTTTAAATACAGAATTACTGCTGCTCACCACTTGATCTCTTGCTTCCAACAGCTTTGCAGTGATGCATGTAAACTCCCCTATCAAATCTGAACTGGTGCTGTCATCCATATCACTAACTGAAACCTGATAGTAAGAGAGACACCCAAAAATGAGTCCTTGAGGAGAGCCATATATACTCACCTGTTCAGTATGCAATGAAAAGGCAACCCAAATGCAAAGCAGATAAAAAAGAAAATGAGTGCTCCAAGGCTAACATAAATAATAATCCAGTCACGGAAGCCAAGCAATCAACTGAAAACAGGAAGCAGAAATTAAGCCTTGTATGTGCCTCCATAACAAGAAATAATAGGAACTGCAATACAGCACAGGAAGTAGTCCCCCACAGCAAAAAGAAGTCTTGACATAAATGTGTCAAGACTAAACGGTATAATCCAAAGTTCTCAGTCATTTTAAGAACTTTGTATGAATACTCCTTAATCATGTCTAGTCATGCAAAAACCTGCAAGGCACGTATTAAAAAATCAAATAAAATATGACCTGAATGCCCGTGCAAAGTTATTTAAGGAAAATGTGTCTTTCACCTCTCCTTTGCACTTGTTTGCCTGCAATACACTGAAAATATAGGAATTCTTTCTAGATATGTTATACAGCAGGGGTGGGCAACTTCGGGAGGTCAGGAAGCCATTTTTGCACCCCTGAACCCCACCCACCCATGGGTCAAAGTCTGTTGGATGACCTGAAAATGAGTTTTAAAATCTTTACAGAAAAAAGGGCATCCACAGCACTACAGAGTGCCAAAAAGGTCAAATTAACCTTGGGCTTCATAGCTAAGATTAACACCTTCATCCTAAATACATTTTCTTGGATTCATATCCCTTTGATTTTTTTGGAACCAACATTCAGTGAAGTGTGCTTAGAACTACAACCTGGTTGGCAAAAAATGCCACAAACCAGTAGTGCAAGTTCTAGGACACCATGAATTATTATTGAAAGGCAGTATGCTTCAAGACAGTGGGACAGATAGAAAATTCCACAGCTTGTATCACTGTGAAGAAGAAGGATCATGGCCACTTCTTGAAAAATCAAGGCACATCACCTGATACAAGAGATCTCTCTAAGATGCTAACCTGACTGATCAAGGGAGGATATGCACCCCATCAATTATAGGTACTCCTTCCTCCCCTCTCCTCTAGTTACACAACCCACCACTCATCATTCCTGCCTTGTCTTGATTTAGTTGGTTTGCTAGCCTTTATCCAGTGCAACAAAACCAACGCACCTGGATCTCCTGAAACAAAAACTAGCTGGGAGTCATCTGCCCCATGCTGATGATAGATTCCAAACTTCTGGATGATCTCACCCACCATACTCATACATATTTTGAATAAAAACGTAACACAGGATGTATCCTTGCAGGACTAGTTCATAGAAGAACTTATTCAACCCTAATGGGCAGCCAGGTAAGAGCAGAGCCACCTTAAAGCAGTCCCGTTTACCTATGCCAGGCCCCAGAGTTGTGCTATCAAAAGCTCATAATTTACTGTATGAGCTTAAAAACCCCAAGGACAAATTTTCCTCTGTTAACCTCTATATTGAGATAATCTATTGATGCTAACAATGTGCTCTCAGTTCCAAGCCAGTATAAAATCAAGGTTAAAAAAGCTAAAACGCTAAAAAAAAAAGTGGTTGCCTCAGTTGTGAGGCAACCACCTAATAACCACAAAAATGGAAAAATTGAGAATGAGCAACAGCTGAGAGGATCCTTGATATTCAAGGTGGGCTTCCCCCCCCCCAGATGATTACCTCACTATGGGTGTTTGGCACCTTCCCTTCTCTTATAGGGGTCATAATATTCCCCTTCAAATGTATGACTCAGCTTCTCCCAAGTAGCCTTAATTAACCAGGAGAACCAGCATCTCTCCTAGTGTCTTTTAACATCAGGGCCTAGGGAACACTGCGTTGCTGCAAGGAGGGATTGGATAAGAAAAGGGAACATTGGGGGAAATGAGGGACTGTTGACCAGGAGCCCAAAAGGCAGAAGTGGTTTTGAATTTTACATGTTGGTCTGCGCTTAGTCAAAGTTTAGCTGCAGGTTTCTAATTAGACAATTTCTTAGCCAATCTATACTTCTCAGGCTTGTTCTCTCTCCTGAATTTTCCCGCAAGATTTTTCTCCAATAGCTTACATCAGAATATATCTTTCTATTTTAAGTGCTGCAATAAATACTTATGATCTGTTACGTAAAAGCCACCATTATTCCATTGATTCACAGTGCTGTACTTGTGCACCAACTACTAGTAAGTTTTTCATTTAACTAAAGATTCCATTCCCACTACATGCCTTCTTTATATACATAAAACGGAAAGCCTAGGTTGTGAAAGCTGGTTGATTAGTATATAAAAAACTATGTTATGTAGAGGCTGCCAAACTGAAGAGTCAATTTTACTGAACAGTGTATAGTCCATTAGATGAATTCACTTGTGAGTATCAGCAAACTATGTTTATTAGGCAACTGCATGAGATTCTTTGAAGTATGAAGATACTAGTTTCATGAACAAAAACCATAACTTAAGACCAAAGTCAAGCATAATCCAGATGGCATTTCTGGTACACTCAGGTCATATTTTAAAGTTTTCCCTAGAACCAACAATACTACAGACTTACTTTGGAAAACGCAAAGCTGATATTTTAGGTCCTCATGATCTTGGGCTTCAAGAAAAACACATTTCTTAAGTGCGTAGGATTCATATGTAAAAGCTAGTAAACGTGTTTATTATTTTTAGACACTATTCCTGTCCATAATAGATGTACTACAAAAATTACAATCTAAACAAAAACTCAGCTCCATTTGAAAATGGTCCCAGGTACCCAAAGAACAGAAAAAAGGGTCCCAACTCAGTTAAATGAAGGAGACAGAGGGTTGGATCCAGATTTAGTCATACTTAAGAGTAGACACATTAAAATCATAACTAACTCAAGGCCCATTGATTCCAATGGGCCTACTCTGAGTAAATCTGTTTCCAACCCAGAGAATGCTTCATATTACTAGGATTCCTAGTACTGTCAGTATATTTCTCAGAGGAGAAAGGAAAACAGGTAAGGGTGGGGGAAGCACACAGAAAAGACTTTGGTGCAAAAATAATGGCAAGTCAATTAAAGACTCATAAACGCATACATGGTTTGGTTTTATTTCTGATTTTATTTAAAAATCAGACTTCACACCACAACAGAAGAGACTGCAAAGTTAACCAAATGGAATATCTAACCTATCTTAAAAACACTAAAAAAATTAATCATTGTCATCACCTTGATTGATTTGTTGAAGTCACCACCACAGAACGTTTGCAAAGGAACACTGAACTTTCTCCAGCAAGGATTTAAATTGTTTTTAATTACCTACCCAAAAAAAACAAAAAAACAAAAAAGCAATCATAATCAATGTATACTGCAAAAGGCACACTCCTGTCTCATCATCCATAAAGCTCTACATAGGTCCTTTCTGTTGTTGTTATATTTTTCCATTAGTATTTTATGGCAATGGCACTATCTCAGCTGGGAGATATTTTTTTTAATTAACTCTGTGATACATGCTGTTCAAGACAGCCTATGTCATAAAGAGGTATACCTTACTTTTCTGGATGAAAAGCAGAGTTAAATTATTATTGTTTATGTCATCACAGAGAATGGCTTAATGGCAAATATCTGAGGACATTTAACTACTAAGGAAGTGCGTGTGAGAGAGTGTGTGTATATTACACACACACACACACCGGTATTTTTAGCTGATTTCCAGTTTTATATCACAGTAAATTTGAACATGCCTGCCAGATATAGATTCACAGCTCAGTCTGGGTATAAGATTGGAAAGTTGGGTACTTACCATGAAGTTCCATTCTGATTCGGTGTGCAGGAGACAGCCATCATAGGTTAACTCCTCCCACTGCCTGGGACAGGCAAGGGACATGTGACCAAGCTTTTTGCCTCTGTGGCTCCTCCTAACCAGTTCTTTTCTAGCCAAGCTTTTAGACAGAGTAGTGATTGAGGAGCCAAGAACAAAGAAGGGAAAAAAATGTAGAGAGAACTGAAGAGACAGAATAAAAACCAAGTAGCTGCCCTGCAGATCTCTACTAAAGGAGCGACAGTAGAGAAAAACTGCTGAGGCAGCAGCCACGCCTTGGTGCAGTGTGCTGTGGTGTGCGCAGGTTTAGGGATTTTTTTAACCCCATAGGCCACAAATATACATGCCCTGAACCACCTAGCAGGAGTGGTATGGGAAGGCTTTTTTCCCAATGCAGTCGGATGGAAAGAAACAAACTGGGAATTGGAATGTCAAAATTCATCAGTTATTTTATGGTAGTTTTTTGCTGGCTCTAACTTCAAGGATGTGCCAGACCTGCTCAGAGGGATGAGAAGGATTAGGACAGAAGGGAGGGAGAACTATCTCTTGTGTTCTGTGTAAAAACAGTGTTAATTATGGGAACAAAGGAAGGGTCCAGCCAAAAAGTGACAGAGTCCTTGTTGAATGAACAGAGGTGATCCCTCATGGAGAGTGCAACTAGTTCTGAGACCCTTTTGGTCTATGTTATAGCTACGAGGAATAGCACCTTGAGAAAATGTAGTGAGAGTTCTCAGCAGCTCAACAGGGGAACTGGTAAGTTGATAGTAGACTTCAAGTTGGGAAACAACGTATAACTGGAGGACATAGCAGTGTTGCCCCTCTGAGGAATCACTGAAGGTGCAGGTGAGAATCAAGTGGTTTGTCTAGAGACAACAGAAGAGAACTGTAGCTTGTCTGTGAAGTGTGTTCCTCTGAGTCCCATGTCTAGCTGTGTTTGGAGGAATAGAAACAAGTCCTTGATTCCTGTTATCATACAGTCCAGATACTTTCTTCTATACCCAGACAAAAAAGAGGCCTGAGTAGAGAGTTTGTTGAAAGAGAAACTAGAACAAGCTCTGTCCTGGGTGGAGGCAAGGAACGAACTGGGTTGGAGGAGCCACCGAGGCCAGGACCGAGGCAAAAAGCCTGGTCACATGTTCCTTGCCTATCCTGGGCAGTGGTTGGAGTTAACCCATGATGGATGTCTACTTGCACTGGATAGAAATTGGGGACACTACAGGTACTAAGACTTAAGAATTGCTACAGTGCTGGTTGTGATTTTTTTCCCTTCCAAATGTCCTGAGTGGCTTGTTCACTGTTGCCCAACTATTAGGAATTTACATTGGGTTGGGTCCTGAGAACAAGTGAAAGGAAGCTTATGGAAGGCGACTCCCCACTGTGGCCCACTGTTCCTGAGGATCAGGATGGAATGGAGTGGGCATGAAGAGCACCCCTAAAAATCAGTCAGAAGCACCTTATGAGAACAGAGTGGCACTTGCACAGGTGCCTCTTCTGACTTTGGCCAAGAAATAGCAACTTAGTTTTTCACAGTTTAGTTCATATTCAGGAATGTAACTCTCCATTGATACAACAGCTCCTGATGTAAGTAGGTTGAATCACTGTGGAAATCCTACCTCCGATCTGTAGACAAGCTGCCATTTTCCACTATCACTCTGTTTATAAAACTCCAAAAATGGATCAGATTTGCCCAGAAAATCCTGTATAGAAAGACACCATGTTCTTTATACGAACAGTACAGCAGAACATTAGAGAACTTATATATGAACTTACATATATGCACATACACAAAACAGGGAGATAGATATATACTCTTGAATTTCTATCAAATGTTTTTGATAGTGACAGTTTAAGAGCTGAAACACAGCCCACTAGGGTGACAATTACAGAATGTTAGTACTGTGGATAGAATTCCCAGATTGCAAGAGAAGTACAGGAAGTGGAGTTATTCTCAACGTTTATTTATTATATTTATTAATAAATATAACCCTGTGAGGTAGGTTAGGCTGAGAGTCAGTGACTGGCCCAAAGTCACCCAGTGAGTTTCATGGCCGAGTGGGGACTAGAACCCAGATCTCCCGAGTCCCAGTCCAACACTCTAACCACTACGCCACACTGGCTCTCAAGCGTTCAAGCAGTTTGGAGTAAATGACCTGGTTTGCAAATGATGCTAATCCAAGGTTTATTTAACCCAGGGTTTGTTACCTCCCAGGGTTTGTCTAGCAGATGATCGAATATACCATGATTTGTTTTCTCAGTCCCTAGTTGTTCGTTTCCCTCCTTCATCCACTCCCTTCCTGTATCCCAAATGCCTTTGTGGCACTGTAGTACTGGCATGTAGAGCAGCTGTTTTGTATGTTTTATCTCTCTTGCCTGCTGCCTCTGTAGCCTAGTGAAACAACCCATAAACCCATGGTTCTGGATTCACATGCAATGACAGCCCATGGTTTAAACAACCCAGAGTTCACAACCCAACAAAAAACTATAGATTCTCTTTCTGGGTTTTTTGTGGTTAACAAACCATGGTTTGTTAGCACAACTGCATTTACATGGCACAACAATCCAGAATTCAAAAACCCATGGGTTACATAAGCCATGGGTTAGAATTATGTGTGAACCAGGTAAATGTGTCCAGTTTATAAATCCAAAATGTTTCCCTTGTTTCAAGGATTGCTGGAAACAATCCCTGGAGAATAGCGTTCCCCCGGCCCCGCCTTTCTGGGGGCGGGGAGAAGTTTGCGCGTGGGGGAGGGATGGGGAGTCAGACACACCTGGCCAGGTTGGCTGAGCCAATGGGCAGCAGCAGGGCGGGGAGATGGGAACTGCTTTTAAGGCCATGTCTCCCCGCCCACAGCCTCTTTAGGCAGCGGGGCTTAGGGTTATGGTGACCATCCAATGGCACCTTTTCAAGGTGACTGGCGGTTACCCGAGGCTTCCCTCGCTAATGTCTTGAGGCTTGGCAGGAGGGAGATTGGGCCGCCTTTGGGGTACTACCTTTTCTCACCTGCATTGGCTGTCTCGTGGCGCCAATGGGAGGCCCCCCAGCTCTACATGGAGTGCAACTGGACAGTGGCGGGCCATCCCACCTCCGATTCGGTTAGGATGGCTTCGCTCAGATCTTGGTTTTCCCCGGCCACTGGCAGGAGGTAGATTAGTACCACACTTCGCCCTTCTCAGATCTTCAATTCAATAAATGTGGCCGATTTTATACCATATATACTTGTGTCTGACTCTTCATTTTCTCACCAATACACGTGCAATAACACCACCTCCTGTATTTCTCTTGCAATCTGGGAATTCCATCCACAGGACTAACATTCTATATCTGTCACCCTGGGGAGCTGTTTCAGCTCTTATACTAACTGTCTCTGATAAAGGCAGAAGCCGAAACATTTGACAGGAATTAAAGTGTGTGTGTGTATCTTCATTAAAAAAATTGATTCTTATCACAGTTGGTTGCATCCCTCTTCGATCCAGAGTTTGCCTGTAGTTGCTTTTCATACACACACACACACACACCCCACACACACACACACACACAAATAACTACTAGCAAAATATACAAGCACATTTCAAGAGTTCAATGAGCAGCAGTTCATTTCTGCCATGTAAAGGTCATTTTCAATCAGATGTTTCTGTTCAGGCCTTTTTTCATTTAGTGGTCTACAAATAATACATCCCCCTTCTCAGCTAAGGCAAGTGCATCATGCACCAAAATCCAAGTTGGAGAGAGCTGCAATTATTATGCTTCTATGGGAAGCCTATAATCTGAGGATCACTTATGATTTAGAGTGCTGTCTACACATCTCTCTGATGTCCAACTCTTTCTCCTTCTTCCTTTGAAGTAGTAGATATTTCTATTCTCATCCAAGTCCTTAATTAGCACATTTGCTGCAATTTCTTTGTTGGTGGCTTTGTCTAATGCCTTATATTCCCTGAAATATATTCATGCTACCACTGCCAAATCCACTATCTTTGTCAGTACCACTTTTTTAGGAATTCAAAATAGAAGCTATCTTCTCTTGTCAATGAAACACTAATAAATGTAGGTCTATATTACCTCTCTGTTCCTAGACTTTGACAGTAGTTGGTCCTCTTTGCCAAGCACCTGATTTACCTCTTACATTATACATTCAAATTCTAGCGTGATTCACTGTACTCTGCTGCAGAAACATGCTGATGCATTACATCAGATATCTAACTAAAATAATATTGAAACTGATACTCCTTTAATAAAGGGATGTAAGAAAATGGAAGCTTTCACTACTGTTTTCAATTAACCAGGGATTATAGTTATGTCCAAACCTGAAACTGTGGTTAAGCTTACCCAAGGAAAGCAAGTCAGGCTCATAAACCACAGTACAAAGTTGTCTTGTTTCCCTTAACCATAGTTAAGACTAAGGACAGTTTGTCTAGGTATGCAGCTATTAGCTGCACTCAGTTAAAAATGGAAGCAAAGGCTTTTGATCTCCTCCTTGCAGCTGCACCAAAGGAGCAGCTCAAAACCTTTGAGCTTATCTTGAAGATGCTTTTTCAGATTGCTGATTATTAAGGATGGATATCACTGAGGAAACCTAAGAGAAAGATGAGAACTAGAGTAGTTTTCCGAATCCCACTTCCCACAGTTTTTGTACTTATGACTGAAATTGTAAGATGCATCTTTGTTCTTAAATGGTAAATATTTATTAAGTAAATTATTATTCCCTTCTGCTAGCACGTAGGAGAAAATTCTTCCTCCCAGTATGCACGTACAGGGTAATATTTATTCTCAAACCTGTATTTATGGAGAAATGCTATTATGGTGTTACACAGGAACAAAAAGCTTTGTCCAAAGTCACTCAGGAAGTGATGTCTTCCAGAGTTTTACATCTTGAATCCCTACTAATAATTCCCCCCTTCAATTACTAGGAAATATTACACAATTTGGCTTCAATTGATTTTTTTACCCTAGTGCACGCATCATCTAAAATTAATCTTGAGCTTCGCTAATATAAATACTGTCATGTTTTCCTTTACTTCTGCTCTCTATCTACCTAGGGACCGGTGTTTTGCTCAAAGCAAGAGACAGATCTGGGTTACAGCTGGCCTTTACATTTTTAGAAATAAGGATCAGCCATTGCTTCTTTGTCCTAGACTGCTAGCTATAATATGATACTCCGAAGACGATCGAACACGGGTTAGAGCTGCATCTTCAGCCTACCGGGTGGCGGTGAAGGCAGCAAAAAAGAATTTCTATGCTGCTTCCATTGCGTCTGCAGAGTGCTGCCCCAGGAGGCTGTTCCAAGTGGTCCGGAGTCTGGTCGGTCCAGTCGCTCCGGACCCACTGGAACAGTCAAAAGCCTCCTGTGAGGCTTTAGCGAAGCACTTCGCAGATAAAATCGATCGGATTAGGAGTGGGATATCGTACGTCGTGGACACAGGGAGTGAGCGGGAGGAGGCCAATGGCAGACCGGTTTTGTGGGATCGGTTTCGGCTTCTTCCTTCTGATGAAGTGGACAAGGTGCTTTCATCTGTGAGGCCGACCACCTGCTTGTTTGACCCTTGCCCATCCTGGCTCATCATGAGCTGCAGGGAGAGACTGGGTGAGGGGATCAAGGCGGTGGTGAATGCCTCCCTCGAGGAGGGAGTGATGCCATCAGCCCTCAAGGAGGCAGTAATAAGACCGCTTCTAAAGAAGCCCTCCTTGGATCCCCAGGATTTAAACAACTTTCGCCCAGTCTCCAATTTACCATTTCTGGGCAAGGTGATCGAGCGGGTGGTGGGTGCTCAGCTGAAGGCACACTTGGATGAAGCCGATTATTTGGATCCGTGCCAGTCGGGCTTCAGGTCTGGACATGGGACGGAGACGGCCTTGGTCGCCTTGGTGGATGATATGAGGAGGGCTTTGGATAGGGGCGAATGCTCCTTTCTAGTCCTCCTCGATCTCTCAGCGGCTTTTGATACCGTTGACCACGGTATCCTCCTGGATCGTCTGGAGGGCTTGGGCTTGGGAGGCACTGTATTGCAGTGGTTCCGGTCCTTCCTCTCTGGAAGGTATCAGAGGGTAGTTCTCGGGGAGGAGGCTTCGGACCCTCGGCTGCTCACTTGTGGAGTGCCGCAGGGTTCCATCCTCTCCCCGATGTTATTCAACATCTACCTCAAGCCACTGGGAGCTATCATCAGGAGGTTTGGGGTGCAGTGTCATCAGTATGCGGATGACACGCAGCTCTACCTCTGTTTCAAGTCCTCACCGAGGTTGGCCGTTGAGACCCTGTCCAAGTGCCTGGAGTCAGTGGCTGGCTGGATGGGAAGGAACATGCTGAAACTGAACCCCGACAAGACCGAGGTACTTCAGGTGGGGGACAAGGGAAGGTTAGGGGATGTTGACCTGGTGCTGAATGGGGTACATCTACCCCTGAAGGACCAGGTCCGCAGCTTGGGGGTCATTCTAGACTCCCAGCTGTCCATGGAGGCTCAGGTGGCAGCTGTGAGCCGGGCGGCGCTGTATCAACTCCATCTGATACGGCAGCTGCGCCCCTACCTTCCTAATCACCTGCTCCCATCAGTGGTTCATGCCTTGGTCTCCTCTCGCCTAGACTACTGTAATGCGCTCTACTGTGGGGTTACCCTTGAAGACGGTCCGGAAGCTTCAGCTGGTACAGAACGCGGCGGCTCGCCTGATTAAGGGCAGCCGCCGGCGTGATCACATCACGCCAGTGCTTAATGAGTTGCACTGGCTACCAGTTGCTTGCCGAGCCGAATTCAAGGTGTTGGTTTTGACCTTTAAAACCCTACACAGCTCCGGCCCAGCTTATCTCAAGGAGCGCCTCCAGCAACATCAAGTAGGCCGCTCAATAAGGTCTGCCACGGACGGCCTTCTCCTTATCCCATCAGCCAGAGCAGCCAGGCTGGTGGGGACTAGGAAGAGGGCCTTCTCTGTGGCGGCCCCCACATTATGGAACTCCCTCCCTAGTGACCTTCGCCATGCCCCCTCCGTGATGAGCTTCCGCCGTGCATTAAAAACATGGCTGTTCAGGCGGGAATATGGGGTGGGTTAGGTTTTTAATGAGAATTTTTTATATTGTTTTAATTATTATGTTTTATTGTGTTTTATTGTATTTTAATTGTACATCGCCCAGGGTGGCCGGGTGACCGGCCAGATGGGCGATTGATAAATATAATAAATAAATAAATAAAATGATACCTGCAGCACCTAGCAATGACTAATTCCTTCAGCCTGCAATCTCCATCTTGAGACTGCATCTAAAAACTATCTGGCCTGATTTTTTAACTTTTCTTGTTTCTGCTCCACAACCTGTTTTTTTGTACCACCTACCCTGTTGAAGAATTCACGAGTACTTCAAATCCTTGTGACACTTTGGTTGGTCCTAATAAAGGTACAATATTGCCCAACTGTGCATATAAATAAGAACAAGCAACTACATTCCTTTTCATTTCAACTACTGAATGGACCGGTGAGAGATCTACTTTCTAGGACATCATTCACCTTTTTATCTAAATTCCGAGCTTCAATGTCTATGAATACAACTCTGGTGTCTTTAATCTCTTCTGCAGAAATCTGTAAATTCAAGGAATAAATTATTTTAGTGCAGCCTTCCAAAGTATTTTATTATGAAGAATGCTTAATTTGTGGAATTAAATATTTGTTCAAAAGATAGTTGTAAGACACAAGTTATAAAAACACACTAGTGTACTTCACAATTAGCTTAACCAAACAAAAAAATTATTTCCAGATATACTGAATTCTAAATGAAGCAGCAATGTTAATTACTCCCTACAGTCTTAAACAAGCAATAAGTGAGGGTTTGTTTGTTTTTACCGTAACAGTGCCTTTTCCTGCAGGTTTTCCTTTCTTCAGCATTAAAGGCTGAATGAGTGTTTTACTTGACACAATCTAAAGACATAAATTACATAAATTAAGAACACAACACAAGGAAAGTAAGTGATTTGTCCTATGTTATGATGTTTTATGTTGGAAATCTGAGCTTCATATGAGATTATGTGGATCTCCAGCAGAAATGTGAGGGCAGGTATTTTAATTGCCAAGAAGCCTATTAATATACTGCCAACATGATACTCTTTATGTAAAGAAATTTAATCATGATTTCCAAAAGTATTAACCAAGATACATGTCATTGTAATTATAAAAGTGTAATGAGAAATAGATTTTAACACTTCTATTTAAAGTGGGAAAACTTGCAATAAAATATCATGGCACACATTTTGCGTTACTGAAAGTTACTATGGGTGCGTTCGCACATCACGCCAACCCACCCTGGCAATAAGCCAAGGTGGCAATAAGCCAAGGTGGGTTGGTTGTTGGCGAAACAACCCACAGTGCACCCAACAGATAACTGGGCTCACTGTGGGTTCTTGGCCCCCTCCCTCCCGCTCGGTCCTCCCACAGGTATTCCAGGGGACAATGCAGGAGGACCAAGTTGCCTCCCCCGTCCCCGTTTTGGGCTCACTGTGGCTTTTTCCCCACTTTAAACATTTTTTTTCTTGAGATCATGAAAGCTGGCTATCAAGCTGGCTTTGCAATCCCCATTTTGATAGCTATGGACAGACCCTTCAAAGTGCCCCAGCAGCACCTTGCAGTGGCTATCCATGGTTGTCAAACTTCTTTTTTTGTCCCCCCATGATTTTCACAAATGGGGGGGATGTTCTCAGTTGCATGGGTGTGGGAATTTGGAGTCTCAGGTGGGAAATGAGCAGGGGTGGTCTGCTGGCAAAGTCCAACAGGTACCCACCCTGAGCATTGCCCCAGAGGCAGCAGGTATGTTTATTTTCCCCTTTGGCTACATCTGACAGGTGTCAAAAGGCAAGCTGTCAAATGTAACCAAAGGCATGAGTGATCTTAGCTCGTGAAAAGGGGGTTGCAGCTCATCCACCCCCTTCGTGGCAAGATCCTTAGAGGGTTGAGGGTTTTTTTGGGACTCATGTGTCCTAAGGGTGCCCTCACTTTTGCACTTGTTCCCAAGATTCTACCACCTTGGGAACATGCAAAAGTGCAAGCCACCGCATTTACTGGAGTAGTTACCTTTGACAGCTGTCAAAGGTAAACCTCCTTTTTCAAGTGGGATATAGAAAGAGTTAAAAAAAATTTTAGTAGGACACTATGCAGATATATAGACTCCATATACCTGTAAACGTTCCTGCTCCAAAATGTTTTTAACCCTTTCTAACACCCCCCCGAGGATCTTGCTGCGAAAGGGGTAGACGAGCTGCCACCCCCTTTTCGCAAGCTAAGTTCACTTGCGCCATTGGTTGCATTTGAAAAATGTAAAAGTGGAAAAATGTAAAAGTGTGAGCCACCCCTTTTTAAAAGGAGCTGTCAGTTTTAACAGCTAGCTGTCAAAACTCCAGCTCATTAAAAGTGTCTTCATGGTTTCTTCACAGGGACATATGTAGGCATGAATGCATATGTCCCTGTTATATGACAGCTAGCTATCAGAACACCGGTTCCTTTTAAAAGAGGGTGGCTTGCACTTTTCCATGTTTCCGAGTACCTAGAGTCTCAGGAACAACTGGAAAAATGAGATCACCCTTAGGACACTGTCCTAATAGACACTGTCCTAATAGGATAGTCTAGTGCAGAGAGAGAGAGAGAGAGAGAGAGAGAGAGAGAGAGGAGGAAGAGGATCTTGCAGTTGCACAAGTGTGGCAAAAACTTTTTTTAAAGGAAATTTTAAAAAAAATGTTTCCCCAACCACTGACAGCCCCTCCAATGTGCCACTTGTGCACTCTAAAGGGACTGTCAGTGGTTGCCAAAATGGGGATTGCAAAAGTCGGCTGTCAAGCCAGCTTTCGCAATCTCGGGGGGGGGGAGGAGTTAAAGTGACAAAAATGCTGCAGCAAGCAGAAACGGCTTACAATCACAGCGGGGGACATCCAGCCAGTGCCAGTTGCCCCAAGTGCCTCTTGGGCACTTATGGGATGGCTGGCACTGGTGGGTGCTCGGGCAAGCTTGGCAAGCGGTTTTTGCTGTTCTTGCCAAGTGAGTCATTGGCCAGTTCCCAGTCCCCACAATGGGGTTGGTCGCCCAGGTTCGGATGACATAAGAACCCATCATGGGTACAACAATCCCAACTATAACCCATGGGTTGTCAGGGTAGCTTGTTGCTCTCAAACAAGCCACCCTTCAGAATCAGTCCAGGTTCACACGATATGACAACCCATTGTGGGTAACAACCTACAATGGGTTGTCTTGTCGTGCGAACCCAGGCAGCATCTACTTCCACCATAGAGGGAGGAGTGAGAAAACAATACTATAATGGAATTATTTACATATGCAACAGTCACAGTGAATAAATGAATAACTGATGTTAGAGCTACTAAGACTCTTGTCAGCCACTGTCCAGCAAAGAAGCAGACTCAGAGTCCTGCACCCCCTTCCCCTCCAAAAAAGAGAGGTGGAGAAGATGAAAGATTTCTCTCCTTGCTTTTACTATTTTACATAGCATGTGGGAGTATTTGTTTTCCAGTACCTGTCCCAAGGTGCACTCAGCTCCTCCAAGATAGTCATCATCACTTAAGTCATATGATTTGTTATCAATGTCGTATATACCAAATTTCAGTTTCTGAACTTTCTCAAAATAATAATCTATCAGCAGCTTCTTTGCAAATTGAGGATTCTGGCAATTCTTTATTTTTTCAGTTCGATCCAACTGTAGCAACAACAAGAAAGGGAAAGTTGCTTAAGGGCCACATTATTTCACAGAAGACTTGGGGCATGATCCAATGTTATGCAAGTTAATGGGCAGTATCCAGTGCTGCCACTGTGCCTCCGTTGTTTGTGTTGTGCCAGTGGGACCCACTGGCAGTGCAAAAGGAAGCAGGTGCTTCCTAGAGTAACCCTGGAAATGAGCTGGAACAGGACAGGTCAGTGGAGTTCCCTTCTGCTAGCTTCACTGGCCTGTTCCATTCCGGAAAATAACGTTTTGGCTTATTTCCGGTTGGTTTAAGAAGCACTAGCGGTGAGTCCTGCTCGCACATTAGGATACTATCCTAAGTGTTTAACTTTGGTTGCATCTCCACCTAGGGCTGGAAAAGACTCCTGTCTGAAACCCTGGAGAGTACTGCCAGTCAGTGTAAACAATACTGAACTAGATGAAATGATAGTCAGACTCAGGATAAGACAGCTTCCTATGTAAAATTCCCCTGTGGCAACATATGGCAAGGTAAGATCAGCAGTGATAGATAAGCTTGTCTGCCATACTGATTTTCTCATTCAGCACCAAAGAACCAAAAATGCACAAGAGAATCCTTGATGCCATATTTTTGGTAGGTGGTTCAAGCCATACATCATGTGATCTTCAAAATAGAATTAATGCACAGTCTACATAGTGTTATTGTAGTTGGAATTGTTTATAATAGTGTATTTTAAATGTGATTTGTACTCTTACTGTAGTTGAAATTGTTCTTAATACTATATTTAAATATGATTTTAAATATTTATATGTAAACCGCTTAGAGATTTTATTATATTAAGTGGCATATAAGTATTACAAATAAATACATTTTAATTTAAAATAAATATATTTTCTACCAAAAAATTTGCATATTTCCAATTTCAGTTTAGGTTTCACATAGTTAAATTAAAGTCGTAGATAGCTGTGTTGGTCCATTATAAAAAATCCACAAGCCACAGCATGCTAATACTTTGATTAGGACCAACCAAAATGTTACAAAGTTGTGAGCAAGCTTTTGAGTTTTTCAGAACATTTTTTTAGGTGGGATGTTGAGCAAAACAGGATATGTGCAGAAAAAGCTGTGAATGTTATTGCCTTTGGAACAGCATTATGCTGCGCTTTTTCCTATACTGCCACCCTATTTTGTTGGCAGAAATAATGACAGTCAAATTAACTAATTGTTAAAGTGTTTGAATGATATATTGTATAGCTTCAGGGAGTCACAGTGAAGAGACTGTAATAATTTTAGGAGTGCACATTTTCTAGAATTCCAGCCATTCTAGGTAGGATCCAAAGGGCTGCATGAGAGGCCTCTTGCCTCTTTCCTCCCCCTCCCCCTCCCCCACCCCATCCAACTTAAGAAATTAATTAGCAAGAAAAAGTAGGGTTAAAATAATTTATTAAAAAATCAAGATTGAAAAGGTTATGCGAAGTTAAAAACTCTCTATTAAAAAATTGGGATGGACAAGCAAAACACATGTGAGATTTTGTGGCCATCATTTACATAACCATCTTTGTCATCATTTATGGGGGCTGAAACATTTTTATAAATGTTTCAATAAAATAAATAAATTTGCTGCTCAAATTTGCAAAGCACACTTCCTTGGAATTCATTTCTATTCAAATTAATGTCAAAGGACACAACCCTTTGCATATTTAGACAGAAAAAAGTCCTACAACTCCCAACATCCTGCTAGCCAGCCATTCTAGCTGGGGCATGCTGGGAATTGTAGGACTTTTTTTTCTGTCTAAACACTGATTGATTGATTGCTTTGATTGATTGCTTTGATTTATACCCAGCCTTTTTTCCTGCAAGGAACCCAAGGCGGCTTACATAATCCTCCTCCTCCTCTCCATTTTATCCTAACAACAACCCTGTGAGGTAGGTTAGGCTGAGAGTCAGTGACTGGCCCAAAGTCACCCAGTGAGTTTCATGGCTGAGCAGGGACTAGAACCCAGAACTCCCGAGTCCCAGTCCAACACTCTCACCACTACGTCACACTGGCTCCTATTGTATTGGATTATGTATTGGATTATGCCCTAAATGTGTTTAGAACCAATCTAAACAGAGTTGGTTCTAAACAGGGTTTGCCAGCTTCTGGTAATTTTCCTATTACCACAAATAATTCCTTACTTCAGTCCATTGGTCTCCACCAACATTTTGGAGTAAGACACACAGAGGATCAGATTTTGAGCCAACATCTTTATCAATCAGATTGTCACAGGATATGGACAGTTCCACTTTGGTCACGCAGTGAGCCATCTGTAAACAAATAGAAAGGAGAATGGTGAATATTCATTAAATGATACGTTCACAATCATATTATGGAATCAGGGCTGATCTTCAGAACACTTTTTTTGTTCATAAAGTTCTTCATTAATGTCTTAGAAGTTTCTTATGGCTGCGTTCCATTTAAAAATACTGATGAAAAAGTAATTCTAAATGGCTTGACAATTTGGTACTCAATGTTAAGGGGTGCTTCATACAGCAAAATTTTCTACATCAAAAAATATTTCTGCTTAGGAACTAGTAAGAAAACTGCATGTAGCTTCAATTTTCACATGCAGTGATCACATTTATATTTTGCTGTGTGAGCACGCTGTGTTATACATAAATGGGCCAAATATGACAATCTGCATGTGGGTTTCACAACAATTCCTACACAGACGTACTTTTCATTTATGAAACAGGTGGAACTATTCAGGTTTTTAAAAAAGCATATAAACCAGTGATGGCGAACCTATGGCACGCGTGCCACAGCTGGCACGCAGGGACCTCTCTGTGGGCACTCGAGCCAGTGGTCGCCAGATCGCGAAAAGACCGTCCCCTTCTGCATTCAGCGTCAGGTTTCCATAGTAACTCCTCTCCACCAATTCCTCACTGGCCTCCACAGGCAGGCACACTCCAACATCTCCACCCCCAGAAGCAGACTGCGCAGGCACCCAGCCCTCCTGCTAACTGAACAGACAGCTCAGAAGCACAGCGCGCGCATGCCCAAATCTTTGTGCGTCCAGTGAAGAGCCATGCCCTGAGACAGAGCGGGGCACGATTAACTAGTGCCCCCTCCTCCTTCCTGCCAAATTTAAGGCACTTTGAAATAAATAAGTTGGTTTTGTGTTGCAGTTTGGGTACTCGGGCTCAAAAAGGTTAGCCATCACTGATATAAACTATCAAAGGTTCAGACCACGTAACTCATTCGTTTTCTTTTTATATGTAAATATTTCAAAAAGCATTAACAGACCCAAATGACTGGGACTACTCCAGTAGCCCCATATTACAAGATCACATGGAGCTGCCTGTTCACACAAATATTACTGCTGTGCAGTTCCAAAACTGCTCATGACAATTGTGAAGTGGCTCCTATCATCTATTCACACTCTCTACCACAAGAATTATGTGCTCCCACCCCCATATCCTCAAAATACTGGCACTGCATCATCAGTTTCAGGACAAATGCCTGTCCTGAACACACCAATACAAAAGAAGACTGTATAGACAGTATGCCAACACATAAAATATGGATGCAAGCATGATCTGGCTGCTGTAGAAATGAGCCCTACAAACTGACCAGTCTCATGAAACA
This sequence comes from Shinisaurus crocodilurus, assembly GCA_021292165.1. Lineage (NCBI taxonomy): Eukaryota > Metazoa > Chordata > Lepidosauria > Squamata > Shinisauridae > Shinisaurus > Shinisaurus crocodilurus. The sequence continues at coordinate 225,784,985 of CM037877.1, forward strand.
GAATGGTTTTTGCGCTGTTAAGCACTACAGCAGGGCTTCAGTTTATTCAATTAAAAATTACAGTACTTTGTATGACCAGATAGTTTTGTTCAGTTTACTTGGATAATCAACACTGCTAAAGAAGATTTTTTAAAATTCCCACAAACTGCTTATCTCATGAAGTTGTTTTAGAACATTTACAGCAAACCTAATTGGTTAAGTATACAAAAAGAATGTTTCAAAACCAAATATTCTTCATTTCCTCTTTTGAAGAAGCATGTTTTACAGAAAAAGATACTTCAGTAGCAGAACTGTGTGCCTCAATGCCCAGTTCAATATTAGACAACAGTACAGAACAGTTGTAAAGTGAATGAAATTAGATGTCAAGTTAGCAATTTTCAAAACAAGGGTTTGGTGGATTGATAACATCATGTCTAAACTGATACATTATTGTAAAGTATATCTTCCTTGCTACAGTGATTAATTTCAATGGAAGAATATTTGCCTCAAACAATGAAACACCCTTCTGAGTCAGACTTGTATCTGCACAATAAGATGATACGCACACATGATCCTAACATGAACTGCCAGATTAATATCAGTCAGTTTACATAAGACAGCCTGCACTAACATGTTGACAACAATTTGTACTAATACAATGGAGAGAAAACTACATTATGAAAATGTGGAATAGCTGGAAATCCACTACCATGAAGAGACAAAATAACAATGGTAACGATTACCAAACACACAGAGAAAACATCTGAAAGATTCTAGTAAAACAAAAAGACAATACAAGATGTCTTTTTTGTTTTCACCAAGGAAGTTTAAAAGGGTTTAAAAGCATCACCAAGGAAGTTTAAAAGGGTTTCCTAAAATGGAAACCCGAAGTATTGGCTGGCTGATTCATATCCATGAATTCAGCTCCCACCCACTGTTCCTTGGCCAACAGGACTCCCTTTCGGCCAACTCCCTTGGCTGAAACTGCAGCTGACAAGACTCCCTTTTAATGCAACACCGAAGGCACAGCAGCTCTGTCAGAGTCTAGAGCAGGGGTAGGCAACTTGCTACCGTCCATAAATTTTCGCCTACAACTCCCACCATCTTCACCATTGACTATGCTGGTAAGGCCTGATGGAGTTGGAGGCCAAGACATCTGGAGGGCCAACAGTTGCCCACCTCTGGTCTAGAGGCTTTAGAACTAGCAGTCCAATGCTCCCTTTTCTACATGGTCTATCATCCCCAGCCTGTCTACTTCCTTCTTGTCAAAAGGTCATATCCTACTGAAAGGTTTTGCTCTATCACCCGGCTCCCGTTTTCTCATTATCTGATTGGATTCCTATTTATCAGTCCACTGCCAACTTTATTTCATGACTTTTAGCTACTCTGCTTTTTTGGGAAGCCTCCTTAGCACTATTGTTCTGCACAAACCCAACACTAAGTACCATGTTTTTTCTCCTCTCTCAGTTCATTCTTTCCCCAATTCCCTATCCTCTTTGGCCTTTCTGTCAAACCTCACCCACTCATCACCTTCCCTTGCACTATTTTTCTGCCCACTGCCTTTTGCACCCTTCCTTCAGGAATCTTGACTCTGGGCCAGCTGTTTCTTACCTTACATTCCTCATGGGAGCTAATCTAAGTCCTCAGCATGCTCTATGAAGGTACTTCTGCCCTTAGAATCTGCAAGGTTTTAATCACAACCAAACCGACAACTTTCCCTTCCTTTAGAGAAGTTGAACTGTCAGCATTTTGTGGCTGACATATCGCTGTTTCCTGGGCAGCTGCAGTGTTCATGAACTTTCTGTGCCATACCAGCTCACCCTACTAGCATCAGAGGCTTCACTGCCAGAAGCACAATGCAACATAAATTTGGCCAGAAATACACTAATTCATGACATACATATAAACACCAGGCACGGTCAATATGGAGAGACAAGAACCATGGAACAAAGCACTAGGAATCGATGCACAAATCTTCTAAATTTTAGTCTAAAACTAAAATGAACAGCACTGTTAAAATGTTATTCACTGTTTGAACCAATACTGGCATAGGTGTACATGCTTGAAGTGTGTTGCTTTAGAAGACCATCACCCTATAATAGTGTGGGTGACAAGGTCCTCACCACCCCAAGACCAGCCTGGGAATTAGTGGGCTATGATGGTCACCACACCACTCAGGGGAAGTAGTAGTTTGGGCATGTTGGGAGGACGGGAAAATTAGATGTTTACTTTGCATTTGTCTTGCTGCCACAACTTTTTGATGAAGCATGTTAACACCGCATGTCCCTGGGCGGGTGATAGAGAAAGTCTAGTTTATTTAGAGACATTGATCCCAAGAAAACTGAGACTGGTAGCAGGAAGAAATGCAGGCCCTGCTTCCGACCCTGATTAAACAGCAAGAGGCCTAACCATAACATAGATTTAGCTGATATCAACAGAGGTGGTGGGGTGAGGAACCATTTAGGCTTCCCAAACTCACTGCAAAGGACGATGTGGAAGCTTACGTTAGCATATTCAAAAGGGTGGCAGGGAAACCACATAGCCCCAGGAATAGCAACATCTATTTTGAACCCACTGTTTGACTGGACACCCTCAGTTTGTCTATAGTTGGCATGGGAAACATCTGGCCCTTCAGATGTTGGTGGACTGCAATTCCTGGCAGCTCTAGTCAGCATAGCCAATGGTGAGGGATGATGTATGCAGTCCAACAACATCTGGGGGGGGCACACATTCCACATCCCTGGTCTATAGGGTGCTGACACCTGACAAGGCTGTTGACCAAGATGCTGCAACAACAGTCATTTTAGAATGAATCAAATATTTCATTCTTCATGTTTCCCTTCCCTACAGCTCATTTCCTCACACACTACCTCCACTGCTGGTTGTTAGGACATGACTAGGAAAAACTGTTCCACCCACCAGGTCAGCTACAATATCCTAAAGAAAGGGAGATGCATACATAGCCCTTTGCTTCTCCTTTGGACAGACAGGGCACTTTCAATAGGCACACACTGCCTACTGGAAAGTAAAGGAGGAGACAATTGGGCTTGGTATGCAGCTATCTCTGACTAGTCTAACCCAAGAGATGGTAGGCAATGAGGAGATTTGAGACCCTACTAGATTCAGTGACTAACCCATAGTTCATGGAACAGCAAATCGAATGCTACCAGTTTTATTCTAGCTTCAAAGCCTTGGGGTTCTTCATCTTAGTTCAAAGTTCTTCATCTTGCACTGGGTAGGGGGAGAACATTCCTCACTCAGCCTCTTCCTGAACCTCTCTCCTCTGCCATAAGAGCCCCATAAGCCAATTCACCTACAAAAATTATTGGATTAATACATAGATTCATAGATGATAGAGTTGGAAGGGGTCTACAAGGCCATCGAGTCCAACCTCCTGCTCAATGCAGGAAACTAGAGGAGGGGTCTCCCATCCAAGTAATAACCAGGCCTGACCCTGCTTAGCTTTCCACACTCAGACAAGCTGAGCCAGTGTGAGCCACAGGCCTGTTTCATCTGCTATGTTCCTCCATGATTTCTCCTTATCACATCAGGCAGCAGCGATTCCAGGCATAATTGCTGTTCCTGAAAGCTAACCTTGTTTATAGGGGTGCAAAGTTCTCCTTCTCTATTCACTTTGAAGAAATATTAGCTATTTTCCCAGTGGTGCTGGCTAGAGGGAAATAGTTTAACATTCCCCTAGGTAAACTGTGAGGGAAGAAAAAAACATCTTCTGCTGTTGCTATAGGTGCTACTACTACAGTGGAGGAGATACTCAGCTAGGAACTCTCCTTTGCAAACCACCACTAGCTAAGGCAACAGCAGCAGTAAAACAGAGAAACCCCATCTCATAAGGAGGCACTTGATTCTCATACATGTACAAAAATTCTTGCTTATCTGGCACCATAGTATTGCTACTAGAAGGTTAGGCCAATGGAGATATGTTATGGGTTGCCAGCATAAAAAGCTATTTGAAAGCCTGGAAGAAAAGGAAAGTATGATCCAGAGAGCAGATGACTCATGCCTTAAAGGCCAGGATGTCTCCTTGATTACTATATTCTACTATCCTGGGTCAAGAATGGACACCCTTGGAGCAACCGTCGCTCTTGTGAGCTGCCCAGATAACTATGTTATAGTTATGACCAATAAAATAAATTTTTAAAAAAACAAATAAGCATAAGAAGCATTACAGGTACAGGTACCTTGCTAGGTACAGCATGGGAGCTCTGGACTATCTTCTGAGAGGAAACTGCATACCTCGATTTGAATAAATAAGTGGCCTGCATTACTGGATGGCAGCATCCAGAATACTACCAAGCCAACATGTCAGCTAGTTATGTCCTTTAAGTATTACAAGCTGCCCATGATTCTCACTGTCAGACAGATCACTTAGGGAATAATAATATCCGAGTGTAATTTTACAACTTCTTTTCTGGACACACAGAAGTCAAGATGCAGCCCTCTTCTGTAAGTCCCGCCTGCCCCACCTTGTGGTCAGGCTATTGTATTGTAGGCGATCACTCGTGACCGAGTAAGATTGTCTTCCAGGATAAAAAAATTACAAAAAGAAAATGTTAAAAGGAGGAAATTCCCAACGGCATTGCTCATAGGGTTCATCGGAATACGCAAGCCCACTCACCACTTCAAGGTGACGATCCGGCGAGAGGGGGTCAGGCTATATAACTAAGGCCACTTACAGCTTCTGCCTGTGTAGAATATTCCACTTGAATATATTAGAATGGACTTCCCAGGTTCCCTTTAATGGGATGAATGAGGAGCTTCCTGGTAGTGATAGCAGATTATGCCATTTGGTTTCACAAGGCATTTTAACAAAATGAGACCCCAGGGAATAGCACTAGTGTCGGTGAACCTCAATGCCTGGGTTGGAATACTCCAGGATGTTACCTCTGATCAGCCTTTACATCTGCACCAATAGCACTGTTATGGAGTCTCCTAAGAGGGTTTTTAAAAAAATTATATTTCATTTTTATTAAAAACAAAACAAACACCACAAAACATGTAACATCCAAAAAGAAAAAAGCTAACTAAAATGGACTTCCGATTATCTCCACAACAAATACAAGTACGTAACAACGATTTCTCTTACTCTATAATTACAAAGAAAATTCACTTTTTTCTATGGTCTAAAATTTATTTCAACAAACCCACAAATAAACAATCATTTTTAATTTTAGCCCCTGCAAAAAGTCTATTTAAGAATTCCACTCATCAATAAGCAAAAAAGTTATCTTTTCTCTAGTTAATGACATATGTTAGCTATCTCTACCAATTCCAACATCTTCCCTAACCATTCTTCTATTATAGACAATAATCCCATGTCTTCTTTCCAACTAGTTGTCCATTGGTCCCAAAAGAAACAATTCAGCTTCAATTGTATATTAATCTTTAGGATCTTTTAAGTTAGTAGATAAATTTATGTCCAAATTCCCCCTCCCCAATCTCTTTTAAATCTTTCTGCCAAGCCGCTTGTCTTTTACACTAAATTTGATTTAAATCTCTGTCCCTTGAAAATAAAGGTAGGAGTGGAGCAATTCTGAGCCTCTGTCTACCATCCCCAAACATTTGGTTTGATCAAATGCTTTACTAAAACCCTCAAACATGTACAGTCATGCCTTGGATTGAGAGCATAATTCGTTCCGGAAACGTGCTTTAATCCAAAACACTCTTATATCAAAACGAAATCCCCCCCAAAAAATTTGTATAGTGATTTTTAATTTAAGCCGTACTACAGTACTTGTATTGCAAGACACCGCTTGTATATCAAGTAAAAAATAAATAAATATTTAAAAATTTGCTTGTCTTGCAAAACGCTCTCAAACCAAGTTACTTGCAATCCAAGGTATTACTGTATAATGAATTATCAACTGGGACCATTCTCAACCACTGGGACACAATTCTTGACCTTGCACTGTTTGCTCTTCAAGAAGCCCTACAGGCCTTCCTGGGATTATCCTCCTTTTGAAATTCTTTTTAAATATCTCTCTCATAGCTGACTATCCCCCCTACAGTAATCATGGGATAGGATAAACCAAGTAACCCTGGAACCTAAGATACAAAAATTAGGGGAGTGTTTACAGACTTAGTGTGAATTTGTACATAAAAGCCTTAGAGCCCAGACTAGAAAAGAAACCATGATCAGGGAGGACAGCATACTTTGCACCATAGGGATAAGCCTTCAGTGGGCCTATGGTTAATCAATAGCTCTTAAACATCCAAAATATTTTATATTAACTTGTTGCAGGTGAATTTGGAGAATGAGAGCAGCCATTCTCCAAATTCACCTGGGAGATAAGTTGGAGACATGAGCTGAGTTCCAATTTCAAGCTAATGGGAATAACTCCGCAGAACAGTAAGAGCAAAACAAAGAATGTGCTGACTTTGCAGCCCCACTGATTAAAGTCCCAATTTCTATAATCCAGCACGATTTCTATAATCCAACATCACATTGATACCACTCTTCAAAGATGGAAATGAGACCGCTATTCCACAAGATGTGGAACACATTTTATAAGGCAGCTTTCCCAATGTGCTGCCTTCCACATCTTATGGAGTACAGCTACCATCAGCCAACATGTCCAATGGTCAGGGACGATGGCAGTTGGTGCCCTTCAGATGTTTTGGACTACATGTTGGGGAAGGCTGGAATAAGGAGTTACAGTACATGTTAGATTAGAGCGTTACTGAGGAATCACGATCTAGCTTTATTGTATAGGTCCCCAAGCCTGATGGCTCAGCTCAGATGCTGCAACGCTTTTTGGCAAGTAAATGCCTACCCCATTCCTCCTGTTGGGACAGGCTGGATGAAACTTACTTTTTATCCACATTTGTTCTCACCAATGAAAATCAACAAATTCCCATCCTCCTCCTTCTGGGAGATTACTGCCTTTGACCTGTATGTTGTTGTCCAAAAGCCATTTGGCTTACAAGAAATGGGAGGGGGACACCACCTTTATACTTCCGGTGGACCAACTCTTACCACCTCTTTTCTCATTTGCTGCGGTATATATTAATGCCGACTTCTCCAACTTGGGCCCCTGTCCACTGGCCAGGGCTAATGGGAGTTGCAGTCCAAAACATCTTGGTGGCCCAACCAGGTGGAGAATGTATAAATGGCATTGCTGTGTATAGTCTCCTTTGTGATGGGAGAACATCTGTGTCAAGAAATGCAACCTCTACTGCCGTCTTCCCCAACTAGGTGCCTTCCAGATGATTTGGACTACAACTTCCAGCATTCCTGATGACCGGCCATGCTGGCTGGGGCTGATTGGGTTGAAGTCCAAAACATCTGGAGGGCACCAGGTTGGGGAAAGCTGTTCTAGTGGATGTGAGTGTGAGCTGCAATCCAATCCACGGAATTGCCCCACTGGTTGCACTAAGAACTCCAAGTTGCCCTTTCACTGTTGTCTCCTTTGGGGTAAAAGGGTCTTAATTGCCCATTCCATAAAATGTGTAAACCTTGAGGGCTCTTCAAAAGGTGGGGTAAAAAACTAAAATAAATAAAGTTATTTTTGTCCTTGTCTTGCTGTCACATACAGCCATCACAAAATGGATCACGTTTGCACCAGTAATATGAGCACAACACTTCTCCAAGTCAGACATACTCTTTAGGTATGCAAATGAGACAAATTACTTCAATCTGATCGCCAATACACACTGAATCTCTAACCACAGAATAATTAGCTTCAAGAGAACATAAACATTTGTCCACATTTATGCTAGTATTATATGCCACATGGTCCACATCAGACTTAATCCAAGTTGTTTCAGGAGGTTTACATACATGCTAGGATAAAGCCGTTAACCTTGAATTGACAGATTCTTCAATGAACTTAAAGTGACTATAGCTATGCATTTACAGCACTGCAAAAATAATTAATTTACATTCTAGCAAATATATATATTGCCACTGCTTAGGGCTGCACCCTCACAAAGGGATGTACAATCAAGTGGAAAGGAAAGAAACTGAACTCCCCCCACTCCGACTCAGCCCACTTTTGGCCATTGGGTTGGAAATGTGTCAAAAGTCCGTCAAGCTCAAAGGGAACAAGTTTTCCAGTGCTGCACATTCCTACAGAAATGGCCTTGGTTGCCCTGTGGGATTACCTTTGCCGAGAGAGGGATGGAGGAGTGCGACCCTATTGATTCTCTTGAACCTCTCAGTGGCTTTCGATACCATCAACCATGGTATCCTTCTGGATAGGCTAGCTGGGCTGGAAGCTGGAGGTACTGCACTGCAGTACTTCCACTCCTACTTGGATGGCCAGTTCCAGAAGGTGGTGCTGGGGGATTATTGTTCTGTCCCTTGGCAATTATGCCATGGGGTGCCACAGGGCTCTATTTTATCCCCCAAGCTGTTCCACATCTACATGAAACCACTGGGGGAGGTTATCCGGAGATATGGTCAGCAGTATGTAGACAACATCCAGCTCTCTCTCTCCTTTTCATCAAATCCAGGTGAGGCAGTGTGTGTTTTGAACCAAGACCTGGGTGTGGAAAGGGCCAATAAAGTGAGACTCAATCCAGACAAGATGGAGGTACTGTTAAGAGGTGGTTCATCAACCCATTTAAGTGATGTTCAACCAGTTCTAGTGGGGGTTCCAATCCCCCTAAAGGATAAGGTTTGTAGATTGGGGTGCTCTTGGATCCAGCATTGTCTCTAGAGGCACAGATGGACTCAGTGGCATGCAGCAGCTTTTATCAGCTTAGGCTGATATACCAATTACATCCTTATCTGGACAGAGATAGCCTAGCTACAGTTATCCATGCTCTGGTAACCTCTCCTCTGGATTACCGCAATGCGTTATATGTGGGGCTGCCTTTGAAAATGGTCCAGAAATATCACCTGGTCCAAAATGGGGCAACAAGATTATTAATGGAGACTGCCAACATGATTATATTATGCCAGTACTTTTTCCATTTGCACTGGCTGCCAGACCATCTCTGGGCCCGATTCAAAGTGTTGGTATTATCCTACAAAGCCCTAAACAGCTTGGGGCCACGTTACCTGAAGGATTGTCTCTTCCCATATATACCTGCCCAGACCTTAAGATAGTCTTCAGTGGTCCTTCTCCAGGAGACCACGCCAAAGGATATGAGGTGGGTGGCTACTAAAAAGAAAGCCTTTTCTGTTGTGGCAACCCAGTTGCGAAATGGTCTTTTCAGAGAGGCTTCCCTGGCACCTACATTGTACTATTTTAGGCGCCAGGTGAAGACCTTATTTTCCCAGGCATTTGAGTATTTCAGTTTCTGTTGGTTTAAATCTGTTACTGTATTTTAAATCTTTGCTGTGCTGCTAGGTTTTATTTTGATTATTATTTTTATTTTATACTGTAGTTTAAACTTTTATATTGTATTTTATTATGCTGTCTTTTATGGTTTTAATTGTTGCGAACCACTCAAGAGAGTTTCAGCTATTGGGCAGTTTAGAAATGTAATAAAATAATTTTAAAAAGCATAACCTACAGGCCTGAGGATATAGGAATGCCATCCTGCATTGCACCCGACCCATTCACTAAGCCCATAGATGGCTCATTTGAACAGTACTGCAGCGTCAGTATTCAAGTTAAGTGAACCTGCTTAGTTTCTTCACATGCATACAGAGAGCACCAAGACAGGAATTGGTCACTTGTCTCTAAGCAGCTATTATTGTACAATGAATATAAGCTATAACACCAGAGGTTTTGGATTATACTCTTCGGTTATACATAAAAAGGCTATTTAGATGCAAACCAGTGTGGCGCAGTGGTGAGAGTGTTGGACTGGGGCTCGGGAGATCCGGGTTCTAGTCCCCGCTCGGCCATGAAACTCACTGGGTGACTTTGGGCCAGTCACTGACTCTTAGCCTAACCTACTTCACAGGGTTGTTGTGGGGATAAAATGGGGAGGAGGAGGAGGAGGATTATGTAAGCCGACTTGGGTTCCTTAGAGGAAAAAAGGCTGGGTATAAATATAATAAATAAATAAAAATACAGTGTTTTAAGTTGTTACAGCATCCTAGTAGAATGCTTGTTCAGGAAATACATGAATTTCAAAATAGGAACATTTGTTTCTTGGTGATTTAAATCAAGGCTATACCATGGCTGGGGGGAGCCTTGCTGATAGAAGATGGGGAACTGGCAACCGTGAGTGCTTCTGGAGCAGTACAATGGAGAACCCTTAGCCTATACCAGTCAGAAAATTAAAGTAAAAACTCCCTCAAAGACATTCTCAGAATGATGCATTCATTGTGAAGAAGTATACTATTCATCATCAATGATGTCAGACACTAGTCAATTGGTGTCTGCTACACATCAAAATTACTGCAATGGGTGCATTAAGCTAGATTCTAAAAAACCAACTTCAAATTACTGAGAGTTCTGGAAAAATAGGATTTCCCTACTAAAGACAAATACCTGGCCAAAAAAAATAATGGTTGGACCACCAACATTTGAATAATTGAGGAATAAAAACAAGCATTTCCACTCATTTCTGGGGGTTGTTTCAGGAACTGCTAGTTCCTGTTGCGCTAGCAGTGAGTCCCACTGGCACAACAGAACTAGCAGAGGTACAATGGTACTGTAGGGTACTTTCCATACGTATATGAACTTTGGGCTGGAGTTTGGTACTTTCAAGGGTTATTTGGATTCTTCATATCCCCTTTCCTTCTTCTTGTTATCATTTAGAGTCTAGATTTTAAAAATCGTATCAGTTTATGGTGGTTTGTCATTCCACAAAGTTGCTCTGCATTAGAGAAACCAGGCTTTCACATGAGCCAAGCATAACTTTTTGTTAGTTATCAACCAGTTGATCTCAGGGGTGATCACAAGTATATGTCTACCATACACAGATAAAATGGGGAGAGGGGAGAACTTTGTAAGCCACCCTGAGCTCCTTGAGGAATGATAGGACAAAAATGTAATGAATAAACAAACACAAAACTGACACAATCCTACCAAGAGGAATTAGTCTATGCCAGATAAGATATGGGATGGAGCAGAGTTGAAAATGATACCAGGTACGGGCAATTCGTGAAAGGGATGAGAGTAAGAGTATGAGGTGGCGGTGGAGGAGCAAGTAAGTTGAGGATGATCGTTCAGGAAAAGCCTAGCTAAAGAAGTGTGATTTGTAGAGTAACTAAGCATACCTTACAATAGGGGTAGGCAACCTGGTGCCCCCCCCCAGATGTTTTGGACTGCAACTCTCATAATCCCTGACTATTGGCCATGTTGGCTGGGGCTGTGGGGAGTTGTAAACATCTGGAGGGCACTAAGTTGGCTACTGCTGTCTTGAGGATGTGGGCAGTCATTTAAAGAACAATTTTCTTAGCTTTATTCACCAAATTTCTTTTAATACCAAAATCTTTGTAAAACTTTTCAAGAAAGGGGGGGAAATGCCATGCCTTTTGTCCTTCAGTGCCAAATGAAAATTCATATAAATTATTTCTGCAGGCTCCATTGAGTTTTCTGGACTTGGGAGTATCAAGACCAGACCAGAGCTGGCCATATTTGAATCTGTACCTGGAGCTCATGTTCCCAAGGTCAGTGGCTAGACTGACTTAAACTGTAGAAGTTGGAGCCTGAAGCATAGAAAGTACAGCTCAGTTGACAAGCCAAGGCAGAAGCCCCAGCTCCAAGTATACACTAGGCTTGGGCAATCTGGTGGCTTCAATCCTACCTGTACACCCATACTCCTTTCTGCATCTGAAGTACCACAGCCTAAGTACAATGTCTATGAGTATTCAATAGTCTAGGCCTAAGCTCAGACTGTGAGGTTTCTGGTTTGAGCCCTTGACAGAGATTTTATATCTCATATACTTAACTGGCTGAATAGCTAGTTGATGTAGTTTCCTATCTTCTGGGTATGTTAAGCAAAATGCCATTAGGGAGTAAAACATCTTATGTTCACCTCTACTTAATACTGGTCATTAGACCACATAAAGGGGACCATATACATGAGACTTCAGCTCCTTGTTAGCCATGTCAATAAAACATTATATATATTTGTCTAGCTGTTCTGGATATGATTGTGTCACTGGACTTTGAAATGTGATTTATGGAGAAAGTATGGTTTATCTGCTATTTTTCAAGTTCATCTTTTGAGAATGGGAATATAGACTTCCCTATGTTTATCTACAATATTGACATACTACAGCTGGGTCATTAATTTTCTCTATTAGTGATGAGTCCTGTTTCCGTCCGATATACTGTACAATCCCTGAATGTTGATGCCCATTGTCAAATCCTTCAGTTTTCACATTTGTCTATTTTTTTTGGGAGAAGATACAACTAGAACTTTAAACGGTTGGGTACACAGGGATTGAAGAAGCAGGGTTGTACTGTTTACTTCTTATTCTTGTACTGCTATTCATTAGCTCCATATTACTTTTGATCACAGAAATGTCGAGCTGATGTTTTCAGAGGCTATTAACAACTTACTTTCCAATCTATTTATAACCAAAAACTGCATATATAGTTAGGATACATGCATTGATTTGCATTTATTAGTCAGAAGTTTTACTTGTTATTCAACCTCATTCAGAATGTTCCTTCTATATTTTTGGTTTGCACTGGAAGCATCTTCCATTGTGTTATACCCAGTTTCCAGAACTGAAAAGCAGGGAAGGAGCAGCAATCAACAGTGTGAGACCAGGCTAACATGATCACAAAAGGAGAAATAAACCACGGTGGCTTATCCCACACCGTGCATGCTGGGGGGGGGGGGGTCTGCGTAATTACCATCACAGGTGCAGCTTGCCCTATTCTGCAAACCGGGCGAGGGTGGCTTGTTGCCACGGTTAACAAGCCACCCAGAACCCATGGACTGTTGGAGGGTTGTGGGATGGCTTATTAACCACAGCAACAAGCCAACCTTACTAAGTTCACATGACATGGCAAGCCATGCCAGCGAGGGTAATTATGCAAATTCCCCCAGCATGCCCAGCAAGGGAAATAAGCCATCGTGGCTTATTTAAACATCACTGAATCACCACTATATATGACCTAATTAGTGACAGAAGTTATTCAGAGATCAGCACAATAGGGAGAATGCTCAAATATCAATAAATGTAGTAGAAGCTCACAGGATTTCACTTCATTTGTTATTTCATTTATTTTAGAAGTTTCTACTCTGACCTTCAAACATCCCAGGTGGCTATATGCATAGAATATGGATATCTGCATTGTTTGGTGAATCAATACATTCACCATTGTTTGGTGAATTAATACATTCACCATACCTTCACCATTGTTTGGTGAATCAATAAAGCAGTGAACCTGCTAAAATACACTTCAATAGCTCTACAGGGGACTTCTTTCCGTAATATGAGGTAGATTTTGGTTAAATATAAAATAGACATAAATCTGTGGTTGAATCGCCAACCAAAACTACATACTACCAAGTTGTCATCTTCACACATCTTGACATCCTGTTTAAATTGTTCTGGTCCACTGACCTCATCAGCTAACAATCTGAATGTCTGCATTTGAAGTTAGGATCATAAACAAAGCACCTATCATTCGATCCTCTTCCTAGAACACTAGCACCACAATATACCTATGTCATTTAGCTGTCTAGAAGACCATCAACGGCATCATTATGAACTTAGTTTCATTCCTTTAAATCAGAGATGGGGAAAATGTGGCACTCCAGATGATGTTGGACTGCAACTCCAATAATTCCTCACCATTGACTATGCTGGCTAGGGTTGATGGGAGTTGCAGTCCAACATCTGGAGGGCCGATTGTTCATTCCTGCTTTAAATGTAAGCTCTTACCAAGAATGTGTGGTATAGTACATTTACTGTACAGTCTAGTATATTAAGATGAAAACCATACTTGGTCCAGCATAATCTATTGCCTCCAATATTTACTGATATGGATACTTTGACATCTGTAACTACACTAGCCACTAAAGAGTACTCTGTTGTCTCTGCTGATCAGGTCCTAATTTTTTTGGAAGTAGAAGACCACCACTTAAGGAGGTTTTATGCCCCAAAAACCTTACAAAGTGGCTTCCATTAAATTTTTCCATACCTGATGTGGCAAGCTCATATTATGCACTGTGGTTTATCTCCTTTGTTGTAAACTTGCTTAATGTTAAGGAAATTCAATGGTATGAAACAAAATCTATTGTTCACCAAGTTTTCATCTCTCCCTCTCCCACGTTCTAATTGTTTATATCAGGCATGGGAAACTTGTGGCCCTCCAGATGTTTAGGCCTACAACTCCTATCATCCCTTGCCATTGGCTCTGCCGGCAAGATGGGCTGATGGTAGAGGCCAGAACAGCTGTAGGGCCACGTTGCTCACCCCTACTTTATATGGAATGTGTTTAATGTCATTGATAATTATTCCCTTTTCATGCTGTGTCATACATTTAAGATTAGCTGTTGAGAACTTAATGTAGTACTTAAGATTTAGAAATGTTATCATTTATTTCTATCCATTTATAAGTTCCTAACCTGTCTTTATTCCATGTTGTACTAAATAATTCTCAACACACAACATGACACTCTTCTAACTTGTTACAGTATCTAAACCAGGGGTAGGCAACATGGTGCCTGCAGGGTCCAAGGTGCCTGAACCCTCCCACTTTTTTCCTTTTTTTTTTAAAAAGTAACACATTTTCTTATTGGCAGCTGGGATCACATCTATGCAAAGTGAGGGCCTCCAGCTACTGCCATCTTCAATTCCCATTAATGCCTCTGGGCTACATGGGGCTCAGAGACATTCTTATGAAATGAAAATGACAGGCAGCAGTAGACCAACACTTTCCTCTGCAGTGCACCCAGTCACCAAGAAAAAGAAGAGGGAAAGGGAAAAGGTGCTGAAAACTGCAGGTTCAAAGTATGGTAGTTGCTTAGTGTGTTGTGGCTCAGATCCCATCTCTGCCTTGTACACTGTTGTTTGGGCAAGTTACCTGTCCTTTGTGACTAGTCACACCTCCCTTGGCAGCCATTTTGTGATGGTGCCCACATCATTTTCTCAAATGTGCCGAAGGGCCCAAAAGGGTTCCCTACCCCAATCTAAACCTATGTTGTTCAGTTTTCATTGTAGTAATTAAGCACAATGTGTCAGGTACTATCATGTTTTAGCATCTTGTCTAACTGGGCTTATACTAGTTTCTTCCCAATTCTGTGATTACACTGGTTAATAGAAGAATTACATTATAGCTAGTATATAACCAAATTTAGTAATTCAGCAATCTTAATTTCCTTTAGATCCTTTGGGATGAATGTCGCTTTGTCCTGGTGATTAATTGGCTCCAAAAATGCTCCATAAATAACAGAATACCATCTCTCCCTTCCAACTTTTGTCAAAGTAGGAACACAAAATTCAGGTTCTTGGCAATTTAACTTTCACCTTTTCAGTGTTCTTAAAACTGCACTATTTCTGTTAAAGCCAGTGATGTCCTTAATCACTTGGCAAGATGTGCTTCTTTTCAATTTGACAGCTGCTTTTTTTGGAAGATGGTTTTCACTTCGAATGATGCTTTTATTCTTGGGTTCTTTCCGTCTTCTCATATGTGATACGTATTAGAAGCATTTAATGTTTACTGTAATATTGTAACGTGCTTTTGAACTTTTTGCCCCATTTCAGTAGAGATATGCACACTTCAGCAGGCTGCGTGTGAGACCAGATGCAAATGCACAGAATGAGATGAGATTGGGGTACTCAATACAATTCACACTACACTTGGGGCTGATTTGGGGATTCTCACTGCCTTCTGCATTGCAATGCAATGAGAACACACAACCTTTTCCATTATCATGCTACTAACCACATATAGCAACTTATTATACAACAGTAGCTGGATTGAAGACTCTTTCCTTTTTCTAATTTTCTATTATTCTCATTCTTGTGTAATTCCTTCAATATTGGATATAAAAAGCTTACTTCATAGGGCATGTATGTTTGTGTGTATTACTTTAAAAATTATAGTACCCTCTATTATTCAAGAGGTTGAGGGAGTGAGCTGCCAAGGGTATATTCCCCAGTCTCAGGCTTCTCTGCTTTAGATATGGATCTCTCTTTTGCACAGAGAGTCATCCACCAACAAGACAGTACATATAGCTAAAACTCCATTTGTATTGTTTAGAAACCAGCAACTAGTCTTCCATATGGGAAAGTAGCCAGAGATAACCTTGGATTGGAAGTTGAATGTCTTTGAACACTTTTTAAAAATCAACCCATTTACAGAGCTGTTATTAACTGACAATTTCCCTTCTTACAACTATAGATGCAATAAAAAAGGATGCTCCATTTCTAATGTGGCAATAGCCAGTTGCTCCATTTCTAATTGGCAATAGCCAATATAGCCCTGCATAATCCTTGATTCCAAACTGCCTGGCAGGTTAAAAAAGGAGTGCTGTTACTTCTGGGGGGGGGGGGGGCCTTTCTGCTGGACACACAAATGTTAGCTGTGTTTTGAAAGAGAACCTGACATCTGTTTGTTTGTACTTACTAGTCTCCTTCTTGGCTTGGATTCACAAGGTTTTATTTTACAGTTAATCCTCTGAACTCTATTGCTTGGTCAGAGTTCCAAACCCCGTCGTCCCTGGGTTTACCAAGACTTTCCATGAGCTGGGGCACAGTGGCAGACTTTTAATCCAAAATTGTAGAGTGAATGCAATGATGACAGTCCATTGCAGGATTAAAATTTTAGCATTGTCAGTAATAGTTAGGCTACAAACAATTCCCAAAAAGAGAATGCTCTTGCATTGCAGTTGGACTCAATATAATATCTGGATCTAAGCAGGGGATGGGGTGGGGGGTTAACCATCATGAAAATAGACTAAACATACATGTCAGTGTGAGTCCAGAGATATCTGGCTAATCCATCTCCTCTATGAAGAGAACGCAATGGGTGCTTGCTGCACAACTTTACTACCATGCCTAAAAGAGTAATTCTTGTTCCTACCATTGTAGTATTTACACTTCCTCAGTGATAACTATTCAGTAGTTAAGATTTAGATGATGCCAGAACATACAGCACTAGTTACTCCTGCTCCAGAATTAAAGCAGTGCGACTGGTGGCAGAAATTGATACCTTTTACTTCTCCTTGCCTAGTTACAAAGTAGTGGGGTGGAGGTGGCAATTAATTTTCCCTTAACTCCTCCACATCTCATTTTAGAACAGGATTACTGGTAAGTCATGTATTCAGAATACATGAAAAAGCACTCACTAGAGCAACTATGTATAATGAAATGCAGCACAGAACACAGAGGTATGATCTAGCAACTGAAGTACCCCTACCCTGGACAAAACACTAAACTTACATGCCAAGGGCCCCCTTGTGTGGGACATGATGGATGTAGAGTAAATAGCAAATCCAACCAATGAAGAAAATCCAACCAATGAAGAAAATCTATCCATCCTGTGCTGAAATACTGCATAGGCAAAGGCAAACTATACACACCCTGAGGTATCCCATTCTCCCACAACGGTGTAATAATGCTTTTAAAAGTTACCATCATCCTTTCTTTCTTGCAATGCATCACTGAAAGAATCAATGTTGAGATTTCTTCCAAAATAAATTCAATTTAATTTTCCTCAGATAGTTTGAAGTAGAAAGTCATCAAAAGGCAAGCAAATTGAGTCCCTGATACAGTTGAGAACCATTTTGCATGTTCCATTTTGATGAACACCTAAAAAAATTACACTCAAACCTAAGAATGTAACATGCTTTCAATGGCATGTATGATGAGGCACACATAGTGGAACACATATTTGCCACTGCACAAGTGAAGCACCTCTGATACCTCTGCAAGGCTCACCAGAGACTGCTTGCTAATCAGCCTGTTTTTGCAATTTGCGGAACATCCTGCAGAAACCAACAAGCCATGAAAGATGCAATTAAATTATCTCAATCACATCTTCAGTTTCCATTTGTGAAGATAACCAGCACATCCTCGTCCCTTAATTGTGAAAAATAACTGCTGCCCAGTTTAGATCCTTATTGATATTCACTATTTGTAAGTCAGCCTCTTCAAGCCAAAAACAAACCAAGAGCCAGTATGTATTGCTTAGTATATTTCCACAATTTTTCCATTGTGGCTCATTCTTTAGCATTTTTTTTCTTTCCAATATCAGATCTATATTGCAAGTACTATAGGATAATTTTGGTGTAAAGACAATGGGTTATAGCCAATGTTAGACCTACTTAGAATAACCCATTGAAATAAATGGAACTTAAGATAGTCAATCTATGAAACATTGGCTACAACCAAACATATATGTTTCATAGAACATTTGAACACAAAATTTAAGTCTGGTTATCATAAAACTCACCTGTCTCTGATTGCTTGACTGACAATTATCAACAGATAATGTTTTAGAAGCTGTTTTTTTGAATTCCTGGAAACATCATAGGCTTGGATCCAAAACTGCCTGTGTAGTTGCACAGTCTTTCTGTGCATATATGGGACAGGTGGGTGGCTGATTATACCGCCTGGCAGCAGTCCCATGTACCCTTAAGGGGGCTTTGAGGGATGCAGAAGGGTGGAAAATTGAAATGCTTGTGTGTAAGCAGAAGTAACCTTGTGCTTCTCTGGATCCAAGCCATATGCAATTGCTGAGTCTGTCATCAACTCAATGGTCACCTCTCTGTTACCACAATTTCCTTATTAGAAAAATCAAGCATTGCTTATATCTATGATACAAGCGGATATGCGTCTGTCCATCCATCAGCATCATAGAGCCAACACCTGAAACTTGGCATGCATACTAAGGGGACCCTAGGGATATGCAGCTCAAGGATTATGTTGTTTTAAAAACACATTAATTTAAATGAATTTAAGTATGCCCATGCAGTTGTAGCCTGCAGTAACATCTTCAGCCACTAGAGGCAGACTTCCCTAACCAGCCCAGAACTGCAAAGTCCACGGTTTGAAGCCAGGGGAGATTAGTAGGCTATCTCTCAGAAGAATGAAGTCGACAGACCCCTCCCTCAGAGAGCTATAGTAGGGCATCTTGGCAGGGGCTTTGCTTAGGGGTGCCAGCAGGCATGGCTTCACTCAGACGGGGATGTGTCCAACTCTGACAGCTGCATAAATTTGCTTGCAGCCTTTGCTGTATCAAAGTAAGGGCAATTCCAATCCACGTGAAGCCAGGCCTGTTCACCAGTTATAAATAAAAGGATCATGTAAAGCAATATTTTGTTTTAAAGTGTGTAATTTACATGTAATTATTCCTTGCATCTCTCTTTGGGTAGCTGTCAGAAGCACCTATCATTTATTCAGCATTCAATAATTTCATTTGACTGTACATTTACCCAAATATTACCTTGATAAATCGTCTAAGGAGACTGTGGT
The DNA here is from genome assembly GCA_021292165.1 of Shinisaurus crocodilurus. NCBI lineage: Eukaryota > Metazoa > Chordata > Lepidosauria > Squamata > Shinisauridae > Shinisaurus > Shinisaurus crocodilurus. The sequence goes on from CM037877.1 coordinate 225,804,270, forward strand.
TTAACTCTGCGAATGAGCACACAACTCCTGGATGTGTAACACTGCAACTGATCTAGGATGCTATAGAATTGTTGAAGCTAAGCAAGGTTGAACCTGATTAACGCATGGATGGGAGGATGCTATGTAAGCTGTTGAGCTAAAGGAAGATACAACTTCTTTAAACTCCTAGGAGCCAGTCCTGCACAGAAATGTAATAAAAATATTCCAAATTCCTAGAAACTAGCACCAAAATTTTTAGACCAGGCGACTTGAGGCCTAGAGCATTTCTAGTTTTGATTTCCCGTTCCTTGCTATTTGTGTGTGGGGGGATTATAAAATTATAACATGACAGTGTGTTCCCTCTAGTTTTATTGAATTTGCCTTTTTTACAAAATTTAATGAGCTTTAACTTCCTAGATGAAGGCAGCATTACAGGTAAAAAGAGAGACTCAATATCTATAAAAAAAGGTTTAAGAAAACAAGAAATCCACAATAATGTGGGGGGAGGAGACTATTTCTTGATCCTATTGCATTTCAAGATTTCTTTTTTAAGTGATATAGACTTTGCAAGTAAGGCAGCTGTATCTGCTCACCCAACTCAATGACAACAAACAGTAATCCCTCTGCATTAGTATCAATCACAACGATCAGAAATCTCTTAATTGGGTTGTATTCAACTATGTCCTTCTACTAGCAAAATGGACACCGCTGACAGCTCAAATTCCCCCTCTTCCCTGCACTGCTCCCGCACTTCCTAAATCTACTCTGGAGGTTTGGGGGACCCAAACTGCAGGGGGGAGGAAAGGGAAAAGAACTTGTTGCATGAGAGAAAGTCCCCTTGTGTAACATTGGATTTAGCCCATTAGGTATAAAGTCTGGGCAGTTCAAATCTGCTGTAACATCCATTCCAGTCATCTTGCAGAAGATGTTAGCAGATTTCAACTGCCCTCACAGTAATAATATAGAAAGATTCTGACCACCATCACTGAGTGAGTGAACAGTAAATCTTAAAATGATCTGGGAATGCCACAGAAGGGCAACACTTATTATAGATATGAACTAAACACTTTGTTAGAAAACAGACAGCTAATCTAAGAAAACAAAAAATGCCACTTGCCAACCATATAGCTACATTTCACCTACCTTAGAGTGGTTAATATTCAAAGGTGTGTTATCCTCTGGATTCTTTAGTTTAAAAGCATCACAACTATATTCTGACAAACCAATACCAAAATACCTCCATTTTCCAGTGGCAGGTCCAACAGATAAAGTATGGCAGACTCCTGTGGTAAAGGAAGTCTCCTGTGTTTGTTGTAGTTTTCAACTTATACAATGTATTTTCCCCTATTTTGTAGTGCAAAATTAATTTTAATCTGTTGTCCATTATAACTTCGTGCTTCAAACTCTCAGACCCAACAAATACATAATACTATGCCTAGTTTTACTGTAATGAATGCAAGAACTTACATGTCTGAATAATTCAACCAAGAAAGCAAGCCTCCCCAAAGGGCCACATGTGCAGTTTAAAATAAGGAACTCATTAGTTGTGTGCAGAAGTTCCACAATTCTGAGAACTTTTACAGAATTCTAAAGTTTCTTTGTGTGTATTTGGGAAACATCTATTTAACTGCACATTGGAAGTTGATACAAACACGTTAGAACTTGAACTTTAGGGGAAAGAATCATTCAGCACAGCTTCATTTTAAAATGGTAAGAGAACCAAGTTCTATAGTATACTAGCCTGTTGCATCATAGTAACCAGTTTTAGTAAGGTAACATTTTAAAACCATCTCTCACATTTGACATGCCTTGTTTTTGCTGAAGACCCATGTATTGATGAAATTGTGCGCTAAACAGTTAGCATCAAATACATTAAACTTGTTCTGACTGAGTGCAAATCAGAATAAGGGAACAGAAAACTTTCTAAACATCAGTTGCCAAGTAACTTATTCATTGAACTCAAAATACTGTAAAACCCAACTAATGTGAAAATCTCAAAATACACAGAAAAGGACCACTAAATCACTAACCAAAAGGAAGAAAGGCTGCCAAGGAAGTTATCTGAAATGATCATTATGTTTTAGCTACACATTTCATTCTTTCCAGGGCTCTACTCCATGTTGACAACCGGGGGCCAGGTTGCACCTTTCAGCAGAGCTGAATTTGGCCAAGGGGTTTCCAGTTGTTGACTGCTGCACCATGCACTGAACTCATGCTGCCTAAAATGCCTCTCATATCTAATATGTACTAGAACTATTCCGCAAGCAAGAAACTAAATGTCAAAGTTGAGGTGGGGAAAAAAAGTCTCCATAGAAATAACCAAAATTAGAGTTATACCCAATGGTGTCATTCTGCTAGTGGAAGGGAACTGCTGGCGGAACCAATTTCCTCTTCCCCCTGCAGCCCCTCGCACTACCTCAAATCTGCTCTGGAGGGTTGGGGGACCCTCCAAAGCAGATTTAGGGCATATGGGGGAGGGCTACAGGGGAAAGAAAAGGATGGAGAGTCCCACTGTGTAAGCAGATGTCTGCTCATGTGAGGGCTGAAGCCAACCCTTAATGGGAATGCTGTGTTAAGTTTCCTATCCAAACTAATGCAAAAAAAGTTTCTCAGTGTTGACACCAATTTATGATCAAGATGTTACGTATTTTCCAAGGCAAAGCCTACTAGCCTTTCAATGCAAGATCTGTATACCTATTTTCCTCCCTACATATACTCGGATTTATCTCACTGATGAGATAAATGCAGAGTATTATTCAGTTTGTTCAACTGCATACAGCATTTCTTTTTTATATGGTAAGCCCTACTCATTGTGGTTTTTGTTCCCCAAAATTTATCTAAAATATTTCCCTTCTAAATTTATACTTGCATCCTGATCCAACTGCAGTCATGCTTTTTTATTCTGGACTAGTTATTCAAATACTTATCCATATTTAAGAATACATATTCCACTGAAAGCAATGAGGAGATTGCATCCATATTTGGATAAATATTCCAATATGCATTTTGATGCAAATGATTTACACTTTGGTACCTGATGCAATAAGTGATACATATGCAGAAGTCTGCTTACATGTGTGGAGCTCCTTAACTGGATCAGGGTGACCAAGTAGTAGCTTTATTTCCTAACACAGTATCTGATACTTCTTTAAAAACTGGGAGTCCTTGGTTTCAACAGAACAAATTCATCTTCTAGCAGAAATTATTTTAGGGTACTTAGGGCACAATCCCATGTTTAGTCAGAAAAGTCCTACAACTCCCAGCATTCGCCAGCCATGTCTAAACATACATAAGATTTTACCCTTAAAGTGTTTGCATTTATAGCAGAGAAGTCTTGTAACAATGGGCATCACATGCTTAATTTGGAAACCAATATTAGTAGTGGAAATCAAATGATGTCTTTAATAAAGACTAATTACTGGAATGAACTACTAAAAGGGAAGTATTGCAAGATAAAATCATTTCAGTTCAATCACCAGAGCACATCTGCTCATTTAAATGACTCTGCTCTTTGTTCCCCTTTATATACCAATATTTTGCCAGCTCTTAGTTCAAATCCCTCCTCAAATCCCACATCTACTGTGAAGCCTCCCTCACTTCCAGGCGAAACAAAGCCTAAATGTGTATAACTGCACATATAAATGATTCACTGTATTGCCCTTGCCTCTCTTTCCCCTCTATCTTCTCTTTGTTGGAATTTAATCCATAAGCTCCTCAGGGTCTTTCAAGTACATTATTTTGTAAGGCACCAGATACATTGAGTAATATTATGCATTTTTCCTGCACCCTGCCTTAGATACTTTTAAGTAGAATGGCAGTTTATGAAATCTTAATCAAAAGATTACAAAACTGTATTAGACATATATTCACTTCATACCATTAAGGAACATTAGTGAAGTTTTGTCTGTTCAGACCATGTGTTAATAATAGCAAGACTCACTATGCCATGTGCAACACTGCTCCCTAAATATGGCCAGTTAACAGAGTAGGAGCCCGAATTGATTCCTTCAATACTCCCAATGCTGCTACTCAGCCTAAGCTATTTTCAGGAGCAGGGAGCACATACTTTTAATTAAAAGATAATTGGCACCCTGTTCTTAAGCATGTTTACTCAGTAAATTCCAGTGTTCTAAATGGAGCTTACTCCCAGGTAATACCTAATACCTTAAGGGTATTAATAATAAGGGTGCAATGCTATGGCCAGAAGCCCAAAGGATGGAGGGCTCTGACATTGGAGCTCTTCGTGCATCCTAAGCCCTGCTGGGTTTTTGCCAACAGTGCAGGTGGAGCAATGGAGGCCTTTTTAGCCTTTCCATCCTCCTTGAGAATATTTTTTGTTTGATGGGCCTCTGAGCCCATCTAACTTGCTCTCTATGCTGTGGGCAGGGACAAGGGCTAATAGGCCTTTGGATCTGGTAGATCCATAGCCTCTCCCCATTCCTCCCTTCCTGAGGCCAGAGTCTGAACCTCAGGAGAGGGAACCACCACTAAGCTTTTTAAGAGGGACTTGAGGGGGTAATCCACAATTGGATCTCCTCCTCTGAGGTCTGAGATCCAGTGCATCCTAAGGCCACTCAGATGCTTCTCAGAGACCAGAGGATTGCCCTGTAAATTTGCTTTACAAATCTCATTAGAAGCAGCTAACAAAGCAATTCAATCTAGCTGTTTCTGTGGAACCAGGGTGGCCGGGTGACCGGCCAGATGGGCGATAAACAAATATAATAAAATAAATAAATAACCCCAGATGTAAAGACAGATTTCCAATGCGTCTGAATATGCCACAAATAATTTTGTAAATGTATTTGTTTTAAAAACTTACATGCCACCTTAAAAAAAAAAATGAATTCAAGGCAGCTAACAAACGGAATCACACATTTTAAAAATGTGAATGTAAAGAAGTATAAAACTAAAAAGCCACAAGTGCCGTTGTTTCAAAGCGAATATTGGAAATCGCAAAGGTTTAAAAACAACAGTATTAACTCACAATTTTGTAGCCTTATTATCCTTCTTTAGGACAATTTGTGGTATCTACCTCATTTCTACATAGATGAGCCTATTCCCCTTGCTCTCCTTGAGATCAGAGAAACTGGCTTTATTTTTAGTTACCTATTTAAAAGAACACCATCTGCCTTTCAGCCCAAACATTTCCAACCAAAAGGAAATCATACTAACAGTGCAATCCTATGCCAGTCTACTCAGAAGTAAATCCAACTGAGTTCAATGGGACTTACTCGCAAGTAAGAGTGCATCTTAGGGCACAATCTTATGGCCACTAGATGCTGTCTAGATGCCCATAGGACAATTTGAAGTTCCAGCTCCAACCTCGGAAACGTGCTCCAAGGTCGGAGCTGGGAGTCCGAATTCGGAGTGCCTTCCATCCACCCTCGCAGCCAGCACAGAATCAATCATGCCAACTGTGGCTCCAAGGTCGCAATACCAATCTTGGAGCTGGCATTGGGGGCGTGTTCCAGGGAGGAGTGAGGCTCCACTGGGATACAATGTATCCCTGTTGCACCTCAGCCTGTCTTCCTCTCGAGCAGGCACAAAGGACTTAGACAGCCAAAACCAGTTGTCTAAGTCTTTTGCAGGGTGGGAGAAGCAACACGGCGACCTTTGCCTCTGTGCTCCTTCAATCCTCAATAGGATGCCTGTAATCCTCTTGAGTTCGCACTGCCCTTAAATAAAAAAAGCAAAAAAGAGAAAATTAACTGTTGGTTCTACTCATTGGGTTGGATCCAGAAGGGCTTCTAACACAAGATGAAAGCATATCTGCTTGTGCAAGGTGGGTTCTGTGATTTCTGGCAATTCCCTGCACCATCTACAAAACCACACATGTTCCCAAAGATTTTCTAACCCAGCAGGGAGGGGTGGGAAAATCCTTCCACAAGTGGTTTACTGGATCCAACCCACTGCCAGCTTGCAGAATTTTCCAGGGCACAATTTTAATTTCTTCAGAACTTTAAAACATTGCCAATTTCATTTCACCCTGTACACTGTCTCCCTGCCCCGCCCAAATTACCTAGGTTTTCTAAAATATTGTGTGCTCCTACCCTACCTTAACATCATCTGGGTTTTCTATCAATATATATTGTAGCCTATTAGGTCATGAGTATACCACCACTATGGCAAGCTCCAAAGTTTACATTTCTAGAAAAAAATGTATTCACTAAAAGCATGTATTTTTAATAAGCCATTTACTAGTGTACTGTTTTTACAGTGTTAAAATGCACTGGAACATACAGGATAAAAATGAGATGAAATTTCCAACAACCATCTTCAGAACAATCTGGAGGAACGTGTATACAAGGGTTTCCTAGCACCTGCATTATTTTCAGAAGTATGCTAGTCATCCCAGCTCAAACACCAAGGGAAACAAGATGTACCTAACCATTAAATGAGAAAGCAAGCCCAGAAACCAGCACTTTAATTGCATTTCACACCAAGAAAAGCAATGCTGGAATTATTCCAAGATTTAAATATAGTTACTAAATGAATAAGCCACATACAATTTTCTTGCTTTTGATCCAACTTCCATGTTTTTACTTTTCAGTGAAATAGATCCAGAGTAGCACTTAGCAGAATTCCCCTTGCGCTAGAGGAAGAAGGCAATCTTTGTGATTCCTCCTTTCCGCTGCATTCCCTGGTATCTCTGGAAAAGCTGCTCTGGAGGGTTGGGGACCCTCTGGAACAACACAAGAGGCAACTCAGGAGGTTGCAGGGGGAAGGGGGAATTAGTGAAGGCCACCTCCCCGACTCCTTCCTTCAGTGGGGAGCCCTTGCTGGATCCCAATGCCTTTTGTTAACAAAAGGAGCCCTTCTGCTCACAGAATGGCCAAGCTCAATCCAACACAATATTTTTATTCTTTTAAGAAAGACACAATACTCAAATAATTGAAATATTTCAAACTACTTGATAATTAGAGAACAAAACTTTTAAAATAAACACAGAAAACATTCATTTCCTATTCAGTTCATTTTCCCAAAAACACTTTTTATTGGCCTTTCAACAAAAGACGTCTGCTGTTAAAATACACCAGACAATTAAAATAGATGGCAAGAATCTTCATAAAGACAGTTTTATTAACAGGAGGCTTAGTCATTTTAACAGTGTAGTACAATCATGTCATTTTTCAGGAGTGCACCATCTCAGTTCCTGTCAAAACAATTTCATATCCATGAATTACAAAATTTTGTAATACAGCCACCTCTTCATTGCAACACCTTTACACAGTCCTTCAAAGAATTACTGTACTGCAAAATCCTCTCATGATGTAGCATTCAACAGGTTTTACATCCATCTTACACACTGGATGAATAGAAAGGTTGCCACTTGCATTTCTACATTATGCCAGGCTGTGCACTTCAAATATTCCATCATACACAACTCAAATGGACACTGTTTTTCTTTAACTGGGAACAGAAGAGCTTATAAATTGTTTAAAATACAATGATTTGCAGGGGATTTTTCAGACAACTCCTTGAATCTTTGCATTTATGAAAATCTAATTATGGTCAAAAATTCTACTTTGATTTTCTACATCACTGCATCTTCTCTTTCCTAAGAGAGCTCTACTGAAAAAAGCAACATTTCTACAAAGAATTTGGAATTGAACAATGTAAGCTATTGGAAAGACTTTAAGAACTCAGGATATTGGGACATGTTTTCCACGTTTTAATTGCTTAAGTTTCTTAAGAGATCCATAGTTAAGAATTCACAAGATTTCATGGAGTCATAGTAACACAAATAAATGATTGCTAACATTAACACTTCGCATCAGTCCCTTAGGTTCACTTATTAAACCAAGAGGTTCCATTAGAGTGTGGTTCAAAAGGATACACAACATACACAAATGTACAAAAACCAAGCAATGAGCATCCTATCCCAACTGTAACATACAATCCTAACAAATCCATCTAATCAAACAGTAATGTTTTCAAATTGTGGCATCGTATGGCACCTCCATGAATGTTAAGTATACAGTGAGTAAAGATGCAGAACAAACAAGGGTACCTGCACTTGTGGCAAAAAAAAATCTTATTCTATACAATCAGTTGCAATAAGAACTAAAATTATTCCACAAAAAACCTGGAATTTTACAGACTGTTCTGTTCATATATAGGAAAACTGCCTAAATGTTTCTCAATGTGCATAATTTCACTGTCCATACACCAAGAATCTTTGCAAAAAAAAGGTACATAAACAATCTGTGTATACTTAGGCTTTATTCAGCTGCAAAGTAAAATTAGAACTTTAAAACAAAAAAAATTTACTTGTGTAAACAAATAAATTCAGCCAGCTTGTAACCAATTGCAGGAATAGCTACGTACTTTCTATTTTACAATGGCTTGCAATAGCACCCACTACGAGATCACTAACTTCATCGTGATAGTTTTCCTCATCCAAAATTTCATAAAACCAATCTAGACTCCTTGATGAACATTTCATGGTCAATTTAGCATTACCAAACTTCTTCTATTGTTGAGAATTCTTCTTCTCCATGTATCTTTACTGGTAGAACAACTGCACATTTACCCTTGCAGCGATTGTTCTGTAAACAGTTAAACCAGTGTTCTCAGTCTTATCAACACAAATTTGCAGTTTAAAACAATGTATAGATTCTAACCAGGAGCTACTATAAAACAGTCTGAATGCATAAATCACAGCACTAATATCTATTCTACAAACATATTATACACCAACTACCCTAGAACAAGTTTGACTTTTCTGGAGCCTATTGGTCTGTCATTCAGATCAACAACAGCTGCCATTGCTTCATCACGAGACTCAAATGCAACCATTGCTTCACCTGTGGGCATGCCTTTCTCATTGTATTTTAAGCACACTGAACCTGGGATTACTTGGTAACCATAGAAGAAATCCAAAATTTCATCCACTGATACAGTAAAGGGCATATTCTGAACTTTAATGACAGTTGGCCCTGGCTTTCCAGAGCCAGCTCCAAACCCAGGTGGCCCAGTAATATGTAAGTTTCCAGGTCCAGGTCCAAACCCTGGAGGTCCACTTAAGTGTCCAAGCCCACCACCAAGACCTGGAGGTCCACTACCAAAGCTAGGAGGACCAGTTAAATTACCAGGGCCATTTCCAAAGTTCTGAGGGCCCCCTCCAAAACCCGATGGCCCAGTTAAATTACTAGGTCCACCTCCAAAACCTGGGACATCAAGTCCTGAACCAGGCAGGCCAGGCAAACCACTACTTCCAATAGAAGGCATTCCTGGCCTGGAATCACCAAAGCCACCTCCCCCTATTCCTGGAGGTGGAAGAGGACCAAATGCATTAGACCCACTGAAATTACTAGGAAAATGAAAAGGACCACTGCTTCCATCTTTTGAACTACTACTTATGAAAGAATGCTCATCCCCAGCAGCATTCTGAATTCCTGGCATTGCTGTACTCCCTTGCAATGGCATTTTCAACATTTTTTTCCCTTGGGAGGGAGGATTTCTCTCAATTTCTCTCATTTCTTCAAGGGAAATAACTCTTAGCACAACATCTCTCCCATTCAGTTTTTTTCGATGTAGGCGCTCTGACTTACGAGCATCTTCTTCAGTTTTGAATTGGACCAATGCTTGTCCTAACCCTTGCCCGTTCGTATCAACAAGGATCTGTATAGAGTTCTCTTCCACTGCCAGCCCCTCTAGAAATTGAAGAATTTCCATTTTGGTAATATTGTAGGGGATATTGGATATATGTGCACATAGTTTAGAAGGGCCCGTCTCCCCTTCCGTATTCATCATGATCTCTCGCTGATCATAGTTGAAATTCTGCAGTCTTTTCCGAATCATATCTATTTTTTCTAACATAGCTTTTTTAGTTATGGGGTGAACTTGAATAAAGCGATTTCCTATGTACTGCTTATGATGACATAGAGCAGCTTTGTAGTCAGTTTCATTTCTGAATTCAACAAAACCTTCACCAAGTGCTTTCCCATTGGGTCCATAAGCTATGTAAATACTGTCTTCTACAATATCTAGCTTTTTAAAGAAGTCTATTACATGTTTGTTCTCAGATTCAAAGGGAAGACCTTTTAAATAAACACAGAAGCCCTGATCATGTGGAGATCTGGATCTGGATCTTTTTTGACCATTAGGAGATTTGGACATAGAAAGAGTCTGAGGAGAAGGATGGTTTTGTCCAGAAGGACCCATGGTTTGCTTGAATGTTATATGGCCTCCTGCAGACACCCACTGTCTCTCTGTTGCAGGACTAACTTCAACATAGCGCTGAATCATCAGCATCCTGTTCCGTTTCAAGGCTTCAAATGTATCTTGAGGAGAACAGAACTTAACTAATCCATTTCCATTATTTCGTCCTACATGATCTTTCAGTATGTGCACTGCATCTACACGGAGTCCATGAAAGAAGTCTTTGACATCAGATTCTGTTGCTGAAAATGGCATTCCATGGACACTGACATACAAATCATCTGGATTGATAGGAAGTGATTTCACACTACTTTGAGAACTTATCTGGATAGCATTTATGGGGCTCATGAACATTGGGTTCAAGTTACTGCTCAGATTCATTGCTGCTCCAGACCCATTCATTCCAGCAGGTAGAGGTGCTACAGGTGGGGGATTCATAGGAGGCATTCCAGATAAAGGAGGTAGAGGTGTCATAGGTGGCACAGGAGGCACGGGAGGAATTGGGGGAACTGGAGGAACAGGAGGCAATGTCGGTACAGGAGGTGGGACAGGTATGGGTGGAATAGAAGGCATTGGGGGCAATGATGGCAGAGCTGGGATAGGAGGTATTGGTGGTGGTGGTACAGTGTTCATTGGCGATGCTGTACTAGGTATAGTAGAGCTAAATGTGGGGCTTCCGAAAGTAGCACCCAGGTTGGGAGGTGCAGCTCCCATAGTGGCAGTGGAGAACGTTGGTATATTTTTGTTGCTTTCATGAACTGAAGTAGCTGCAGTTACTACGCTAGGAGAGGGGCTGTTAAAGTTAGGAACCGTAGTAGGAAGTGTCACCCTGCTACTTATTCCAGAACTAGGTGGTGGCCCAGATCTGCTAGCATTTGCTGGTGGCATATCTAGATTTGCAGTTTCAAAACGCCTACGACTGAGTTCAATCATATTTTGCATTTCAGTTTTACTGCTTAGTAACAATGTTACTTTGGACCCTTTAATGGTACCACCTGTGCGCATCATACCAAGCCTTGCATCTTCATCAGTGGCAAAGACGATGAAAGCCTCACCCAGCTCACCCCCTACAATATGCACGCCCCCATCAGGGATGGTCAATCCAGAGAAGAAGTGGCGAATGTCCATAGTCCCCGCCACAATTGGGAGACCTTGTAAGCGGATGACCACAGCCATGCTGCGCTGAAACACACACACCTGCAGATGAGAAAAGGCAACGGCTAGGTCAGACTATTTATGACACCATTTGCTTAACCTAGACACTATTATGTTTAAATGCTCCTGAAGATCTTGAATAAGGTTGCTAAACTGTAAATCTACTCATGTAGCATTTTCTACAAAGAGCATTTTAAAAGCAAGATTGTAGCAAATCTTTCCAGTAAATTGCGGTATGAAGCATTAAAAGCTGTTAGCATGAATCCAGTCAAGAACTGGTACAGAAACCAAGATGGCCAAGACAAATCTTTTGAGAGAACATGGAGTCAGAGCTTTAGATATGACAATCATAATCTAATTCACTTGCTGCAGAAACAAAATGCTTGCATTTGGATCAGGGCTGGAAAAATCAGGATTAAATCAAGAGCTAGTGCGGTATAATGGTTAGAGTGTTGGACTGGGACTCAGGAGATCCAAGTTCTAGTCCCCACTCAGCCATGACGCTTACTGGGTAACTTTGGACCAGTCACTGACTCTTAGCCTAACCTACCTCACAGGATAAAATGTGAGGATAAAATGGAGAGGAGGAAGGCCATGTAAGCCACTTTGGGTTCCTTACAACAGGAAGAAAGGTGGGATATAAATATAATAAATAAAAACATCTTACACTTCAGCCCCACACAGAAATGAGTAACTATTTCAAAATTCCTAGGCATCAAAATTCTAGGCAACCAGACACCTAGAATATTTGCAGTCTGTTTTACCCACTCTCCATTAAATTGTTTTCCGACTCTGCAGCTTTTACAAAGTCATTAATTCCTTCATACAAGCCAGAGCCCCTGGCTTGGTGTTTGGATGGAAAATTCTATACTTCCTAGAAACTGCAGGAAGTGTTGCTCTTCAGAAGTCAGCCAGGAACCAGTGATGCACCCCACACACCCATGTAAAACCAGTTTTATTATGTTTCTGTTCCAGACAGTATTAGAATACAACCAGATGTGTCTCTGATCCAGTTATGTAGCAATGTTACAAAATTGCCTAGGTTGAAAGGACTGGAGTAGTTAGCAAAAGGAAAGTCATCAAAGTAATGCGTGGAATATTAAAGGTTTAACAAACAACAAAATTTCCCATCAAATGCCAATTTTTTAAAGGAAGAAAATGCTTTTAAAACTTTGGCTTGGTTACATGATGCTTGGTTACATGAAGTGACCATATCTTGGCCATACGAGACCTTGCATAATTGCTTTTGAAGAATCATGATTTTTAAAAAGTTGGGTGATTTGAGTGTGAAACTCATTTAATTAAAGTCTTCTTATGGTTGCAGAGATAACTCTAAACCAAACTTAAGCTGAAACAATGAAGCAGCAAAGAATAGTATGAAGGATGAATGTTCAGTACTCTTTAGCCTAAGATCTACATGCAAGAAGATATTTTCCCATTATAAAATAAGACAGGAAAATAATAAAAGATTAGGCTTTGCCCCCAGAATCCTGGAACCAAATTTGGTTTAAAACTCATTCAAAATATATCTGTGTTAAATCTAAAGAGGCAACGTTCAAAGTCATCCACTGATTACATTATGAAAATATATAGAATACTTTGCAGTCCTTCAAGTAGATGATGGAGGGGCCGCGATGTACTGAGTACTCTATAGCAGTGTTCTCCAACCTTGGGTCCCCAGATGTTTTTGGCCTACAACTCCCAGCATGCCCCAGGCAGCATAGCTGGCTGAGGCATGCTGGGAGTTGTAGGCCAAAAACATCTGGGGACCCAAGGTTGGAGAACACTGCTCTATAGCACACATTATGGACATTGTGATGTCACTGTGTTTCTGTAATAAGATTTTTCATGGCATATTCAGCATTAGAAACACTATTGCCGTAGAGCCTAGATTAGCGCTCTCAAGCTTTTTCTTATGAACAATAAGACGTTTCTCATAGAAATGTGATCATTTTATTGGTTGTGATGGCAAGACAGGAAATAACTGTACACAGGAAGGACAACCTTTATCTGTATTAACTTGCACACCATAGTATGGAGTGGGAAAATAAATAATGTATTCTGTTAAGTTAGCACAAGAACTGTCCAAGCCAGATCCTTTCTATGCTAGATGATTTTCTTTTCTCACTTAGCCACCACTGAAATATAGAATTGGAAATTTTTATTAATTTCTGAATTTGACATTTAGTTCTTGGCTGAATTACATGAGGCTGGAAATAGTGAAAAAAAATTGGTAGTATATTGTGTCTATTTTTAATTTGTTTATATTTACTGGGCAGTATCCTACACTGCCGCTGCACTCCTGCTGTATCTATTACGCCACTGGAACCCACAGTTAGCACTTCCTAAATCAACTCCAGAAACACTCATTTTGGGAATGGAACAGGATCAGCAGATCTCCCTTCAGCAAGTTCCGCTGCCCTGAGCCATTTTGGAAACTTGTGTTTCTGCTCATTTCTGTTTCCTAAAGGATTCGCGAGCTTCCTGTTGTGCTAGCAGTGGTCCTGCTAGTATGTGGGTAGTGTTGGATACTGCCCACTGTACTCACTCTTCAATAGAAAGGGTTTGTTTTTTAAATTAAAACTGGTCTGAAATTTGTAGATGGCATCTTTCAGATGTCACTCACAACAGATATCTATCAGTAAGTGATGTATTTCCACATGACTAATAGGAGAAAGAGCTTTTTAAAGGTTTGTGAGTCTAAGAGTAATTTGTCAAGACTTTTGTGTGTTACTCAAATCTCTATTCACCATTCAGTACAGCAAGAATTCAAAATCAGTACAACACATATGTGTAAGCTACTTCCATATCACCAAAGTAAGATTTTGTAGTAAATGGTAATAATGTAAGGTAAATAGCATTACAGGATTGTTAAACAAGCAATGCACTTTAATTTGCGTTCCCATGTAATACATAAATATGTATTGTGCTTTGGAAGTCAAAAAGTACTGAAGTATTCTCATATGCAACTATTAAAAAACTAGTATCCAGTTCCTGCTACAGCACTGATTAATCAGAAAGCCACCTACTATTAAATAGGATATTTGAAACAGAAGCATTAAAATGTTCAGCGGTGGGTTTATCTTTGCACAGCAACCAACATGGGCTTTAAAACAGTTATTCTATAGAGAATATTTATAAGCCTACCTGTAGCAAAAGCAAACAAATAGGCCTACTCAGTAGAAAACAGATCTTAGCCAATGATAATTAAAAAGGCTAAAGCAGTTATGTTGATGTCTATAAAGACCAAAGGGGCTGTAAGCAATGTTATCTAATATTCAGGATGTTATAAATTCAGATGTAATCCACTGAACAGATGTTCCAAGTTCTTTTAAATTTTCAATTCAGTTTCTGAAGAACCGTATTTGTTGTTTAAAAATTTGTAGCTTTAGGACCCAGCACAAAACTGTTTGTCTGTCGCCACCCTGAAGTTACACAATTGTATCATCTACATCACTGGTCTTCGACTCACAGGTTGGTCCTAAGGTGGGTCACAACAGCAGCACTACCCTCATGCAAATATATGGTAAAAATTACAGAGTGGGCCCTCTAATGCATGTTTGGACTGATGGTGGGTCCTGGGTCTGAAAAGGATGAAGACTACTGATGTGATCTACATACATATTTTACCCATGGTGTATAAATCAAAGTTTTGATACTGCATAAAAATGAGCACATTTCCATAAATTAGCACGTTTCCAATCATCATTTGCTAGTGATGCAATTTCAGTTTAAGAAAGCAATACCACTGTTTATATCCAGAACTTTCTCTGCAACCATAAGCAGTTTTAAGATAAACCAGTGCAGATGGTATGGAGACGCACCAGCTGCGTCTTCGAGGTTGTAAGAGCAACCTTGGAGATGAAGTTTAGGGGGTGTTCCGGGAAAGGGAGGCGACAGGTGCCACCAAGATATGAGGTGTCCTGGCAGCACCTCAGCCTCCTTCCCTCCCATTCCAAAGTGCCTCAGCTAAACGGCTGAAATCAGCTATGTAGCTGAGTTGAAGGGTGGGAGGAGCGCAGACGCAACCTTCACCCGTGTTTCTTCCGCCCTCCATAGGATGTCCATAACCTTCCAATTTCAGAGGGTTATGTGCATCTCAATTGGATTGCGTCCTAAGAGTATCTTATGAACCCGCTCAAACATTGAGATAGACACCAGAGGCCCTGCTCCCTGCTTTACCACAGGAGGAATGACAGGCAGACATGGTGGAAGACTTTGGAATGCCATTTTGAGGGAGGCTCACCTGACTCCATCTATTTGCTTTCACAGGAGAGGTAAAAACTGTTTTATTTCAACAAGTCTTCAGTCCTTTTTACTGAAGTGTTTTAGCTGTTATCACATGCTGTTTGTTGTTTTATATTTTTATAGCTACTCTGATTATCTTTTAGATGTAAGAATCGAGTAAAAAAAATTTAAAGAAAAAGAAAGCCATTTTTTTAAAAGCCAAGACTACAGTTCCTTTATATTATAAAACAGCCTAGTTTGAACAAATTATTTCAATGTCAAGTCATCTGGAGTTACCATTCTTAATTACAAGACAGAATGACCTGGTTCACACATAATGCTAACCCATGGTTTATATAACCCATGGGTTGTTGAATTCTGGGTTGTCTTGATGTGTGAATGTGGCCGTGCTAACAAACCATAGTCCGTTAACCATGAACAACCCAGAAAGAGAACCCATGGTTTGTTGTTGGGTTGTGAACTCTGGGTTGCTTAAACCATAGGTTGTCGTTACATGTGAACCGAGAACTGTGAGTTGTTCATGGGTTGTTTTGCCAGGCTACAGAAGTGGTGGGCAAGAGTGGTCAAAAAACCCAGCTGTTCTACATGCCAGTACTACAGCGCCACAAAGCCATTTGGGATACAAGGAGGGAACGGGCAAAGGAAGAAGGAAACAAACAACCCAGAGACTGAGAAAACAAACCACTGTTTGTTCGAATGTCTGCCGGACAAACCCTGGGTAGGACAACAAACCTTGGGTTAAATAAACCATGGATTAGTGTTATGTGCGAACCAGGTCAACGACTGCACATACACAGCTACTTACAACAGTTTGTTCTAAGTTACATAAGAGATGGAGCAGCACAGTAGTACAGTTCTCGAGGAAGAAACAGGCTGGAATATAATGAGTATAGTATGTTTAAAGAATGTTAAGGAGGGGGTAACATATAAAAATCTGATTCAGCTCTTCTTGAATTAAACAACCTGAGATCGAAATATATCTGCTAATCAATACTGATCCTAATCAACAAAAAGTGTGCTTGGTAGTTCTTTCTGCTGACTAAAAGCCAGAGAGTTCCTATTATAACAAAAATTAATCCAAGCAACAAATGAAAAGATAGTGGAAGAATATTCAGCTGACAAGTGCCAGCTAGATGGAGTACCACTGTTAAAAAACTGTTTAAAAAAATCTACATGGCTAGAGACCAAGTTTTGATAACTATATGACATTTTATAACTCCATTATATATAAAAGTATTTTTTAAATCACCAGATTACTAAAAGACATCCATCTTAAAGAATTTTGTCCACAAGTGTTTGCAAAAATATTCACAACTGGGCCCCAAAAGAAAACAAAAATCTTTATATAGTTTTAAAACTATGAACTTTTAAAACTAATTCATATACTGGAAATTATCTTCAAGAGTACTTTGAATTACCCAAGCATAAATATATCTTCAGAATATCTTACCTGCAAGGAGATGTGTTTTTTTCCTTAACAAGTAGCAGAAGCCAAGTCAATCCTGTGGGCAACCAATTAAAACCAACTTTTAGACTGCAATAAAGAATAAATGGAGGCAAAAATCAATGTAGGTAACACACAACCAACGTTAACAGTCCACAATGAACTGTGTATTATGAAAGTTTGGGGCCAAGACCATCATAAGGCACTCCAGACCATAGCAACCACAAGTCTGAGAGTGCATAAAATAGACATTTGTCGATCTCTTACACTAGTCCACGCATTTTGATAACAGCAGTTAATGTTTATTTTTAATCAAGATATACCCAACGTGAGAATATAGACTAAAAGCCAGAACATATACCTTCATTACACAAATGAAACCTCTCAAATTGGCATTCTCTCTTCAGATATATAATTTATCAACACTGGTTTCAGAAAGATGTATTTATTTTTCCCCTATGAAGAAAACTAGAAGTAATCATTTTGAACAGGACAATTTTTCTAATGCTACATCTTAACATACAATTAAGTAGTAATCTAAAGAAATCAATATGCAATATACTTTCAGCCACATTTGCTGAAGCCACATTAAATTCAAATACTTTACAACAAATTTCCTTCTATTCAATTGTTATTATGAGAACTGTATACTATGAGAATTCTGTCACATCATTTTGTAGTTTCAGCGCTACAAAAGCCAAAGTGCAATCCAATACAGGTTTCAAACAGGACAATTCAACTATCAAAGCACTGAACCAAAACAGTATTTCACAATCAAAACATGCCCAACATTCAGCAAGTTTATGCACACTAGTGCTTGAATACACACAATCCTAACATTATCTGACAATCCGTATCTGCAAATCCTGAACATACCTCCCCTTTAGAGAAAGGGGGGAAAAACAAATACTGAATTGCATACAAGTCTCAAGGATGGCAATTGATATCTGTCATTATGCTTGTTTTTAAAAATAAGCTTTTTGCTGACCACAAGAGTTAGCTGATCATTTATCAAAACAAAAGCTTCCAAAGCAGTCACCAACATCAGCACCACAAAAATTAAAAATGTGAATTCCGATAGAATTTTAAAACATTCATCTGAACAACAAAAGAATGAAAATCAGAAAACTGATCAGAGAACCCAAAACATACACTCGCTTACTTGCTTTCTAAACTAAGCAGTTTAAAAAAGCTACTTACAGTAAAAGTTACGGTGTATTTTGATTCATGTAAGAACGTATTGGCACAAACTGCACTTCACCAGGATCTCAAATCTTTCATATTTTGTTTAACTGAATACAGTTAGCCTGGTGAACATTTTTATACAATTCCAGATTTCTTTTTAGTTTCTATGTAACACTCAGGGGTCTTCCACATGGACATTACACTGCAGGCCATACTAACACCGAATATTTTCCCAAACTAGTCCCTCGTGGACAATTCTACTGAACACAAGAACCTGTCAACTTGTTCAGTTTTTTCCAAGCTCTATTTTCTGTGGTTTATACCACATGCATAGTTCCAAGCAAACACGTTAAGGACTGGGATACAAGTCAAAGCCATTCAAAAGAATATACTACTAGAGAGGCTGAGGCATTCTGCCATGTTCACTTGTTCCTGGTCTCAATCAGTCTCATATTGCCAAATAAGTACTCTTTACAAGACTCATTTCTAAATCTTTTATATTTCAGAACTCAAATACAACATCCTATGGAAACTAGGATAACCCCCTTATTTTTAGTCATAAGGCAAGCAGAACATTCTAAAGTACAAAGTAACTTCTCAACACTAAACATTTCCTTGGTGCTTTCTCTTTCAAACAGGTGGTATTAAGATGCAGGCTTACTGAGCTTACCAGGTAACTAGGGAAGGGGATGGAAAGGAGAACTAGAATAAAAGAATTCACAGCTGAAGAGTCAAAGCTAACACAAAATTAAAGCCAAGTGTTTTCTAATAAACCAAACTCAAAACAACAATTTTACTTCTTTCTAAAAAATCTTTTTAAAGTATTTTGTCAGTTTGTACCTATATAAAGGTTTAGCCATTCTAGTGTCAGTAGGTTCCATTCCTGCCACTTTCCTATGTATTTGCTGGACAAATATCACATTACTGAAAACGAAGAGTTCTATTATTTAAAAAAGTAAATATCCTTAAATTTATCTCAATCTTCAAAGCAAGAAGTTAGCAAAATACAGCAGACAATGCAGCTCTATTTTACAGTCATCAGCCTTCACAACAAGACTGAATGTTGTATACAATAAATCCGGCCCTCACCTCTCCACAGCATATGAGTGTTATATAACCTGATGGCTCTACTTATTGCAATAAAGGAAGCATTCATCCTAGGATACTTAAAGAACCAGCATAAACTTTGAACAACTCAATCAAAATGTGCTCCTTAAAATCTTTTAGGCCAACTGAACAGTGACACCAGGTTTCACATGTATCACTTCATGCCACAGATTTAATTTTTGCACCCAGGAAGGGGCCAGAAATTTCACGTCTCGCACTTACATTATGACTGCCATTTTGTCAAATGTGCGCTTTGAGACCACCCACAATTAAAAAAAAAAAAAAAAAAAACACCACAAAAACTTGTGGAAAGATGACGCTAGATATCAATCCCAAAATGTCGAAAAATCACAATCGCGTTTTTCACATTAAGTCCAATATAACTTCGCATCTGCGCAAGGACGAAACTTTATTCGACTTGAAAGCCACAGAATCCGGTGTATTGTAGTAGCTCTGGTCGATGCAGAGATTCCCGCAGCCAAGGCCTTTTTCTTTTACATTAGCGACTCAGCTTCGATTTGCCCCCATCCCCTACAACGAGGGCGCCTGCACCTTTCTCTCGCCGGGCCGAACAGCGCCGTAAGACCAGGGGATGCTCTCGGGGAACCCCGGCTTTGTAAGGCCACCTACAGAAGGAGCCACTGATACTCACCTACCCCTCAAAAGAAAGGGGATCACAAACCCACGGGGCCCATAGGCAGCTCTTCACTGCCCCCGAACCAGCACCGTCGCTCATGCGCAGCCACACAACCCTGCGCGCCAGGCCTAAAATGCCTTAGCGACACTAAACGTCTTCTGAGCCTTCCGTACCTACGGACCCCACGCTATAGACCGAGGTTTAAGAAGCCAACCGGGCTCCGGAGCCCCCCTCAGGCCTAGTTCCCGCCCTCCCGCCTTTGTGTAGAACGCGCTCCGCCCGCAGCCGAGCCGGACAAGCCCGGCCTCCCTCTCATTCCCCAGCGAGCCAGAGGACCAGCCAGGGAAACGCTAAGCTCTTACCGAGGGGCCTGTACGGGAAAAAGGGGTTAGAAAGAAACTAACTCGCCACTCAGGCCCCGCTCCCCGCGCTGAGCCCAGCGCCAGCGACCGAGCAGCGCCACAAAATGGCCGACTGGTTGCACCGCCTCCAGGCCGTCTGCGGAGGGGTGTGGCTTGTAATGGGCGGGGTGCCAAAAAGCCGGCGAGCCAAGTAACCGAGAGGAATCTTCTCCGGCGAGGTCGAGGCGGGTACCGTCTCATTGCATTCAGGCCGGAGCGGTCCCCCCCCCCCCGCTTTCTCTTTTCATTTTAGCACTCGTGGCAACCCCAGTACGTCTGATTTTAGGATTTCTGATATAATTCCATTAACAACATGTAAAGCTCAAAGCCACGAAGAGTGCTGTGGCACCTCAAAATACTAACACATTTGGTGCAGTCGTCAAAGGCATGGAGCGTTATTTTCGGCTGTTGGCAGGCAAAACCATTTTGCAAATATTAGGACCCAAACAGCCATGAAACGTAACCGGTAGCAATAGCTCTTCTGTCACATTTCTACACCATGCACACAATATAAAAACAAAGACCCGCCCTATGCAGGTCTACTCAGTATTCAGCGAGGCTTACTCCCAACTCAAGGATGGAAAGCGGAATATCGGTGGTCAATATAAGAGGTTTAAAGATGTTCATAAGGCTAATCTAAAAAAATGCAATATAAACATCGAAAACTGGGAAGCTCTGGCCCATGAACGATCTAAATGGAGGTTGGCCTTTCACAAAGGTTCCATGGACTTTGAAGAAGCCCGAGTGCAAGGTGAAAGGGAGAAACGTGCTAAGCGAAAAGCACGTCAAATGAATCCTTTACAGGACCATCTTCTATCTGGTAACCTGTGTCCTCACTGTAGGAAGCTGTGTGGATCTAGAATTGGCCTCCACAGTCACTTACGGACCCATCGCTAGAGTCTACACAATCTTCTTTAGAATTTCCTCCTTTTATCCCGGAAGACAATCTTACTCGGTCACGAGTGATCGCCTGATGATGATGATGATGATGATGACCCGCTACGAAGCGTGTTTAGGATTGCAGCCTGATTCATATAACGCTGAAGTAATTTTGAGTAGGAAGTAATTTGCCTTCCAATTTCACTTATGTAAATATCAGCCTCTGAAGAGCAGCTAGGTCAGTGATGGCGAACCTTTTTGAGCCCGAGTGCCCAAACTGCAACACAAAACCAACTTATTTATTTCAAAGTGCCAACACTGCAATTAAACCTGAATACCGAGGTTTTAGTTTTAGAAAAACAACTCATACAGTTGTCCAAACTAATTAACATCTTTTGTCTTAAAAGAAAAACACAGTAACAGAGCTTTCAATGATACAAACAGTTTTTTGTTGGAAAAAAAATCAACTCAAAAAATTATTATAGTACTACATTGTACACATAGCCTGAAGGGAATTTATACAAACTTTTAAAATAATTAGGCACATGTATTTTTGGATAAGGGATTCTCAACTTGTAATATGATTATATGCCAGACTGAAATTGTATGGGGCAAGCTTTACCCCGGGTCCTTTCCCTGCTTCTACAAGTGTTGCATTAGTAAAAGTAAAAGTCAACCTGTACTAGGATGAGCAAGATAAACAAGAAAACTAAAGGTGCTTAACACATTTTAAACACTTTATGTCTTGGACTGCAAACACTGCATTAGGTGAAAGTTTGCATTGGGCATGCTTTTGCACAATTAATGTGATTTTTGCTATTGCATGCATGCTGATAATTTGTCAAACCTTGGCTTATACTCCGTTAGTTTGAGAGCAACACATGCAGCACTCAGGTCAACTGTTAGGGCTTTACATCCAAGCCATGCTCTGTCTGTGCATCATTCTTCAAAATCTTTTAAATGTGCTAACAATGTAGAAAAGAATTCTGTAACAGGAATTCTAGAATAAAATCATTCTGTTCCACACTGTGAGAAAGAACAAAATCATTAGTGTTTTGCAGAAGGGGACAGTCTTTTCGCGATCTGGTGACCAATGGCTCGAGTGCCCACAGAGAGGTCCCTGCGTGCCAGCTGTGGCACCCGTGCCATAGGTTCGCCATCACTGAGCTAGGTCATAAATTCTCACTGGCACACCATCTTGGTTTCCGAGGATCATCCCTATAAGTGTTCTGCTCTCCTGGGTAAATCACGTTCTGTTTTGCCTTTAGTTGACTGAGGTTGCCTTTTCTATGGTTGGTACATGCAGTGCCGGCTCTAGGTTTTTGAGGGCTCTTGGGCAAGATATCCTCATTGCTCCCATCCCTCAATGAGTCTGTCTTCTCACCACCATTGTCTCCAGCTGCTATTGCTCCTCATCCTTTCTCATCACTGCTACTACCACTTGCTTGCTTGACAAGCAGAGCCAGTGAGAAAGGCAGTGGCATCTACTGCTCCTCCTCCCCACCCCCACCCCCTGGGCCAGAGCAAGATGCAAGTGCACAAGCAGGTTGCAATGGGGAAGAGAAGCAATCCCAGAAGCTCTTGTCAATGGGCCCATTGGCATGTGGATCCTCAGCAGGTGCCCAACCATACCTACCTCTGACACCCACCGTGTATACATGCTTATGCTAGAGTTGTCATGCATCTTGTTTCAGTACCTGTGGCAGGTAGGGCAGGATCTTGACAATAGTACAGAGCTAGAAGTACACATGGCAGTACACATACTGCATAACCTAACCTTTCTCACAATAGGACATATAAGGCTATTTTCTCCACAGTGGAACAGTATTTTCTTTGTTTCTTTTCTTAAAATTGTATTAATAAACACATTTACATACTTTTAAACCCATGCTACGGTTAAGGTTTTTCCCCCTGGTTGGATAATAAATCCTGGAAATGAATACAAATGAGCTAACTCTGACAAGACTTAAAAGATAATTGGCAAATTGAAGCACCAGTGTGGTATAGTGGTTAGAGTGTTTGTTAGCCTAGAACTCAAGAGATCTGGGTTCTAGTCCCCACTCAGCAAAGAAGCTCACTGGGTGACTTTAGGCCAGTCACTGACTCTCAGCCTAATCTACCTCACAGGCTTGCTGCGAGGATAAAATGGACATGAGGATATATGCAGTGTTGGGCTCCTAAATAAATAATTTCTTGGACAATGCATACCTCTCCAGCTTGTAGGGGCCATGTGTTCTTCAGTGCACTTATCCTTGCAGTTGTAGTGGTAGCTAAGTGCATTTCCCACCAACTCAGACAGGACTCTAACTTTTTGAATTAAATTCATATCTGCTAGGTTCCATTCATAGCTTTACAACAGGGATGGGGAACATGTGGCCCACCAGATGTTGCTGGACTGCAACTCCCATCATGCCTCACCATTGGCTGTGCTGGCTATGGCTGATGAGTTATTAATTTTATTTCTATACTGCCTAATAGCCAAAGCTCTCAGGGCGGTTTACAACAATCAATTAAAAATACAATACAATATAAAATATACACAATAAAAACATTATAAAAAATTTAAAACCAAATTTAGCGAGAACAAGTTAATACAACATGACCAGGAAAAAAAGTTTAAAAATGACCACCCCACCATGCACTATGTTGTTAAAAGCTTCAACATAGAGGGCAGTCTTAACCTGGTGCCGAAAAGATAGCAGAGTTGGCGCCAGGCAGGCCTCAGGGGGGAGCTTGTTCCGCAGTTGGGGGGCTGCCACAGAAAAGCCCCCCTTGTTGCCACCCACCAAGCCTCCCTCAGAGGTGGCAGTCAGAGGAAGGCCCCGGATGTTGAGCATAGTGTCCGGGTAGATCATGGTTGGGAGAGGTATTCTGTCAAGTATTGTGGTCCCAAGCCATGTAGGGCTTTAAAGGTTAAGACCAGCACTTGAATCGGGCTCAGAACCATACAGGCAGCCAGTGCAAGCAGGCCAAAACTGGTGTTGTGTTCAGACCTTCTGGCCCCAGTAATGAGTCTAGCTGCTGCATTTTGCAGAAGAGGCAGCTTCTGAACAGTCTTCAAGGGCAGCCCCCACATAAAGTGCATTGCAGTAATCTAGCTTTGAGATTACTGGTACCAGAGTGTACATTACTGAAACCAGGCTATGCCTGTCCAGATAGGGGCATAGCTGGGCCACCAACTGGAGCTGGTAAAAGGCACTCCATTGCAGTCCAACATCTGGAAGGCCACATGTTCTCCATCCCTACTTACAGCTCTTGTATAGGGTACTGATGAATATCATAAACAATGATGGCCCATTTCTCTTCTGTTCAACTCCCAGGGAAGTGTCTTCTCCTAGGTACAGATCTGATTTATGACTTGAAGCAAACAAGATTCTTGTTTACTGATGTCTAATGATGTAATAATTGAACTGAGTGGCTGCAGTCTTGAGTGCTTGCACAGAGAGATGTGAATTTATTTTTATTTATTTTATTTATTATATTTATACCCCGTCTTTTTTCCTGCAAGGAACCCAAGGCGGCTTACATAGTCCTCCTCTCTATGTTATCCTCACAACAACCCTGTGAGGTAGGTTAGGCTGAGAGTCAGTGACTGGCCCAAAGTCACCCAGTGAGTTTCATGGCCGAGTGGGGACTAGAACCCGGATCTCCTGAGTCCCAGTCCAACACTCTAACCACCACCGGCTTGCTTTATTTATTCAGGACAGTATCCAATGGGGCCACTGTGTTTATGCAATTGCTGTAGTACTACTGTAAGCTGGTGCAACGGGTTTTCTGGGGAAACCCGTCACGACAGCTTACACTATTGGCGTTGGGCTAGAGGTTGCTTATATTAGCGCTATGTCAATTATGTAAGCACAGTGGTCCTGTTCGATACCGCCCTCAGTGTATATATTTTCTATCTAACAAACAAGAGTTCACAACTCAAACCACTGAGAACTACTTTTATATTTTTATTTAGAAGGCCACATTGCTACATTAACCATGAACAGCATTTTTGCACCAATTTTAACTGTCTTCTTTTAAACCCATTTTCTGCTGATCCCTTTCTCTTTCTGTCGCTCTGCGCCTATATTGCATAAGTCTACTCTAAAACAATGAAAATAAATGTTTCAAATAATCTGTCAAATTAGGATAGAAGTAGCAAATATATTCTAAAGCTGTTTTTCAAATTAATTCCATAAAATGTATCTTTCCAATATTAAAAGCTACTTCTGTGACAAAGCAATACAAAATTGCCATCATTGCAGTATCAATGCTAGTACTATTTCAAATCAAGTGTTCGAAGAACTTCTTGGAACACTTTTGCAAACTGAGATCTCTTGTCTGTGAAGCACAGTTCTATCTGAACAGACCTCTGCGATAAATCCTATCTCAAGGAAGCAGATAACAATTTCAAGGAAATTTTGGTGTACATATAGGAATCATCCTCAAGGCAAGCATGGGGATACATCTGCCAGGAACAAGTAGTGTTTTTGTTGATAGCATGCTGGTGATCCATCCAGTATCCAGCAAGCCATTTTCTGAGAAAAAGCATGTACACAAAGCTAGGTAACAAAGAAAGCAATTTACCAAACTTATATTTTCTGCCTGCATTAATTTAAGAAGGCAAGGAAGTAAACACAGAAAAGTCCTCCCTTTAAACAGATTAATTTGTATATTACAAGAAAAAGTAGTTCAAATCCCAAAACATACTATATAGATGAGAGCCACACTTCCAAGTACCGAGAGTGCTAGCGTCACCAATTTAACTTAATGCAGCACTGGCAGGCAGTCTAAAGTGAAAGGCAATGGCAATTTCTTAATTTTTGAATGATTATAATACTCAAACAAAAGCAACAATGGGACATTTCTATACAGACATGATTCATTCTCAAGCCAACAGTCTCTTATCTTTCACAAACCCAACATACGTTGCCCTACAGAAAATATACTGCATTAAATTCTTCCACTTCCCATTGAAAGTAAGGCAATGACATAGAATGAATCAGTGGTGACAGCACATTGCATCATCTTCTAAATTCCATAAAGTGGGAGAAAATACTTTGGGATAACAAAACAGAGTCAGCAGGGGAAATAATCAGGAGGAAAAAAACAGGAAGAGGTAAAATTGTTAAAAACAACTTGAATTTTATAAAGGATGAGGGAGGTGATCAGTACTGGAGAATTAGTTGGCCTTAACATAGTTGTATTAATTACTACATAGCAAACACCCGTGCTCAAAAGTAAGACATGGAAGTTTCAGATGGATGACTGCCTTCTATAAGAGGATTACTTCTGAAAATACAACATATCTGAACACAAGTTTCTGCTATGGGACAAATGTTGGTGAAAATGATGCAAAGCAGCCAATGAGAACCTAAGGGTAGAAAGAAACATGTTTTCATAATAGGACAGGCAAGAGTCTTCTCTTCATTCTAAGTATGAGAATGAGTATTCTAAGTATGAGTATCACCTCCAAAATAAAAGTACTCTAATGCCTTTGGCTGCAGGAAACTAATGTTTGCGTATATTTGCTAACATGTAAGTGTGATATATACCTGACAAAACATAGCCTTAGATTTAGTTTTCAGGTTCTGTATTTAGAAAGGGGAACACCTTGGTCACACAGAGATGGTGTATTTTAAAACAAGTACCACATGGTTTTCCTCAGGAATGTACAGAAAACACTCTTTTAATACACATCCATGCAGTCCAAAATTACAAGTGATTTCCTTTGCTCAATGTTGTGTCCATTTAATGCTCTTCAAATCAATTCCATCTTGTACCATTTCCCACAGTGGGCTGTCAAATGAGAAGAAAAATCCAGTCAGTATCTCAGAAATACAAATAATGGGCAGTATCCAATGCTGCCTGCACACTAGCAGGACCCAATGCTAGCGCAACAGGAAACTAGCAATTCCTAAAGCAACAAGAAACGAACAGAAAATGTTTCTGTAATGGGGCAGGCCAGCAGATATCAAAGAATGGAGCTCTGCTGACCTGTCCTGTTCCTGAAACGAACGCAAACAATGAGTCCTGTGGGTGCAAAATGATGAGTGGAGGCACAATTGCAGTACTAGAAACTTCCCAATATTTGACATCAATAAGTTTTCAGGATGTACAGTTAGTAAGAACAAATGTTACTGAGAAAGCGGTTTCTCCAAGGAAGCCTTTTACATCTATTCAGTATACATGTCTAGGAATGTATTTTATCCTCAAAACCCCCAATTAGAATGTTTATTGCTACAAAATTTCACCACAATTGAACTCCTGAAGCCACAATGGATATCATCATGAGAGACTAGCATGAAAATAAACAGGTTTATTTAAGAAGCTTTCTATTCTAGACAGCTATACAAAATAGGAGGGATATTTTAAAGGGCACAATCCTACACACATTTAGACAGAAAAAAGTCCTACATGCATAGGATTGCACCTTAAAAGTCTTGTTTGTTAGTAGTCTAATTCTATTGGGAGTGGTAAGCATATATGGGCTTTATAAGGAATCTGTCAATTGGATATAAATTTCTGACTGGTCCACATCAAGCTCATGTACAGAGACAGCAAAAAGTCTCTTTCTCACCCAATTTTAGTCCACTTTAACCGTTGAATTACAGTAATGTCAGGCAGTATTTCCCTTAAACATAGAGACATTTAAACTATCCAGTGATAGTCAAACGTGTCTAATAAGACGAATTTTACCTCATCTCCCTTAATCTCTTGACATGCTGTACACATTTATTTACTGTGTAGTCTACTTCTTCTTCCGTAGTGAAACGACCGATGCCAAATCTGAAATAAAGCAAAGAGCTTATCAGGCGCAACAAAATACAAACACACACAAAGATGAGAAGGGATTCTGCTCTTGATGGAAGTGATATAATTAAATGAGAACATCAAGAAGAAAAACAAACCCTTGCCTTATGGATGAGTGAGCCAAGTCTTCATCCGTTCCAATTGCACGCAACACATATGATGGTTCCAAAGATGCAGATGTGCAAGCACTAATGAGAACAAAAACAGTGTCACATTTTTTTCTCACATAGCAGTTGTTGGAATGAAGATCACAGACTGCACCAGAGTAGTATGATCTTAATACACCTGTATTATCACTGTTGTCCAAAGTACCACACAGATTAGAACTAGACACTAGCAAAAAGTTTTTACAAGAGAAATATTTTCTGGGCAAAATTAATAGAAAGAAGGCAGAAGCAGAAAAGAAAAGAAAGGAATGTAAAGCAGCAGACCAGTCCAATGTTAGAAGAAGCGTGGTAGGAGGGAGGAGAGAATAGGCTGCGTAATACAATTAAAAGCATGTTAAATATGATCAGGAATATCAAAATGATCTAAAGGAGGCTAGAAAGAAGAAAAGAAGGACTGAACTAGTGGAAGGAACAAAAATATGTTAGCAGCAAGAATTAAACATTTGGTGGATTCCACTCTGAACAATAAAGCCAGGTTGTTATTTAGTTTGCCATATATTAATAAAATTTTAAAAAGAATCAGAAATGTGAACGAATGGAAATGAATTATTTCTGGTCATAACCAAAAAGAGAAGATCCTGGATTGATGGACCATAGGTTCAGTCTAGATTGGCAGTGCCAGTGACCTGAAAGTGGCACTACTGCCCTTTATCCTGCTCTTCTTTCAAGAAGGCCAGGCAGCTTACATGAGAGTCCCAAGCAATCTTCCATCTGCAAACTGACCAGACTGAGATTTGCTTAGCTTTAACAATGAACAGCTTAATGTGTTCTCAGACCATTCTCCAGGCTCTCTCTTTCTCTTATACATGCAGTATTACCTTCCAGAAGAGAGTGCCACATCTTTAAGAGCCATCAGCAGGCTCTCTCCTTCCACATATGCAAAAGATAAGTTGATGCAGCCTGCGGAGTTGACAAAGAAGAGTCAGCTTCTTTGGAAACTAAGTTGCACCTCTGTACAACAGAATATTTTTAGCATGCTCTTAAACAAACCATCTTAAGTCACTTCTCCAATAACCAGGGCCTCTTCCTCTAACAGAAGCTTTATTTTTCAACTTTTCTGAAATGTGTCTGCCCCCACAGGTCTGCAATCACTGAATATCTCAAAGATTAATTCTAAAGATACATGCAGAAAAACTGACATGCCAACAAAGCCATGACTGTTATTTACAGAACACCCAAAGCTGGCTAACTATGAAGACAATAAAGCTTTGCAAGAATATACTGAGTACCTCCTTGGACCATGAAAGGATTATTCTTTATTCCTTCTCTCTAATACATTATCCTGATGCCCTACTTAAAACGTACTATTCAGAACAAAGATATAGAAGAGCAAAAGGTAGAGTATAACCTGCAACTCATGGACTCAACGTTATGAAGCAACGTAAGCTTAATATAGAAACAGAAGGAATTACTGAACTATGTTTTAAAATCAAGTGTCCCAGAGACTACATTCTTTATCTTGGGAGTTCTTTCATTCTGACTTCAAATACTTATAGCAGCCCTAGTTTAAACAGGACTTCCATGCTATTAAGAGCCAACCTAAGCCTTAGCATGTTATTATAGTTTTACATTTGCCATAGAGAATACTGTGTAACTTTGCAGTAGGGAAGCTACAAAGAATTATGAGAATTTTGCTACATTCTATCTCTTGTTTCTGGGTTTGCACCCAATAGGTACAAAATTCCACAGTACTCTTGAGTTCTTGTACACAATTGCTCTCAGTTCTAAGACAACTGTATTGCTCTAGATTCACATTTATGTCAGTTTCCAGAAGTTCCCAATGCTAAAAAAATATTTTTAAAAGAAAGGACCCTTAGGAGATCAAATTAAGACAATACATTCAGTAGTAAAGAGAAACTCAATATTTTGCTAACACTACCTGGATAATGAAGCACTGGATCTCCATTCAGTACCACATCAGGAATTTCTGACATTATTCTTGTAACTAGCCTGTCAGCCAATAAGCTAATTCGCTTATGGTCATACTAGAAGAGAAACAAGAAAACTAATTAGCTAATTTACTAATAAACAGATAAACCTTGACTGATATATCCAAAATGCCACATTAGTCATATCTGGTCTGTTGTCTGAAAAGGCTAAACAATACAGTATAACACATTTAAGATTTGTCAAAACAATTACTAACAGAAATAATAAGAACTTCCAGGAAATCTTCCACAGCAAAATACAGCTCCAAGTTAAACATGTTATTTACTATTATCAAACTAATAGACATTGCTCTGCTATTTGCATTTTGCTACTGTATGATTACAAGTCTATAAAGGGGAAAATTCTATGACAGGCTGCCTCTATACTTGCTTGAGAATCCTATACTCAAGCAGAAATAGGGATGCCCACAAAACCCAGGCAAAATCCCATATCAATCAACATTAGTGGTTCTAGAAACTGCCTCCCTTCTTTTCTTACCAGCGGCAAGAAAGGGACCAGAAAGAAGGTTGTAATTGTAAGGTTGGGGGCTATAAGAGATGTGCTAGTGGACTACTCAGCAAATGAATGTAGCACTACTAAAATAAGTTGCTTCTCAAAAATTTCTCAGGAAATGGTTCTTCCAAGAAGCCCAGGCTTGTTTTGTTTATTTTATCACTTTGCATACTCTTGGAAAATTAAGGGTGAAATATGGAACAAAATTACTTCTACACTAGAGAAACACATCATATTAAACCATCATACAATTAGAGGATCATGTTGCAGACTCTTTTTTTTTTTTTTTGGACTATAACTCCTCAGTTTTATTCTTGCCTGGGTGATAGGCCATTCACATACAAAATAACTGACACAAAAAAGGGTGAATACAACATAAAACAACATAATCCATATAATTAGAGGATCATATTGCAGACTTTCTATCATTAATATGGGGTTAAAGAACATGGCAAAATAAAGGCAGCCAAACTAACTGGAGTTTGATAAGTTATACAGACAAACAGAATTGCTCTTTATACCTCCATCTCTTGTTGTGCCAATTCACAAGCTGCCCCAAGACCAACTGCTAACGGAGTTGGCACAGTCCCAGAACGTAATCCTCGCTCCTGGCCTCCCCCACTCTGCATAGGTTCCACTCTTACTCTGGGTCGCCGCCGAACATAAATTGCACCAACTCCTTAAAGAACACACACAAAGTTGCTTCTGCTGAGTGCACAAATAGAGAACTTTGCATACTGCAAGCCTTTGGAATATTCAGAAAGATTTTTCTTCAGGAATCTTTCACCTTGATTCTTAGTCATAAGAAGAAAAACATTTATGTACCGTATTTCAAATTTTCAGACATCGAATTTACATTTCTAACCAGAGAAATGGCCCTCCAAAGACTGAATCCTCTGTTCCCAATCCCTTCTATCAAATTAGGATCTATTTTAAAGAATCAAAACCCTTGCTCTATTCTTCAAGTACTTCCATCAAATTATCTCACTCCTGAAAATGTAAAGTATTTGGCACCCTAAACATACTGGCAGTGATCCAGAGAACCATACATACTGCTGCATTCATTCATTCATTCATTCATTCTCTCTCTCTCTCTCTCTCTCTCTCTCACACACACACACACACACACACACACACACACACTCCAATGATCAACAGAGTGAAGCACACAGAATTCTGTGCTAAATAATTCTGTGCTATTATAAACAGATAATAGATCTGTATGGTATAAGGTATGTGGATCGTCATAGCTTACTCCATTTGTGGATGTAGCTTGTTGTCCTAGATAGGAGCCTTCTCTACACCTGGTATAGCAGAACCATGTGCAGAAAACCATGCTGTGCTGGCTGAATCAAGGTGACCACATGGAAGTCGTGTACACCAAAATTCAAAGGACTTATTCCCAAGTAAAGTACTTTGAATGAAGTATAATGATTACCACGCTGAGCTTCACATCATCCCTACTAGAGCAGTTAGAGGTACCACCATAATTACAGATAGGGAAACTGAGACTGAGGGAAACCGAGACCGAGAGAAACCTTAGACATTTTAGCTTAATGTGTTCCTCATACAGACAGGTTTCTTATCAACATGAATCAAACACAATGTATGTGGCTTGAGGACTGCACCATTTATGTTACTTTCATTGTTCTCCCTTCTAAATTCAGAAAGCTGAAGCTGTTCTTCCCAATTTGCATAAGGGAGAACGAATCTTCAGTTGTAGCTAAGAAATAGTAAAACATGGATATTGTTTAAAACTGGGACTGGCAAAAGTACTGAAAATTGACATTGTTCCCAGATCACATTGAGTGCTTGGCTCAAGACTATATCAAGAATAAATCATCTGGATTTCAACACATTTATATATTGAAAAATGTATAGGCTGCTTTTCCTGCATTCAAATCAGTGTACAAACAATAAAAACATATTTATTAAGTTGTGCTAATTAACAAAAATCTATCCATAAACTAAGCAGATTTTTAAAAATAATAATTACAGCTACCTGACAAAACAAAGCCTGCTAATACATTTAAGGTGCAATCCTATGCCTGTTTAGACGGAAATAAGTCCTACAACTCCCAGTAAGCATGTGGGGTGGCTGGGAGTTACCTTGGAGTAAGTCCCGTCGAATTCAATAGGGCTTACTTCTGAGCAGACATGCATAGGATTTTAGTGCTTGTGGCCATTTTCACTAAAAGCTCATCAGAACTGAGTTCGAAAAGCAAATAAGAAAGAATGAACTCTCACCACAACAGGAAAGTCATTCCATAGCTTGGGGCAACTGCAGTAAAAGCCCTGCTCCAACCAATTAGAAATTACATGCAACAACAAACATCATGCTCTCATTTCCTCCTTAAATACCAACCCCTTAGTTTTCCATGATAGCTTGATATGGATTTGAAAAACTAATTAAATAAACGGAGAATTATTTAAGAGTCATAGAACTAAATGCCATAAAATTAGAAAACATCAATACCTTTGGGACCATAGATTTTATGGCCACTGATGCTCATTAAATCAATTTTCATATCATTGACATTCAGAGGAATTTTCCCAACTGCCTGCGCAGCATCTGTATGAAAGAAAACTTTATGGGAACTGCAGAGCTGACCTGTAATACCAAAATAACTCAGTTCAAAATGACGTATTATTTCTATCTTGTTTAAATAAGGGTGGGCAACTTGTGGCCCTCCAGATGTATTGGCCTACAACTCCCATCATCCCTCACCATTGGATATGCTGCTAGGGCTGATGGGAGTTGTAATATAAAGTTTTTAAACATGGAAATTAATTTTTATCCTAAGGAAAAAGAGGCTTCAGACTTGTTTTCAGGAACAGTTTTCAGAACTGTTCTTTTCCTTTTTAAGATGCAATGCTGCTGACACAATTCCTTTGTTACCCAAAAGCATATCTTAACTTTAATCTTAAAACAGGTGCATCACTCCTTGAAATACTTTTTAAACCTAATAGACCCAGAGAAAGCATTAAATGTAATTCTATTGCTGAAGCTATAAACTACCTGAAAAGCATCTGGATACCAAATGCAAACAGATCAGAGCAAGTCAGGGGCAGCACAAGGCACACATATAACAAAAATAGCCAGCTCTTCATTGTCTGCTATATTGCATACAGGTTGTTTTTTGGGTTTTTTAAAAAATCATTATTTAGTATAACTATGGATACTAAAGTGATCATTTAATGCAATGATATTCACTCTTTTATGAACATAAGAAGAGCCATGCTGGATCAGGCCAAGGGTCCATCTAGTCCAGCATTCTGTTCACACAGTGGCCAACCAGCTGCCCAGGGGATCCCACAAGCAGGACAGGAGTGCAACAGCACCCACCCGCCCATGTTCCCCAGCAACTGAACATAGGTATGCTGCCTCTGATACTGGAGGCAGCATACAGCCATCAGGATTAGTAGCCATTGATAGCCTTATCCTCCATGAATTTGTTCAATCCCTTCATAAAGCCCTCCAAATTGGTGGCTATCACTACAGCTTGAGGAAGTGAATTCCATAGTTTTACTATGCGCTGTGTGAAGAAGTACTTCCTTTTATCTGTCTTGAATCTCCCACCAATCAGCTTCATGAGATGATCCCAGGTTCTAGTATTATGAGAGAGGGAGAAAAATGTCTCCCTATCCACTTTCTCCACACTGTGCATAATTTTGTACACCTCTATCATGTCTCCCCTTACTTGGCTTTTTTCTGAGTGAAACAATCCCAGATGTTGTAATCTTTCCTCATAGGGGAGTTGTTCCAGCCCCTTGATCATTTTAGGGTGCAATCCTATGCATGTTTAAACAGAAAAAAGTCAATTCCCAGCATGCCTCAATCAGCACGGCAGGGTAGAGGGATGCTGGTAGTTGTAGGACTTTTTCCTGTCTAAATATGCATAGAATTATGCCCTTAGTTGCCCTTTTCTGCACTTTTCACAACTCTACAATATCCTTTTTTAGGTGTGGTGACCAGAACTGTACACAGTATTCGAAGTGTGGTTGCAACATACATGTGTACAAGGGGAGTATGATCTTTGCAGTTTTAGTTTCAATTCCTTTCCTAATTATGCCTAACATGGAATTTGCCTTTTTCACAGCAGCAGCCCACTAGGTTGTTTTACTAGGTCAACATATAGGTTTATGTCCTTGTTTTCACCTGATATGACACTTAGTAGGAACATGTGGCCCTCGAGATGTTGTTGGAGTCCCAACTGCCCCCAGCATGGCCAATGGTCAGGGATGATGGAAGTTGTGTCTCTAACATCTGGAGAGCCACATGTTCTCCACCCAATCTAAGAATTGGTTCTTCCAACCAAAGTACCTCACATGGTATCAGAAGATCTTCCTTGAGGTTCTTTCATTTTAGTTTTAGAGAACAGCTTTTTAGAGTGTAGAAAGTAGTAAGGGGGCAGTGGGAGGGCTCAGAAGCTTTGTTACTGTCTGAATTTTCTCCAATCTGCTGGCAGTGTATTAATAACTTAAATGCCAATAACTGAGCATTCAGAGTATGGTTACATCATAATCACATAACATGATGGAGCACTTCCTAAACAGACCTGAGTTTGTCACATAATTAGAAGACACTCATTTCTGAGAAGTCAATTCTAACCTCAAGAAGTCATTGCATATGAATTCCAACAGAGCATGTGTTGTCCAGCTTATTAGAGGATACATTATTTGGGCTGGTTTGTAACTACACTATGGTTAGTTTAGTAGGAGCAGGAAGGAGCTTCACAAGCCTCGGGGCTAATGTACTCTCCCCTCCCCTTTTCTCCTCTTGAGCAGCCAGGACAGCAAGTTCAGCAGCCTTTTCACCATTTTCCCTGAATCTCAACTTGATGTGTCATCTGGACCATGGATTGTGATTTATAATAAACTCTGGTCAGTTTCAAAACAAGTCAGCTTCGAACTGTGGTTTCTGAACCTAATTTAGCTTGTTAAACTGGAGCTGGTTATAAACCATGATCCAGATGACACAACAAGTTGACATTAAGGGAAAATGAAACTGAAAGCTGCCAAAGTCTTCCTCCCAGCTAGGCACGAGGGGGTCACAATATAATATGTGTTGCCATCATGCTTATATGAGTATTCGGCTTTTTTACTTAAGCCGAGGCTATTATCTAGAGCGGAGATCACTATTAGTATCTACTTACCAATGTCACTAACTGGCTGCATCACGCCTATTTCATTATTCACAGTCATTACCGAAACCAAGCTTGTGTCTGGTTGCATTGCATTTTTTAGGTCCTGACAGAAATCATACAAGAGAAAAAAATAATTCAAGCTGCATTAGCACTGCACATGAAAGCTCTTTTGGAAATTATCCCGAGCTTTTCACAACAACTACATGCAATTAATACACCAAAAGTGAGTGTTGCAGAAGTGAACTAACAGAGCAATCCCGGCCAAGGGGAGTGGCCGAGGAGCATTTTCCAGGGTTTACCAACCACTTCTTATGCCCTGCCAGGCCAGCTCGCTGCAGCCAGTGTAGAAGTAGTGACTTTTTCTTAGCTTCCCCTGCCCTCCGCACATCCATCTTATTTTTTTTCCTCTCCCATTGCAGCCAACAGAATTAACTACACCCACTTGAGGGCTAGTACAGTTAAGGGCTCCTTTTGGGGCCATCAGGGGATGTGGGGGTCCTGTATTTAAAGAGTAAAAACTTCATGTATATAAGTCAACTCATTAAGCAAACATGGGATAAATAAACAGTCACATACAAAAATTAATATAAATAAATAAATAGATAAATAAATAAAGTAAAATAAAAGGGTTGTGCCTAGCACATCCTAGCCTGTACCCTAAATCCTTTTACATGTGTATGGAATCACATTTCAAAATGCACACAAGACCAACTGGTGCAACTCACTAAACTGCACATCTGTTCTCCTATGGCTTTTCCAAATCATTACTTTGTCCCCATACAATAAAATGTGCAGTTATCACTCATTTGTGGTGGGAAATCAAGTGTCACAGGTCACTATCACCTGTTCAATAGTGCCTGCCCCATGATTAATGACCAAGACACACCTTTTCTCCTTCCCTATTTTGGTTCTATTGATTTAACTCTTGAGCCGCCCACTTCTTTAGTGGCTGAACATTCCCCCTTGCAGGAAATTGATGAGCATACAGATTACTTCTTCCTCTACCACAACAACCTGCAGAAAAGTCTACAGAATTATAGAAATAAAATGATAACATACTCAGTTTAATGAGACTAAAAATTAAACTGATTATTTAAGCTGCAATCCTACTCACACTTACCTGGGAGTAAACCCCACTGAACTCACTGAGGCTTACTTATGAGAAGAGATGCATAGGTTTGTGCTGTCCATCTGTATTCACTATACTGACACATAGCGATACTAAGCCTTACCTTTCTAAAAGATCCCAGTTTAATACAAGTTTTCCCTCTACTAGGGAGAATATTAACATTCAGTATAATTCTTCCAACAGCTGAGAAGCTCTTAAACACATAAAACATACAGTATATGATCTTATAATTTCTCCCCAAAAGACTTTTTATAATTCTCTGTGATACAAAATGCTTTAGAATGATTTGGACTTGTTAAAATAAATATCTGAACAAGACAGCTACTAAAGATCACTTACAACTTATTTTAATTACATTAGCATTATAGTCAGTGCATTCTATTTACACTAGGGATTATCTCTGCAATCCCAAGAAAGATTGGTATGCCTAAATTTCTAAGAAATCAGTGGGCAGGATCCCAAGAGGTTTGTGCATGCGCACAAAGCACTTAGGACCAGGGGAATCAGTAATTCTCTTCTAGCAGCAATCCTTTACTCCCACTGAACTACTGCAATATATGTAGGGTGGCCAAATGCAAAAGAGGCTAGGGCTCCTACGCCTTTAATAGTTGTATAGAAGAAGGAATTTCAGCAGGTGTAGCCCAAGCAATACGAATATTAAAGCTCCAGGAGCCCTGCTCTTTTTTGCATCTGGCCACCCTATGTAGATAGTCCTACAACCTTTAGGGGCAGGTATTAGGGGACCTCGGGTGAGTGGGAAGGGGATGACTGAAAAGATTCTACATACACATGGAAAACTACACGTGGCCTTTTGGATCCTGGTCAGTCTGATTTATTTGGTTGTGTAATTTGTAGTGTAAGCTGCCTTGGGGCCCCTCGTTAGGGTTGATAGGTGGGGTATAAATAAATAGGTTTAATAGTACTTTGATGTACAATACTACTACGCATGTAGTAAGTTCCGTTGCTCTAGTGCAGTGTACTAGTAGAGAAATTTACCTTTAAATCTATAATCCCATTCTGCTTTACAGGCAAGTATGTTACTCGAAAGCCCTCAGCTTCTAGGGCACGACAAGAATCCAGCACACATTTGTGTTCAGTTTGTGTTGTAATAATATGTTTCTTCCTGGATTTATAGAATCTTGCAACACCCTTTACATGGATAAAAGGGGGGGGGGGGAAGTTAAGATAAAAATGATGAAAAACAGTTCTTACAAATGTCAAGTCAGAAATGCAAAATGCCCAGATACTTTGGGTAACTGACACCAAGATCCTATAACTGTATATTCAGAAGTCCAATTGAGTTCAATGCAGCTTAATCCAAGTAACTATGCAAATGCCATCTTTTGTAAGCTTACTTGAGAGTAAGCTCCACTGAAATCCATGGGACTTACTTCTGAGTATATATGTATAGGATTGTGCTATGAAAGTACTATTCAAATAATCCTGAGATTTTCAGTTTTTATTTATTTATTTATTATATTTAAACCCCGCCTTTTTTCCTGCAAGGAACCCAAGGCGGCTTACATAATCCTCCTCCTCCTCTCCATTTTACCCTCACAACAACCCTGTGAGGCAGGTTAGGCTGAGAGTCAATGACTGGCCCAAAGTCACCCAGTGAGTTTCACGGCCGAGCAGGGACTAGAACCTGGATCTCCTGAGTCCCAGTACAACACTCTTAACCACTGCGCCACACTGGCTCTCACACTGGGTTGCCAACTCGACAGAACCCCCCCCCCCCCACACACACACACACAACTGGCTCTTGCATGTTTAGCAATGTTCTGATATGCAGAAATCAGCAGGTGATTTCTTTTTCATGGCTAGGGTGGGGAACCTGTGCCCCTCCAGGTGCCGTTAGACCCCAACTCCCATCAGCCCCAGCCAGCATGGCTAATGGTCAGGCTTGATGGGAGTTGCACTCCAACAACATCTGGATGGCCAGGGGTTCCGCACCCGTTTTATGATACAGAGACACCATACCCTTGCTGATGTCTGAAGAGCAAGCTACTGTGAAAGGCATAGCTGCGCTAATTCAATTTTTAAACAAGTGTAACCATGACAGATAGAAATGTCAAAGTACATCCTCTGCCATTTTCTTCCTAAATACAATTACTGTAGTGCAACCTTTAGGCTTGCCAGATGCAAAATTAAAATTAAAAAGACAGGGATCTTGCAATAATTGTGCAGAAGAGGAAATTTTAGCAGATGTAACTTGTCATGCAAACTACACTTGGCTGAAATTCCCTCTTCTATACAACTATTAAAGGTGCAAGAGCCTGGTCCTATTTTGCATCTGGCCACCTTAGCAGCCTTCCATAACAGGGACCCTTCCAGAAGTTTTGGACTACAACTCCCAGCATTCCTGACTATTGACTATGCTGGCTGGGGCTGATGGGAGTTGGTCCAAAACATCTAGAGGGCAGCAGAATGGGGAAGGCTGGTATAGTGGATATAGCTACTAAGGAAATCTACAGCAGCAGAAACCTCAGCAAACCGTAGGCTGCAATGCAAAGAGTCCTGAAACCGGGAAAGGAACCTGTCTGTTCAAACTGTTTTGATAATATACAGTATTTTTCCATGTATAAGACTATACTTTTTCCTAGAATTGTTAGACTAAAAATTGAGGGTCGTCTTATATATGGAAATAAGCCAAGGAGAGAACCGTGCGGTTGCAAAACTGCCCAGTGGGGGGCGTCTTATACATTGGGACGTCTTATAGACGGAAAAATACGGTAACTCCTACTCTGCATAACTGATTTAAATACAAACCAGACAGAATTAGATGCACAATAGGCTACTTCAAATCTGGATGACCTTCAACTAGATTGCTCTAAAGCCACCTTCTCCAACCTGGTGCCATCCAGATGCGTTGTACAATTCCCAGCATTCCTGACCATAGGCCATGCTGGCTGCGGATGATGAGAGTTGAAGACCAAAACATCTGAAGGGCACCAGGTTGGGGAAGGCTGCTCTAAAGGAAAGCAGAAATGTAATACAACAAACAGTGCAATCCTATGTATGTTTACCTCCCCAAAAGTCCAACTGTTCAATAGGGCTTACTCTATTAACAGTAAAACCCTATACCTGCCTACTCAGAAGTAAGTCTTGTTTTCAATGGAGCTTACTTCGAGGCAAAGTCTGCTTAAGATGGCTGCAATCATACATGCTTACCTGGAAGTAATTCCCATTTAATTCAATGGGGATTACTTCTGATTATACACAGGATTGCGCTGCAAACCTGTTTAAGTTTATGACAAGTTTGTTACCGAGTCATCTCGCTATAAAATCTCATCAAGTAATGATTACACATTTACATCAGAAGACACCCCAACCCAAGAGGGAGGTATCAACATGCTTGGGGGAACTTCGGGTATTTTTCTAAAGATTTTTTGTACTTTTGTGAACCTCGAAGAGGACTGAGAGAGGCAGAATGGAATTGATATCCTGAAGAGGAGCATTTCACACTGCAATATTTTCTTGCAGCTCCCACTTGCATTTCAGAATGCTTTGTAGCCCCATCGTGCAAATGCAAAATTCATAGCAATTTTCAAATACAGTCATGCCTTGGATTGAGAGCATAATTCCTTCCGGAAACGTGCTTGTAATCCAAAACACTCTTATATCAAAACGAAATCCCCTCAAAAAAATTTGTACAGAGATTTTTAATTTAAGCCGTACTACAGTACTTGTATTGCAAGATGTCGCTTGTATATCAAGTAAAAAATAAATAAATATTTAAAAATTTGCTTGTCTTGCAAAACGCTCTCAAACCAAGTTACTTGCAATCCAAGGTATTACTGTAACTTCCTTTGGAGTATTCTTATTTAAAGAATTGCAGCTTCCATTGTGTGTGTGATTGCACTATTTGTTGCTGTTGTTGTATTAAACTTCTGCCTTACTTAGAACTAGATATAAGATAGCAAGATTTTAACCGCCCAAATTATTGTGAATCTTTTTACCTTTACAATGTACCCATTTACCTTAATTGCTATATTGTTTGATTCTGTTGCCCCACTGGTAAAAATAATTTCTCTAGGATCTGCTCCTATTAATGATGCAACTTGCTAAGGAAAAAAGAACACATAAATATAAGTTACAATGTTTGAAGAAAATAAAATTCACCAGAGAATACAACTGCTTAGTAGATCAACAGGGACAGATTTATAATTAAGGTAGAAGAACAATGCAGGTCTCACCTGTCTGGCTTTTTCCATGGCAGATTCACTCTCCCAACCATAAGCATGAGTTCTAGAGTGTGGGTTGCCATAGTAATGAACAAGGTAAGGCATCATGCTGTCCAAAACCCTGGGGTCCTAGAACACAAAAATTACAATTTTCCCATTTCACTTCATCCTATTTTTAAAAAAATTCTGTGACATATAGTTTTATTTCCCCCAAAGCCAAGAATTTGTCCAGCCCTATTACTAAGGCCATAATCCTATGTACTGTCCTATTATGTACCATCATCCTATACACATGGCAATACATCACACTGAAGTTATAGACCTTTTTTTGAGTAAATATGATTAAGAACAGGCTGTAAATGTTAGATCACTTTCTCAATGTGATTTTTGCACCAGTCAAACCCATCAGGGTAGACAGGAAACTAGGGCTGCAATCCTATGCACACTTAGCTAGTGGTAATCCAGATTGAACACAGAGGGACTTACATCTGAGTAAACATGTACAGCAGGGAGCGCTGCAATGTTTCATGACCTCTCATTGAGCCTTCAGTGGACTGGATGACAGCAGTGGGCATGGCCCCAGGCCATTTTGCCTTTCTCCCTACTGGGAGAGGCACTGAGTTCTGTGCTTCTTCCAACATAGAGAAAGGGACTTGAACAACCCTGCCAGCACCGGTCAAGTCCCTGGATTTGGGTGGCATGCACTGTCCCTATAGAAATGATGTGTACCGCTCAAAGCCACTTGACTGCTGCCTGAAAGAGTGGCCACACCTCCTGGTGCAGTCTGAATCTCCTGCGATCCACATCCCCACTGCTCTCTCCGATCTGGAGGCCAAGCACCGCCACCTGGAGGAACCCAAAAAAGCGCTACAGGCCGGATGCAGAACTTCTGTTGGCCAGTGGTTCTGCATCCCTGATGCATAGGACTGCTCTATAAACACTGTTCATTTGTGTGCTCTTTAAAACTCTCCCCAAAAGAGTACTTGTTCACAAACCAGAGGAGTAGTTGCTTGGACATCCATGTACAATGGCCGAAGTGAGGATTCATCAACATTGCCTTTGCCTAGGAAAAGACAACTGTATGAGTGATAAATGCAAATTTGCAGAAAACTACAATTTTTCTCACTTCCCAGGCTCTATTGCATGTGAAAAAGTTAAACAAACTATAGACATAGAGGGAGGGAACCGTATCCCAGTATGTAGTATAATCTAAACAGAGATTCATTAATATGTACATTATTACTATATATAGATATAGATAGATATAGATACATAATATATTTTAACAATCTTTCTGAACTTAAAAATATTTGTACTCATTTAATTCAGCTACAGCAGCTGATCTCCAGCAAAATACACAGGACTAGAATGGTTATTTATTTTTTATTTATTATATTTATACCCTGCCTTTTTTCCTTCAAGGAACCCAAGGCGACTTACATAATCCTCCTGCTCCTCTCCATTTTATCCTCACAACAACCCTGTGAGGTTACAATGCTATTTTTCCATTTATATAGAAAACTAATTCAACCACCACCACCAATCAACTCACAGTGAAACCTTCAAGTAGTAAAATTATACCCATTTGATTTCTTAATTTAGCAAAAACAAGTAAATCATTTTTATATAAAACATTTTCAGATTCAGAATGCAAGGTTCCCGTTAGGGATGCCACAATAAAGTTATCAACGCAGTGTTCTGGCCTGTAATTTTAAGAACTTTTAGAAAAATTATCTTCCCCACACCCCATACATGTTTTATATAAACCTGAAATGCTCCGAAATACTTCATGCAGCTGATAAAGTGGGCTATATAGTCCACTAAAGTCTTTAAGGTGCCACAAGACTCTGTTGTTTTTCTGCAACTCGGCTACCCCTCTGGAAATTGCAGTAGCTATGACTCACACTACCCCTGTAGTCCCAACAATCCCTTAGCCTGCTATACAGCCACAGAGGCATTTATTATAGTTGGCGGGAGGAAAAGTTAGGCGGACTGCCAACACCAGGAGG
The DNA here is from genome assembly GCA_021292165.1 of Shinisaurus crocodilurus. Lineage (NCBI taxonomy): Eukaryota > Metazoa > Chordata > Lepidosauria > Squamata > Shinisauridae > Shinisaurus > Shinisaurus crocodilurus. The sequence continues at coordinate 225,847,345 of CM037877.1, forward strand.
TGTAGCTGTTGAGCTTCCTCTCGCTGCATTTGAGCCATCTGCGTACGTATGTGCTAGTCACTACTGCTGCGGGTTTACTTGTCAGGCTGAACCAGCCTTCACCAAACTGGCATCCTCCAGATGTGTTGACTACAGCTGGGGATGATGGAAGTTGTAGTCAACACATCTAGGGGGCGCCAGCTTGGGGAAGGCTGGGCTGAATCATCCGGTCATGGCTCAGCAATACTCGTGGCTTCCCGATCTTGATCCTCTCTTTACTTTCACTACCACCCAAAACTGTTTCCAAATCACAGCAGAAACCCGCAAAAGAGCAATATTGCCCAAGCTGCAGCTGCGATCCTGGGAGAGCAGGGACGGGGCGAGCCTCCCTCTTTTTACTTTTTTCCGTGCACGGTGCTTGCCAAACCCGCCACCGAAAAAAATACTGCCCAGGAGGCAGATGTAATGGCAGCTGCGCAGGGAGCCGCCTCCCGGCTGCTTCTGGTGAAAGCTCAGGAGCCGCCTGGGGACCAGCCGGCTCTGTCCTCATGGCAGGAGGGGAACCCTTACCTTGTTGCTGTGCAACCCCCGAAAGACTTCTCCCTTGAAAGACCACCAGCCCTCTCAGAGACCGCAACGCCGCCGACCGTAACACCAACATCTCCCTACATTCCCCGCCTCCTTCTCTCAAAGCAGCGCATCTACAACGACCAGCAGGTACAACGCTTGACCTTTCACCCCAGCTCTTGGGGTGGTTTCCGGCAACGTCATCAGAGCGCGACGGACGCTCAGGCCGAACTGAGGGAAACTCGAGATCGACGGAGCTCGAAGTGGTCGAGGTGAGGGGGGGAGGGGAAATGCCGCGGAGAACGGGGCGTTTCAAGGTGGCGTTTCTTGCGCCGGGTACCTGAGTGCGAGGGAGGGGGTGAGTTCCGGTCCTTTGGTTGCCATAGCAATGCAGCTCTGCTTTGAGTTCGTCTCCAAGCCATAATACCCCCACCCCACCCCCACCCCCACCCCAACCCCCACCCCCACCCATCATCGGCCTTTGTGGCCTCACACAAGCTCAGGAATTCAGTAACACAAGCATGGCCGAAAGACTCGCCCATACCCGAATGTACGGTATTTAAAGACCTCGAGGCGTGCGACCGCTTAGCCGAAAAAACAGTTAAATTAGGGTGCCTTATCCTGGAGCCCACCTGACTTTTTCCTGATCACTATCGTTTATGGACCCGTCTTGTTCCCTCTATGCCTCTTTTAAACGAGGGAGAGATTCCAGAAACGGGTACGTTTTCCCCTAGAAGAAATTGTTGATGATAGCCGTACAAGGGCTGAACGTGGCCTGTGAAAGTATGTTGTTTTTATATCAGAATTGCTATATTTATTATGTATTTACAAGATTTATATACTGCTCCATATTCCGATATGGAGATTTTGGAGCAGTGAACAATAAAAGATAAAACAGGTAAAAGAATAAAACGATATGTTAAAAACAAATAGACTACTGGGTTGGGTTTTTTTTTAAAGCATTGTGTAAGCGTCTGCCGGTTCAAGGTCTAGACTCCATCACTGTCACCAAACAGAATTTTAAAGTCATTAAATGGTGGCTTAGCCAATTGTACTCCTCAAAAGTTTCTATCAGCATATGCACTCCCAAGCAAATTTTAAAATTTGTTGGCCTGTTATTGTCAGTTTCTTTTTTGTTTGGGGGTTGTTTGTTAACTCATGTTTATTTTATATTTATCACATTTCTATATATTTTATCACATTTCTATATATTTTGTCACATTTCTATATATTTATCAGATTTCTTTTTCACATGTTCTAGGCGTTGTTGTGCCCATGATGGGTTGCCGTGTCATTCGAACCTGGGCAACTGACCAGTAGTCAGCTTTCTATACAGTGGGAATGCATTGTGGGTACAGGGAAGCAGCCAGCGAGCCACTCAGTAATAACCTCTTGCCAAGTTTGCCTGCCCCACTGGAGGGGCTGTCACCTCGGAGATCATGAAAAGCAATCTCGGGGAAAAAAGGGGGAGGAAGCCATGGTGAGCACAAAAGGGCTCCTGATCGCAGCAGGGAGAGGAGACAAGGCAGCTTTAGCCTGCTAAGTCCCCTGGGATACTGGGTGGAGGACCAAGGCAGAAGGAGGGGAAGGCCAACCCACGGTGAGCTCAATCGTGTATTGGGCGCACCATGGTTGTTCCATGAACAACCCACACTGCATAGCTTATTTGCAGGGTGGGTTGCTGTGTTGTGCAAACTCACCCACAGTTTATATTTAGGATTAGGCTTTTAATCCAACAAAATTAGGATCTACAGTGGAAGACTGATGCAATCTCTCCACATTGGTAATGCTACCACACAGAATAGTTATTGCAAGTTTAGTTTATTTGCATCATTAGGGTATTTTGGAGAACCTCTATGGTGTAAACAGGAGTATGATCCCCCAGAGCTATTATCCAATGACTTCCATGAATAGAGAGATTCACAATATAGCAGTTTACTTTCAGCTGTAGCAACTCAAATATTATTGCTTGCTCTGTTTCTTAATTCCTGTATGGTAGTTCTGGGTTAACATAATCCTTTTCTTTTTAAAATTGTGTTTATTTCAATTGTATACATAGTCATAATAAGCATAATAAAGAAGAAACGGTATATGAAATGTTAAAATATAACTTCCAGACTTCGTTCATGGGGCAAATCATACTTCAATTGAGAGTGTAAACCCCTTGAGGCAAGGATTTATTTGTTTTGCTTATGTTAATGTTGTAAACTACCTTGTACAACAGTTGGCACTGTGGGATGAAAAGACAGAATAACCCCTTTCTAGTTTTTAGTAGCCTCCAGAAAGCTTCTTTAGGAATTGTTGCTTAACTACTGTGACTTTGCATTTAAATATCTAACATATAGTTGTGCGATTTGCACATGCATTCATCTGGAAATATGGGGCTTACATGACAAAGCCTACTGTAGGGGAGAACTACTTTTTAATTAAATTCCAGTTTAAATCCTACTGTAGAAAGGGCTCACGGAAATAAAATAATAATAATAATAATAATAACCCTTTCAAAGTGGCTAGCTGAAGCTACTTTTGAATGTTCCATCCAGATTGGAAATGGGAAACTTCTTATGCATTGAAGCAATAGGTGTCAGATTTGTGTTTAGATAGTATTTCATTTATTTTTCTAGATGCCTGTGACAGTGGGGCCATATGGCCAGTCCCAACCCAGTTGCTTTGACAGAGTGAAAATGGGCTTCATGATGGGCTTTGCTGTCGGTATGGCAGCAGGTGCACTGTTTGGTACTTTTTCTTGCCTCAGGTATGTTGGAGACATACTGCTATAGTTGTATGCAATGTAAATCCTAGGAAGAATATCTTTCTTCACTGCCAACACTACCATCTCACCACAGTTTCACTGACACGGGAATGGGGCAAATAAAATACAAGATGGTTCTACTGCTTAATAACCTTTTACTTATATACCACCTTGTCTTCCTATTATGTAGTTTTTAAGAATTGATTTTGGGGAATAAAGGCCAGGTAGTAATATATTAACTTTGGCTTAAACATTTTATTCATAATACTAAATTGTTCAACTTTTACAATTTCTTGGGGAAAAAACAAAAAGGGTCCTGGGGAAAAAACAGGGGAGGGGAACTTTTTTAATCCACACACACACACACACACACACACACACCATCACATCTCTAGTAGAAGGGTGGCCAGGTGACTGGCCAGATGGGCGATTAACAAATATAATAAAATAAAAATAAATTTTAAAAAGGTACTAACAAAGGAGGGTGGAGTTTTAATACTGATTAGTTTCTACCTTAGAGATGTGTGGTATTTCACAATGACCTATTTTCTTTTCTTATTCTTCCAGAACATGTTAATTCTTTTTAAATGAGCTGACTGTTTGAATTAGAATTTAAATATGGCAAATATTTATGTCTGTAAGTTAGAATCATCACACTGATGGTCTACATCTACCTTAGAGCACAAAATATGTATTTACTAATTGATTTAACTGAAAGCTTATATTTATATACATACACCTAGTAGACAGTATGAAAGACCATGCAGTGCTTCTTCATAGCCACTATTCATTTACGGGGGCTTGTTCATGAGCAGTGTTGTATAAATGCATCCTGACAGGGGTATATATATTCTTTCAAGCTTTAATACACGTTGCTCTTTCATATCAATCCTCAGCACTGATTTCTGTCCATCAATGTCACAGTATAAGCACATAGGCATGGATCCTGAGTTGCTTTCTGCTGGTAGGAGTAAGCTATAGGTGGAGTCCTGCTCATGAGACACTCAGACTGCCAGAAGGGGGATGGAGGCACATCTTGCCGCAGCCCCCCAAATCTGCTTCAGAGAGTTGTGAGACCTAAAATGGGGGTGGGGGAGGAGGAATTGGCAAATTTGCCTTTCCCCCTTCCATCAGTGGGATCTTCCACTGGATTGAAAGACTTTCCATAAATGGAAGGAGCCCTTCTGTTTAGACTAGAGGTTACTTATGTTCCAAGCCATAGACTTTCAAATGTTTGTTTGTTCAAGCAGGACCTCAAAACAAACAGGATCTCATTCCCGACACTCAAAATAGGGTAGATGGCTCTCCTGATCCTGTGATTTCTGATGTCAGACACTGAAGAAATCCACCCTTCCTATAGCTTGCAGATCAAAGGAATCCATATTGTTCTTATTCTGCAGCTCACTCCAAAGCATAAGCTCAAATCTTTAAAGTTTTGTAAGTCAGTCATATTTGCTTGTCGTCAGATACAAAATATTCTCTTGTTTATTGTGGGAAATAACCCCCTGTACAATATTGTGTTCCTTCTTTTAGAATTGGCATGAGAGGACGAGAACTGATGGGTGGCGTTGGCAAAACCATGATGCAGAGTGGTGGAACATTTGGGACATTTATGGCAATTGGCATGGGAATCCGGTGTTAACTCGGAATGTTAAAAATTTTTACTATGAAGACTAATGCCCGTTAGTCAAGTTCCTGCTATATAATATAATAAATATCTTTGCACCAGGATTGCGTAAAATTTCTGCCTTTTTATCTGTATCAGCAGTTTGTATATCTGTCTCCACACAAACTTGTCTCGTTGATTTTTGGTCTTGAGAGATCTCTTCTGACAGTACAAGGAAACCATGTACCACAGAAGGAAGTATACTTTTTCTTTTTTAATTGAATAACTAGTATGTTTCTTAGGTGGATATGCTTGCTTTTATCAGATCAGCCATTATTCATTCAAAGCTTGTAAGATAGCTTAGTATTGCATCTTACTGTATAAAACCACATCCTATGTTATATGTCCATATTGTATACTTATCCAAGTCAGTGCAGGTGTTGCAAAGAACCTAGGTTGGTTTGAATGAACAAGGATGTCTCGACAGGAAATGCCAGTGGTGCGTCATATATGGCAAAAGCAGCAGCAGCAATGTTTTGACAGCTAGTGATCCAGATGCATCCTTACAGTAGAATATGGATAATACAGACCAGGTAGATTAGTATTGTTTTATGGCTTGCAATTCTAGGTATTCATGATTTGGAAAAAGTAGGGTTGCTTGCCTGGTCCAGGTGTTTTAGTTCCTCAACAGCTTCTGAGGGGCCATAGGATATTTCGGATTCCCAGCTCCGAGGTTGGAGACAGGGTTCTGACCTTAAGAGCTGGGAATCGGAGCTCCGATCCCCATCCCCCTCACAGCCAGTGCAAAAAGACGTGCCAGCTGCCTCTCTGAGATTGGGATTGAATGATTCAGCTGCTTTCTGGAGGATAATTGCTGGTGATATGCATAACTACTCAGCCAAACTTGACTCCTGTATTTCTCCCACTACTTGGGAATCATATTTCAAGAGTATTTACGCAGTGAACCATGTAAATCTCCAGGGATCCCAGGGAAGTTCAGAATGTATGGAGGAGTGGGCTCCCGTATCTATTCTTGAAATCACCAAATTGATACAACAACTAAAACCAGGCAAGGCTCCTGGCTCTGATAATATTCCTGCTGATTTACTAAAGGCCAACCTTGACTGGTGGACCCCTGTATTGGCATCCCTATTTACATGGATAGACCATACTGCATGTATCCCAGATGACTGGGGCTTAGCTATTATTATTCCAGTATACAAGAAAGGGAACAGATCTGACCCAGCCAATTACCGCCCAATTAGTTTGCTGAGTATTATTAGCAAACTATATGCATGTCATCTGCTTGATAAATTATTGGACTGGTTACATGTAGAAAATATACTTGAAGAACAGGCTGGTTTTAGAACAGGAAGATCAACAACGGATCAAGGGTTCATCCTGCAACATCTTGTCGATAAATATGCTTCTCCCAAAGCTGGTGCCCTCTTCTCTGCTTTTATCGATTTCAAGTCAGCATTTGATCTTATTCCCAGAGAGAAGTTATGGGCCAAATTTGAAAACACCAACATTGATAGAAGATTATTATTGCTTATGCGGCGTTTGCATGAAAACACCAGGTTAAGGGTGAATTGTAACCAGGTAGGGGCTCTATCGAGACCAGTGTATACATTTAATGGAGTCAAACAGGGTTGTATTCTAGCTCCCACATTAATTTTTATATTAATTCAATAGTGAAGAGACTATCAAACCCTGACTTTCACCCCCCTAAAATGAACACTCGCCCTCTGTCAATACTTCTATATGCCAACGATGCTGTGTTGTTATCCCTAACCAGTATTGGTTTAAGACAACTAATGAGGGCGTTACATCTATATTGTACTGAGGAATTGCTATCGATCAATTACTCAAAGACCAAAGTGCTGGTATTTAGCAGGACGAAAATCAAACATAAATGGACAATTAATGAAAATCTTATTGAGCAGGTTGCTAGCTATAAATACCTGGGAATGTTTCATGCATCTGGATCTTGACTCACCCATATAAATTATGTTGTGGCAAATGCACGGAGGAGTGCCGCAGCACTGATAAGATTCTACTTTACTAAAGGTGGGCAATATATCCCCTCCGTGATCCAGGTGTTTGTGGCTAAAATCATTGCCCAAATGTTATATGGGTCCCAACTGTGTGCTCACTATAATCTTTGCCCCTTAGAAATTATCCAGTCTAAATTTCTAAGCGTTATATTTTCTGTACCACATTGTGTTCCCAATGCAGCTCTACGGTTAGAGGCTGGTTTAATTCCCATTGTAGCCCGAGCCAAACTACATGATAAATTATTGGCTAAAACTTATATTCTTGCCAGTCGGGTTGGCTCCATTGATACCGCTGGATCCCTTCCAATCAAAATGGAAAAAGCATTTATCTAATGAATTATCACACTTGGGATTTTCTCCCAATGCATTAATAGTAATGGGCTACTCGAACGCCATGGTGGCTATTAACCAGAGGATCAGGGACATTGTATTACAAGAACATGTAAGTTCACTATGTAAATTTAGCCCTCGAGGAAATAAGATCTTTGGGCCTCATGCTTATCTGGCTGATTTGACTTTTCCCAAGTATAGAAAAGCTTTTACTCTAGCCAGATTTGATGCTTTGCCTTCTATGGTTTCGGAGGGAATATATCAGGGAATACCATTTAAGGATCGTCTTTGCCCCTGTAATAATAATGGGGAAGTTGAATCTGTGGGGCATGTACTTTTATATTGCCCCTTCTACCGGGATCTTCGTGAAGAGCTTATTCTTCCTATACTATGTAATTGCCCAGGTAGAACTGAAAAATTCTATATTTCCCTGCTACTCGCAGATACAGTCTCTCATATCACTAATATTGTGGCTAAATTTTGTGCAACTGCCATAACATGCCGCAACTTTTTAACCTCTGACTCTGGCCTTGCTTGACTGTTATAATTCTGATATAAAACTTTGCTGTGTACTTGATATGTATGCTGGTGTAATGTATAGTAGTAATTCATGTTTTATTGATTGTTCCCATTTTTAATGTTATTGTTGGTTCTGGTCAATGTCCGTAATATTCATTCATTCATAGTTGGCAGGGTAATCAGGTTGAGCAGCCACTATGGGCAAAGAAAGCTGGGGGGCCAGAGGGTACACAGATCCCTGTATGGCCAGCAGCTTCAGTGTGGGGGCACGTGGCAGATGTTGAGCCAGGTCACACCTCTGGTGTGTTGGGATGCAGATTTGCAGAAGGAACCAATCCTGGTGGATTTACTTGACTGCTTTATAAGATTTGTGGGATGTGAACCAGGAGAGAACTAACAAAGGCCCTCTCCAACAAGCTACGGCCAGCTAAACGCAACGCAATGCCCTGCTACAGGAGGCTCCGGAGAGTGCCCAAGATAAGTCAGCAAGTGGAAACTAAAGCACAGGCCTAACCATCAGAATGGCAAAGATGAATTGCCACAGCAGCACCACTAAATCAGGATAAGCTCTGGACATTTTTTACCCTGACAAATGGGATGGAACCATCTGGGAATCTTCTTCGGAAGATAAATTGACTAGGGGAGGAAGAGGACATGCCCCAGAAGTCAGCTGCACAGGCTCGCCCACTGATTCAGAACAAGGGGCCCCCTGAACCACAAAATCCCCAAGCTACAAGCAGTGGGGGATTTTTCTCAAGCTGAATTGCAAAATTTAGCTAAAGATGGCAGATACCTGGAGCCAGGCATGGCTCCAAGAAACTATCCTAACTTCTGGATGCTGTGAAAGTTGACTATGTGACCTGCTGAACCTTAAGAACTTCCTTACCATTCTTCTGGTACAGCCCATCCAATACAAGGGGTAGCAAGTATAGTATCTGCAAACAGCATTTCCCTATTCTAGAATGTGCTATTTTGATCTGGGCTTTTAAGAGAGCAAAACTGAACAAAAACCACCTGTGCTAATGTGAAAAGGTATAGCACAGCACCAGAGAGGTTCCATAACAGGCGATTTGGGGGGGGGGGGGATTGGGCATTAGGAGGAATACTAACTTCTGTATCAGAATATTTTAGGGATTACTAGATTAGAGGTTAAATTGTGGAGAAACAAGATGTCCACAATACATCTCAGTGTCACTGTGCTGTACACTCCTCAAATGATTTTCAGGGGCAGAATGCCAATGCCTAGTTGAACAAAGATGGTGATGCAGCCATTACCACTAAAAGGAACAGTTGCATGGGATCCTTCTCCCATCTTTTAATTTGCAGTATGGTGTGGCAAGTATTGATATGAATAGTGTATTATGAAACAAGCAACCAAGGTTAAGTATTCCTAATAATATAGCTCCTGCTGTACAGTCATGTGAAAAAAAGTACACCCTTCTCGAGTTCCATGGTTCCACGTATCAGGACAGAAGAAAAATCATTGGGCCCATAACAGGTCTCAAAATTAGGTAAAGACAACCTCAGATGAACAACACATGGCAGAGTACACCGTGGCATTATTTATTGTACAGAAATACAGCCAAGATGGAGAAGCCATGTGGGAAAAACTAAGTACACCTTATGATTCAATAGCTGGTAGGACTACCTTTAGCAGCAATAACTTGGAAGTAATCATTTTCGGTATGACGTGATCAGTCTCTCACATTGTGGAGGAATTTTGGCCCACTCTTCTTTACAACATTGCTTCAGTTCATTGTGGTTTGCGGGCATTTGTTTATGCACAGCTCTCTTAAGGTCCCGCCACAGCATTTCAATCAGGTTGAGGTCTGGACTTTGACTGGGCCATTGCAGCACCTCGATTCTTTTGTCAGCCATTCTGTTGTAGATTTGCAGGTGTGCTTGGGATCATTGTCCTGTCGCATGACCCAATTTCAGCCAAGTTTTAGCTGCTGGACAGATGGCCTCACATTCAACTCTAGCTTGGTATACAGAGGTGGTCATGGTCGACTCAATGACTGCAAGGTGCCCAGGTCCTCTGGCTGCAAAACAAGCCCAAATCATCACCCGTCCACCACCGTGCTTGACAGTTGGTCAGAGATGTTTGTGCTGTGTTTGGTTTTCGCCAAATAATGGCGCTGTGCATTATGGCCAAACAGCTCCACTTTGGTCTCGTCCGTCCAAAGGACACTGTTCCAGAAGGCTTGTGATTTGCAACTACCCAAGCCGTGCTGCCATGTTTTTTTTTCTCCTGGCAACCCTTCCATACAAACTCTACTTGTTTAGTCTTTTTCTAATTGTACTGTCATGAACTTTAATGTTGCACCTGCTGACTGCGGCCTGTCGCGCCTGAGATGTAACACTTTGATGTTTTGCAATTTCTCTGAGCACTGCACCGTCGGCCCCTGAGGTGAATTTGCTGGGACGCCTACTCCTGGGAAGATTGCCAACTGTCTTGAATGTTTTCCACTTGTGAATAATCTTCCTCACTGTAGAATGATGAACTTTAAATTGTTTGGAAATGGCCTTAAAACCCTTCCCGGATTGATGGGCAGCAACAATTGCTTCCCTAAGATCATTGCTGATGTCTTCTCTCCTTGGCATTGTGATAACACACACCTGACTGCTGGAGACCAACAAACTCCTGACACTTCAGCTTTTATAGGGGTGGTCACACTTGCTGATGATCAATTCATCAAGGACATTTGCTTAGCAGCACCTGGCTGTTCCTTAGCCTCTTCATACCTATGGCAGCAATAAGGGTGTACTTTTAAGTTTTTCCCACATGGCTTCTCCATTTTGGCTGTATTTCTGTACAATAAATAATGCCACGGTATACTCTGTCATGTGCTGTTCATCTGAGGTTGTCTTTACCCAATTTTGAGACCTGCTGTGGGCCCAATGATTTTTCTTCTGTCCTGATACGTGGAACCATGGAACTCGAGAAGGGTGTACTTTTTTTTTTTTCACATGACTGTATATATTTGTCAACCCCCACGTACTGTGCCCCTCTAAACAATTCACAATTTGAATTCTTCTGTTTGCAGCTAACAAGTTCTACAAAATAATGCTTCTAGAGGCCTTTAAGAGAATTTTATTTGAGTGGTTCTTACAAAGATTGTTGCAATATGAAAGTCATTTGTTGATAGAAATATCAAGCTGTTTTGTCAAACACATTGAAGTAACCCAAAAATATATTTCAGAGCTCACAGAGCTTAAAAAAGAGCAGAGATTATATGCAACCAGACAAAATATATTCCTGCATTTCCTACTTCAACTTTCAACTAGGTACATTCCCTGCAATCAATGGAACTTTAATCTGGAAATGCAGAGATAGCTTTGTTTGGAATTCTAAACACACCTTACACCTTATTTACAAGAAACTTTTACATAGACAATCAAAAGTTACCATCTAGAAATAAAATCCTCTAATCCCCCCCGATTTTGCCAACTGGTCAACATTAAGTGAGCAGATCAGCTGACCAAAAATCACTCAGTAGCCTCTTGAATTTTCAATCCATACAAAACACACTAAATATGTCCAGTTAAATCTGATATTAACCTTTAGCAGAGCATCTACATTTAGGTGAATGTAAAATGCAGAACCTGCATTAAAAGAAAAGGCTTGTGAAACATTAAAGATCATGTCCTGTCCACCTTTTACAGAAAAGTCTTTTCTATAAGCTACGTCTGTTCCTACAGCTCACTTTAGCCAAATGTTCTAAATGTACAAGTATTACAAGGCAGAACAAGTAGTCAGCTTTGTATACAGTGGGAATGCTAATCAAAAGAATGAACACACAGCATTCCTGCTTACTATATTTTGTTTGTTTTTTGTTTAAAGGTAACAGGAAGTGTACACAATAGGATTTTACACCCTTTCCTTTTGTTCTCTTCTAAATAAACGGTAACTCAAGTCTTCCTTCAAAAATAGCTATGTACAAAACTGACTAAATCCATCTTCATCGCCGAGTAGGAACCAAGAGCTGGGTTGCAGTCATAGAATCTGGGAAAAGGTTATGGTATGTTGGAAGAGGTACATACGCTGCTGTGATCATTTTACCTACCAGACGAAAGGGGGGGAAGCAAAAGCAGCTTAGAATTCTTCTTAACTTTTTAAATATGAATAGTCAACAAAGAAAAGTAAAATGCATTCCAAAGCCTCAAGGAAAAAATTTACTTTATTCTAAATAATTTATACCCCACTTTTCCAATGCATTTGGCATTGTTCAGTCCCATAAAAGAAATAAGAACGTAAACACAGAAATGAGCCCAGAAGATTAAAAATCTGAAAATGAGGGTCCACCACATAAAAATGCTTACCAAAGAAGTGTTATCCAGTCAGCAAATAAAAATACTAAGAGGTCAAACAGATCCCACGGAGCTAAAATATTCCAAAATCTGAGTGTGGGCACTGAGAAGGGCTATTCCCATCCCAACAAGTTGTGCCTCAGTCACTGACAGGACACCGAGAAGGGCTTCTCCAATAGATAGGAAGAATGCCCAATAATAGTGTTCTGCATCAAATCACCTTCAGAACTTTTATACGGCACAAAGGTTTATTTTCTGTGTGGCAAAGAACAATGGGGCATCCAAGGCTTCATTTCATTTAATTAGTATTCTTTCTCTTATACAATTCTGGCAAATGATCCTAGACACCCCTGGATCTAGGAAGTTGTGTCCCTCTCTTGGGGGTAACCTCTCAGGGGCCACATGCCATCAGCGGGCATGGCTGTCACCAAAAATGGTGTCTCGGAAGCCAGCACACACATCCAGCCACAAAATCACTGACTGACCTTCCTAAATCTTGCAGCTTCAATGAAGAATGTATGCCCCTTAGTTAACCCCTACCCAGAGATCACCCCAAATCATTTTCCCGTTCCCAAAAAATCATTAACTCAGCCTTTTCCAATGTGGTGTCCTCCAGTTGTTTTAGACTACCAGTCACATCGGCCAGGCAGCATGGCCAATAGTCAGGGATGATCAGAGTTGTACTCCAACACAGCTGGAGGGACCCAGGTTGGGGAAAGCTGCATGACCCCCTTCCAGGACTGTGTCGCCCCTTTAAGAAGCATTAATCTTATACAGAAAATCCTCTTCAGACTTTTTTTCTTTCCACCTCAGGAATTTGAAATAGCTGAAGGAGGATTGTTGGAGGTTGGGAAAATCCATCTACAAGGACTGAAGCAGTAGGTGAAAAAGCAGCAGGAACAGAGGCTCTCCAACACCACCCCCAGCCACCTGCACTGGAATGAAAGATGTATGGCCATCTGGAACACTGTGTTGGAGAGTCTTGTGTTACTGCAAGGTGTTTTGCGAGGCTTTTTTAACAAAAGAAAAAGGGAAACAGACATCTTGTTAAGAGGGGGCAGGGCTATTGGAAGAGATTTCTAGAGCCGAATAGGAAGATTAGGAGCTTAATTAGGCCCACAGGCTGCAAGTTCCACACCCCTTGTCTATACTGATTAGCCATGTTAGACAGCAACATAGCAAAATATTAAGAGTTTACTGACCTGCAAACCACCTTCCATGTAATGCATTGACAGCTGCAATTGCTGCAGCTATCGAAGGGCATTTGACATACACGTTGCCCTGAAATACAACAAAGTGTTTATTGCTTCTAGCAAGAAGTCTATTTTCTTCTACCAGCTGCTCCCTTTTTCCATTCTAATGTGTAAACGATGTATTTAACAGAACTTTTTACTTTAAGACCAACAGAAGTCAGCAGTGTAAATTGTTAGAACAAAGTAACAAGTAAAAGATAAATTTATTTAATACACTTATATCCCGCCTTTTTTCAGCGAATTCAAAGCAGCTTGCACATAAGCACATCATAAAATAAAAAATATTAAATTACAAGAAAATCACACATTAAATAAAACATCACTCATAGAAGTAAACATCACTAAGGGAGAAATCCTATGGCCCCTAGACATCTTCTGGAGGGCCACAGGATACGGCTGATTCCCAGATACGAGGTTAGAAGCAGAGCTCTGACCTCAGAGCTGGGAATCTACGCTCTGACTCCACCCCAAGCTGGTGCGGAAAGAACCATGCCAGTTATCTCCGAGGTTGGGAACCTGACTGCAGAGAGGGGGTAAAAGGAGCACTCCAGTGGGCAGGGAGGGGAGGAGACTGTAGAAGCCAGGGTACAAAGTATTTTGTGTACTCTTCAGCCTCCTCTGAAGTGCCCCAGCTAGATGGCCAAACACAGCCGTCTAGCAAAAATGCAAAGCAAGAGGAACAGGGAGGCAGAGATCATCTCTGCTGTTCCTCCCACTCTGCATAGGATGCCTGTAATCCTCTGGATTCAGTGGCTTATGGGCATCCCGATTGGACTGTGCCTTAAAACAAGCCCAGAAGAACAACAGCCATCTCTTTGCCAGTCATCTAAAAGATGTTGGCGACTGACTAACTTCTTACACTGCATTCCAAAGTGTAGGTGCCACTACCAAAAAGGCAATGTTGTATCTCATTCAGGAATTGTATCTGCAGCAAAGGCTCAGATGCTGAACAGAACATGTGAGAACGAATATATGGAAGGCTACCTTTACGTTTTGACTGGCTGGGGCATGCTGTGAGTTGTAGGATTTTTTTCTGTCTAAACATGCTTAAAGCCTTAACCCTGGGACCCTCAACTGAGCCCAGAAACCAACCAGCACCCAAGTCAAATAAAATAAGTGTAATATGTTTTGAATGCCTAAACCCAGCCAACAGCATTTTGCACCAACTGAAGTTTCTGAACACTTTTCAAGGATAGCCCCATATAATGTGTATTACAGTAGTCTAACCTGGAGGTAACTAATGACTGACTTTTGAATGGTCTGATTTTGTCAAGAAGCGTTGTAGCCTGAGTATAAGTTGGAAAAAGGCCTGTGGCTTACGCTGGCTCAGCTTGTCTGAGCGTGGAAAGCTAAGCAGGGTCAGGCCTGGTTATTACTTGGATGGGAGACCCCTCCCCTGGTTTCCTGCATTGAGCAGGGGGTTGGACTCGATAGCCTTGTAGGCTCCTTCCAACTCTATGATCTATGAAATCTATGAAAAAGGTGTCTCAGCCACCTGCACATTGAAAACCAGTTCAGAGTCAAGTAGCACCCTCACGCTGCAAACAGGCTGCACACCTAAACCCAAGTTAGACAGTCCACCCCCCAACAATATTTCAGTCTTGTCTGGATTAGGCTTGAGTGTCACCTATTTGCTGCTAAGATTTCTACAATTCAGAGTCGTTCTGTATCTGACAGAAAATACTGATAGAGACAATTACACACACACTAGCCCTATATTTATTTATTTATTTATTTATTATATTTTTGAATTGCCCATCTGGCCAGTCATCCCATCCAGCCACTCTGAGCGATGTACAGTCCAATAAAATACAAGAAAAAACAGAGTGTCAGTTAGCCCTGGGAGGGGCAGTCCAACTGGAGCAGGCCCCGATGTTCCCTATGCCTGCTCCTGCCTCCTTCACTCCTCCTTCTTGCCCACAGGGCCCTTGATATCCTTTACAGCTGCAGATTCAGGATTCTTAAAACTGACTTTACAACGATGTTCATAGATTCATAGATCATAGAGTTGGAAGGAGCCTACAAGGCTATCAAGTCCAACCCCCTGCTCAATGCAGGAAACCAGGGGAGGGGTCTCCGATCCAAGTAATAACCAGGCTTGACCCTGCTTAGCTTTCCACACTCAGACAAGCTGAGCCAGTGTAAGCCACAGGCCTGTTGATGTATAGACATTTGCTCTCTGACAACAGAGTAACATTGTGTTATGGCCTCATGTTAGAATATTTTAGTCTGGTCCTTTTGTAGAACCAAAAGTGCTCTCAAGTAGTTCATTGTACTATGACCACAACTTGCAGAACTTTAGGAACAGACAATGATGCAACCTTTGGGTACTGAATTTAGCAACATACCTGAGCTGAATTTTTGTCTACATAAATATGGACAACTCCTCCATGTTTGTTACATTCCTCAATAACATCATCCTTAATTTCTGTATCCCAGCCAGCTTCTTCTTCACTGCAGAGTAAGAAACCACAAGTCATAAAAAATTCATCAACTCTTATTTATACAGAACAGAGATATAAAACTGAACTTACAGAAGGTTAACTTACGTTTGAGGATTAAACATGTTGGAGAGCTGGAAACACTGTGTTGCAAGTGGTTGTACAGAAGCAGCTGCAGCCAACACTGAAGAGGAAAATGTGGTGTAAGTTTCTCCTTATTTTTAAGAGTCAACGCAACATTCAGTTTATAATTAAGCCTTTAAAAATGCATAGCTGTTCAATTGTATTGAAGTTAGTTTATATTGAAAATCTGTAATGCAAAATTACAAAATATAAGACAAAATGTTAGCACTTACCACTTCTTGGTTTGTGGAGGGTCTCCAGGCGGCTTTACTATTACTCCTAGCTCAAGAGGCAGAGATTATGCTAATGAAACTTTAAGGCTTTGCCTCCCCAGTTGCAAAGCATAGCCAAGCTAACGACAGAACAGATGAAGATCAAAATTCAATGTTAACAGTGAAAGGCTCCTTGGCTAGGGAGTGCCTCACACCTGTTGATTGTCACAACAACCTCTGTGTGAAGGCCTGGTGATTAAAAACAGCCAATGAATGCAAGCAAAACTTCACGGTTGCCTTTCTGTTGGTGTGGGAGGGTCTTACGGCCAGAATATACAAAGCAGTGTGAACGCTTGGGTGGGATGTCTGGCTGTTTTATTCTTTAGTGTGTTTTGTAACACTGACCAGTAAATGCTGCTTCTCTGGAAGCATAGATGACTTAACCCCATTGTTCTGTGAATGTGTTTGCTAGCCGAGGAAAATGAGGCAATTAGAGATTGGGCCATCGTGGGTTATTTAACCCATGATGAGCTGTGGTGTGTGCCGGCTGCCATTTTGTACATGCAACCCCCAATGGGGGGGTTGTCACGCATATTCAAATCGTGCCCAGCATGTGCTGAGGCTCACAGTGGCTTAAATAACTGACGGTGAGGCTGGCATGTCATACGAACCAGGTCCATGTCTTGGAAAAGATTAAGAATAGAAAAAAGTAAGAAAAGAAAAAAGAGGACAGGCCAAAGGAAGATTTTTTTCAGAGAATCAAATTCCTGCGGGTCTCCTGAGCTAGGCAGCAAAGGTACGGTAATATGGAAGGGGCTCCTTCAGGGCAGACAAAGCCTTAACATTTAATTAACATAATTAATTCCAGCCTCTTGAACTAGGAGGGGTAAAGCTAGCCTGGAGACCCTCTCACACCAGAGAACTTTCAACTGATTCTAATCTTGTCAACTCTTCCCCTTGAGTCACTGGCCCAGTTCAGACCTCACATTAGCAATTACTGGATTGTTTAATCCAGGAAATGAGAGGATGAGCAGAGCATGCAAGCTGCGCATTTGGCATTTCTGCTTTTAATCAACAACCCAGGAACACCCCATTGTTTAGGGTTTAACAACCCAGAGTTAACGCAACAACAAACCATGGCCAATTGTTGCCAACATGACATCCGAACCAGGTCGCTAAAGCTTTTAAAAACAGTCTTTCAGCGTAATCAGTTTTAAAATCAGCAGGAAGAGGGAGGAAATGCATCAGCCAGACATTCAACTTACTTAGGTCATGCACATAATCTGACTGCATTAAGCCTCAGTCCATGAAAAAGTAATTTGAATAGTCCTCTGAACCCTAATTTTCTGAGGCCATGATACTATTTGAAACATGTACAGTAATACCTTGGATTGCAAGTAACTTGGTTTGAGAACGTTTTGCAAGACAAGCAAATTTTTAAATATGTATTTAATTTTTTTTGACTTGATATACAAGCGACGTCTTGCAATACAAGTACTGTAGTACGGCTTAAATTAAAAATCTCTGTACAATTTTTTTGGGGGGGATTTCGTTTTGATATAAGAGTGTTTTGGATTACAAGCATGTTTCCGGAACGAATTATGATCTCAATCCAAGGCATGACTGTACTTTTTTCATTAAAGAACTGAATATGTCCCTTTGGGGACTAAGGGAGCTCTAATAAATTAACACGTGCCTCCTATAACTAGAAAGTGTTAACTATCAGTTTCTTCTTTCATCTTGCAACAGACTTGGATGAGTGTCCTTAATCAAAAGAGCATACCCTATATTTAATTCAAATGTACATTAGGAGCTCTATACTGACTAGAGTACAAGCCTGGAGAAAGAGTAACATGACTGCACTCAAAATCCAGTAGTGTGCATGGAAGCTCATGGGGTATCAGATGGAAAATGGAACAAACTGTATCCCTTCTATCTCAACCTATACTTTCGCTGTTATTTACTTTAACATAGTGATGTGGGCATAATATTTTGAACTGGGCATGGTATGTTGACAACTACTCATCTAAAACCTTAAAACTGTTACTCCTGTCTAATATACTATTTGCAATTGTCACATCCATGCATTGTTACTAATGAACTTATGAAATGGAAAATTTTCCGTGGGAAAATAAGGCACTGGAAAAGTTCCTATTTTGGAAATTTTCCGCCTCACATAAACGTTTTAATACAAGAAGCCACTCAGGTGTTATCAGTTCTATAGAGATCCAGAAATATCACCTTAACTTAATAGCCACACCTCAATTTCTCCTCATTTATTTATTTGTTGCATTTATGGATCGCCCATCTGGCCGGCAACAAGCCACCCTGGGCGATGTACAACATGATAAAATACAGAGTAAAACACATTTAAAACAATATAACCCACCCCATATTCCCGCCTGAACAGCCATATTTTTAGTGAGCGGCGGAAGCTCAGCAGAGAGGGGGCATGGCAGAGGTCACTGGGGAGAGTTCCACAGTACGGGGGCCGCCACAGAAAAGGCCCTCTTCCTAGTCCCCACCAGTCTAGCTGCTCTGGCTGAAGGGTCAAGGAGAAGGCCGTCTGTGGCAGATCTTGTTGAGTGGCCTACTTGGTGTTGCTGGAGACGCTCCTGGAGATAAGCTGGACCAGAGCAGTATAGGGTTTTAAAGGTCAAAACCAACACCTTGAATTCAGCCTGGCAAGCAACTGGTAGCCAGTGCAGCTCCTTGAGCACTGGAGTGATGTGATCCCGCCGGCGGATGCCTTTAACCAGGCGAGCCACCGCGTTCTCTACCAGCTGTAGCTTCCGAACCATCTTCCAGGATAACTCAACGTAGAGCGCATAACAGTAGTCTAGGCGAGAGGAGACCAAGGCATGAACCACTGATGGGAGCAGATTACCGTATTAGGAAGGTAGGGGCTGGAGGGAGAGGCAGAAGGCTCGGATAGAAACGCATTTTGTTTCTTTTCTTATCCAAACTGCAGTACAAGTTAGAGGCTGTCTAAAACTTTGAGGAGTACTTCTCACCAAAAGCAAGGGGCACCTGCCCTGGCAAGCAGGAAAGATGTGGATGCCCATCTTTCTACTCTATGTACAACACTATAAATTCAGTCTCACCTTCACTCTGCTGTGAAAGCCTTGTCTGCAAATCTAAAAAACAACAACAATGTAGAGCATTTAATATCCTCAATACTTGGAATATAAACTTGTCATACACACACAAAACAGTACAGAATGTCAATAATTTCTCCATGAATATTGGTCACCCTGTGGGTGGATATGCTGGCAGACAGGCAACACTAGGGGAAAGTGGCCATCTGAACATCACACAAGCAATTCACAACTGGTGATGTGAAATTTGGTACTGTATATATTTGAATGATGCATCATTCTCTAGCCAATTTGAGCACCTTATACTATCTGGGGCTGGATATTAAGAAGCAGGGGACAGCAAGACAGAGACTAACGGGAACAATTTTAATCTGCATCACAGTACAAATGTGGGGTGCAAAGACATAAAGACAGAAGCTGTATGTGCAACTGCTAAATAACAGCAGTTGAAGTAGTGCCAATGTATACAGTAACTTTGTATTGACAATCACATAGCTACCATTAATTTTAAAAAGCGTATGTGTGGCAACAGTACAACTGCAGGATCTGATAAACTATGGTGTTCCTTTGAAAGTTCATGCCACAATTCACTAGTCTTTAAGAGAGCAATCCTATGGTTCTGGGAGAGTGTCCCAGGGACCATAGGATTCCTTGGACTCTCCCCTCCAAGGCCGTAACACTGCTATGACCTCAGAATGGGGAGTCCAGAATCTGATCTCTCCCCCTGCCCCCTCACAGCTGCTATAGAAAGTACCATGCCAGCTGCTTCCTGAGGTCACAAGTGCAGCCTAAGAGGGAGGAAAAGGAGGACATTTCGGTGAGAGGGGAGGCCAGAATATGAGAAATCCTATTGGCCTCTCCAGTCTCAGCCTGGCACCCACCAGCACACCTTCTCTAGATGGGCTCAGAGGCATGTAAAAAGGAGCATGGAGACATCAATTGCCCCTATCCTCCTCCTGCCCTGCCAGCAACAGCCCAGCAGGGCATTCGATTCTCGGAGGCTTCTGTCTAATGAGGGAGCAAGCCATAGGATTGCCATAAGATTGTTAATACAGTATGTGCCAAGATTTAAAGCATCAATAGCTGTCAAGTGATCTCCCCATTTCGTTTGCCAGGAATTTAGTAGAGAGCTACAGAAAATTCCGAGAGTGCACGATTCAACTAATCGGTAGACTGAGAAGCATATCTTGCTCAACAGGTGAATAAGACTGCAATTCTATACACACTCACTTGGGAGTAAATCCTGCTGAACTCAATGGGACCTACTTCTAAGTAGACATGCATATGAAGGCTCTGCAAGTAATTATCTTTCTTTAGACTAGCTTCAAGATTATAGTATTTAGAAAATATATTTTGTTACCTGCTACAGCACTAAATGCTAATGATCCACTCATCTGCAGAGCTTGCTGTGCAGCTGGAGGGATTTGTAAACCAGTACCTGGAATAGAAAGCCATTAATCTATTTTATGCTAGATGCTCTGCAAGACCTGAGAATCAATTGTAGCTAAACTAGAAAGGCTACAACATGGGGATGCCTGTGGCCTACTAAGTTATGAAGCAGTTGCCAATAAACTCTCCTTTAGATTGAATTACAGTAGGATGCAGTGTAATTTTATTTCATAGATCATAGAGTTGGAAGGAGCCTACAAGGCTATCGAGTCCAACCCCCTGCTCAATGCAGGAAACTAGAGGAGGGGTCTCCCATCCAAGTAATAAGCAGGCTTGACCCTGCTTAGCTTTCCACGCTCAGACAAGCTGAGCCAACGTAATAATGCAG
The DNA here is from genome assembly GCA_021292165.1 of Shinisaurus crocodilurus. NCBI lineage: Eukaryota > Metazoa > Chordata > Lepidosauria > Squamata > Shinisauridae > Shinisaurus > Shinisaurus crocodilurus. Next base: position 225,868,370 of record CM037877.1, read on the forward strand.
TGCCAAATATTGAAAGAGAAAACATGGAGTCTGTTTTTTACCAATACACTCACCCTCAGCAAGTCTTGCCATCAACTGAAGACGGCCAGTTGTTCCCAAGTCAATTCCAGTCCTTTCCAGTTCATCACTGTCCAAAAATGAGCTTGCACTGGATGCATCTGTACGTTCAGTTACATGACCTACTTTCATTGGCCTACCAGCTAGCTCAAATCCATTTAGTTGTTCCAAAGCCTTTTTAGCGCACTCAGAGTCTGAAAACTAAACAAATTAATATATGGTTATCATTTGATACAGTGCATTGTTAACAAAAGCTTCTGTTTCAGCACTTTAAAAAAGTAAGCTACATCCTATGACATTTCAATCGTAAGACTATTAGTGCCTTTCAAATCACTGCTCCAGTGTTACAATAGCTGATTTATAAAAAGTGAGTGAGGAGCCAGTACACATGTACATTTTTTGCTATAAACATACAAATATATAAATATTTACATGGGATGGACCTTAGCTCAGTGCTAGAGCACATGATTTTCGAGCAGTATGTCGCAGGTTCAATCTCTGGCATCTCCCATTAAAAAAAGCAATCCAGATGGCAGCTGACAGGAAAAACCTATGCATTCGATCTTGGGGAGTCACTGCCAGTTGAAACAAATACTGGGCTAGGTGGACAAATAGTCTGACCTGATATAAGGCAGTTTCTAGCATTCTTATGTGCATCCTAAACACTTCACCGTTTTCGTATACAAGCTACATGGATACTGGATATTTCTATCCAAGTTGGGATATGACGTGAAGCAGATTAAACACTCAAGAAGTGTTATTACTACCAAGAAATGCAAAATATACTGTGGCATACTGCCATGAGGTTTAAGGGGTTGAAGAATTTTTAATTCAATAGTTTATATTTACTAGTTTTATGTACCTTGAGAAGTAGCATATTCCTGTCTGTGGACAATATTGCCTTCATCTTTTCATTTTCAATTTGCCTTTATCAACACAGCAACATACTCTACTGAAGGCCATATTTGGCAGTGAACAGACATCCTCATTTAGCACACTCCAGGCCAGTACGACAGCAATTGTTGCTCATGTCTAATAAAAACTGGAATTATTCTACCATTGTGAACATGACCAAAACCTGGCACTTTCAAATTAAAGGTTCTTTAAGTTTTAAATAGCTTAAGTTTCAGAATTATTCATGTTTACAACTTTTAAAATACCCTCAGGCCTTCCATCAGGGCCCGTTTTTTATTCTTATGATTAAAGAAAAGCAATCCACGTCTAATTATAATTAGTAGGTAACTTAGGATGTGTGCCAATGGACTAATGCAAAGGTTTAAAAGAAGTTGAAAAAATCTGTAGCTCTTACGATGCAATTCTAGCATGTTTACTTGGAAACATGTTCTACTGGTATCAGTGAAACCTATGACCAAGTAAACATGTTTAGAATGAAGGTACTAGTAACTATCTGAGACATGTATTACCTCAAGAGAAAACTCCTACTTTTAAAATCCCCCTTCAGACCCACACTTTAATCCTAAATGTATTTTGAATGAAGTCTCATTTAAATTGATGAGACTGAGACATCTGAGTGTTTAAAAGCTTTAAATTCCTTTCTGTACCTCATCATAGAGATCCTGGCATTTTTCTGGCATCATGATTTGGTATTTTTAATGTTCTTCAGTAATAATCCGTGATTTTTTAAATTAATGTCTAATGCTTGTTGTTTTGATATATGACTGAAATTTTAGAACAGTGTAGCTATTTTACAGTGAATGAATGATGATGATTGCAGTTGAGAACCAAGTGTCTCATTTGTCAAGTCACCTTTCAGACTATATATGTGTCAAGCTTATAAACTTACAGTAATAAATCCATATCCTTTGGAACGGCCAGTTTCACTGTCCATCATCAGCTGAATGCTTTCAATCTGAAAAGGATCATAATTACCCATTAGCATATAAAAAATCTATCACTCAAGCCTTATTTATAGAATATGATGTAGGATAAGCAAATAAAGCCAAACTATGTCTCAAATTAGACTTCACAGGCTGAGTGTTCTACTAGCTCTCCTAAATGCATGAAACTGACTCGGGCCACAAGGGAATATGTATATTTCAAAGATAAGAGTCTGTTCACATCTAATTCTGTATCATGCTTTGGTGCTATGCTTACACACACTCTTCTTCCTCTACTTACGTACTCACTCACTGGTTTGCAGTTACACTCAAGCCAAGTTGTGGTGTGTAATTGACCTGCAAACCAGGACTGAGAACTGGACAGTGTGAGGGGAGAAGAAAATGTGTAAACACAAAGCTTGTTCCCATAGTACCAAACCATAGTTTGATGTATGTGGGAATTGTCCCACAGTGTTCATGAAAGCACAAAACAACATGATAGTTCAGTTAGTCAGGTGGCACTATTGTTTTTCCAAGAGAAATATTTCCAATAACATTGATGCCCATTCCTCTGAGTAAAATTATTATAAGCCCCTTCTTTCCCTACTGCTCAGATAGGATTACGACCAAGAAAATCAGTAATAAAACTATATACACATGCCGTTGTCATTGGACCTGGCACATGGACGAATTAGTTCATAGATGAATGAAGAGATGATGGGACAAGGCCACAGGCCCTTAAACGTTGGGTGCCTCTAAAGGAAGTTTGGAAGATTCAACTGCTACAGAATGTGGACACCCAGATGCTGGTGGGGGTAGGATGGTCAGAGCATATTAACAGCAATACTGTACCAGCTGCACATTACAGGTGAGGCCCAATTTAAAGTGCAGTTTTGACCTTTAAAGCCCTAAACAGTTTCAGACCAGGTTACTTAAAAGACTGCCTACAATTGCTATCAACCTGCCTGCACTCTTGAGATCATCTTCAGAGGCCCTGTTCGTGAGCCCGTCAGTGAGATCAATTAGGTTGGTGAGCATAAGGGAGAGGGCCTTCCCAGCATGGGGCCCAGGCTTGTGGAATTCTATTCCAATTGAGGTTCATATGGCCCCATCATTACAAACCTTCAAACAGGTGTTAAAGACCTATTTGTTGCTTTTTCTATTATGCTGCTGTTTTATGTGCTACTAAATTATTTAATTTGTTTTAATATTATGCAGTACTGATTTTTTACTGCTGTTAACTGCTAGTGATTCCCACTGCTGTCTTGTGATGCTTTATGGAGAGTTCTTCATTAAAATGTTGTGATTTTAAATTTTGTATTTATATGATGTAAGCCTCCTTGTGAGGGCTTGCCGCTAAAGTGTCCCAAAAAAGACCTTACATAAATAAGTGGGTAAAATGGCCTCAGTTCTTCAGCTGTGGGATCAATTCTTTTTATGTTGAAAATATAAATTTAATTGTCTTTAAATGAATTCATCTTTTAGATTTACATTTGAGAGCACCAGTCTGGTACAGTGTTTATCTAGGCAATCAGAAAACTTACCCGGCCAAATGGCTCAAAGATTCCACGAAGCATATCTTCAGTTATATTGAAGTGTAATGATCCCACATAGAGCCTCATGGGGCCTGCACTACCCTTTTGTAGATTATTAGCCATTGCTGCCGCTCTGTTTTTCTCTGCCTAGAAAAATTATACAAATTATAAAGAGTATACATCACTACACAGAGTTTATTAGTAAATTGTGCTACAACGAACTAAAAAATTCTCCAGGCTGTATACAACAATCCAACTAGATATTCTTCATTCATATATAGCTAGTTGAGCTAGAGAATAGGGCAAGCTTTTATATTCAAGGACTGTCATTTTACATTAAGCAAACAGTGAATAAAACATGCATATTAGGCAAAGCTCTCCAATTCCTTGTATGTTTACACTGTAATATTTAATTCTCTTTGTTCAAAAATCCTGCAATATAAAGGGCTTTCCATGATTCAAGATTAGCAGTTTGATACTAAAAATATTGGAGCTGGTCAAACAAAGTGAATTCCAACTAAGCATTCACCAGCCTAAAATTCCATTTCAAAAGACAGAAATGTTTTCCAGCTTTAGCATTCCCATCTTTCAATTCAATTCAATCACTATGGTAACATGGTACAAGTAGATGGCATTTTAGTTTGTATCCCAGGCATATTAGTTTACTTTTTCTCTGTGTCTGCCTCTTACCCATTATTAAAGGATAGTTTTGTATTTTAATGTATGTTCTTTTAATGTTGTTAGCCATCTAGAACTTAGGCATGGAAAGGCAGGGAAGAAATACTTCAAAAAAAAAACAAACCTGTGTAACTAACTACCATGGCCAAGTTCTAAAGAACTATGAAATCAGTTCTGGAAGCACAATAAGTTTTTATACTGCAAACCTATGTTTGCTTGGAATTAAGTTCCACTATATTCTCTCTAGTAAGTGTAATTATGATTGCAACCTTAGACTTTTTTTTCTTTAATGGAAGCCCCCTAGATCCTGCTTGGCGAACTGCTTTCACTGGACATGTTCAAGCTCCATTGTAAGTCCCTTTATTAGCCCAAATTATTCTCTTTGGATCCCAACCTCATGTACACATCACAATGAAATTCAGGACAAATGAAGTAAGGTTTATTGAGCCTATGAGAGGCAGAAGATAACTCAGTATCAACTTACTTGAGATGCTTGTACAATTATTGGTACTCCCAACACTCGCTGTCCAGTTAATCCAATTGCCAAAGGTACTGAACTAACATCAACAAATTCCACATAAGCAATTCCCTTGGAACGTCTGGAATTTCTATCTGAAATCATGCGTACATCACGGACCTAGAAAAATGGAATGTTAAAACATTGTTTTAACTGTAAACTTTAACAAGGCTTGTTAACATCCAAATGCCATTGTACATGCAACAGAACTCAATTTCCTTAGATTTCTGGTTGTTTAGGAATATTTAATGTTTTGAAATGTTTACACAAAAAGCACATCTATGTAAGAAAATATGTAAAGATCACATGCCAGACATAGATTTTGCAGCATTTGCACATACTGAAAAGCCCCAATAAGCGCACAATATAGATAGATGCAGTGAAGAATCATGACAGTCACACATGATTCCACTTGTAACTAGGTTTTACCATGTTCCTCTGCTGGAGGTTCCACATGTCAGGCTCAAAATTTCAGTAGCTGAATCTTGCAAGCCACCTCAAATATGCCAAAGTAACTTAAGTCAGCTATACAGAAGGCTTGGCAAGATCCGCTCAGTTTTTCTGCTTCAAAAGTATCAAGAAGGGCACCAGAAGAAATGTTAGGGTTCTTGATCCCTCACCTTTCCTACAGTAGAAAAAAACTCTTCCAGGTCTCTTGGCCTAATTCTCGCAGCAAGTTGCATACAAAACACCGTTCGAGCATCCCGCTCCTCTGGAGTAAGATTATCAATAGGTTCTCTGAAAAACAAAAGTAGAAGTTATGATCAGTAATCTTAAATTTTAGAGATAGTTTGAAAATTTGATTGACACCCATTAAGATCATTTACACTCAAACACAGATGGAAAGACTTGGAATAGAATATGCTTCTATAGTAAGGCAGACAGATGTTTTTCAAATGCACCAGATATCTACAGTTCCCTCTAATAAGATGGGTCACTGTCTCAGAATTCATTATTTTTACTGCTACAAAACCTCATGACCTCAGAAAAGAGCTCCATTTCTAATGTAGAAAGTTCTACCTCATTATACTAATGTGTAAAACAGATGGAAAATATAAAATAGAGTATGGGAGGAGGTACTGGGTGTAACAAAGGATGTTTTAGCAACTTTGCACCCCGAGTCTAAGCAGCTATTCCTAGAATACGTACACCTTACCTAATCACAGCATTAGAAAGGAAATGCTTTTAACCCCAACGTACTTTAATAGTTGTGTATGTCTGAAATGAAAGAATGTATCCAGCCATTTTACAGGTTTATGTCTTTCTATACTCTATCCATACCAAGGTAATCAGTACAGCACTAGGCAGCAACAGAAATGCAATTACACATGGAAAAAATGAAGGCAGACCATTGCAGATGCATTCCACATCTAGTATTATATGTGTCATTGCCTGAACATCACACTTAAGCAGAAAAGCACTTTTATACACAAATTATATTAATCTTAAACTTTAGTACTGAAATTATCTACTACAAAATGCTTTGATTTCCTCCCCAAATAGTATTTCCACCTTGCCCTTGCAAAATTTTCACATATCTGACACTGTAGCAAGGCAATCAAGCAGAGTTTCTATAAGTTCATGCAGCTTGGCTGAGATCTGGGTCCTCTTGCACACTGGCTTTATAAAGCCTAGTTCAGGGAGGCCTAGCACAATCCTTCTACTCAGACCAGACATTTCCTTCCTTGAGCAGAGGGGCTGCCTCCATGGAGGTGAAATGTCAGTGGGTGGTGGAGAGTGGGTGAACCCCAATACTTGAGGCTGTACTTTTCTCCAATCATACCAGATTAGCACACTAATGCTATCTGTAGTGTGCAGAGGCAACACATCAAAACATATAAGTTGTGTGTAGGTTCCAGAAGCAGACAGCTATGAATGGAATTTGAACAGAAAGCAACTGAAATGCCTCATAATATTCAACACTATACAGAAAATTAAAAAGTAGGAGGATTTAAGTGCCTACCTCACAGGACTCTTGTCTTTTCTGAACGGACTTTTGCTCCTAGATCGTCGTCTGCTGTGGAAAACATATACAGAATTATGAAGGTAATAATTATCAGTATAGCTACTTAAATGCTCATTGTTAAAGAAGAAAATTAAACCTTATTTTGATGTTGTGAGGCAAGCCAATCTTTCCTCTGATGGCACTGTTGAACTTGGGTCCAGAACTAGGTTTTAAAAAGAGGAAGTATTATTAAGCATGTTCTTTATTAGCAAGAACCATCATAAATTGAAAGCTAATTTGTGTTCATTTTAAAACTATGTTTTGAACACAAGCAGAACACAACTAAGAGAGATATGTGCAGCAAGTCTGAAATTAACTTGATAACATTTTGTCATTGTAACACACACTGGCCTGGTTGAGACGTAACGACAACCCAGAATACAGATTGAGTGTGGGTTGTTGTTACATGTGAACCCTGCACTATGGTTTAACTTTGGGCCAGTTCCCACGACATGACAGCCCATCGCGGGTCAATTTACCCATGAGGAACATTATGAATATGCAAACCCCAGCCGGCAGGGGTTATTTGAAGGTTAAACAAACCCTCGCGTAACCCTAAAAGATGCCAGAGCTTGCATATTCATATCGGTGGATGGCACACAGTGCGGCGCCCTGTGGGTTAATTAACCCACAATGGGCTGTGGTGTTGCCGGAACCAGGTCCGAGTAGTTAATCATAAAAACCCCATAGTGCACAACCCAACAACAAATCATGGGTATTCTTCCGTGGTTAACAACCCATAGTTAAACCATAGTTCAGGGTTGACACACAATGACAACGCACCATTCAATGACAACCCATACTCTGGGTCATTGTTACATGCAAACCTGGCCACTATGTTAGTGGTGCTCATTCACCATTACCAGAAATATTAACCTCTCCAATATAGCAAAGGAAAAAAAAGTGCCACATCGCTTTGAACATATTGTGATGTCAGACCCTACCTGATACGGAGTTTGCTTTTTTAAATTCTCTGCCTGAAAGGATTTGAAAGACCTAAGCCAAGGTAAAGCTACATATAATTTAAGAATTAACATCCATCCAGCAATAAAGAGTTACTTTACATTCTTTTTCTTCAAAAAAAATCTTATACTTGGCTCAAAATTACATTCTCTCCTATTCAACAGATTGTTTACTCAGCATTGAAAAAGTTAAAACTAAAGTGGTAATTTTATATAACATACTAAGGACTTCTGTAACGGCCTCTGAATCGACGTTCTCTGCTTCTTGAACGGCTGCGTCTCCGTTCTTTACTTTTACTGCGCTTCCTCTCGCGACTTTTGCTCTTCTTCCTCTCACGATCACGGCTTCTTTTGCGTTCCTTACTTCTACTCCTCTTCCTGTCATGACTACGACTTCTGCTCTTGCTCTTTTTTCTCCTGAACAAGGCAGACAACAAAAAAATCAGATATCCTGCCTTCAAAAGTAGCAAGCAATAAAAGTCACTTAACATCAGACTATATGGACTGGGATAGGTAGGTACCTTGAAACATCCCCCCACCATCACTTAAGACAAATGCAGCACAAATGCAAGTTTTATCATGCACATTACTGCAATCAAATTAAATAGGGCAGTTTCCAACAGGGCCACTGCGCTTACGTAACTGATGTGGCAGTAGCGTAAGAGACTCCTAGTACAATGGCAACAGCGCAAACTGTTCCCTTAGAAAACCATCATGCCAACTTACACTATTAGCATTGTGCTGGAGGTCACTTACCCTAGCACTATGTCAATTGCTTAAATGCAGTAGCCCCGTTGAATACTGCACATAATTTCCTGTAAATCTCTCTAAAGTGAGAGATGATTTTTTTATACAATGCCTACAGGAGAAAGGAATATGCTGATTTTGTATAGGTCCTCTCAGTGACTACACACATTCATAATCATACTCCCAACCAAGGTGAACGTATTGCTGCCTCAATTGTTAAAAGTTCTATCTCCTGCCTAGAATAAACAGGAAAAAATTTCAGCCACAAGACACAATTTATAAAAATACTACACGTAAGTACACCTACCAAGTTCCTTCGTAGAAAAGTCAGGTTCATAGTTGATTCTGTACTGTTCATTTAATGAGACTTTTTCACTTTATTGTCTGCATGTATTAGATATGCTCCAAATGGAGAAGGATTAAGTTCCATTGGAGCCAGTAGCTTGGATCCAAAGGTGCCCTTCCACTAGCAGAAAGCCTCTTCCACTCACAGAAGGGCTGTTTCCGACCTAGTGGAAGAGCATTACATGAGGAAAAATAACCCCAAATCCAGAAGTTTTTTTGTTTGCACTATTATTTTTGAAACTGTCTTATGGCCCACTAGTTTGCTACAGCTTGATCTTCCATATTCACCATTTTTTCCTCATACTATGAACACAACCCCTAATATGTTGTGCTACTGAACCGAGTGAAGCCTTCCACTAGCACTTGCACAAGAGTTCACAGAACAGAACTAATGCATTTTCTTCTTCCATTCATTTCTCTGGATTCAAGAAAATGGATTAGCCACCTATTATGTAGTTAAAAATTTAACCATTTGCTTGTATCAGTCAAATTGCAATATAAATGACAATTGTATAAAAAGCACCCGGCAGAATTTACGCAGGGACCCAAATATGTCATGATATGCCCAAATGATATAACTATATTACCTAAAAACGTATATTTTGTGTACATTGGGACCTCTGTACATGTTAAACTTTAAAGCATGGGTGGGCAGACTTCTGGCTTGCAGGATCTTCTTCATTTTTCACAAAAACCTTGAAGTCTACCAACTGGAGCCAGGTGCAAATAGTGGCTCCACTAGAAAGGAGCAGACATAGACCTAGAATTAAGGAAAGGTGTGCCTCTAACAACACGTAGCAGCCCAGAAATTTATTTTCAGTATAAGAACTGAGTTCAGTCTTTTCACACAAAAATCCACTCCCAATTCCACACATCCCAGCTTTGTTTCAACAATAAAAGGGGTGGGGGCAGCAGTACTTTTGTTGTTGCAACTATTAAATAATTGTGAGTCACAAACCTTTGCAGATCTGTTGCAAATCACCCAGGAATCTACTTTCTGCCCACCTCTGCTTTAAAGGATTTAGACTCTGATTTGGTAATTAAAATTCCAGTAATTCACAGGCTGAATAATCAACTCAAACCTAAACAGATTACCTAGCTTGATATTAGACAGATTATATGGATGGCATTCCTCTCTGCAGCCAGGGATCCTGTGTCAGATATCCACAAGAGACATCCTTATAGGAAGCAACCCTCCTCAGATTCCCAAACCACAACCTGCCAATACAGGATTAACCACATGAAATCTTGCCAATATTCCCCTTCCCCAAGGGAAATGTCTTGGTTATCAATTGAATCATTTAAGAGTTCAGAGTAAATATTACCACCCTAAAGAAAAAAGTTACTTGAGGAATTGTTGCAACACCTAAATTTGTGTATACCTGGAACCTACAAGCCCAGTAGCTTAAGGTTGTCTTTTAAAGGGCTATTTTTTACAAGCTTAATTTTGTTGGTATTTTATGTTTCAATTTTCTTTTAATTGTATCAGCAGCTATGCGCTGAGCATACATGTTAAAAATGTCAGGACACATTACATATCTTGTTTCATTTTTGGTCAACAGGACATCTGAACAGGATTTTAAGTATTATATTCTTAATTAAAACGTAAAATATACTATGTGACATTTACCCGAATTTAAAATTAGGATTTCTGCTCACCACCCAACCCTCATGGCAAAGTTATTTTAATTTCCGATAATCCATCACATCCAGAATGCATGTGTGCCTGCATCTGCCATCAAGAGAAAGCTGTACTTTACTCCCATAAAAAATACATCGTCATAGTACTGTCCACACTATAAGAATGCTTAGTTGCTGTGCTGGAAAGCATTAAACCCTTGCTCTCCCCACATCTCTTCCCCTGTGCCATGACAATGCCACTTCCTAGAAAAAGTAACCCAGTTACCTGTTTTGTTCCACAGTGCACGGGAATCAGAGCTGCCTTCTGCAGCAGAAAGGATCAGTCCCTATAGTCATCTTCCAGGCAAGCAAAGGGACTGGTCACAACTATTACTTATTTTGGCTATGAGAAGAAAACACCCTGAAAGCGTCCTCGACAACCAGTCCACCATCAGGCAACTTCCATTATTATGTTTTGGTCCAGAGAACTATTTTTTTAAAGTAGATTTATGTAGCTTACAAACTCATTAACCTTGGGCTTGATGTTCTCTGCCAAGGTTCCTGTCAGTAGGGTATTTGTTTTGGTTAGGATACATTTAAACACAGATCTAACACACTTTTAAACCAATACGGTTTAAAGAGCCTGGAGCTGTAATGTTCCCACATTTTCCCTAATCAAGGCTAATTGGGCTCAAGGTGACTGAAAGAGATCCATAACAACACATACTAATAAACAGATGCAATTAGAAGGTACATTTCTGATATTCACAATAATGTTTCAGATATTGTTTATGGAAAAAAATTATTTGTGGAGCCTGGGGTTTTGGCCTATGTGCTGCAACCAAAGCTTTCCCCATTTAGCTTCCGATCAGGTAATAAACAAGTCAGCACTCTCTCTATAGAAGTAACTATTGGGGGCCAAATCACCACCAGCCATTTGCCTATGGGTACTAGTACTCACAGTTCCTTGCAGATGCGCACACTATTTAAACTACAAGCAAACACCATTTAAACTACAGGCAAAGTAGATGCAAGTGCTTATTAATAACTGCAGGAAAAATTGATAAAAACACAGGCAGTCATAGTCATTTTAAAATAAATTGTAATTTGGCTTAATAGCAACATTACAGAAAAAAACACACACATCTACTGTGTGCAGCAATAGTATACATAACAGGCCAATTTGTCACTGGAAATTAAGCACCTTCTATTTCGTAAAAGGCAAATAAGTGTCCATATACTTACAAAATATTATGTCGCTATACGTCTCACAGCTATCAAAAATGCACACTTGAAGACAGCATCTGTACAGATAACTGGACTGGTAATAAGCATGTTTTTACATTGGTAATCAAAGCCACTGTATCTGCAAACTGGTTCTCCCTTATCTTGCAGTAACTGATGCAACACCAACATGGAGAATCAGGATTACAAAAGAAAGCTTTTACACAGATCTGCTTCTGTGCAGATATGCTAAACAAATCTTTTCAAGAGGCAATCATACCATAAAAGACGTCTGATAATATATATTTGTGATTTCCACACCTGTCACTTTTAAATGTACTTGAAAAATAATTTAGGGATGCTGGACTTTAGATACATTGAATGAGTTACAAGTTCTAGCCTAAGTACAGTGTTCTGAATGGTTACCATTATAATTGTAGTACAAGGAAGCAAATGAAGATCATGCAACCTCTGAAACTTAGTCCAAAGGGCAAATCAGATTAGTACTTTGAGACCATTTGTAAAAACGTTGTGCAAGTATACAGTCTGTACCACATACAGAAACTGTTCAAGACTTTGAACAGGCCACTGTAGAACTTCAGGGAAATATTGCCCTACTCTTTGGGAGTAGTTTCATAGCGTCTTTTTGGGGCCTACTGTACTCTGGCAAATCCAAATAAAACAACTCCTCTTCTGTCCAGAAGTATACATTGCCTTGTTGACCATTACCCAAAAAGTGCTGTAATAAATAACTATGTACGTAATCTTCTTTCAACATTTGGTGCGCTTGCAGGCAATTTATTTAACAGGCTTAAGCATACAGCAAAGTATAAGGGACCTGTTGGAACTTTGACACAGACAGCATACCTATAAGCATAAAGAATGAGAAAGTGTTCATAGTTCATAGATTATAGAGTTGGAAGGGGCCTACAAGGCCATCGAGTCCAACCCCCTGCTCAATGCAGGAAACTAGAGGAGGGGTCTCCCATCCAAGTAACAACCAGGCCTGACCCTGCTTAGCTTTCCACGCTCAGATAGGTTGAGCCAGCATGAGCCACAGACTTGTCATATAAGCCACAGGCCAGACTCAGCATAAGGCAACTTCCTATGTTCCTAACCAAGGCATTTATCAAGAAACTGTTTGGCTAACCATGTGTGGCAGGTGGGCAGCATTTTTTTTTCACTGTTCCAATATTGACCTGACCTGATGCAATCTTGGGTTGTCTCTTCAGCTAGAATTACTCTTAGTCTCCTGCATTAAGGCGACTACTGTGGCTTTCCCCGTCAGTGTTGCTGACCAGATTGGTGTTCCTAAGCTACTAAATATTTGAAAAGGAGCAGAGAATCGTAATTCAGTGGAAAACCTTCTTTCAGATCATATGAATAAAGAGTTACTTCAGAAAACTATATTACACACACTGTGTGGAAGAATGGAGATTTGCAAGCTACAGGCAAGGGTATTCATTATCTCTACCATGTAAAACATGAGAGTTCAGTGACAATAAGCCCTAAAGTGTAACCACAGTGAATGTACTATAAGGATATTCATGTGCAGCATGTGACCCAAAACTGATTATATGGAAGTGTGTAATCAATGGGTGTCACATAGCCAAAACAGGCAGGCATAGCATTATCTTCACTTCCTAAGGCCATGCCAATTCAACACCAGGAGTGTCGAACATCTTTCAGCCACTGGGCAAAATTCAATTTCAGAAAATCTCTCAGAGACTGCATTCCAGTGATGGGCAGGATGAAAGGCAAAACATGGTGGGGCCAAAATAGCAGCATCTTAGCTTACTGGCAGTAACTAAGCCTTAGGAGAAGCATTGCAACCTTTAAGTATGGAAAAAGACTGCACACAAACTGGGAAACCACCAAACAGTTGGGGGGAAGGGGGTATGGCCATCTGGGGAATCCCAGAGGGCTGGATTTGGCCCATGGGCCAGAGGGTCTGCACCTCTGCTTTACACCAACACTATAAACAGGCAATTACCAGGCTACTATAATGAAGCACACAAGTTGGTAAGCAGTATGCTTCTTCCCATGTTGGCATGGCTAACATTCAGGAGAAAGTGTTTTTGCCAGACCTACATGAAAGCATATTGAAGGAAGTGTACTGTAGCAACAAGCAAGTAAAACTATCAAGCATTGAGGTGTTTGTTTTGCTATTGGGCTATCCTGAACAGGTTCACATAAATGTACGAAGTGTGAGAACTTTTGAGAATAAGAACAACTAATCCCACAATTCAGAATGAGATGTGTCTGATAAAGATGATTTTGAGTAGGATGGTTTGAATTCGGGACAAATATTAAAATGTTTTCATGGTCCTACTGCCTGTGCTGGGAACATATGTCACTGCAGCACTGCTGAAGCTAACGGAGATGGGAAACGATTGGGAACCCTATGTAAGAGCAGAATACAGTAACGATCTCAAACTGTAATTTTTTTCTCCTTCTGACATAATTACTAATTAAACCTGACAGAGTTATCACACTTTGGTGGATTACTTTTTTCTTGTTACTGCTGATTTCTTTTGTGTGTGGCAAATTACAAGCTTCCCAATGACTTGTACGTCTGTTGGGTATTCTATTTGTATGTGCTATTATATACAAGCTTTCCATTGACTTCTACGTCTGTTAGATATTCTATTTGTGTGTGTGTGTGTGTGTGTGTGTATGTATGTATATATATATATATATATATATATGCGCGCGTGCTATTTCCTTGTTATGTTACTATTAAACCAAATAATGCCATTTTCCCATGAAAACACAGTCATCATAAAACACTCATGCATTTGCTATCCATCTACTCAGTCAGGCTTTAAGATGGGGCACACATCTGCAAGGAACTGTGAGCGCTAGTACCAGTAGTTAATGACAGGGGCCGATAGTAACAGTTCTAAGGCAAATTATTACCAGTACAGTATAGAGATATGGGTAACTAATGCACAGTACACAACAGCAAACTACCGTAAATGGGAAAAGTTTTGATGTATAACATGCAGTACAGAGGCAAAAACTCTAGTTTTCATAAATAATCTACGTATGAGCAAAATTTGAAACTCTTTTTTCATGCATTTTAAACACGTTTTGTACCATCTATTCTGAATTTCCCCCCAATTTTTTGCACTAATTGTTTCATTATATTCTGGATTCCTTTAGTTGTTTTATATCTTTTGGGTCTCAAATGAAGCAAAAAGTGAGGAAGTTAAAGCCCCAGACAAACCAGCAAGGTACAAGGTTTGTGCCTTTAAATCAGGGGTATGCAGCTTGGTACTCTCCAATGTTTTGTCCTCCATCATCTCACAGTTGGCTAAGCTGGCTAGAGCTGATGGGAGTTGTAAGCCAAAACATCTGGAAGGCCACAAGTTGCCCACCCTTGCTTTAAATACAATATGAAGGGGGGGGAACTGTATGAAATTCTGCAGAGAACATTTAGCCCAATGTCAGTGAGGCTATTAGCTACATAAATCTAATAAGAAAAAAATAGTTCTTTAACAGTGGAATAAAAAAAATCATTTTTAGCCATTCTTTCTGTTCACTCAATCATCTATAAAACAAAGCCTCTTGCTAAGTCTTCAAGGTGAGAAAAGGCAGAACCTTCCTCCAACACCTAGGATAGGTATAGAGCTAAGTTAGCATGTTCCAACCAAGGTATCTTTTAGTGAAAGGGAGTTCCTTGGCATGCAGTCTCTCCTTGCTGCAGGACTGCAATATGGCTTGCAGGCTGCGTTGCAATTAAGGTCCAAAGTAACTTTACTGCAATGTTTTCTGTGAGAAGTGTATATGAATGTTTCCTGAAATAAACTACTGCTGGAATAACTGAAAACTACTGTGCAAATTTTTAAGTTTTCAGCGTCTAATTTACTATGAGACATTTGCTAACACATCCAAAGCAGAGGCATTTATTGCATTGGCTGCTGGCACACTATCAATGATAGTTACAAAAACAGTCCTGTATTTTACGAGAGAATCCTCTTATAGCCACATACCTACTACATCATTTCCTTTATATGCAACTTTGTCAATGTATTTTAGTGGTTTGCAGTCTTATGATATGAACGAACTGTCAGTTTTTCCAATAAAAGCATTTTAACAAGCTTATGTAGCAAAAACAATAAACATTATTCATGATATAGATTTACAGATTGAAAACAATAATGGCAAACAAGGCTGGTGGAGAAATCTGGATGGGGAGAAGGAAAAAACCAACAGGGTTCCCACTCCACATTACAGCAGTGACTCCTTCCTCTATGTATTTTGCTTCACTTTATAAAAGTGAGCCTGGATGGAGAAGGTAACTGGGAGCTTCCATTACTCCCGCTATCAAATGCTGCAATGAGAGGGTTTGTTTACTTTCCTGATTCAGACGACCTTCACATGAATAAGGCAAGCTACATCAGGTTCTCCTCTAGGTATAATTCAGGCAGATGTGTCATTTCTGTCCTGTGTACACATATTTCTATACAGCAGGGGTAATGCTGGGAGGCTGCCACTTGCAGGAACGTTGCTGAACCTTAACGCAAAAGCTCTCGGGGGCTGCATTCCAGTGGTAGGCAGGACCAGAATACAAAAAATGCCAGCATATTTTAGCTTAAAAGCTTTTATTGCCAATAACTAAGCCTTAGGAGAGGCATTTCAACCTTTTAGAATGGGAAAACCTGCACAAAAACCGGGAAGCCACCAAACGATTGGAAGTTAGGGGAAAGGGGCATGGCCATCTGGGGAACCCCAAAGAGCTGGATTTGGTCCAAGGACCTGAGATTTTGCACCTGTGATATACAGAACACACACCTACATTTCCGCAAGGAGGGCCACATTCTGTAAAATCATTAGGTGAGGCTGACTATTATCAAATCTGTTTCATTAGATGTCGTTGTATTGTTAAGTTTGTTTTCATTGTCTAGGAAAAGCTTAGAGGGAACCAGGGATTACTAGCAACATGTCCTCAAATAGCTTTTCCAGAGGAAATGCCAACAGGACTCAAGAGTTCTGTCATTAAGAGATGCGAGACTGGCTGGAACTTAAGGCAGTGCCTTCTCTGTGGCAGCTGCAACAGAACTTTTGGAATCAATTATTATAACTGAACTTCAATCATGGTAGCCTAGAATAGAAAAACAAATGCCATGATGCCCCAAAGATTAGTTAGATTTATTGTGATTTTCGCAGTCAAGAGCTTACTTCATCTGATGTACTCACCTATGAAAGCTGGTAACACAGTAAGTTTGATTCACTTCTTTAAGATGCCACAGGACTGTCTTTTTAAAAAATTAAGTGAACATTTATGTGTGTTATTCTGATATATTTACAGCATAATCCTATGGCCACTAGACAGAGTCTAGAGACAGTCATAGGATTTTTCAGAGTCCCAGCTCCAACTTCAGAAACTCGCTCTGAGGTCGGACCTGGGATTCTGAGCTCGAAGCACCCTTTCCCCGCCATGGAAAGAAGTGCGCTGGCTGCAGATCAACCTCAGAGACAAGATTTTGGGGGCAGGTAGGGGACAGGCTTCGCCAGCATACAAAGTACCCTGGCGGCACCTCACACTCCTTCCCACCTGTTCTGAGGCCAAACACTTAAGACAGCCAAAATCGGCTGTTTAAGTGTCTTGCATGGCGGGAGGAGCCTTCATCTCCCCACTCCTCCCGCTGTGCATAGGATGCCCATAATCCTCAAGAGTTCAGTGGGTTACAGGCAGCCTCATTGGACTGCGCCCTTTAGTTGTACTTATCACTTTGTGAGCTATCTTGAGTTTCTTTGAAAATGTGTCAGATGAGTTTTGGAAATAATAAGCAAGGATTCTGTTCATGCTTTTCCCATAGAGTGCTGAGCATAAAATAATATGCTTACTTTAAAAATGAAGGCCACCAATTAGAAGGGAGGCTGGGTGACAAAGTTACTGATTTAGGGCAAGAATGTTTTCTTAGGCAGAGCTACACAATAACCCACCCCCAGTAAATACTTACTTCTTGCTGCGCTCTTCATGGCCATTGGCACTGCTCAATTTGTTCTCATCCTAAGCAGGGTTGATAGAAGAACATCGTGAGGACGAAGTGGAAACATTTCAAGTGGTCAAAGGGGTAATGGGAATAGGGATAAGAAAATACAAAACGAAAATTTTAATACTAAGTTTTACATTTAATATGGAGTGCTACTAATTAATGTAGACTTGTTTAACCACTTCGTTGCTTACATTTAAACCATACTATTATAAAAACAAGAATTACTATTTTAAAAAATATTTAAATTGTACATACGTCCTTAAATGACTTAAAATTATCCTGCAGTTTTCAGCATCAAGTGGTTAAATGTAAAATGTAAAGAAGAAGTTTCATGTTTAAAAGCATTTTCATGTACTATAATCCCTTTTGACCAGTACCAAGGCTATATCTCTGCCTAAGCCCCAAGTGGCCATGCTAGCAGCCAGCCACTATCGATTTCCTGTGACCGATGCCATTCCTGAGATCTTCGCCCATTTTCGTTGGAGGGTTGGGACTGTAAGAGCTTGATGCCACCTCTGTCACACATCTCGCCCTGAAGCAAACAGGGATTCACACTGCTTTAGTAACGTCGACTCCCAAGTCAGTCATCAATAATCCAACCAGTCCAGCCTAAATATTCCCTATTTCCATACCTGTTTACATGGAAAATATCCATGTTAAACTAGCACACAAGATTCTTAACATTACAAATTATGATTTGCTTCAAAATATTAAGAAGCTACTAAATATTATATAAAACTAAAACATGAAAATTTAAAAGGTTACAAGCACTTGTCCAAAACTCATACCGTATAGCTGCACTAAACGTACTCCAAAATGAACTAACAGTTGCTGTTATGTTTATTGTAGTTATCACACCAGTTACACCATGAGTTCAACTGCTACATTACTTAATTATATAGAGATTTATGAAGCCAGTGCTACTGCATGCATAATTTAACAGTTTCACCAAGATCGGTGAAAAACTAAATACAGTTTCTGCCTGTTTAGATCTGAACCTAGGTATTAAATATTCAGAAACGTAGAGAAAGTATATCAAAGCTTCTAAAATTAAGTGAATAAATAGAAGAGTACTCTTGCACAATGAATGATAGACTGCAATAATTTGTTTCACTTTTACTAAAATGTGAACTATTCAGGGATCCAAGAATTTTGGAAAGGTCTTTCGCACAACAGCTGATTGCCACCTGTCCTGTTAAAGATTAATCACCCGTCTTATCTTTTTAAAAAAGCAGTCACTCTTCTTGCATTAAGCAGACTAAAGATTTGCTTGCCATGAACTTGGGGAAGAGGTTATTCTTGGAACCCTGCTATTTGCCCAAACCACTGCATTCACCTTGTTGCTATACCAAAATTGAGCTGGTCGTTTTTAGGAGAGTGTTTTTTGTCTGTTGTCTGTTTGTTTTTACCTAGGGGGACCACGGTACAGCGATACGTCACTCAATTACTACCTTATGATTGACAGTTCACACTGGAATCAAAGGTGAATTCATGGGAGTAGAGGTGAGATATCGTTAGGCAAGTCTACAAAGAGAGATAGATGGGCATTTATTCATCACGCTGAAGTGAAACTACTGCACAATATAATTACATTAACAGCATATAGTTACTCGTAAGATACATGTAACGCACGTCCAGTAAGATAAATCATGAGGGCTCCGGGGATGTTAGTTTACAGTTCAGCAGTAGTTTCATGAATAATGCTAAATGAATATTGCTAAAGACCTTATTAGTATGTTTTCTCACCTTCTTATAAGGAGCTTCAAGCATTGCTTCAATATCAATATCATCAGCCATTTTTTCAGGACACCTAGAAAGAAGAACAAGATATTTTAGTCAAGGAAGTACTTATTCAGATAGTTTTGAAAAACTATCAAGACATTTAATGCTTCTGATGGTGACAAAGCTACAGTTGCACCACACACTTCCAAATGACTGTTAGCTGTGTATCCCTAACATTCCCAAACACTGTCTCTGCAAGGATGTAATAACTTCAGCCAAATGTAGAGGCAGGGCTATGTGTTATTTTCTTATCACCCAGAGAAACAGTGAACCATCCTCACATGTTTAATAAGTACTTTGTAAACATCCACTGTACATACAAGCATGCTTCCTAATGGAAAAAAATAAAGTCTAATATTATACTCCATTCTTCAAGGAGCCATAACAAGTTTTTAGAAGAAATCCAGAAATACTTGTGTAATTAAGACAATCAGCTGGAGACTCCCACTCACCCCAAAGTACTCATGTTTTACTTTTAGAAGGCTACAACATACTATTATAATCCTCTGTAGACTTTCTGGCTAATATAGCTCAAGATTTCACAAAATAATTGCTGCATTCAGCTCAGACTGCAGTTGCTCTACAGCAGGGTTTCTCAACTTCTCTGTACCATGACGAGCCCAGGCTTCGTCAACGGGCAAGCAACACACAGGCCGCAGGCCCCAAGCAACCCCTAAAAGCAAAACAAGAACATTTTAAAGCACCCACATTAAATCTGATTTGAGCTATTATCAAGCTTTTTGAACCAAGATTTCTGTATTCATAGTAAATAATAATCCTCAAAAACTGAACAAGTTGCTATCCTTAAACCGCTTAACTTTATGAAGAACGAGACTGAGCTCTTGTGTATATATATATATATATATATATATATATATTCCTCTAGGTAAACAAAACTGACCCTGGCCTCTCAATTTAGCACATTTGGTGAAGTCTACTTTCACTTTAAGTGCTCCTTATTCAAGTTCAGAGTTTGTTCATGTAAAACATTTCCAGAAATCTATTAAGAACTATGAAACTAATCCATTTTGCTTTGTTGCCTTACCTCCAGGTTTTGGGAGAAACATCCCTATGATGAATAAAGCTCATTAGAGCTTCAGGTTAGAGGCCTCTCATGAATCTGATAATTTCCCTTCCCCTGAAATCTGCAATGAATCATTGACTCCTTGGGTCAAAAACCCAAAACAGATTAGTCAAACTATCCCAGATAACCTCTTGTATGGAATCAAGTGATGCAGATTCCCTATTGCAAAGTACTAGTAAGATCCTGAGTTTGTCATAATAATGATTATGGCGAAGTCCTTAAATGAGAATTATCAAAAGTGCAGTAGAATGTGACACTCAGTGTGAGAACTTAAATATACCCTTATGCAGAAGATGATGACTTGCTTTGACTAAATTATGCCATGGAACAGAAAATCCAGTGACACAAATTAGAAATGTTATGAAATTTTTATAAAGGTAAAACACCACGTGATGAAGCACATGGTCATTAATGTATGATTAAGAGGTCCAGTACTGAATTCAAGAAATGTAAACAGTAGACTTTCCTTAATCCATAGCTCTAACCACCACAATCCTTTCCAGATCTGGTGTACAGAACACAATTCCTAGTTCAGCAAGCACAACTTGCTTGTGCTACCAGATTACAATGAATCAAAATAGACATCCAACTCTTCCAGTAGTTCTAATATTAAGCATAAGACATAATGCAAGTATGTTATCAATGCCTAGTTTAAAAAGTCTGCTGTCTAAGTCAAGTTGGAGCAACAGGGTTACCGTACTCTGAAGGAGGGCTTCAAACAAAATGAGAGTTTGAGCATGTTACTCAACCCATAGAAAGATTAAGAACATGTGTCGCATCCCCAAGAAACACCTATCTGAAGATGCAGCTGCTACATGGAAAGCAGCATTTGCAAATACTTTGCATTTTAATATGCTTTTTAAAAGCCCTCTACTGTTTTGTTTTTAAAAACCTGATTAAAATGTGTTTTTTCCCCCACATTGACCCATTAAGTAGATAATTCTATGGTAAGAGGAAGTGGATATAACTGTACAGTACTAGAAAACCTTTCAAAGCGCAATATAGAAAAGAGAGTTAGGGGTCATGTTTGAAGATTATGTCCAGCAATTGACTAGATCTGGCTTTATCCATATAATTGAAAATTCCATGATGATAGAATAAATATGACTAAACAAAAGTTAACAGCCACAAATATCAATAGACAGATTAAATATCCAAATATGGGCCATAAAACTGCAGGAAAATTAGTAACATTTAAGCAAATAAAAGGTTGACAAATAACACCCTAGTAAACTGGCCTAATTTGGTATTTGAGTGGAAATATAACTATCTGCAAGAGAGCACAAAAATACTGCTCAAATTTAGCTTGTGGCTTGATTTTTGTTTGGTTTTTTAAATAAAATCTCTACAAATGGCAAGTTGTGATCTTAAGTGCTAGAGAATTGGTCATGATCCTCAAGTAAAGCTGTTTTTAAAATAAAGTTCCCAAGTTTTGCTAAATCAGTTTGGCAAAATGATACTGATGTCAGAGTGCCAATAACTGAAACAGCAATGTCATGCGGGGGGGGGGGGGGGGGGACTGGTGTTGAACAAATGCCAAAGTTAGATATTGTAGACAGATTTCTTATCTGGAAAGCAAACTCACATTAAAGGGAACATCCACAGGAGTGAAAACACATATTGGCATATTTGTTCTCTTATATATTCAAGGAACATAGGGACCACTACATTTACCAAAAAAAAGTGCCCAACAGCTTAGCTCTATCTCACCTTAAGTTTGCAGAAAACTCAACAAGGAACTAACTACTAAATATACATTTGTTCACTCTGATTTGACACACACATAGGACTGAAATTCTTGCTAACCCAGTTGCCCACAGGAAATCCACAAGCAGGACAGGAGTGCAACAGCACTCTCCCGCCCAAGTTCCCCAGCAACTGGTATATATAGGATACGGCCTTTGATACTTAAAATCTCGCTCTCTCCACCTCCCATTATATTATCCCATACAGGCATAATACTAGCCTACATCACAAGGTGATTGTTAGGAGTACTGTAATCATGAAGCACTTTTAGCGTTTATAAATAAACTATTATTGTAATGGAAGTTAGGGAAATGCATTAATTAGTAGAATACCATCTGCTTAAACATTTGGTCTTCACCACAGTTCAAAGGAGCAGACCAGCATTAAGACAACATTAAATGACATGCCCATGAAGAATACCATACCGTTCAACCAATGCCACTCTGGAGGCCCTTTTGAGGATTGAAAGACTGGATATAATTTCATAAAGAAATTTGAAAAATAGAATGCATAAATACAAGATATTAAATAGTACAATTATCTGGTAGGCTAGAAACTGGGCATCTGAAGAATCAATATTGGTAGTATCAATACTGATTTAGCCCAAGTACACCACAATACAAACATACCAAGCTATATAATGAAGGGGTAAGAAACTGATGGGAGTATGTATGACTATCAACCAAATAGCATGGGTATTTACTTTCCAGCTAATGCTGGAAAACGACTCCAACCAGTGACTACCAGTCCTTTCTTCTGGGTAGTCTGGATATTTAGGCTAGAATCCAAAGAGCACCTTACAATTGCAATCCCATATATATATATGTACTCAAAAGTAAATCACATTTAGCTCAATTTGGAGCTTACTACCAGGTATCTGAGTATTGGACTGCAGTCACAGGCTCATACAAGGGGCTTTTACCAGCCCAGTGGCGTTGTGGTAAGGAAGAATGAACACTCCCAAAGGTTCGTTTCCAGCTGACTTTTGTCAATAATCAGCCAGAGCAGGTAAGTGAGGGTTAAAGAATTCTTTATTGCAAATACAGCGCTGTATGTTCCCACTCCCGAAAAGAAGGTCGCTGTATGTTCCCACTCCCAAAAAGAAGGTCGGAGAGAGACTTGGAAAAAAAGAAATATTTCCCTTATTATACCTTTCTGACAGACATTTGTGTTAACACATGCGTACTGAGGCCCCCCAGACATTCTACTGTAAATTGGTCTTCAGGGTATCTTTATCTTGACTCAGGAAGTGGCGAACAAAAGGGCTAGTTTTTACATAACTATCAAGTGATCAACTCTAACAGTTCAAAATTTACAAGGAACTTAGTCTTTGAGGGAAAAGAACTTTACATACTTGCCTCTCAAAAGGGCAGGATTATTGTAGCACTTACATATGGGTAAGGACAAATTCTGGGATTACATTTAAAACAGAATAATACTTGTTACATTACATATATTCATAATTACATCAAAATTATATACTTTCCACAGCGCTTCTACATTTTTTTTCGATGACAGGGTCTGCACACACAACTTCGCAAACTGCTTTCGAAACTTTTCTAGATGTCAAAAGTCGCTTGCAGGGGCGGGGGGGGGGGAGCGCATGATGTGCGAGTGCATAATGTGGGGTGAGGTGGCTGCAAGACCAAAGATTTTAGACTATGTTCCTAGGTAGGAACATAGCTCAATTTATTTGCAAACTGATAAGTTAATTATTGCAACCAAATAATATAGCAAAAAAACAGAAAATCAAGCAGAATTTTTTTTAAATCCATAAATTCTGACAAAAAGCCTTTATCCAGTTTTCGATGTAAGATATCATCTTGCACGTGTTGTTTAACAAACCGCACACATATGGATTTCACCTCTACAGATATGGTAGCGTTCCTTTCCCCCTCCCACCTGACCGTCTTCAGCCCAATATGCTTAAAAAAACAAGAGAGTAGTAAACAGACTTCCTACTCTCCAATTGTTATTACGTTGGCTCTTTACTGAGCGCTCTTATTCTCTCGGGTCATCAACCTTTCGTAAACACATAGCACATACTGCGAAGTCTTAAGGCCCTTCCCGTGAGAATATCTAAAGTAATAAAGAAATAGTTAGAAATCTTGTGGCGGGAAGTACCCCAGTCATCATCACGAGGGTGAGGAAGGTCGTTTTCGTCCGCGAAACCTTACGTGTAAGCATACGAACAAAATTCCCAACCGATCGTGCCGACTTCCCCGCGGCCCTTGTAACCGCAACCGAGGAACTGGATACCAAGCCCGGCAGGCCAGACTCAGACGCTTCCAACGCCAGAAGGAAAAGCGATGGGCCCTCTCTCTCGAGAAGGCCTAACGCAAAAGCAGGGCCGCCTTCGAGCCTTGCGGAACGCGCGCGGCCCCACCCCCGAGTCGCCAAAATTAGAGGGCGCCCGAATAGGCGAAGGCAATTACCTGTGCTGCCGGGGGTCGCGCTTCTAGCTCAGGTGTCTGAGGCGGGCGGCTGCTGCTTCTACCGTTGTTTGCTTGCTGGCTCTGGGCTCCGGATGTACTGTGGCGAGGGTTGGGCCCCCAAACGGCAAAATTCTCCCGTCAGCGGCGGGAAGAAAAGCTAGGAGTAACCTCGGCCTCGAAAAATTGTACGAAGAAGGCCAAAGCCGAGGAAGTTCCACAACAAGGAGATTCAGACTCGGCTCTAGTAAAAGCGACTGCTCCCTGAAATGGCGCCCGCCGCGTCCTGATGCTTGGAGGAGGGTCCGCGCAGTCGATGTGGGGATGCCCAGTGCTCGCTGCACGGGCTCTCGCGAGATTTCGCCGCAGGACGTCTTGGACGTAGTGCGAACGCTTGCTCCAACGAAGCACCTATCGCGAGGAAAGACATCTCGGAGAGACCCGTCTAGCAATTCGCGAGAATAATATGTTGTTTGTGTAGCCTCAAAAGTTGTATCTTCCCTTATTGCACAAGACTCTCGCGAGAACTCTTGGAGCATCAAGCGTCACAATAGGAAGGTCAAAGGTTTTGGCTCTGGGTGAAAGACTAAAACTCTTGAGACCAACCTTTTACCTGACTTCTCATTTGCAGATTACTAGGACTGTTGCACCTGTGCTGTTTACTGGCAATTTTACTTCCGTGGGAATTGGATTTAGCATCCCTGATTTCCCACATTTTAATATTTGGAGAATGAAATGTATTGTGACTATTGAAGTAAAGATACTTCTATATCCTGTCTACTTTAAAAAATATATATGTGTATGTTTTCCTCTGTCATATGTTCGAACTGATTTGCTAGAGGCACATGAGCAATGTCATCTATACCATTCCGGTGCCAGTGGCTATAAACAATAGAGCTCAGGCCTGGTTATTACTGGGATGGGAGACCCCTCCTCTAGTTTCCTGAATTGAGCAGGGGGTTGACCTTGTAGGCCCCTTCCAACTCAGACGCTGCAGTTGTGTGTTGTTCCTTTTGTTTAATGGCTATGAAAGCTTTGCTTTTGACATATATCTAGGAATAAACTAGCATGAAGTTGGCAGGTTTTAAAAATGTAACATTGTGATACCCTTTTTGGGGTTTCCAGATCCAAATCACCTCTGAAAGCTGGTATACCGTAAATAATGTGTCCACAAATTTTGGTTTGGCTTACCAGACAGCAATCATTTATAATTATCACTGACTGCTCCCCTTAGGCTGGTTTCTTTCCCTCTCATGCTGGGCTTCTGCTGAAAGCACTAGCAGTATATCACTCCTGCTATTGCCTCCTGCAAAAGCCCAGGAGGAAAAGAAATCACATCTCCTTTCTTCTGTGGGACAGGAACAGGAGCCCTCATTGCTGACAAGCAAGCAAGTGGATAGGGAATCCCTGAGATAACAATATAAACTTTTGAGAATCTGAAATAGTGTGATTACACTTTTAAAAATTTAGTTAAAATGGATGCACTTAGGATGCAATTCAATACACACTTACCTGGAAGTATGTCCCATTGAACACAATACTTCTGAGTAGTGATCCATAGGATTGCGCTGTCACTCTATTAAACTTGATATGAAGAAGCTTGTGATAACACTTTTTTTTTTCATTTCTATGACCATTTTTTTGTTTAAAAATTATTTACAAAACAAGAAACATACAAAAATAAAAATGGGGAGCATCCAGTATTGGTGGATAGCACCATGAAAATGTCAGCCCAGTGTACAGCTGCTGTGAAAAAAAAAACATTGCATGCTGGGGATCATTAGGAAAGGTCTTGAAAATAAAATTGTGAATGTCATATCGTCCTTATACAAATCTATGTTGTGACCACATAGTACAGTTCTGGTCACCACACCTCAAAAAGGGTATTGTGGAACTGGAAAACGTGCAGAAAAGAGCAACCAAGATTATCAGGGTCTGGAGCAACTCTCTGATGAGGAAATATCACAAATTTTGGGGCTCTTTAGCTTAGGGAAAATGTGAGTAAGGAGGGACATGGTAAAATTATACAAAATTATGCAGAGTGTGAAGAAAGTGGATAGGGATAAATTTTCCTCATAATACAAGAACCCAGCATCATCCAATTAAGCTAAATAGTGGGAGATTCAGGACAGATAAAAGGAAGTGCTCCTTCACACTGTGCATAGTTGTGAACTCCCTCTCGCCGGATCGTCACCTTGAAGTGGTGAGTGGACTTGCGTGTTCCGATGAACCCTGTGAGCAATGCCATTGGGAGCTATTTACTCCCAGTAGGGTCACCCATGGCGGTAAGGTCCGGGGAGAGGAACCAGACAAAGAATGATCCAAAACATAAAGTCCTCAACGGCAGAACAGGTGGAAGATAATTAAACCTAAATTACAATGGCTGTGAAGGCAGATGAAGGCTACAGCAAAGAATGGTTTTCCAATCGTCATGGTAACCGTGGCATTGGATCATTGCTGTACTCTGTCAAGTTTGTGTGGTGATTTGTTTGTGCACCGATCTCCCCACATAAAACAATTTCACGCACAGGCGTCTTCCAACCCAAACAAACAAACAAAAAAAGTCCCATGGCGAATGGCGAGGGGTGCAGGACTGTGAATCCGGAAGCCCCTAGTCATGGACCAGCACATGGGCGGTGGATGCAGATTCAGTCGCCCTGTTCAAGGAACGAGGTAGTCGAGCAGCTCGGGAGCTGTAAGAAAAAAATCTATGCCAGTGCAAAGGCTGAGGTCCAAAGAAGAACAAGAGAACTTAAGAACGCTTGGTGGAAAAAGAAAGCGCAAGAAATTCAACAACTTACAGAATCTCATGATGCACGGGGCTTTTTTAAGGCCACAAGGGCCATTTATGGACCAAAAACCTATGGAACAAACCCTTTACAATCAAAAGATGGCACCAAACTCTTAAAAGACAAAGAGTCTATTGCACTGCGTTGGAAAGAGCATTATTATGATCTTTTAAATCGTAAATCTAAGGTGGATAATGAGATTTTTTCGCAAATCCTGCAAAAACAAATTAGAGAGGAACTTGTAATACTCCCCACTTTGGATGAAGTTATACAAGCCATTAATCAAATGAAGAATAACAAAGCTAGTGGAGCAGATGGGATTCCTGCTGAAATCTTTAAAGAAGGGCCCCCCGAACTTGTACAACATCATAAACTCATCGAAAAAATCTGGATAAGAGAAGAGATCCCAGAAGACTTCAGAGATGCCATAATTATCACCCTCTTTAAGAAGGGTGATAGAACAGACTGTGGAAACTATCGGGGCATTTCTCTCTTAGCTACCACAGGTAAAATATTTGCTAGGATTCTCGCAAACCGTCTTCTATCTATTTCAGAAGAGATCCTCCCTGAAACTCAATATGGTTTCTGCCCCTCTAGAGGGACAGTAGGCATGATTTTTACTGCACGTCAGCTCCAAGAAAAATGCCAGGAGCAAAATCAACCCTTTTATATGGCATTTATTGATTTGGCTAAGGCCTTTAATACTGTAGACCAGGGGTCCTCAAACTACGGCCCGCGGGCCACATCCGGCCCACCAGGTCTTTTCATCTGGCCCGGCGGCCGATCTAGAGTTGTGAGGGAAGAGGGGAGGATGAGCCGGGGGGGGGGGCATGGGCCGTCTGCCTGCCTGCTGCCCTGCATCTCCTGCGGGGGGGGAAGGGGAGGAGGGGCGGCTTAGCCAGTAGCGGGGTGCGGACAGCGCCCATCCTCCTCCCTTCTCGTCCACCCGCGCAGGCTTTCCACCTCGCCGCCCGCTGGTCCCGTTGCGTCACTTCCAGTGTGGCGGAAGTGACGCGACGGGACCCTGCTCCAGCATGTCCATCCTGGACCCCGCCCACACTGTTTTTCAAAACTGAGCGCGGGCGGAGTCCAGGATGGACGCGATGGAGCAGCGCCGGGAGCGGCAGACTCGGGTGGCGGCGGAGGCCAGGTAGGACGGCGGCGGGGATGAAGGCGGGAAGCGGCGGGTTACGGTGGGGAGGGCGGGGGCGGCGGGTTACGGTGGGGGGGCGGGGGGCGGGTTAAGGTGGGGGGCGGGGGGGCTTTACCTCATCCGCCTCACCGCCCGCTGGTCCTGTCACGTCACTTCCAGCACGGCGGAAGTGATGCAACGGGACCCTGCTCCGTCGCGTCCATCCTGGACCCCGCCCACGCTGTTTTTTCAAAACTGAGCGCGGGCGGAGTCCAGGATGGACGCGACGGAGTGGCGGCGGTGGAGGCCTCGAGCGGAGGCTGTGGCGGAGGCAGCGGCAGCAGCAGCAGCAGCACGCAGGGGACCAGGTAGGATGGTGGCGGGTGGGGCGGTGGGTTACGGGGGCGGGGGGGTGTTGCGGTTGCGGCAGCAGCGGGGGGCGGCGGAGCGGTCCTGCAGCGGCAGCGGGGGACGGCGCGGGGGGCGGGGGGTTCTGCGGCGGTGGCAGCGGGGGGTGAGGGATGGTGGCGGGGGGTCCTGCAGCGGCGGCAGCGGGGGACGGCGGGAGGGTCCTGCAGGGGGGGGCAGCATGAAGGAGGCGGCACAGGGGAGTCCCATTGAGTCCAGCCCCCCAACAGGCTGAGGGGCAATGAACTGGCCCCCCGTGTAAAAAGTTTGAGGACCCCTGCTGTAGACCGAATGGCTCTCTGGACTATCCTTATGAAAATTGGATGCCCCAATAAATTTGTGAATATCTTGCGACTTCTCCATGACAACATGACAGCAACGGTTTTGGACAACAACATCTGGTAACCTGTGTCCTCACTGTGGGAAGCTGTGTGGATCTAGAATTGGCCTCCACAGTCACTTACGGACCCATCGCTAGAGTCTACACCATTTTTTAGAATTTCCTCCTTTTATAATTTTCTTTTTGTAATTTTATCCTGGAAGACAATCTTACTCAGTCACGAGTGATCGCCTACTACTACTAGTTGTGTACTATGGAATTTGCTACTGCAAGATGTGATGCCAACTAACTTGGACAGCTTGACAAGGGGATTAAACAAATTCATGGAAGATAAGGCTATCAATGGCTACTTACCATGTTGGTTATATATTACTTCCAGTATCAGAGGCAGTATGCCTCTCTATACAACTTGCTGGGGTACAAGCAGAAAGGTGCTATTGCACTTATGTCCTGCTTCTGGACTTCCCATGGGCATCTGGTTTCCCACTATGGGAACAGAATGCTGTACTACAGGCACGGGCAACCAGACCTCTGCGGGCTGAATGTCAATACAGAGTGGGGCCACATCCTGATGTCAAAGGGGTGAGGGCATGTCCCCAGATGTCATTTGGTCCCCAGCCACTATGTCAGCATGGTGATCCTCCCAGCACATCCACCAGGAATCTGCTTCACTGTGCATGTGTCTTCTTACATCAGAGAAGGCTCATGTGCAACAAATCTGCTTTGCCTGCCTTCACACCTTCCTGAGGACACACACCTTTCATTGAATAGTTATTGTGAATGGATATGCTTTTTTGTTAAGTTTTGTTGCTGTTGTTTCCCCCCTTATTGTTTTTGTGGAGAGAAAGCCTGACTGAGCATACACTTTGCCCCACATACCACCTGCATAATCCCCGCCAGGGGCAGAGGAGCCTGGTGAACTTTGCATTTCCTCCCAAGAGGCCAGGTGGGGGCCTCTGAGTCTGTGACACATTCAAATGCTGATGGTTTCCCCAAGTACCCTCAATGGCTCTCGAAGCCACCTCACCCCCCTCCCACCTGGCCTGACTGGTTTGTCCTGCCAGAGAAAGGAGGGGTTGGGCTATCGAGAGGGGGGGCAAGAGAGGGGGATAAACGGGCAGCCTTGGATACTGCTCTTTGTTGGAAGCAAGGTGCAAGGAAGCACGGAGTGGGTCATCGGCTCAGGCCAGCCTGGACATCCAACCCCCAAGCGGAGCACCTGGGTAAGCTGGTGTAGGTTCTCAGTTGCTAGTTTAGACTAGTGTAGATTCTCGGTTGTTTGCTTAGATTAGCGTAGGTTCTGGGTTGTTATTTTACAGTTCTGGCTGCTTGTAACAAAGGTACAGTCATGCCTGTTGGATTGAGAGCATAATTCATTCCGGAAACGTGCTTGTAATCCAAAACACTCTTGGTATATCAAAACGAAATCCCCCCAAAAAAATTTGTAGAGATTTTTAATTTAAGCCGTAGTACAGTACTTGTATTGCAAGACGTCGCTTGTATATCAAGTAAAAAAAATTTTTTTTTTTAAATTTAAAAAATTTGCTTGTCTTGCAAAACGCTCTCAAACCAAGTTACTTGCAATCCAAGGTATTACTGTATTCCATTCTGTCAGATTCATTCTCCTTATCTCCCTTTCCAAGTTGTAACTGACTAATCTTTCAATAAACTTCCTTTCACTTTACCCTAAGTGCAGTATTGGTTTGTTTCTCTTTGACTCAGTGCTAAATTCCAGTGTTTACAAGCCGAGCCCAGTCAGGGATTGCGGGTGGTGAGATCAAGGCTGTCAGTGAAAGATGTGAATCTCCCATTTTGCAGTAAAGGGCCAGCGGCGGTCCTTCACAGTTTTGTTCTGTTATAATTGCAAATAAAGAACAAAAACAAACAAAGGATTTGGTCACAGGTGGGTGCATTGAGAGGATGATCCTCCTGATGCATCCACTGGGAACCAGCTTTGCTCCTTGCACATCCTTTCCAATTGGAGAAGGCCCGCATGCAGTGAAGATACTTCACCTGTCCTGCACCTTTTCCTATTGGGAAGAGGACACAGGGCAGGTGATTATGCCACCCCCCCCAATCCCTTTGTTATTTCCAATTGATGGTCAGAGATAAGAAAGGGACTCCTCTC
The DNA here is from genome assembly GCA_021292165.1 of Shinisaurus crocodilurus. Lineage (NCBI taxonomy): Eukaryota > Metazoa > Chordata > Lepidosauria > Squamata > Shinisauridae > Shinisaurus > Shinisaurus crocodilurus. Next base: position 225,899,744 of record CM037877.1, read on the forward strand.
CCTGCCTCCTCACAAAGCCTCCAAGGCAGGGGGCAGAGCTTGGAGAGGGGACAGGGCCTGCAGAGGGAGTTCAAGCCTCCGTGGGCCGAATGAGGAACCTCTGTGGGCTGGATTATGCCCGTGGACTGGAGGTTGTCCTCCTCTGCTGTACTAGATATGCCTTTGGTCTGATCCAGCAGACTCTTCTTATGACTTCTAAAATTAGGACTTATTTATTCTTTGAACCATTTATATTAATTTATCCACATGTATAATTTCAAATACTTTCATAAACTATTCTGAAACAGTAGGAACATTATTTTTGCGGAAACTAACAAATCCATAATTAACAACCTGGTTGCTTTATATCTATTATCTTCTAAGTAATTAAGAAGAATTATGAAAGCTTCATGGTTCACCATTACCCCAGTTATCTGCCAAATAATATATTTTATTTGCAGCCAATATGTTTGAGCCTTAGGAAACAACCACCAAATGTGATATCTCTGCTATTTGAGCATTACATTTCCAACCTGAATGTATTCACACAATAAATTATATTCAGTCTCTGAGGAGTAAGAGCTGTCCTCTCCTCCTGATGTTAATGGCAAGAGGGAGTTAGGATGGTGTGTTGATGCCTCTATGTTGGCCTCCACTAGTCTCCCCTGAGCTGGTTGATTCCCATCCCCCACCATTGTTGCCAGTGAGGAGGAAATTGTTAACAAATTGTGCTGAACAGTCTGGTGAACACCCCACTTCCACCCTGGTCAATGTGAGCCAGCAGGGCTGGGGATGAGGCGGTAGGTCCACCTCCTCCTCCTCATTCCTCACCAGAAAGTAGGGGAACCCTAAGAGTAAGTTTCCTTTTTGCCATTGTTGGTGCTGCTCTTCCAGCTCTTTCTCTGCTTTCCTCAGTCAAGATCATGGGCAAATGTGGGGGGCACGCCATGATGTGGTAGGAGGCATCCAGCAAGCAACTGAAACATTCCAAAAGGTCACAATCAGAGTTGTTCCACCAAATGTTTGCCCTGGATCTGCTGTTTCTCATTCATGCAAGTTGTGTGTCTTCCAGATCAGGGCCAATAAAGAAAATGACTAGGAACTAACAAAGAATGGGAACAGAAACTTTAGAAGAAAATTAAAATGCAGAGAGCAAAGTGAAGATGGGGAGGAGGGGAAAAATAGAGTGAGCATTTGTTGGGTCATCTGTTCTGGATTCCCCCAGTTGTGACCAGCTCTGTTTCAGACAGCTGCTACAACTAACTGCCAACATAAAATAAAGGGTCCATTTATGGGTAATACAGTAAATGCATGTAGAAAATATGGAACAAACTGTGGTTTTTAAAAAACAATGCTTTACAGAGAGTATGCAAAATAGTAATATTGAATACTACTCTGTATAAATGTCCCCATTATTGTCTGATTTATCTACTCAACTATATTTAAATGCTTTTTGCTGTGTGTGTTTTTTACAGATGGGTTAGGAATCCTAAACAAAAGATATACTTGATAATGAAGATACAGGGGAAGTTAACTGAATATCAGATTTATACCTTGCATTCCTGAACATCCTGAAATTGTAATGCTAGAGAGCATTAATTCTTCCTTGGAGCTGTGAGTCACAGAACTGTAACTGCTTTATCATGTCCAATAGTGTCTGGTTGAGCCATGTTCTCTTTAAACTTAAATTCTGTATTTAGTGTTTCCATATTTTAACAAGTCTAATAATGAGAAATATGTGCCTGAAGCTTTTTCAGTCTCTCAATTGCAACATTCTGGTTAATAGTACTGGTTAAAGATGGTAGTAAGTATTGTGCCTCCAGTAGGTCAGACAGAGACCAGCCGTGCCGGAGTGTGTTTGGGGTGGGGTCAGGCTAACTGCAGCCTGACCCAGCTGGGCAGCCTTACCAATCAGCACCTGCTCAAAAGGCAGGTCCCAAACACACTCAGATGCTGGAAGCAATTGTTTGTTACAGCTACCACCAGACGCTCTTGATATTCCTGACCTCGGACCCCTGTACCTTTGATCTTCGGAACGACCCTGACTACGCTTGTGCCTGACCCCTAACTGGTTTACGTTTGCTCGGTTTTTGGACTAATATATCTTGGCTTGGACATTCGGACTGTTATAACGAGGACGGCTTATCTTGACACTGGGCGGATTTACGACAGTAAAGGCCTTCTGGAGAAAACTGAAAATATGTTTGTGGAGGACCAGGGCTGGTCCTTTGTGTGAGTTCGGGAATTAAAGAGTTAACCGGGCACTGAGAAGATGCCCTTTACGCGGCTTCTGCGAGGTTTAAACTCAACCGTGGCAAGCTATTGACACTGAATCGTATTGAGACAGAAAGGCCAGCTATATAACGCCTTTAATGGAACGGAACTAATAGACTACTAGGAATTTTACACTATAAACAACAGAGTTCATAAAAGTCACTGAAGCGTAGGACTTCAATACACATATGAGGTAGAAGGCTTGCGTAATACAGAGAATAACTTCACAATAAAGAATCTGACTTACTGAGCTAGCGTAGCCATTCGTGTAGCCGGTCTCCAGGCACCGCGTCCGGGGTTAGCTTGGTCCTGACCGGAGCCAGGGACCTGGTCCGTGCAAGCCTGCACCGTGTTTCCAACAACCCCTTGTTTTCCAGGATGTGCTTTTTCTACCCTCCCTCGCCCCCTCCCCGTCCTTGATGACCAGTTGGGCTGGTTCCGCCCAGCGGGGTCGTGGCACCTCTTGGGTACTTTGGGGTACTTTGCAGCTCTTTGAGACTGCACTCCCCGCCTTCAGGATGTTATGCACTTCCTTGAGGGTAGATGTAAATGCGCCCTATTGAGGTGTATGCAGATGTAGCTATGTAAAACCGGTCTGCCCAGAACTGTGACTCCTGTGCCCTGGGTGGGGATTATGGAGAAAGATGGGGGGGGGGGATATGGGTGACAGCAAAAAGGGAGAAAATATGTCAGGGTTCAGCAAGTGCGTGATCAGGCTTTCTCTTCACAATGTTGATTTCTCTGGATAATACTGTGAATACCTTTCAAAAGAAATTGGATAAAGATCTGAGCATTTCTAGTTCAGAAGAAAAAACATAAATGAGTTCGGAATAACTGCTTGAAAAATATAACCTCATCAAGGTTAAAGGAGAATTTCTGGGGAAAACAGTAGCAATGACGCTTGACTGTATTAGTTAAAATGTATTTATAACTTGAATACTGATTATTGTTGGGGACATGGAGCTATACAGCTGATTTTCTAAATATTGTTTGCAAATGTGTCAAGGTTAAAATATTTGGGAAGCACATGGCTTGTTCCTGATCCTCCAAACAATGATTTGGAGGATCAGTGAATGTGACATCTGAACACACCACTTCAACTTGCTTGCCCCACTTTCCCAAGCAATGAGACAACCCAGAGGCAACACTACAGGCTACAGTTTGCTCTGGATAAAAGATTGCCAGAGATTTAAAGTGTCTTTGTATTATTTACTTTATTTACAAATATACAGGTAGCTGAGCCGCAAACCGCACATTAAAGAGCTGTGTATCCTCTCCATCCCACAGGCTTCAGCTTTAGTTTCAGCTAACTCCAGATTTAAATTCCCAGCTCGTTCACTTCTCAAATTTAAAACTGCAAACTGTTTTTACACACACACACAAAACTGCAAACTGTTTTTCCACACACACCTTGAAGAACATAGGTCTTAGACTCCATTCCCTGCATGTAGATTGGCCACCGGGGGGGGGGGATCCTAATGATTGATTTGCATTGAGCGAACTTCTCAGTGACTGGGTTTGCACAACACGACAACCCATCGTGGGTTGCCACCAACGATGGCTTGCTGTGTCATGCGAACCTGGACTGATTTCCCCAGGGTGGCTTGTTCGCAGGCAACAAGCCACCCCAACATCCCATGGGCTGTTGTAGGGGTTGTTCTACCCATGATGGGCTGTCATGTTGTCCAAACCTGGGCGATCGACCCCATCGTGGGTATGGGGAATTAGCTGTGGAACCACTTGGTAAGAGTGGCAAAAAACACTTGCCACTCTTGCCAAGTGGCTCCAAGGCGACCGCCAGTGCCAGCCACCCCAAAGTGCCCAAGCAACACTTGGGGGCAGCTGGCATCAGCTTCCCCCTCTCCCTGCTGTGATCACATGTCATTTTGGGCTCACTGCTGCTTTCCCCACCGATTTCCCCACCGATTTCCCCACCGATTTCCCCACCGATTTCCCCCCCAGACATTGCAAACTATGGCTTGACAGCCGTCTTTCATGATCCCCATTTTGACAGCTACTGACAGCCCCTTCAGAGTGTCCGAACAACACCTCGGAGTGGCTGGTAGAACCCTTAAAAAAAAATTTTTCCCACAAAAACATTTGCAAAAAAAAGTTTTCTTCTTTTTTATTTAGGAGCAGTTGCACGACTGCAGAGATTTGAAGCCTCGGCTGGGGCAATGTCCTGGGGGGTGTCTGTTGCCAAGGTGCAGCAGGTACCAACCCTGGACATTGCCCAGAGGAGGCTCCAAATTGTTTCTTGCCCCCTTTCAAGGTGCTGATTTTAACCTATAAAGCAGTGATGGCGAACCTTTTTGAGCCCGAGTGCCCAAACTGCAACACAAAACCAACTTATTTATTTCAAAGTGCCAACAGTGCAATTAAACCTGAATACCAAGGTTTTAGCTTTAGGAAAACAACTCATACAGTTGTCCGAACTAATTAACATATTTTGTCTTAAAAGAAAAACACAATAACAGAGCTTTCAATGATACAAACAGTTTTTTGTTGGGAAAAAAATCAACTCAAAAAATTATTATAGTACTACATTGTACACATAGCCTGAAGGGAATTTATACAAACTTTTCAAATAATTAGGCACATGTATTTTTGGATAAGGGATTCTCAACTTGTAATATGATTATATGCCAGACTGAAATTGTATGGGCAAGCTTTACTCCGGGTCCTTTCCCTGCTTCTACAGGTGTCGGATTAGTAAAAGTCAACCTGTACTAGGATGAGCAAGATAAACAAGAAAACTAAACATGCTTAACACATTTTAAACCCTTTATGTCTTGGACTGCAAACACTGCATTAGGTAAAAGTTTGCATTGGGCATGCTTTTGCACAATTAATGTGATCTTTGCTATTGCATGCATGCTGATAATTTGTCAAACCTTGGCTCATACTCCGTTAGTTTGAGAGCAACACATGCAGCACTCAGGTCAACTGTTAGGGCTTTACATCCAAGCCATGCTCTGTGCATCATTCTTCAAAATCTTTTAAATGTGATAACAATGTAGAAAAGAATTCTGTAACAGGAACTCTAGAATAAAATCATTCTGTTCCACTGTGAGAAAGAACAAGATCATTAGTGTTTTGCAGAAGGGGATGGTCTTTTCGCGATCTGGTGAACAATGGCTCGAGTGCCCACAGAGAGGTCCGTGCGTGCCAGTTGTGGCACCCATGCCATAGGTTCGCCATCACTGCTATAAAGCCTTATACGGCTTGGGACCGCAATAACCGTTGGAGCACCTCTTCTGACCTAAATCTACCCGGACACTACTACTCAACATCTGAGGCCTTCCTCCGAGTGTAACCTCCACAGGAGGTTTGGATGGTGGCAACAAAGAAGAGGGTCTTCTCATTGGCGGCCCCCTGATTATGGAATGATCTCCCCACTGAGGCCCACTCTGTTATGCTTTCTGTTATCCTTTCGGTGCCAGGTTTACAGTACCCTCTACGCCGGGGCATTTAATGGCATTCAACGGGTCTTAATGGCATGTTGGGGGCTTATGTCAGCTGTTTTTTTCTCTTAACAGGTCCAGTTGTATTGAATTTGTTTTAGTTGTTCAAATTGTTTTAAATTCTGTCTTTAAATCCTGTATTGAAATGTTATGCTGTTTTTACATTTTGTATTTTGTATGGTATTTTGTATGAATTGTTGTTAACTGCCCAGGGAGCTTCAGCTATTGGGTGGTATAGAAATGAAATAAATAATAATAATTTTGTTTCTCTTGACAGCTGTCCTTAAAAAGGGGGGTGACTGGGCGGATTATTTTTTTTTACTGGGACATATGCAGCCATATGTCCCAGTCAAACAACACCCATTGCCCTGTCAAAAAACACGTTTAAAAGCGGGTTTCAAGGGTTCTGCCACCCAGGAACAGCTCCTTCAAGGTGCTCTGCTGCTCAGGCCCTTTGAAAGGGCTGTCAGTGGTTGTCAAAATGGGGATTGCAAAAGTCGGCTGTGAAGCCAGCTTTTGTGAACTCTGGAAGGAAAAAGGGGGGAAAAGCCATGGTGAGCCCAAAACAGCTCATGTTCGTGGCAGGGAGACAACTTGGTTCTCCTGCAGTGTCCCCTGGAATACCTGTGGGCAGACCGAGGGGGAGGGAGCGAGCCAACAATCCATGTTGAGCCCAATCATTTGTTGGGGTTACTGTGGGTTGTTTCGCCAACAACCAACTCACTGAAGTTTATTGACATGGTGGGTTAGCGTGACCTGCAAACGCACCTACACAGTCATTAGGTCATTAAATAAATAAATAAATAAGTACCGGTAAGTAAAATTAGCAAGCCATCCTCTTAAGAAAGTATGGTCTTCCAGCAGCTATGTATGATTCAAGGATGGTTGTTCAGTTATAGATCTCATTTTGTAGGGTGAAGTGTCCTTATTTGGAATGTATTAGAACAAAATATTGAAGGATAATGTCAGACCATGGGTTGGATCCAGACTTAAGTTAATTTAACTTAGGTCCCATTGATATTGTTGTGAAAAGCTACTTATAATTTGTTCAATTGATTTAAATAGGAAAGAAGTTTAACTAACTTAGTCTGGATCCAATGCCATATGTATTATTTGCTTTGTTATAACATTAATTAAAATTAAGAATCAAATAATGTAATGACGACAAAAGAAAAATGAAAGCTAAATTAAGTAGCAAAGCAGAAAAAATAGTGCAAAATGTAACTAGTAATGAATTATTAGTACAGTGGAATAGTTGACCCCAAAGCCAGACTGGAAAAGGTCAAAAGACATGTCAGAAAGAAAAGCAAGATGCTACGGGCCAACACAGATGTAACATGGAAGATCTGTATTCAGATCTCCTGCCTTTGTTTGTTTACAGCATATTTACCTTGCTCGTCAGCTGAAAAAGACTCCCAGAGCAGCTTACAAAGATTAATAATAATACTGTCCCTTCCCTCAGGCTTACAATCTAAAGACATGACACAAAAGGAAAAAGGATTGGGAGGGAGGAGGAAGAAAACAGGGCTTGCCTGTGACTTGTCCTGAGAACACCAAACCATGGGTTTGCCTTATGTGTGAACCAGGCCAATGTGTGTAATACTTTTGTTTTTTTTAAGGGAGTAAGAACAGGATTAAGAAAGCAGAAGAGAAGAAAAAGCACCAATCAGATAATAAAATAGGAATAAACTAAAACAAGAGGAAGGAAAGAGCTGATAAAATGGAGGCAGCATCAGAAAAGGAAATGGGGGAGGAGCATAGAAAACAAAAAGAGAAATGGAAATAGGAGCTTTTAGTAACCAAACATTCAGCAGAAGCTAAGGGGGGAAAGAGATGGAGGAAGAGAACTAAAAATCAAGAAGAGATATTGGCTGCATTCACACATCACGCTAAGCCAACCTGCAAATAAGCTACACACTGTGGGTAGTTTGCGGAACAACCCATGCCTGAGAGACGACCGGGCTCACCATGCCTTGTTCTTCCTTTCTTTCCCCCTCGGTTCTCCAGCCAGTATCCCAGTGTCCTTCACGGCAAAACCTATCTTGTCTCCCCATCCCTGCCCCGCTCACTACCCCTTTTTGTTCGCTGCTGCTTTAAAAAAAATAAATTCAGAGCCTCAAAAAATTGGAGTCCCAGAAAATTGCACAATTGTGTTTATAATTTTTTTAAAAAAAATTTGTCGGTCTTTTGCAAGTACGCTCTTACTCTGTCTTGATATGTATTTTATATATTTATGCCCTGCCTTTTTTCCTGCAAGGAACCCAAGGCGGCTTACATAATCCTCCTCCTCCTCTCCATTTTATCCTCACAACAACCCTGTGAGGTAGGTTAGGCTGAGAGTCGGTGACTGGCCCAAAGTCACCCAGTGAGTTTCATGGCCGAGTGGGGACTAGAACCCGGATCTCCCGAGTCCCAGCACTCTCACCACTGCCTGCTCAATTTCCTTGTATGTTTCAGCTGTCAAAGGAAGCAGTGAAGTAGAGTAGGTAACCTACATGGAAAATGACACGGCAAGACTGCATACAGGCTAATTTGTGCACAGTTGCCAGGGTCAAGTTGCCGAGTGGTCAAGTGAAAAGCACCAAAAAGGGGGGGGGGGAGTGGCAAAAGTCAGTTCACTGAAAGAGGGAGAGACAATATCTCCCACTTAGCAATGTAATGCTCTTGATTGTAAGTGCTAAATTGATACTTCTTAATACCCTCCACCTTTTCAACACTTCCCCTAGTCTCCAGTACTCCAGAAAGAGGAGATATTAACACCCCACCTTTTTGCAGCTCTTTTTCTGAGTACTTACTGCTGTGGTTACTGCAGTTCCCTGAGATATGAACCAAAGACATTTGGAGAGCAATCCTATGGCCTCTAATCAGTATCTAAGGGGCCATAGGATATTTCAGATTTCCAGATCCAAGGTTGGAGACAACGCTCCAACTCAGAGCTGGGAATTGGAGCTCTGACCCCGCTCCCCCACCCCCTTGCAGCTGGCACGGAAAGACCCATGTCAGCAGCTCTCCAAGGTCTGAGAAAGAGGAGGGGGTGAAGGGGGTATTTCTGTGGGCAGGGAGGGGAGGAGACTGGAGCAGACAGGATATGAGCTATCCTAAAGTCTCTTCAGCCTCCTTCCCTCCCCCTCCAAAATGCCCCAGCTAGATAGGCAAAAAAGCCTATCTAGCGAAAATGCAGGGCAAGAAGACAGGGAGGCAAAGATCACCTCGTCTGCTGCTCTTCCCACCTTGCATAGGATGACTGCAAGCTTCCAAGTTCGGGGGCTTACAATCATTGCAATAGGATTGCACCCTTAGAAGCACTAGAACAAAGATGTCAAGAAGTAAGCCATGGTTAAAAGGTTATCAGACGATGAGAATAGAAAACTTACAGCCTGATCCTAACTTTGTTTTCAAAGGGACTCACTTTTTTTTTTTTAAGTATGCTTAGAATTGCAGTCTTAATTTCTTTTTTTTTATTTTTTTTTATTTTTTTTAAAATATTTTATTAAATTTTAAAACAATACAAAGAAAATAACATACACACATAACTAATATTGTGCTCCCATCACCATGGGACCAAACAATCCAATAACTCTATAATTGTTCATTATTCCAAAAATACAATAAATCTTGACAGGGTAAACTCCCTTTCCCCCTTTTAAACACATATTCCAAAAATAAACCCCAAATATCTTGAAAATTATTTTTCTTTAATTGACCCCTTTTGCATTTAATATTACAAGTCAACATATCATTCAAAGCCATATCCCATACTTCCTTATACCATTCAGTAATAGTGAAAACTTGCTGGATTTTCCATTTCCTTGCTATCATTAGTCTACCTGCCGTTAACGCAGTCTTAATTTCAATAAATAAATAAATAAATAAATAAATCCACTGGTTCTTGGCCTGAACACAGGCCACTTAGGAGCTGCTAAATAAATAAGAATGGCTCCATCACATGGGCTAGGGTCTCTAGCCAGATTATGGATGTTATTATCTAAATTGCATATGCCAATTGATGTGTATAGGTGCAAATTTAGAAATAATTACTATAATTTAAATAGAAATGCAAGAAATGTCACCATAGTGGGGAAGTCATTGACTCGTGGCCCTGCTCAGTCTGGTGTCCAGGTGCTAACTGTCAATGAGCAACTTCAAGGCCCCTGCTCTCCTCTTACATTCAGCTTTAAATTGAACTTGTACTAGACAGTCCTTCAAATAGAGGACAGTCCTTTATAAAGTAGGACACATTTGTCTGAGGAAAAGCTGCTTTAAAGGAGTTTGATTTTATCATATGTTGGTGTATGCATACATTATCCAGAAGTGGGAATTGATGAATCAAGTGGCAAAACATGGCAGAGTGGACAGCTAGGAGTGCCCATATCCTTTCCTTTTAGACTGATTGTATTTTCCTGTATGAAAACCACCCTAATAAGCTCTTTTCCTTTTCTGTGCTTTTAAGCTTTTCTGTATTCAGTAAAAACCTTGAATTATTTAGCAGGCAAACCTATATAACACACTTTTATCTTCTCTTTAACGTAAACCATAGCTTACCAGTTCTTGGGACAATCTTTTATTCTGCCTCCCCTGTCTAGTCCAGTAAGATTAAAAAACATGACTAGATTAAAACAAGATTAAAAAACATTTACACAGATGGTAAATAGTTTAAAATTATTAACCAATTTTAGGCAGATAGAGTACGTGCTGTTTGACCTGTTTACAGCTCATTGCACAGAAGATAGTACCCAAGGTTTGCAAAATATTTTGCAATGAGCCCACTCTAACCTTTGATAAATAATTTACCAGGGCACAAAGTGTACTACAAAAGAGCAAAACCTACACATGACAGCTAAACAAGCACAACTGACGTATACTGAGAACCTCAACAGGATTTATAAACTAGCTACATCATACATAAAAGTTTAACATGTTGCTACATGCACACACTTTTTTCTAGTGCAAAATTGGCATGCAGTGCACTCCTAAACATGTTTATTTGGAAGTCACACTGAGATCAACTGAACTTACTCCGTAATAAGCATACTTAGGTCTTTAATGTCAGGTTACAACAATGCATTCCATCTCTAAATTATTGTGTCAAGGTCATGTATGCACTCCAGGATTTGAAGAACCCTATGGTAAGGCATCCTCAACTGAGACCTCTTAATCCAGAACAGGCTGGAGTGTAAATCAAGATTTAATTCACATTCCTTCCAATTTCATGCACTTCCCTTTATGTTGAGGAAGTGGTGGTCTTTGCTGGTCTTGAGATTCTGGCAAATAACTGATTGCCACACTTTGGAGCAGATCCTACACATAAAATTTGCTAATGGGTTTAATTACCCCATAACTGGTAATTAATGTCAACATTAATAGGATCTTCTCAACATACAAAGGTCACATAAACAGTTGGATCCAGAATTAGTCATACTTGGAGTAGACCCATTTAAATCAATGGGACTTAAGTTCATAATGACAAACTTAAATTCCATTGATTTCAGTGGGTCTACTCCAAGCATGACGAAGTCTGGATCCAACCCATGGTCTTGTAGGATCAGGGATCCAGGACTGCCATATCAGAGGTTAGTTTTTCTTCATTCTATTCTATTTAACCTTTTATGTATTCATATTTTATCCCTTCAGTCCTGTCTCCAGATTACTTACTCTTACTCTTCAATTCTGCCTCTAAATTCGCTTACTCTTGCTGTCTCAACTTTCCTTGGACACCGTACAATCTGTCCTCCACCACCTGTACTGAAACCACCCTCACCAAAATCATCGATGACCTTCTTACTGCCAAATCCAAAGGTCTGTCCTCATCTGGGATCCATTCTTGACCCTCTACTATTCTCTCTCTCTCTACACACTGTCCCTAGGTGACCTTATTAAATCCAACGGCTTTCAGGAGTGCCCATAAGCTGATGACATCCAGCTCTACCTCTATCCAAGTTCTCCTTCCCTCCAATCCTGAAGCTCCAGCAGCCTATCTCACAGAAAATGTGGGTGTTTGTTGTCTCAATTTCAGTATGTCCAAGACCAAGCTAATTTTTCCTCTCAAGTCCTCTTCTCATATATTCATTGTAGTGATTTACAATGTCATGACTATTGAACAAGAATAAAGCTTTGGCTTTATTTTTAACTCATCTCTTTCTTTTACACCCCATATTCAGTCTCTCACCAAATCATGCTGCTTCTCCTTTTACAACACTGCAAAAATATCCCACTCCCCTCTTTTTAACCTCAGTGAAATCTAATTTCTGCCTTGGGTCATCTCTTACTCTGGCCACAGGAACTTTCTCCTCTCTGCTCTTCCAGTGCCAACTAAGCATAAATATGTGTTACTGAAACAAATACTTATTCTTCCCCTGGTTCCCCTGCCTCCATGTCCCTCACCTTCCTTGGGACAGAACAAGTAATACTACATTTCCTTAAGTAAACACCATCTTTATCAGCATAGATCATATCCTGTACTATAGCATATTGACTCATTAAAAAAGGCCCTAATAAAGGAATTGCATCATATACATGCCATTTCCATTGCATGTGATCATTCCCTAAAATGATTAGGATGTACAGTAGATGATGTGGAAGCAGCTTAACTATTTTTGAGCATAATTCATATCCCTCTTCGAGGGAATGATGTACAAATGTCTGCCTTTCAAACTTTATTTTAGTGGACAGAATGATGTATACCAAATAGCTTTCTCACTAGTGTTTGAGTAACTATTTTGGTATACAGTAAAACCTTGGATTGCAAGTAACTTGGTCTGCAAGTGTTTTGCAAGATAAGCAAATTTTTAAAATAAATTTTAACTTGATAAACAAGTGACGTCTTGCAATACAAGTACTGTAGTACGGTCAAGAAAAATGAAGACTTTACACTATCATTCTTTATTGCAGCTTAAATTAAAAATATGTGTACAAATTTCTTATGGGGAATTTCGCTTTGATATACAAGTGCTTTGGATTACAAGCACGTTTCCGGAACGAATTATGCTTGCAATCCAAGGTATTACTGTACACGTCTTCTCCCCACACACACACATTTGAGGAAAAGTACACATGTCCTATTTTCAGATTTTTCTGGTAAATGCTGTACATAAATAAAATTGAAGTGATCAGAGTTCCTTGAAAAATGTTGGTTTCAAACTTTAACACAGTTCTTGCTCATGGGGAAACAATCCACTAACTGACACCGCTGTGAGAGAGGCTCCAGTGTCTCATATATATCAGAGCTGTACAACCTTTTTGGCCTCGAGGGCTGCATCCAGTACCTGCTGCAGGGTTGGGGACTGCTGAATGTGTACTTTCTCCTCCACAACCAGCCAGGTGGGGAACCTTTTCCTATTCATAAGTAGGACTGAATCATTCACTTTCTAATAGCATCCCAAATACCAGGCCTAAGAATGTCTACTCAGAAGTAAACAGGGCAAGCTTCAGAAGCAAGCAGGACTGAATCAGTTAGCAGCTGGCAGAATCACCAGGCCTTGCCCCCTCTCCCCAGCAGGGAAAACTTCTTATCTCTAATCAGCAGCTGATTGGAAATAATAGTGATAAGAGCTTTTCCCTGCTAAGACCTGAGAAAGGCAGCCTTTTTCAGTGTTCAGCAGGGAGAAGGTCTTATCTCTGATCAGCTGCTGATTGGAGATAGTTTTTCCTTGAAGTGGAAGGGGCCTGGGGAAGAAGCTGATGGGCAGATCAACTGGGCTGTGGGGAAAAATGGTTAAGGTGCCACTGGCATCATGGGCATACCAGAAGTTGCTGCCACATCTGGCTTGCAGCCACGGGTTGTGCACCTGATATATATAATCCCCATATGAGTCTTTTGAATTTGTTTGGTACTGGTTTGGGGGGCCATGAAGGTGGGAAGAACTGGGATCCTGATGGGAAGTAGAAATTGTTAGATATTGCATTGCTAGTCCCTGATATCTACTTTGTGAAACATGAATAGAACTTCTAGCTCAACTACCCCACCAGGTCTTTGGTTCTTTGGGAGGGACCATAGCTCAGTGTGATAGAGCACATGCAGAAGGTCCCAGGTTTGATCCCCTGCCTCTCCAGGTAGAGCTAGGAAAGAATCCTGCCTGAAACAAAGCCGCTGCCAGTCAATGTTGACAATACTGGGCTAGATGGGACCAGTGGTGTGACTCAGTATAAGGCAGCTTCCTATGTTCTTTGACACCTAGCTTGTCTTTTGTTCTGTAGCCCTATACTTTTAACATCAGATCCAAAGCACAGCTAAATAAGGAATGTACAATTTGCATCTCTTATGACAGACAGCCCTCTCAAAACCCTGTGTACAATAACCTTTACAGTACTGTGATTATTAGAATGTGATGTATACTATCAAAGCACTCAAACTGGATCCAAAGTGGATACAAGTGATTCTCAGCCAAAATATTAAAGTAATTGGATATGCAGTCTGTACAATGCTTGTGTGTGAGAGATGTTAAAACTGGCAACAAGTCTTAGACATCCATGAGCCTGAGAAGACCTATACCTTTAACTCATTAGCAATTAAATCCCAAGGAAGTCTGTTGTCACTGTACAATGTGTATATGGTACAATTACATTATTGGGATCTAAATATTTTTGAATCAATATGCTGTAATGCAGGTGATCTATGTTGTTGGAGATATCAAGGGCCCTGTGGGGAAGAGGAAGGAGTGAAGGCGGCAGGAGCAGGCAGAGGGAACACCAGGGGCTGCTCCGGTTGGATTGCCCCCCCCCCAGGGCTCAGGGCCGGATTAAGATAGGGGCTATTGGAGCTGCAGCTCCAGGCCCCTATCCCAAAACAGGCCCACAATCAGGACCAGTGCAGGGCAGTTTGGCGCCCCAGGTGAAATAATATTTAGCGGGGGGCCCTCTCCAAAGCAGCCCTGCTCTGCAAAAAAAAAAAGAAACCCCTGCGCCGCCACCACCAACCTACCCTCTCCCCGCCCTGGCGGTGGTGGCGGCGGCTGCCACCGCCAAGGAGGAGGAGGAAGTGACGCGACGGGACCCCCGCACTGTTTTTTGCCGGGGAAACCATGGCAACAGGGCTGTTTAAGCCCTGTTGCCCTGGTTCCTCCCGCCAAAACAACGCGGGCGGGGCTCCGGAAGCGACACGACGCGGAGAAGGTAAGTGGCGGGGGGGTCGGGGGTGGTGGTGATGGCGGCGGCGGTGGGAGGCGCAGCGGCAGTGAGCGGGAGGGCGGAGGGAGGCGCAGCGGCGAGCGGGACGGGAGGATGCGGCGGCGGCGGCGGGAGGGAGGGTGGGGAGGCGGAGGCCTGGCGGGGGCGGCGCAGCGGAGGCAGAGGCCTGGCAGGGGCGGCGCAGCGGCAGCGAAGAGGAGCGCAGCGTTTCTGCGCCCTCTTCAGCCGCGCGCCCTCTTCAGCACCAGGCCCATAATGCTCTTAATCCGGCCCTGCCAGGGCTAAGTGACATCAAGGGCCCTGTGGGGAAGAGGAAGGAGTGAAGGCGGCAGGAGCAGGCAGAGGGAACATCAGGGCCTGCTCCAGTTGGACTGCCCCTCCCAGGGCTACCTGACGCTTTGTTTTTTCTTGTATTTAATTAGACTGTACATTGCTCAGAGTGGCCAGATGACTGGCCAGATGGGCAATTCAAAAATATAATAAATAAATAAATAAACATTGTACGCTTAGGCAAATATATTATTACTTGCATTCTTCTGTCCCAAAGCCCTTGAAACACAAACCTAGTAAGTCTCCCTAAATGGGAAAAATGTTTTAGGGTTTCAGTTTATCGAAGTGTCTATCTCCGACTTTCCTAGGTAGAATATGCTGAAGGAGATTAAAGTCTTTACTGACACTAAAAAATGGCAGGGAGACCAGATGAAATCTCCTACTTCATTGGGAAGAGCAGCCACCAGGGGCTGCAATTGTATTATATTTGAAATAAGGCCACAGTAATTGGCACACTTTCCAAAGGGAGAGCATTGGCTGTAGAATGACTTGTTCAAGGCCATTTACTCCTTATTATTAAGAAGAGGATGCTGGCCTCCATTATTATGCTTTAATCTGTTCTGAATTAATAAGCCTCAATAAATTTCCCTTTAGGGCTTCCACACAGCACTATCTTCATATTAGTAATTCAGTACTTCAGAAGAATAAAGTTGCAGCTAGGGTTATTAGATGTCCCTTAATCTAGACTCCAAAAGCCTTAGAATATAATGGACGCTCCTTATTTCAGGAATCATATCTCTGCTAAACATGCCAACCCTACATCTAGTATTGTGCTGTATGAACCAATACGCCAGTGTGGCGTAGTGGTGAGTGTGTTGGACTGGGACTCGCTCAGCCATGAAACTCACTGGGTGACTTTGGGCCAGTCACTGACTCTCAGCCTAACCTACCTCAGGAGGCGGATTATGTAAGACGCCTTGGGTTCCTTGCAGGAAAAAAGGCGGGATATAAATATAATAAATAATTAATTAATAAATACTTTAGAAGCTATATATCTTTCCTATTAGGCCACTACCTGTCACTAACAGAATAAGGAAAGTGACTCTCCATGGCTTTTTTATACTCAGAGACAGAGTTGCCAATAAACCCTATATATTTCCCAATTACACAATGATATAGTTCCATGGAACATGAAGCAAGTCTCATCTTATATAATAAAAGATGTGTGTCGGACTGTCTGTCTGTCAGCACCATAGTTCCAAGACCATGAAAACTAGACACCTGAAACTTGGCATGCATACTAATCGAATCCTAGGGGTGTGCATCTCATGGTGATTTGGTCTTTAAAACATATTAATTTTAATGTGTTTGAAGTCTGCAGTGCCATCTTCAGTCACTAGGTGGCAGACCTCCCTAACCATCACACAGCTAACCATCCCTCCCTAAGCCAGGGAATAGTAGTTGGAGGGACAGTTATATGGCTTCCCCCCCCCCTGCTATGGGATAGCCCACCCCCTCAGGGGAATAGAGTGGACAGAACCCTCCCACAAGGGGCTAAAGGGGGTGCATAATGGCAGGGACCTTGCCTAGGGGTACTTTACGCAGACAGATGGGCTGGAGACAGGCATAATGTGTTCAACTCTGCCACCTGCATAACTTTGCTTGAAGGCTTTGCTGTATCAGACTAAGGACTATTCCAACCCGTGTGAAGCTGGATCCATTCTCTAGTACTTCATAAGGTAAAGAGCTGCTGCATATTACTTTTTATGACATGACATATTGTTGCTTTAGATGGGGGTAAAGGATGGTAACATACCTCAAACTGGGATCTATATCCTTATTTCATTGTGCTCACATTATTTTGTACATGTGCTTGCTGACATGAGTCTCAGTATTAGAAAAAGTAAAGCTTATTTATTTATTTTTAAATGTCCCAATAACTGAAATTCTCTGGGTGGTGTATACATGAAAACAAACAAACAAACAAACACAGTAACAATAAAGTAATAATAATAAAACAAGTCAGCTATAAGCAAGAGAAAAACAGCAGTGTACAATGTTGAAGTACAATGTTGATAGCTGAATGTTAGGCTGAGCCTTTTAAGGAAAACTTTACTCAAGATAATTTAATATAAATTTGGTATCCTTAAGTGCACTGTTATCCCTTTATATTTGCAACAAGGGAAAGAATGTTGGGATTATTTTTCCAGTTCTGTGTTAAGGAACAGAACCAAGTGGTTTTTGATAATTCCAAGAAAAAGGAGGTGATTTGGAGCATAAACCCAAATTACAAAAATAGTAAGCAAAAGGTGGATCCCACCCACCATGTTTTCCAGGCATTGTTCTTGTCTAATCCTTGTTTGTGATTACAGAACCATAAATATTTCTTTATTAATTAATCTAGAATAAAGGTGCATAAATTAAGGCATCTTTTTACTTCAGTTTAATCCAGAATAACAATTACCAGTACCACTTGCCCTTCTACACGCAATCACTAATATGGATCATAATTCTGAATCTGTGCATATAATCAACATGAGCTGAAAGAGCAAATATATTCCTGCTTTTATCGCTCATTAGTTACCGCCCCCCGTCCCCCGAAAGGTGGTCAAAATGGGTTGGAGCGATTTATTTTGTTGCATTATGTGAGTTTGAGCGCCAATGCCGAAAAGCATGATCTTCTGCAGACGGGGAGTTGAGGAAAAGGTTCTCGTCTCCTGTCCCATCTATGGAGCCTCTCCAGGTTGGGAAAGAGCAAGGAAACTGCTTTTGTTGCACTAAACTGCTGCGAACGGCCGCTCGCTCCTAATCCCCGGCCCCCTTTCATAACAGTTTTCAATCGCAGGCCCGAGCCGGCCTTCCCCACCAGAGGGGCTGGAGAGCGGGGTCCCGCCTGGTTTACTCCACGCGAAGCCGGGAGGGGCAGCAGCGGCAGGCGGGATCGGGTTTCACATCCTGATCCTGTCTCGCTCAGGAGCAACAGCTTTCGCTCAGCCGGAGGGGCACAGGGAGGGAAGCCCGGGCGGCGCGGGCCGAGCGGAGACATGGCGGAAAGGTGAGCGCGGTCGTCGGACCCAGTCAGTAACTATGGGGGAGGGGGACTCTGCTGTCCGCTCGCTTCCCTACCTGTGGAGCTGGGTGGGTCGCAGGGCTGGGCCCCGGACGCAGGGAGAGCAACGAGGCGCCTCAGCCGCCATTCCGCGCTCCTTTTCCCGGAGAGAGCGCGCCTGAGCGACGCAGAGGGGAGAAAAGAAAAGTCCGGGGAAACTTTTGGGTGGTTCGTTCGGCGGTCTGAGCGAGAAAAGGGCTCACGTTCGGTGGTTTTGGGCTCACTCGAGGCTGAAGAGGGAATATCCTACAATTGAGAGGGGGGAGGACAAAAGACGGCAAGCGGCGGCGGCGGCGGAGGGAAAAGTAATGGTGTTGTGTTAGAGTTGTGCGACCCTGGTGGAGATGAAGTTTAATCCACTCCCAGCCCCTCCACAAATTGGCTTTGCGTCTTCACACGGAGGTGATTTGGGGCTTGTACGCACGTTATTCTTAGAGGAGGGTATCTTTTGATCGACTATGCGAATGGTTTTAGTGGTTAACTACTGCTCTATGTGTGTGGTTACTTCAGTGGGGTGGATATAGTTTTGCAGGTGAAGAATATGTGGTTAATTTATGCTTCATCATGCTTGAGATTACACCCTTGCACACTGCAAGTAATGATTTACCATCTCCTGGTGTCATCCATACTTGCTGTAGCTAGCACAGATTAGAATTCCTGCTTCACCCAGAGCCATGCATTGAAAGGTGGGGCAATGCACACCTCAGCATCACCAATTAACCACCTGGTTGTGAGCATGACAAGGTAGCTAAAGGACACTGATCTGCATTGGGATCTTAAGTATGCACTTTTGAAAGGCTCATACTTGCTAAACATGTGTAGGGTGTTGCTAGAGAGCCCAGTTATGCCATAGTTAACACACGTAGTGGGATGTCATGCTCCCACCAAAACCCTTATTCCTGCTGGGACTTCATTTCACATTTGCATAATGGGAAAACTCCTGTATCTGTCTTGCCTAATGTTGTGGATATTTTAGAATGTATGCACATTGCAGTGGGGTTCCAAACTCCATTGGAACTTATGGATGTAATAAGAGTGAGAGTGTTGGACTGGGACTCAGGAGATCCGGTTTCTAGTCCCCGCTCAGCCATGAAACTCACTGGGTGACTTTGGGCCAGTCACTGACTCTCAGCCTAACCTACCTCACAGGGTTGTTGTGAGGATAAAATGGAGAGGAGGAGAAGGATTATGTAAGCCACCTTGGGTTCCTTGCAGGAAAAAAGGCGGGGTATAAATATAATAAATAAATAAATATAGGTGTTTATGATCAGTAATGTTGCTTCTATACCGACTTACTCATGCAATCAACCAGGATGGATCCCATTTTGTTGTTTTGCTTTATGGGGGTCCATGAATAGATGCTGCACTTAGCTTATTATGCAAATCTAGCTGTTCTAGTTGGCAGATCAGCTGCTGACCTTCCATGCCTCTCTCCTGTGGCATAGGAAGCTTTTGTCTGTTGGTGCCAGAGAATACGGTAAGTAGGTAACCTGATACTTATTAATGGAATGAACTTCTATTTTTGTATGTGTGCGTGTTTTTGAAGTTGTACTTTTAAATTTTTATGTAGTGTAGAATATTTTTGTGTCTGACTTGAATGCTTGCATAGTCTTATACTGATGGAAATTGTTGGGCCAATAAAAGATATCCCATTACCCATTTTGTATCATTATTATATTCTTGAAGGAACCTGAACTAAATTCTGTCGCTTAACTGATTATTTCGATTGATGAAGTAATTATATACCTTAATGGCAGGGATCCAAAGAGCTACCCAGATCCAAGAGTATGGGCATGTTCAACAGGATTTGACATTTTTCTTTGAAGAGCAGATCCCCCCCCCCACTATATTGGGGGGAAAAACATGCTTGCATCTCAAAAGTGGCTTGCAATGTGGTAAGAAAGACTGCTGGTCAAGAAATTCAAACCAAAGCCCCTCTGAAACTAGTTCTCTGGAGCCTAGTCTAGCCTAGCCCAGTTGATAAACACTTTCCCATTCGTAGAGATGTTCAGCTTGTTCGTATGCATGTTTGCTTTGAACACAGTGGAACTTACTTCCATGTGGCTAGCTCCTTAGTAAGTGTGCAGCATAGGATTGAAGCCTGGATCTAAACCTTTTGGTCAAGGCTGTTCATATTAGAGAGGACTTTGTGCATTTCTTTTGGAGATACTTTGTCTTTTTGTACTTTTTACCTTTATACAAGCTTTCTTTTGTTTCTTTTGTTGTTCACTCCCATGTAGAACTATTACTTCCAAGATAAAAGTTAAAATCATGTGTAATTGAATAGGGACATTTGTTTAGAAACCTTGAAAACCAAATATTGTTTTGCTGTCCTTGAATTCCTCACAGGGATTCAATAGCTTCGTATAGGCACGGCTCTTCAATTCAGAATGGATTGCTGTGAACTTCTGGCGCTTGAACTCTTGCATAAGCACAGAGGATAATGAATTCTTGTAATTGCACATGCACAAAAAAGTACAACACTTATTACTCTGAATTTTGCTTTGGGCTGTATGTCTAGATTGATTTAACCATAACATTTTGGAGTTTATGTGTTGCTTTACATGATTGATGTGTCGATTTGGGACTAACAGTAGGGGCTATCTTAATTTAAAAAAATGGCTTAGAAATGAAGCCTCTAGAAGGGATGTACTACATATGGAAAACCAAGAGACCCCTCAGCATTGTAGGCTGGGCCTTCCCATAGGAAGCTGCCTTATACTGAGTCAGACCTTTGGTCTGTCTAGCCCCGTATTGTCAACACTGGCTGGCAGCTGCTCTCCAGGTTTTCAGGCAGGAATTTTTCCAGCCCTACATGGACATGCCAGTCCTAGCTGGGAACTTCTGCATGCAAAGCATGTGCTCTATTACTGAACTGTGGCTCCTCCACATGCATAAAAATAATGTCAGTTATGGAATGCTTTGTATACATGTTATCTGAAACTGCTTCCATGTTTAAATATGTTGTGACTTATCTGTATAAAAGTTGTAAATAACTTTGCTTTGGGATTTAGTTTCTTTGTATGAGGAAGAAGGAAGACAAGGAACATTCTTGATACAAGCAAGAGCTTAAATTCATTGTTGCGCAAGTGGAAGTCCGCTCACGCAACAGGACTGATCCTGACTTCTCTTCCCCCTTCAGCCCCCAGATCAGCTCTAGAGGGTCCCCCAACCCCCTGGCACAGATTTGGAGGGCATGCAGGGGGCAGCAGGAGAGAAAGGAAATCCATTCCACTAGCAGTTTCCTTTCCACTGGAGGAATGACACCATTAGATCCAACCCATTGCCTAATTAAATGTCATGAGAATTGCTTTTGAAGTGTTTTTATTGTAGTATGTAAGGACTATTGGGACAACAAAAGCAAAAAATTATAACTTTTTAAGATTATAGATTAAAAAAAACATTTTTACTAAAATTTAGTAGCTATCTATTTTTCTACCTTTTGGGGGACCCCATAGCCTTGGTTGTATCTTATAATCCATTTTATACCTTGAGAGGCTAATCTGACTACGACCTGGTTCGCATGTAATGCCAATTCATTGGTTGTTTAACCCTTAACCCATGAATTGGGACTGTGCCGGAGTGAGTGTGTGTGCTGCCTCCCGTGCACTCCACACTTCCGCTTTGCATCTGGTTTCATCAGCAACTCTGACCTCTGGGTTTCATAGATTTCATAATAGAGTTGGAAGGAGCCTATAAGGCTATCGAGTCCAACCCCCTGCACAATGCAGGAAACTAGAGGAGGGGTCTCCCATCTAAGTAATAACCAGGCTTGACCCTGCTTAGCTTTCCACGCTCAGACAAGCTGAGCCAGCGTAAGCCACAGGCCTGTATGTTGTTGAAGGACAAACAACCCAGAGTTTTACCAATGGTTTGCTGTTGGGTTGAATGGGGCATTGCTGGATTGTTGATGAAACTGGATGCAAAGTGGAAGTGGCAAGTGGGTGGGATGCGGTGCACTCACTTGCTGCTATGTAGCCCCGACTAACTATGGGTTGTTTAGTCGTCACATGCAAACTGGGGCTCTACCTGCAAAACTCTTCCTGCATTCTAGCTCAGGATTGTTATAAAGTGCAGACTTGGAGAATAACTACACTACTCCCAGCTTTTTCTCCCTCCTCCCATTTTGTTTAACATTCTACCTGGTGAAAGGTTCTGAAGAACCAGAAAGCTGGCTCACTATTTTCTGACATTTTAGCACATGGGTCCCCAATGCTGTGTCCAAGGGGCACCTCCAATGGCACCCACAAAGCTCTCCACTCCCTGCCCCCTTCAAAAATTTATTTTTTATAATAAAAAAATTAAAAACCGTTAGGATGCCAGCTTCTCCTTCCTGTTCCTGAACCTGCTGCTACTTAGCTGTTCAGCAGCCAGGAAGAGAAGGAAAGAGTTACTTCCTGGCCCTGCCCAATCTTCTGTCCACACAGACCTTTCTCCCTTGCTTTCTCTATCTCCCCACGCCCACACTCTAGCCTTGCTCTTTCTCTCCCCTCTGCCTTGCTATTTCCCCCCTCCCTCCCATCCACTAGCCTCCCTTCCCTTCCCTCCTGCCTGTTTTGATTAGCCAGGTATCCATGGCAGCCATTATGTGACTAGCCACATCCTCCATGGCAGTAATTTTTTGGTGGTGTCCACAGCAGTTTCTCAAATTCCTAAATGTGCCCATGGGTCCAAAAAAGTTAGGGACCCTTGTTTTAGTGGGTCCTGATAAAGGTATTGTCCTATCATGAATTTCGGTTCCCCCCCAATGCAGCCTTCCTCAACCTGGGGGCCCTCCAGATGCTTTAGACTACAACTCCCATCAGTCCCAGCCACCATGGACAAAGGTGGGGGTGATGGGAGTTGTACTCAAAAACATCTGGAGGACACCAGGTTGGGGAAGGCTATTCTAAAGGATCAATACACTGCTTATGTTCTTCATTATAGTTGTTTATCTGCATGTATTTTAATAGACCAGTGTGATTTTTACTAAGACCCTGAGAACAAGATTTCATCAAGATTTAGTGTTCACACAGGACTGATCTGTACTACTGTTTTGCCTGGCTTTCATATTTTTCCTATTACTGGTAAAGTTTTAATAGGTACTGTTCAAATTAGGTATAACAATGATTCATCCATATTAGCTATGCATAAATTCTGTATAGATTGGAGCTCATATCTTAGGAGAGCAACCTCTGGAGTCTACTGAAATCACTCTTCAAACAGGAGACACCTTTTCCTTATTTTAATGTGAAAGCACTCGTGTCCTTGTTATTTAAAAAACAAGAAGTCTTGTTACTGCTGCGTCATGGGAATTTCCAGACTGAGACTAGCAGATTATGCTCACTGATTATAGTAGAATGTTTTGAAGATAGATGCCAAAACATACAACTCATCATAAAATGTTAGGTGCTGTTTCACCTCACATTTCCTTTTATCACTTCTGTCACTTCAGCTTTTTAGTCTACTCTTCCCACCCAACATCATTCAATCTCAGATCTCTCTAAAGCCAGGAGTAGGCAGCCTGCTACCCTGTAGATGTGTTGGTTTACAGTTCCCATCGGTCCAGCCAGCATGGCCAATGGTCAGCAGTTATTGGAGTTGTAGTCCAAAATATCTGGAGGGCACCAAGTTTTTTACCCTAAAGTTAAAGTCACATCTGAGCAGAGTAGAAAATCAATCCCAAAGGTTTTGGGATGTCTTCCTTCACTATTATTTATTTATTTATTATATTTATACCCCACCTTTTTTCCTGCAAGGAACCCAAGGCAGCTTACATAATCATCCTCCTCCATTTTATCCTCACAACAACCCTGTGAGGTAGGTTAATACTATGCTAGTATGTCTTTCTTTTTATTGTTCACCACTCAGGAATCTTGTCAGATATAGAGCGGTATTGTGAAGAAAAGAGCCTCTGAGGGTTCCTACACACACACTCACACGCCTGCACACACACACACACACCTCCTCATGTGTAAACCAGGCAATCCCGGCTGGGGGCTTGGAGGAGGCGAAATGTGCATAAGTATCTGATAAAGCATGGCGCCTGAAAGTCCTGAAAAGCTGGTCTAGTCTACAGTGACCCGGCTTTCATATGCAAGATGCAGAAGCCCACTAGTCATGAGTCACTCCTTCCCCCTGCCTGGCCAGGTGAAGTTCATCCTGATTGGCTAGAGGCAGCGGAGCTACAGAAAGGAGGAGGGGAGGGGGACCAATACACCTTGGTATATTGCCAAGGTGTGGCTTTTGTCTGTCGTGTCGTTGTTGTGGATCATGGCAGCAAGCTACGTGGAGGTCCAAGCCTTCGGGCTGGCCTCAGGATCCGGCCCCAGGTGGCTCCTGGTGAAATTAGCTGAATGAGGGCTGTGGCAAAGGCAAGCCCTGAGGAGGGCTACCCATCTCGGACCTTAGGGTAGGTGTGGTAGTCTCCTCGGTGGCAGGGTTGTGCTGAAACCAACCCTGAAGAGAACCGGCCCCCAGGTAACTAGTGTGTGCCTGGGAGATATAAGGAATCAGCTTTTATTGTTTTGTAGCTCTATTGTTTGTACCAAAGTGTCTCTCTATTTTGTGTCCTCCTTTCATTTCCCACCTTTTGTTGTAATATGCCACCTGAATAAACCTTCTTGGTTTTTACCCCACATGGCGTTGTGGTTGCTCTGTTGGTTCAGCTAAATCCAGGTTATAGTCAAGGGCAAGTCCCTGAACAGAGATTCAAGTCAGGACTGCAGAGCTGAGGCTGGCAGTCTGGCACCTTGAGATCTCTGGGGGTCTTTTGGGTAGGAAAGGGTGGGTTGGCGGAGTCAGCCAGCCCCCCTTCCTCCATAGGTATATACTACGTAAATCCTATAAATAAATAAACAGCACATGTCTTTCTCTTCTCCCTTCTCCCACCAACTGTTCCAATGAATTGTCATTTACAATTGTTAACTGTTCTTGTAATCTAATTTGTTGTTTACTGAAATTTGCAGGGGTTTTGGTTGGAAATAGATTTCTATTTTTGGGATTCAGGTAGTCTGAAAATGATGATGTGAGCTGGCAGTGGATTACTGGATTTGAGCCAAGCTTTTTGTTTGAATAGTTTATATGGATTCTGGATTCAGAATGGGCTTGCCCAACTGGGACACTTATTGGACATACCTATAAGTATATAAACTAAAGAAAAATATCTAAGTACATTTGAGCTGATAGTTTTATTATCATAGTTTTATGATAATTCCTGCTATTTAAAAGACCAGATTTAGCCTATAGATAGATGGATCCAGAATTCTTTTTAGATACTATGTGCCAAAAAGCAACATGCAGAGTCATTTGACATATGATACATTATTCCGACTCTTTAAGATTGAGAAAGAGGTCCTGCCTGCTTCAGACTAAAACGTTAGAGAAGTTTTCAAAATCACTAAAAAGACTGAGCAGTTTCTGCTGATCCTGTTCTGGATTAATAGCTAAGCAAATAAGACAGCTGTATGCATCTCAGAATTATTGCATGAGTCTGCATTAATGCATGCTGTTTTCCTAAATCCTAATCTCTTTGTTGACAGTGGTTCCTACATGTTCTTACAAACATTGCTTGTTCTTTAATCTGGTCTCTATACAGCCATGTGGAGTCTACAGCCTGCCCACCTGTGCAGATCAGCAAATTGGAGGATTAGAGCCTCTTGTCAAACAAAGAGAACAAACAGACTGTGTAGTAAATATTTCTGAACAACTTGAATGCAACTGGAAAATCAGTATTACAAGCTGAAAATGTGAGAGGAACTATTTACATGTTAGGCAGCACTATTTTATGCATGTCTACTCAGAAGTAAGCCTCACTGAATTCAGTAGGTGTGCCATAAGATTGTAGTCTAAGTGTTTGAGGAGTTCTAATGGTTTTCAAATTAACAAAATGTATTTAGTATTATATATTTTAAAGCTGCCTCTTCAGAATCAAGGGAAGTAGAAAAAATAATGTCATAAAAATTCCCACAAAGCAGTGTTATTTAAATATCTTAAAACGGTTAGATGGACTGTGTGGAACTGGCTTGACTCTCACTCTTTCAAAGACAAAAAGAAAACCCCAATTGAATCCTGTGTAGACATGCATAGGATAAGGCTGTAATTCTGTTTGTTTTTTTTAAAATAGTGGTGTGTGTGTGTGTGTTTTATAAGACTCAGATATCAGCTAGGAAGAGGACTCCTGTAAAATTATGTGAATGAGAAAGGATGATTGCTCAATAAAAGTCTCATCTGGAAGCACCCTATCTGGAGCCTGCATATCATCAGTTTATACTCAAATGTTCCTATTAAATAAGTTAGCTAAGAAGGCTCCCCGCCATGTCATAGCAGCAAGAGAGACTCAGTTAGAAAATCTTTTTAACTTAACATCTGTGTCAGTTTTCAGGTAGCTGAGTAGTCAGAGTGCCTCTCGATGACTTTGCAGCTTGCATTTTAGCCCTGCAGTATTTCAAGCCCCATGTGTGTTCTAGATCCTTGCCCTTCCTGGCTCATTAAGGCAGCCAGAGTGGGACTGACTGAATGGGTAAGGGGAGTGGTTAATGCCTCTCTTCACCAAGGCAGGGTACCAACCTGCCTGAAGGCGGCAGTGGTGAGACCCTTGGTAAAAAAAAAAAAAAGCCCTCCCTGAACCCCACTTTATTGGATAATTATCGGCCAGTCTCCAATATTCCTTTTTGGGGCAAGGTATTGGAGCGCGTGGTGGCCTCCCAACTCCAGTGATTCCTGGATGAGATGGATTATCTAGATCCATTTCAGTCTGGCCTCAGGCCTGGTTATGGGACAGAAACAGCTTTGGTCGCCTTGGTAGATGACCTATGCTGGGAACTAGTCCTTGTTGGTTCTGCTGGACCTCTCAGTGGCTTTCGATACCATCGGCCATAGAATCATAGAAAAGTAGAGTTGGAAGGGGCCTATAAGGCCATCGAGTCCAACCCCCAGCAGAAGGGCCATAGTTTCCTTCTGGGCTGCCTCGCTGGGATGGGTCTTGGAGGCTCTGTTTTACAGTGGCTCCATTCCTTCCTGGAGGGGTGGACCCAGAAGGTGGTGCTGAGGGACTCCTGTTTGACTCCCTGGCCGTTGGCCTGTGGGGTTCCTCAGGGTTCCGTCTAGTCCCCCATGCTATTTACTATATACATGAAGCCATTGGGAGAGGTTGTCTGGAGTTTTGGGGCTCAGTGTCACCAGTATGCTGATGACACCCAACTCTATTTCTCCTTTCCATCTAATCCCAAGGAAGCTGTTGCTGTGCTATGTCTGTCGGCGGTAATGGACTAGATGAGGGCAAACAAAATGAAGCTTAATCCAGACAAGACAGAGATGCTCCTGGTCAGTTAGAAGGCAGATCAAGGAATAGGGATTCAGCTTGTGTTGGATGGGGTTACACTCCCCCTGAAGACACAGGTTCGCAGCTTGGGTGTACTTCTGGATTCAACCCTGAACCTGGATGCCCAGGTTTTGGTGGTGGCCAGGAGTGCATTTGCACAGTTAAAGCTAGTGCGCCAGCTGCGCCCATTCCTGGAGATGTCTGATTTGGCCACAGTGACACATGCCTTAGTTACATCCCGTTTGGATTATTGTAACGCGCTCTATGTGGGTCTGCCTCTGAAGAGTATTTGGAAATTTCAGCTGGTTCAAAGAGCTGCTGCCAGACTGCTGACTGGGGCTGGTTACAGGGAGCATACAACTCCTCTGTTACAACAGCTTCACTGGTTCCCAGTCTTGTTTCCGGGCACAATTCAAAATGCTGTTTATGACCTTTAAAGCTCTATATGGCTCAGGTCCAAGTTATTTGAAAGACCATATTCTCCCTTACGAGCCTGCCCACATTTTGAGATCCTCAGGGGAGGCCCTTCTCTCAGTTCTGCCACCATCACAGGCACGCCTGGTGGAAACACGGGAGAGGGCCTTCTCGGTGGCTGCCCCAGCGCTCTGGAATTCCCTCCCCGGGGAGGCTAGAGTGGTGCTGTCCTTGGTAAGCTTCCGGAGGCAGGCAAAGACCTTCCTGTTTTGGAAGGCATTTGAGACTAGCCTGTGATGTGAATGGAATGCTGTTTTTATTCTTATGTATATTGTACTGTATTTAACGCTATATAAATTTAAATATTATTGACGATTTAATTCTATTTTTAACTTTTGTATTTTTGTTTTAATTTTGTAAGCCGCCTTGGGTCCCAGAGTTGGGAGAAAGGCGGGATACAAATAATAACAATAACAACAACAAGAAGAAGTTGAAGTTATGTCATAGTAGGGATGATAGGCAATAGTGAGCACTGAGTGTCGCTTGCTGCTATGATGTGGAGGAGGCGCCTGCCTTCTTAGCTAAATTATTTAACAGGAGCATTGAGTATACACTGCTGAAATATGTAGAGCATCTGACATTGGCTTCATTTATTATTAATATTATTATTTTCATCTAGGTCTTCTTTAATCATTTTAACTAAGTTGTTTGCACCTTTAAAAAAACCCTCAAAACATGATAATAGAGTTCAGCTTGGAGGTAAATTAATCCTTCACATTACCCATTGTTATATGCTGGTTATCCTGCTTTTGGTTGTGAAGTACCGAAAGTGCTGTGTATCTGAATATGTTTGAGGCCTTATTTACACAATGATCCGGTTCACATGTTCATAGCTGGAGAAATAAGCCATGGCGGCTTATTTTCCCTTTCCACACGTCAGTCGCATGCCAGAGGGGATTAGCATAATTCTCCTCAGCAGTGTGGCTTGTTATGTTGTGTGAACCCAGCCAGGGTGGCTTGTTGCTGTGGGTAACAAGCCACCCAGAATCCATGGACCGTTCAGGGTTCTGGGCGGTTCGTTACCCACAGCAACAAGCCACCCTGGCTGGGTTCGCATGACGCAACAAACTGTGTTACCAAGGCTAGTTATGCAAATCCCCCTGGCACGTGACCAGCACACACAGTATAGTTAACAAGCCACTGTGGCTTGTTAACTGCCTGCTGAGCATTCAAAATGGGCCACTGGGTGTTTTCACACGTCATGCTAAGCCACCCTGGCAATAAGCCACAGTGGATTGGTTGTCATGTGAACAACCCACGGTGAGCCCAACTGACAGTCGGGCTCACTGTGGGTTGTTGGCCTCCTCCTTCCCCCTCTGTCCTCCCACGAACATTCCAGGGAACACCGTGGGAGGAAAGAGTCCCCCCCCCCACTGCCGTTAGCCGTTTTGGGCTCGCTGCAGCTTTTTCTGCCTTTAAACCTTTTTTGTTTCTGAAGATCTTGAAAGTCAGCTCTGTCAACCTGGCTTTCGCAATCCCTGTTTTGACAGCAACAAGCAGTCCCTTCAGTGGCACATTGGAGGGGCTGCCCATGGTTGCCAATTGCCCATACTCACACAACTACAAATGTTCACAGTTGCATGGGTGTGGGGATGGGGTGTGGGTGGGCAATGTGCAGGGGAGGTGCCTGCTGGCAAAGTCCAGCAGGTACCCACCCTGACATAGCCCCTCGGAGGCAGCAGGTAAGTCCCCCCCCCCCGTTTGGTTACATCTGACAGCTGTCAAAGTGCAATCTTTACTCACAAAAAGGGGGTGGCAATTTGTTCACCCCCTTCACAGAAAGATCCTCAGTTTTTTGGGGGGGGCTCATGTGTCCCCAGGGTGCCCTCATTTTTGCACTTGTTCCTAAGATTCTAGCACCTCAGGAACATGCAAAAGGGTGGGCTGCCTCATTTACAGGAGTACAGGCAGTCCCCATGTTACAAACGAGTTCCGTTCCTAAGAATGTCCTTAAGTTGAATTTGTATGTAAGTCAGAACACCATAGCGTTCTATAGGGGGGAAATCGGCATTTACGCAAATAGTATACTATGCTATGTACGCTACATAAACGACGCAGCGCCAGGGGACCCAGAAGTCCGTTCTTAAGTATGGGTCATCTGTAAGTCAGATGTACTTAACTCGGGGTCTGCCTGTATTAAACTCTGACATTTGTCAACGTTAAAGCTCAATTTGTTAAGTGGGATTTAGAAAGGGTTACAAAATGTCTTTTTGGTAGGAAACTATAATGGTACATAGACTCTATGTACCAATATAGTTTCCTACCAAAAAGACATTTTGCACCTGCTGGGTGTGAACAAAAAATTTCCACACATTTTTCTGGCAATTAAAAAAAAAAAGTTTGGCAATCATGGGCAGCCCCTCCAACGTGCTGCTGGGGCACTTTCAAGGGACTGCTCATAGCTGTCAAAACAGGGATTGTGAAAGCTTTCATAATCTGCGGGGGGGGGGGGAGAAATTAAAGGGGGGGAAGCAGCAGCGAACCCCAAACGGCTCATGGCAGTGGCGGGGAGTGGGGGAATCCAGTACCAGCTGCCCTCAAGTGCCACTTGGGCACTTTGGGGGCAGCTGGCACTGGTGGTTGCCTGGGAGCCCCATGACAAGAACAGCAAGGGTATTTTGCTGCTCTTTCCATGGGGCTCTGTAGCCGATTCCCTGTACCCATGATGGGGTCAGTTGTCCGGGTTTGGACAACATGACAACCCACCGTGTGTACAACAACCCCTACAACAGCCCATGGGTTGTTGGGGTGGGTTGTTGCCCACGTACAAGCCACCCAGGGGAAATCGGTCTGGGTTCACATGACAAATCAACCCATCGTGGGTAACAACCCACGATGGGTTGTCATGTTGTGTGAACCCATTAGGAAGCTGCCTTATACTGAGTCAGACCTTTGGTCCATCTAGCCCAGTATTTTCAACACTGACTGGCAGCGGCTCTCCAGGGTTCTTTCCAGGCCCCACCCAAAGCATGTGCTCTATCACACTGAGCTATGGTCCCTCGCTGCAGCACCTGGTATTCCAAG
Source organism: Shinisaurus crocodilurus (assembly GCA_021292165.1). Taxonomy (NCBI): domain Eukaryota; kingdom Metazoa; phylum Chordata; class Lepidosauria; order Squamata; family Shinisauridae; genus Shinisaurus; species Shinisaurus crocodilurus. Next base: position 225,930,762 of record CM037877.1, read on the forward strand.
ATGATCACCCATCCAAGTACTAACCAGGCCCAACCCTGCTTAGCTTCCAAGATCAAATGAAATTGGGCTGTTCAGGGCTGTTCAGATGTTATAATGGTCTCGGACCAGTATTGTTTGCTCTGACTGGCAGTAGATCTCCAGGGTCTTAAGCAAAGCTATCTTTTCTCCATTCTCCTACCTGAGATTTTTTAATTGAGGATGCTGAGGGACGAACCTAGGGTCTTCTGGATGCAAAGCATAAGTTTACTACTAAGCTACACCCCCTTCCCACTGCATTGATTCTTATTTCAACTATTCCCTACATAAAGTTGTCAGTTTAATAGCAGAAAATATGGATGCTTATTTTGATTAAGTTTGTTTTGAATTTTCTACAGAAAAGTATTTTTAATGTTAAAATTTTATGTTGATTAAGAAGTTCAAATTATATGGATATAGCTCTTTGGGAACAAACACCTCTACAGCAAAAGAAGGCAAACACTGATACATGGCATGCAAAGATTAAAGCCAAGCAAAACTTACAGCCTGATCATATTTACATGGAAATAGGTTTCAGTGGAACTTATTTCCAAGCATGTTTCTTTAGGCTTGCTTACTTGGGAGTATCCCATTGAATCCATGGGATGTGCTTCCGAATCATAGTGTTTTAATGATGAGGTATAAATTAATAAATGTGTTTCTTCAATTAAAAGATGCTTCTAAATCCAGAATCAGCTGCTGATATAAACACTTTCATACAGTTCAACTATTTCTTATTGGATAGTAGCTAAAGGCCTGTTAATATGATGGACTATGAGAATCATCATCATCATCATTACCCTTCTGATAACCTTTCATTCCCCTCATGCTTGATTTGAATTAATCTATGACCCAATCCTAACCATAATTATTAAAACATAATTAAATCATTCATGTAATGTCCTCTGAGCATCAGATATCTTTGCTTGCTATCTTTGCTTGCTTTGCCTCTCTTGATGCCATTGCTGATCTCCTCTGATATCATTATGGCTCTCTTGCAAGTGAATCAGCTGCCTGGCCCTGGATCACCCCTTTGGCACAGCAGCTCTGGTTTTGCGAGTACCTGGTCAGCTTTAAGCTAGGCTGCTTGAGTACCTGGAGGAATTGGGAAAACACAAAATTTGAATTCTGAGGTCTGTGACAATATTTTAAGAAATTAAAATTCAGGCCCTTCATTTATGGCATTATATCAGGGGTGACAAACTTCAGGCCCATGGGCCAAATCTGGCCCTCCCCAGAAGGTCACACCCCCTTTCCCCCAGTAACTGATCATTTGGTGGTTTCATGGCTTTTGTGTGGTTTCCCCACCATTCTAAAAGGTTGAAATGCCTCTCCTAAGGCTTACCGTAGTTACTGGCAATAAGAGCTTTAAGCGAAAAAATGCTGGCATTTGGTTTTTTTTTAAACCCTGCTCTTTTTGCTCCATCCACCACTGGAATGCAGCCCCTGAGAGCTTCTCCAAAATAGAATTTGGCCCTTGGACTGCATAATATGGGTTGTTGTGAGGATAAAATGGAGAGGAGGAGGAGGATTATGTAAGCCACCTTGGGTTCCTTGCAGGAAAAAAGGTGGGGTATAAATATAATAAATAAATAAATAAAGTGTTTTTCAAATGACATGTTGTGGGTGGCATTATATGTCAACTTTCCAGTGACACTTTGTGGGTATAGTCTCAAAACCTTTTGCTGGAAAGAATAGAAAATTCTAACTACTTAAAAGGAACAATGGAGATGGGTAATATTTTTGTATCTACCAAATTCAGCTATTTTTCTAGCCTTTTGTCTTTGAAAGAACCTTCATTAATGGAGCTTAACTGTCCTATAGATAAAAAGAATGAGAAGAACTGGATTTTGATTCACCATTAGTGCAGGATCTGTGACTAGACAACACCTACTCCTGAAATTAAAATAGGACAGCAATCCTGTCATCCCTGGAGAACATCCCAGGACCATAGGATTCTTCGGAGTGCCCCCTCCGGGGCTGTAGAAACTGCTATCACCTTCAAACGGGGACTCCAGAATCTGATACATGTTGAATCTGGAAGCTTAGCTCATCATAGGTCAGGAATCAGTATGTCCTTGGTTAAACAGCATCTGGAGTTAAGAATCCTTTAGATAGGCACTGAATATTTGGAAGACCTTCACCCTCAGTGCAACACTCCTAATCTGAGTTAATAGAAAATTAAACAAGCTGAAATTTTGGTTTTTTACTGAAATGTAATTGAAGGCTTGAAAACTTAATGCACAATGTTTTTGGGGAGAGCAATCCTATGGCCCCCCTAGACATCATCTAGGGGACCATAGGATACTTCGGATTCCTAGATCCGAGGCTAGAGTCATAGCTCCAACAGAGTTGGGGATCCATGCTCCAATCCCCCTCCACCCCCTTGCAGCCGGTGTGGAAACTTGATCTCAGAGAGGGCAGGGAAGGGAGGAGACCAGGGCCGTCATTATACAAGCTGTCCTGACAGCAGTCTCTTTCCCTCCTCCTCTGAAGCACCTCAGCTAGATGGCCAAAATTGGCCATCTAGCTGAAATGCAGAGTCGGAGGCGCGGGGAGGTGATGATCACCTCCACCTCTCCTCCCACTCTGCACTGGATGCTCATAAGCCCCCAAACCTGGAGGCTTATGAGCACTGAGGGCACAATCGATAGGACTGCGCCCTTAATATGTTTTCCTCTGCCACCTACTTCTGCTTCATGTGTCCCTTAGTGGTAACCATACTTCAGCTTTTTCCTGGCTCACAATTAACTACTATTAGAATACATGTTTTCCTAATGCTTTATTTAATCTTAAATCTTTGTTGCCTTGCTGGAACACTTCTAGTAATGTCACCCTTTATAATATAAATTAAAACTATGGTAAACATGAGGATCTTGTTTAATCTGCATTTATTAAAGATTTCTGTGGGCAATTTATTAGGGTTGTCTACCTGGAGGTTGTTAATGATAGTAACCATAATTACCGGTAAGCCTTCTTGTGGAAACTCTCCTTGAGTGTTAAGATTGGCTTTTCCTTCAGGAATTTAAAGTTAACTTTGAAAAGCTGGATTTAATCCAAGAAGAGGAGCCTACACACAATGTATTTTTAGGAGTCAACTAGCACTATTAGGCTGCAATCTTAAGTACACTTTCCTAAGAGTAAGATTCATTGAGCACAGTGGGATTCACTTTTAAGTAAACATGTATAGGCTTATGCTCTAAAAAAAAAAGCACTGGATGAGGCTTCCTAACAGGGTATCACTAGGCATAATTACTCATTTCCCTCATTGTAAAAGAAACAGGGAACAAAATCTTTTGGAGGGGGAATGCCTTTCCTACTTACTGTAGAGCAGCCTTTCTCAACCTGGCTCCCTCCAGATGTGTTGGACTTCAACTCCCACCATCCTTAGCCAGCATGGCCAATGGCCATGACTAGTAATAGGGGAAATAACTAGTAAAAGTGAAAAATGGAAAACAGCTTCTATACTCCTCCTTAACAATGCTTATTTTCTGAGGTAGAAGGGGTGAAATAATATATTTTAATAAAATACAAGTTATTAAAAAGCATTACAAGCTTTGGAGCCCATTGCAAACTTTTGAGCCAATGTTTTGGGCATGGGTGTTCAAAGCAAGAGTAAAAGAATACTGTGTCCAGACAGCAACTTCCCTCATAGCTTATTTACCCCTGTTGTGCTAAACTGGAAGTGTGGGGAAACTATAGAAGACCAACTAGGGCAGATGTTTTGTAGCATAGTAAGTCTTTTGAACTGTGCCACCTACACTGATTCTGTCTTTAGGATTAGCAGTTATAAGCATGGGGATTGGTGCAGACTGCATGTTGCTTGCAGTCATCACATATGCAGAATCTGTAAATCTGACACTTGAAAAATGCTTCATTTTGAGCCAATTTGATCTAGGTAGCTCAGTGAAAGGTATAACTTATTCTCTAACTAATTCTGTGTGACCAAAACAGCTACAAACCAACACCCTGTCTGCACGTTGGCAGATGTTTCCCACAATCTGATATGTCATGAGTACAGTGCATAAGATACAAATGTAGAGTACAAATGTGTCATGTGGATTCATGTTTTAAATGCTGTGTACTCTCTTGCATAGTCCAGAATGTTGTAAAGGAAATACTGTTGCTGTGAGCATGCAAATAGCTAATAGAAATCAATCAAATTGAGGGATACAGGTAAGAAAAATAGTAGTAGGTGATCACTCATGACCGAGTAAGATTGTCTTCCAGGATAAAATTACAAAAAGAAAATTCTAAAAGGAGGAAATTCTAAAAAAATTGTGTAGGCTCTAGCGATGGGTCCGTAAGTGACTGTGGAGGCCAATTCTAGATCCACATAGCTTCCCACGGTGAGGACACAGGTTACCAGATGGAAGATGGTCATGTAAAGGATTCGTTTGACGTGCTTTTCACTTAGCACGTTTCTCCCTTTCACCTTGCACTCGGGCTTCTTCAAAGTCCATGGAACCTTTGTGAAAGGCCAACCTCCAGTTAGATTGTTCATGGGCCAGAGCTTCCCAGTTTTCGATGTTTATATTGCATTTTTTTAGATTAGTCTTAAGAACATCTTTAAACCTCTTATACTGACCACCGATATTCCGCTTTCCATCCTTGAGTTGGGAATAAAGTAGTGTAACTGCTTTGGGAGACAGCAGTCAGACATTTGAACAACATGACCGGTCCATTGAAGTTGGCGTTGAAGGATCATTTTTTCAACGCTAGTAGTCTTTGCTTCTTCCAGTACACTGACATTTATTTATTTATTTATTTATTTATTTTATTATATTATATTTATTAATCGCCCATCTGGCCAGACATTTTTTTTATTTTTTATTTATTTATTACATTTATACCCCGCCTTTTTTCCTACAAGGAACTCAAGGCGGCTTACATAATCCTCCTCCTCCTCTCCATTTTATCCTCACAACAACCCTGTGAGGTAGGTTAGGCTGAGAGTCAGTGACTGGCCCAAAGTCACCCAGTGAGTTTCATGGCCGAGCGGGGACTAGAACCCGGATCTCCCGAGTCCCAGTCCAACACTCTCACCGCTACATCTGGCCACTCTGAGCGATGTACAGTCCAATAAAACACAAGGGGGGGGGAACACACACACACACACAATATAAAACACAATTAAAAACAGTACAAAACTTAAAAATCCTAACCCACCCCATATTCCCGCCTGAAAAGCCACGTTTTTAATGCCCGGTGGAAGCTAATCAAGGAAGGGGCATGGCGGAGGTCACTGGGGAGAGAGTTCCATAAATTGGGGGCTGCCACAGAAAAGACCCTCCTCCTAGTCCCCACCAGCCTGGTTTCTCTGGCTGATGGGACAGGGAGAAGGCCATCAGTGGCAGATCTTGTTGAGCGGCCTACTTGATGTTGCTGGAGGCGCTCCTTGGATCATTTTTTCAACGCTAGTAGTCTTTGCTTCTTCCAGTACACTGACATTTGTTCGCCTATCTTCCCAAGTAATTCGCAGGATTTTCCGGAGGCAACAGTTGATAAAATCTTTCAAGGAGGTGGAAATGACGTTTATAGATAGTCCATGTTTCGCAGGCATACAATAAAGTTGGTAATACAATGGCTTCATAAACCAGTGTTTTGGTCTCCCTACAAATATCCCGATCCTCGGACACTATGTTTCATTCGAGAAAATGCGGCACTTGCGGAGCTCAAACGATGCTGGATTTCACTGTCAATGTTAGCTGTAACAGAAAAATAATATACAGTAATACCTTGGATTGCAAGTAACTTGGTTTGAGAGCATTTTGCAAGACAAGCAAATTTTAAAATATTTATTTATTTATTTTTTACTTGATATACAAGCGACGTCTTGCAATACAAGTACTGTAGTACGGCTTAAATTAAAAATCTCTGTACAAATTTTTTTGGGGGGATTTCATTTTGATATAAGAGTGTTTTGGATTACAAGAACGTTTCCGGAACGAATTATGCTCTCAATCCAAGGCATGACTGTACATACTAATATATAACTAATATACATAGGCTCCAAATACACATGATAGTAGCTGATCCATGTCTCTGAATGTGGTCTGTACTAATCAGTTATAAAGGAGTGGACTGAGATGTCAATTTAAGGAGGAAAATGCATGAACATTCTACATCCATCTGCTGTTTATCTGCCTACAGCCCCTCCACCCAACCACTTTTTGTAGAGCCAGGTTTGTTTCTAATATCATAGCCTGACCTGTCAATAAAGCACCTGGAGGGATGGACTGTGGCAGGGTGGCACAAAAGTGGGGAAGTGTTCAACATCCTCTGCTGTACACCCCTTTTGCTCTTTAAATTGGAATAGACCCTTGTTTTATATGTGAATAACTTTTTTTACCCGGCGTTGCACGGGTCTTCATTTTCCTATATAGGCACTCTTTGTTCAAAATTCCTTAAGGTAGCTGTCCACTGTGAAATCCCTGCTCCCCCCCCCCCCAGGACTGCACAATGAAATCCCTGCTTCCCCCCATGACTACACAATGAAATTCCAGCTTCCCCTCTCTCCAGGACTATGCAACAATGAATTCCCTGTTTCCCTCCCCACTAGTACTACACAATGAAATCCCTGCTTCCCTCCCCCCCGAGACTCTGCAACAATGAAATCCCTGTGTGTGTGTGTCCCCCGGGACTACGCAATCAAATCCCTGCTTCCCCTCCCCCCTGGGACTATGCAACAATGAATCCCCCCCCCCCGGGACCAGACAATGAAATCCCTTCTTTCCCCCCCCCCCGGGACTATGCAATCAAATCCCTGCTTCCCCCCTCCCCCAGGACTGCACAACAATGAATTCCCTGTGCCCCCCCGTACTACACAATGAAATCCCTGCTTTCCCGCCCCCTGGGACTATGCAACAATGAATCCTCCCCCCAGGACCAGACAATGAAATCCCTGCTCCCCCCCCCCGGGACTATGCAATCAAATCCCTGCTTCCCCCCCCCGGGACTATGCAACAATGCCCCCCCCCCCCAGTACTCCCAGGTAGGAGCCATTCACATTTATATAGTAGATTGGGCATACCTACATTTAAAGGCATAGGCCTGCTGGTGTCAACTTTTGTTTGGGCCCCATTTTCTTAGTATTTGGCATACTCGTTAGAGCTTTTTCAACATTTTAAAAGGTTTCAGATAGTTCTTTTTAGAAACTTTCCAGCAAGAGTCTATCTCTTTCAGACTTACTACAACTTGGATTCATAGTCTGGAAAGTAGTGCCACCTGGGACTTCACACTGCAACTGAGAGAAATTCCACAAAGAGCTAATTCAGAGTGGCTTATTTTCTTAAAATGCAGTTGATTGGAATATGGTTTTTGAAGGAAGCTGGATTTCTTTCTCTTGATTTCTGTTTCCCATCATAGCTTTTATCATAAAAACAGAGTGCAAAGTCAGAGTTTCCATTTTAAAAACAACAACAAAAATTCATGTTGCTAAAAGCCAGGGGCCCTAGAAGCCTGCAGTAACAACGTATCCTTCAATAGCAGAACCCAAATTCTTCAACTGGAGCAAGTTGAACATAAATATATAAATGTATAAATATAATTAATAAATAAGTAAATAAATAAATATTGTTGCATCATCATCATCAGGCGATCACTCGTGACCGAGTAAGATTGTCTTCCGGGATAAAAGGAGGAAATTCTAAAGAAGATTGTGTAGACTCTAGCGATGGGTCCGTAAGTGACTGTGGAGGCCAATTCTAGATCCACACAGCTTCCCACAGTGAGGACACAGGTTACCAGATAGGAGATGGTCCTGTAAAGGATTCATTTGACGTGCTTTTCGCTTAGCACGTTTCTCCCTTTCACCTTGCACTCGGGCTTCTTCAAAGTCCATGGAACCTTTGTGAAAGGCCAACCTCATTTAGATCGTTCATGGGCCAGAGCTTCCCAGTTTTCGATGTTTATATTGCATTTTTTTAGATTAGCCTTATGAACATCTTTAAACCTCTTATATTGACCACCGATATTCCGCTTTCCATTCTTGAGTTGGGAGTAAAGTAACTGCTTTGGGAGACGGCAGTCAGGCATTCGAACAACATGACCGGTCCACTGAAGTTGGCGTTGAAGGATCATTTTTTCAATGCTAGTAGTCTTTGCTTCTTCCAGTACACTGACATTTGTTCGTCTATCTTCCCAAGTAATTCGCAGGATTTTCCGGAGGCAACGTTGCCTCCAAATATTGTTGCATATTTTCCATGTATCATATACTTTGTGTGGGTGCATTATTGCTTTGTTTTTCTAGAATGTAAACATCTACAAAATGTGAATTTTGAGAAAAACAAGGAAATAACACAATAACCTGGGCATGCATGCATGCATGCAGTTATTTATTTATTTATACATACCCCGCCTTTTTTCCCCTGCAAGGAACCCAGGGCGGCTTACATAATTCTCCTCCTCCTCCTCTCCATTTTATCCTCACAACAACCCTGTGAGGTAGGTTAGACTGAGAGTCAGTGACTGGCCCAAAGTCACCCAATGAGCTTCATGGCCGAGTGGGGACTTGAGCCCAGATCTCCCGAGTCCCAGTCCAACACTTAACCACTACGCCACACTGGGCATAGGAGAATATAATGTGTGGCATCATGTTTTCTGTTGTGGGATGCTACTAGTATTAGTGAAGTGCCCGCTCAAGGCCTTATTGTTTATCTTCTGTGGCACAATCCAGAGTACAGTTAAATGTGCTTAAGTGACGTTAACTCCAAGGTGATGTAAGCACATTAATTGTGCACTGGATTACACCCTATTTTTAGTTATGTATTTTTAGCTGGGCTGCAAACTTTAATCAGCAAATAATGAATTAACAGTGCAATCCTATACATGTCTACTCAGAAATAAGTTGTACTGAGCTCAGTGGGACTTACTCCCAGGTAGATGTGCATAGAATTGCAGCCTAAAGCTTTAATTGGTTAATTGGTGATGGCAAATTTTACTCAGTGGTTCTGTGAGTTAAAAGCACACTGGTTAATTTATTTTAGGCTCTGTAAGGCTGTGAATGAAAGGCATGTGCTAAACCAGGGATCGGAAACATGTAGCCCTCCATATGTTGCTGGACTGCAGCTCTCCGCACCATTGTCCTCTTTTGGTTCCTTTCCTATGGAATTTCCTTCCAGGAGAGGCCTGTTAGGCCAGTTTTGTAAGAGCTTTCAGGGAGCAATCCTATCAGTTGCGCCCTTGATGCTCATAAGCCTCCAAACTCGGAGGCATATGAGCATCCAGTGCAAAGCGGGGGAAGCGGCGGACGTGATCTTTGCCTCCCCACTCCTCCTGCTCAACAATTCAGCTAGACAGCTGTTTTCTGCCATCTAGCTGCGGCGTTTCAGAGTGGGAGGGAAGGAGGCTGTAGCGCCACCAGGATAGCTCGTCCCTCCCCTCTCCACCCCCTTTACCCCCTCTCTGAGGTCGATTTTCCAACCTTGGAGAAACAGCTGGTGCACTTCTTTCCATGCCAGCTGCAATGGGGGGGAAGCAGGATCAGAACGTGGATCCCCAGCTCCAAGGTTGGAGATTTGTTTCTGACCACAGATCTGGGAATCTGAAGTACCCTATGGCCCCCCAGATGCTGTCTAGGGACCATAGGATCACTCTCTTAGAAAGTTTGTAAAATCTTCTTGTTTCACCAGTACTGTGTGGACTAAAGTGGCAGTTTTGTTTTGGATTCCTGCTGTTGACTATTTGTACTCCTGATTCTATTTACTGTTAGGGTTTATCGTTGTTTACATGTACACTATATTTCAATAACTATTGTTTTTATGGTTATATGTTGTGAGCCTCTCTGAGAGTTTTGTTTGTTTGGAAGGGTGAATAATGCATGAATAAAAAAAATATATTGTTATAACAATGGGTTATAACGGGTTGGTTATAAATATAAATTACTTAAGCACAGTTGAAAATTCCTGGATTTTTATTGATAAACCAATTTTTTAAGGAACATTGGCGGCTCTTTATTATCTGTAGCCATTCTCTATTTCTCACACCGGTAATGAGCAACCACAAAACAACATAACATAATGAGAGCAACCCTATGGTCCTGGAAGAGTGTCCCAAGGACCATAGGATTCTTCAGAGTCCCCCTCCGCTGCTTCGGCATCCAGTCTATCCTCCCACCCTGTACCCCTCCCCCTTGCAGCTGCCGCAGAAAGAACTGTGTCAGCTGCTTTCCAAAGTCGCAAATGTGGCCTGGAAGGGAGGAAAGAGGGTATGTTCTGGTGGGAGGGATGGGGAGAGGCCAGGATAAGAGAAATCCTGCAGCCTCTCCAGCTCTGGCCCATCCCCTTTAGATGGGCTCAAAGGCCTGGGTAGAGAAAAAATGTGAAGAGGAGGACTTCCTCCTGCTCTGCTGGCAACAGCCTGGCAGGGCACTGGATACTCGGAAGCCTCTGAGATCAAAGGCTTCTATCTACCGGGGGTGCAACTTATAGGATTGTGCCCCCAAATAGGCAAACAGATACTGCAGCCAATGGACTCTCATGGGAATCCTGTGCAAAGCCGCCTTCCTAGAGCGGCCCACACAATCTTCAGTATGTATTCCTGGCTGTGAGGCTCAAAGAATTCAGGCTTGATCCAAATGGTTGGAATTAAAGGCATGTTGTCATTATGCTTGAAATGAAAGTGGTTTTCACTGTGATGATGAGTCTTCCAGAGTAATCTGGCTAATGTGTTACTCCAAGCTGGAAGTATCCCTAAAATGTCTGTCCAATGTCCATTTGTAAAACCAAAGGAGAGGCTTGGAAAATAATTGTTTGCATGAGCACTCCAAAAGAAAGGGATAACTAAGGCTATTAGTTTGTCAAGGTTAGATGGTGATGTAATGAGGAGCAGTGATCTGTGCTAACAGACATAATCTTGTTAAGCTGAGGGCAAACCTGCCAGCAAAGACCTATTGCCCTCAGACTCCACTAAAACTCAGCAACTTCAATTAATCTTTGTGCAGGGAAGCTAAAGCTATAACAGGGAATATGTAGTCTGCTAGGAAACTGCTGCCAGAGAAGTGTTGTGTTTCATCCACCCAACAACAATAGAACAATAACAGTGAATGTTTGTTTAGTGAGATGGTGGTCTGATGATCGTACATCAAGATACCTGAAACATATGGCAGTTGGCACCAGCACTTGGATCCAGGGTAGAATTTTTTTTACATCTTGCCAGAGATTTCACAATGGCAGAAATATGCCTTGGTTTTGCGAAGGTGTGTATGTGTGCCACCCTCAAAGGTACAAAGAGAGAGAGAGAGAGAGAGAGAAAGCACACCAGAAAAAAACATGGAGGGAACTCAAATTCACTGTTTTAAATAAGTCAAAGAAAACGTATTTAAGTTGTTATAGATGTGAGGTAATGCTTTGTTAATATAAGATCTTGTCTATTCTTAAAAAACATCACTTTCTACATCATAGTAGACTATCACATTTATCTGAATGTAAGACATTAGAGGCAAATTTAGCTTAGCTACTGAGCACGTAGCATTGACCTTTAGGTATTTTCAGTGATGGGCAACCTTTTTAACAAGTGTGCTACAAGAGAATGAAGTATGAGAGTATCAGATTGGTGCATAGTATCGTACAGGGGAGGGCAACCTCCAGCCTGCCAACATGCCCAGTCTGGCCTGTGAAGGGTTGAGCACTTTCCATGGGCCCCTTCCCTCCCTAAGCTCCTCCCCTTCCTAAGCCCCACCCCCTCATCCGGGAAGAGGAATCCCCTTGTTATTTCTGATCAGAGATAACAAAGTGATTCCCCTGCTCACCGCTCACCCTCCCAGTGGATCGGAGATAAGGGGATGCCCCCACACTCTGCTGGGACTTGCAGGACCCGGTTCTGCAAGCCCCATCTGAGATCTTTCCTGTGTGTCTCACACCCCAATTGGGATGCAAATGGCATGGGAAGGAGGCACCTGACCCAGTCCTGCAAGCCCTAGTCAAGTCACTTTCTCCGTCCAGAGAGAGAGAGAAAAAGTAGGCAGGGGAGGTACCTGATGTCATCACAGGAGGGGTTTGGGAGCAGGGACCCATTCCCTTAACATCATCCAGTCTGCAGGGCTTGGTCCAGGGGGCAATCTGTCTCCTGGATCAAAAGAGGTTGTCTGCTCTTGGTATAGTATGGAGGGCTCCATGCAGACGAGGCAGCTCCGTGGTTTTGAATGGAGCAGCAAGATGCACAATAATCCCTATGTTTGTGTGATTCCTTTCCAGAAAAGAGGGGGCAAAAAGAACTTTTGTGCATATGCAGAACAGACCAGTTTTACTGTGTGCACAATTTTTTTAAAAAAAGATTTGAAGTGAATTCAGGGTTGGTTTTAATAGAGGGTATTAAAAGTTGGGGAGTGCGAATTAAGCTTTAAAAGTGCATGTTAGCAGCAATAGTCTCAGAAACATAGATTTGTGTCCAGCTTTTAATTATGGAGAGGGCAAGCTGCATATGTGTGTGCGTTATGTGTGCGTGTGTGCATGAGTCACTGAGGGGACATCCGATATGATGCAAATTCATACTTCTAGGGCTACCATTCATACTTCTAGGAAACCAACTTACTAGAGTAATACCGTAAATCATTTTTCTGGTTATTTCTATTTGACCGAGTTAATACAGGTGTGGACAGAAAGCACACTAGGAAGTTCTCTACGTAATGTGCACCGCTTGTGTCAATGTTGCTCTTGGCAACTATTGGTTCATAATTAAATGTGCTGTACAGATGCATGTCAGACTACTTCTGTGAACCTTGGGCAAATCAGTTTGGGCTCATCTAGGGATACACCACAAGAAAGATGATTGCGTCTAAATATGAAAAATGTATAACACTCTGTTAGCAGAAGTGTTGGAGGATAGTCTTTTGAGCCAGCTGTGTGTAATGGTTTCATTCATCCTGTTGCTATGTATAGAAATACTCTGAACTCCAGGTGCAAGGTTTCTGTTTTGTTTTCTACAGACACTCCCCTGGTGCTGAATGTTTCATTTATTGCATGCAATGTCACCTTGGGTTTATATTTCCTGAGTTATATTTCTATAGATTATTTGTAGAATAAAAGGGTTTGTAAGGATATCAGGCCATCATTCTCTGCACTGAGATTAAACCATTGTTAATCAGTGCTAATTTAGCTTAATTTAATTGGAAGAGTCCTGTTTTGTTGCCTCAGTGGAAGAATCCTTTTCTGTTGTCTATCTGTCCTTTAAAATAGGAAGTTTCCATAATGTTTTAACTTTGGCTCCAGTTTCCTGTAATCTCATCCTTTTCTTCTGAGCTTTGTCCGTAACCCCCCCCCCCCATACTAAATCTAAATTCTGTAATGGTACAATTTCCATAGCATAGAAATTCAAATAGTCATTCCAGGTAATATAAGACAGACACAATATTTATATAAAATAGTCGATTTGCATAAAATGCAAAATAGCCAATTTGCATGCTTATGCTGAAACCTGTATTTGAATTTTATGGAATTTTGAGGTGGGTTGTTGAGTGATCACAGGAAGAAAAGGATGAGTAATGAAAGAACGTTAATTGAGTAAATGAAGGCCATGTTGAGGTATGAGCTGTTCTACTCCTTCAATGCAGACCTTTAAAAGATTGCCAAAATAGGTTCTTATTTATAAGTAAGTTTCGAACCTATAGCACTTGCTTATATACGTTACTTGTGTATATTTTCGGACTTTGACTTTTGTTGTGCCCACACCAACTGTTATCTAACTTTATCAGACAGAGTTGGTATGCTGAATTGTGATGGATGTTTAGGGACAACTACATCAGACAGACACAGCAGTCAGCAAACCATTAGTTAACCATTAGAAACTCTAAGCCCAAGTTGGCCAGTTTGATCTATTTTTATTCCCTTTCTGTAGCTGAGTGCAACACGGAATCATAGGAATTGCAGAAGAGAACAGTTGTGCATATCATTTGCAGTGTGAAGGTGGTGGCGTGATGGAATTAAAACGAATTTCACCACTACCCAGACTCTTTCCAGCTTTTGCCTGCCATATCTGATATCTGTGCTGCAAAGTGCTTTGGGGTTTGCTTTAAAGTTTCTAATAAGTTTTGCAGACTCTGCCTTCATGTGTGTGGAATTTCAGAAGACTCATAGCCCTGTGTACAGCAGCTTCTTACATTTAGTATCAAAGAGCACTCTTAACCTGGCTGCTATGTTAAACATATTTCAATACTTTTCATTGCTTACATTCTTGCTGTTTGCCCAGAATACACATTAACATGCATTAACATGCATAATAGTGTGCAGCGACCAAAGAGCTGCTTTTGATAGGAAAATGCACTTTAGGAGGGGGCTCTTTGCAATGAAGTAGCAGATATTCTCTCTCTCTCTCTCTCTCTCTCTCTCTCTGCCACTTTTCTGCTGTCACCCCCCCATAGCTTTTCTCCTATGTTTGGTTCAAGGATGATGATGATGATGATGATGATGATGATGATGATGATGATGATGATGATCCTTCCTTTTTCCTCTTGCAAGTAACCCAAGGCGGCTTGCCTTACATGGTCCTCTTCCTCTCCATTTTATCCTCACAACAACCCTGTGAGGTAGATTAGGCTAAGAATCAATGACTGGTCCAAAGTCACCCAGTGAGCTTCATGTCCAAGTTGAGTCTAAAACTCGGATCTCCTGAGTTCCAGTCTAACACTCTAACCACTACACCACACTGGTTTTATGTAATATGTTCTGCCTTTAGCCTGTCTACATATTTCTTGCGTATTGTTGCAAAATAAGCTTCTGCTGAGGCTTAGAATGTTTGTTTTACATTTTGGATATGCTGTTTGTTCTAGTGCCACCCAAGAAGATGTCATTTGACTCGGTTCCAATAGTGTTATATTGATGATTGCTATTCATTTGTGATCTGCCACGTCCTGTACCCTCAACATCCTCTAATATTAGCCTTTTGTCCCCTATTGTATATGATGTGCCGCCATCAATCTGCAATTTTCTGTTACAGCAAATTAGTCTCGACTCTTTGAAAGGCTTTTAAACATGGGTAATTTGGTGACAACCAACTTGTAGTTTGCCAAGCTAGTGACCTCTGTAATTGTTCTAGAGTTTGCATTTCAGTGCACATAGAGCAATATCTGTCATGAGAAGAGTAAGATCCTCTATACAGTAATACCTTGGATTGCAAGTAACTTGGTCTGGGAGCGTTTTGCAAGACAAGCAAAATAATAATAATTTTTTTGACTCGATAAACAAGCAAGGTCTTGCAAGACAAGTAGGGATGTAACCGCTTGCCTCGAGCAGGCGTAGCGGGCCGAAATCGGCCCCGCTCACGCCCACCAGAGACTCGCTTTGACATAAGAGTGTTTTGGATTACAAGCACGGTTCTGGAACGAATTATGCTTGCAATCCAAGGTATTACTGTCTTTTCCTATTTATCTGCATTTATATCTTATACATATAACAGTCCTATTAGTCCTGTTAGCCACAGCATCATGCAGGGCATCAATGAATTCTTGGTCCAGATGTTAAGTGCAGGAATAGAAAGCATGTTTTGACCATTTTAAACATGGCTTTAGCCAACATCTCTGAGTATAGCAGTCCTCTCCACAAAACCGTTTCTATTTATTTATTTATTTATTATTTATTTTTTGTTCACGGGGACCTCACCCCTAGCTTCCACAAGTCCTTTGCCCTTCCCAATAAAGTATTTTGTGCTGTTGCTTTAATGTGACTCCTGTTGTGGCATATCCCTGCCTATATAGATTGTAGCAATGTGACTGCACCAAGGGTGGGCTACCTGTGGCCTTCCAGATGTTTTGGCCTACAACTCTCAGCATCCCTCACCATTGGCTGTGTTAGGACTGGTGCATCTTGAAGACCAAAACATGTGGAGGGCCACATGTTGCTCACGCCGTTCCTGTCCTGGGCCAATATCTCTGCAGCCTCAGAACTTCTATGACAGGGGTGAGGAACTGGTGGCCCTCCAGATGTTGTTCAAGTCCAAACTCCCTTCGGCCCCAGGCAGTATGGCCAATGGTCATGCCTCATGGGAATTACCATCCAGCAACATCTGGAGGGCCAGAGGTTCTCCTCCTCTGCTCTGTTATCTCAAATTCTCATATTACCACACTTTTGTCATCATCTTATGATAATTAGTTGATTCCAAGACTTTCCTTGGCAATGTATATGTTGATGCTGCATAGTTACTTTTCAGGAATTAATTGCTATGCAGCAGCTACAAAATTTGAATAAGCCAGCTTGTCAGAAGGTAGGGTAAGATGGTGATGCCTGCTAAAGCTATAGCAGCACATTTTCAAAGATCATAATCTCTCTTGTTTATAGCTAACTAGAAAGGGGCATAATTCATTTCCTCAGGATCCTAGCTGGCCAGCTCTTGCTACAACTGAATATAACCATTACTGTCTTGGCAACTGGCCATTTAAGACACAGCCAGGAAATTCTAATAGATGCAGCATAGCTTCTGCTACTAACACTTTGATGGTTGCTATTCACTTTCTTTTTAAACAATATACATTTCAATTCCTTCTGAGATAGACTTGTTTAAAACTAGCCAAGGAGAGAAGTAATATTTCACATGCTGTCCTTCACACTCCTTGGATTTTGGACCACATAGACTATCCCACTAGACCTTAGACATTCAGTTACATTCTTGGGGCAACTGAACTACATTGTTTATTAAGCAGATACCTACATGACTTTATACAGAGAAATGAAATGTGTTTGTTCTTCCAGTCTGGCATGGCAATATGAATACCTTACTTACTCTTACATCTGATTCTGTCTAATCTTGATTATTGTGGTGGGAATGGGTAGAAGGGGAGCAGAGGCACTTAAATCTGATCCAGAGCATATCTTTGTGTTGTAATGGTCTTAACCCAAACCCACAGGAGTTTTTGCTTGAAACTCTTGTGTTGCTTAATGAGGACAATGCATGTGAAATTTAGGCTGTGTATAAGTCACAATTTCTAGTATTGTTGGTTGCATGTTTAAACTCTAAAATAGAAGGGATGGAAGTACTCCCAGAAGATAGATGTGTGCATTTATGTGGGGGCTTATATAATGATCTGGAGGGAGATGTTGTTTTGGACTGTGCCACCTGTGCTATACCATCCTACTAATCCCCTGGTCTGCAATTTGGACTAATAGGGATCAGCACAGCAAGATTTGGCACACTCCCTTGGCTCATCATTGGTACTGGGTATGCTGAAATGGCTCCAAGAAAACCTTCTTGCTAGAAACACCTTTAAGACATTGGGATTAATCAATCCATGTTGTTGTTCATATGATAACTGAAAATGTTATGCAACAGCCTGATCACTATCACTTTGAAATGTCCATAGTGTCTTATACTGGGAGTACCTAAATGGTGGAAGCAGTGACCAGGTTTGCACAGTGGCTTATTTCCCTGCCACACATGACGAGGGGATTTATTTATTTATTTATTTATTATATTTATACCCTGCCTCCTGCAAGGAACCCAAGGCGACTTACATAATTCTCCTCCTCATCTCCATTTTATCCTCACAACAACCCTGTGAGGTAGGTTAGGCTGAGAGTCAGTGACTGGCCCAAAGTCACCCAGTGAGTGTCATGGCCGAGCGGGGACTAGAACCCTGACCTCCCGAGTCCCAGTCCAACACTCTTACCACTATGCCACACAGATTTGCATAATTATGCTCACTGGCACAGCTTGCTGTGTCAAGTGAACCCGGCAAGGGTGGCTTATTGCCATGGTTAACAAGCCACCCAGAACCCATGGTCTGTTATAATTATGCAAATCTCCCCACCCCAGCACATGACCAACATGCGCAGCAGGGGAAATAAGCTACTGTGGCTTGTTTCCCCCTCCATGATCGTGCAAACAGGTCCAATGTGTTTCAGCAGAGAGGGAAACTTGCCCTTTATTTATTTATTAAATGTATATTCCACCTTTGATGGAATAACAAGAAAATACAAAAAAAAAATGATGTTATAATTAAAACATTTAAAGTCATTAATTAAAAAGACATCCAATAAAAACACACAAAATAAAACACAAATAAAAATCAAACACAGATAAAAGAACATCAGTAAGAAAGAAATAACAGCACCCATCAGGTTAAAAACCCAATTTGGCAATAAATCAGTTTATAAGCCAAAAGCTTGCCTGAATAAAAACAATATTTGCCTGCCGGTGGACGGATAACAGATGGCGTGGGTTCCAAAGCCTAGGAGTAGCCACTGAGAAGGTCCTCTCGTGTTCCCATCATGCGTGCCTCTGATAGAGATGGGACTGAGCAAAAGGGCCTCTCCGAAGGATCTTAAAACCCTGGGCAAGCTCATATGGGAATCTTTCAAATACCCTAGTCCCAAGCTGTATAGGGCTTTATATATTATAACCAGCACTTTGATTTGTGCCTGGAAATGAATCACTAGCCAGTGAAGCTGTTGTAACAAGGTAGTCATGTGCTCCCTATAGCTGGCTTTAGTCAATAGTCTGGCCACAGCTTTCTGGACCAGCTGAAATTTTTGAACACGAAGTGCGTGTTAGAATATGCAGCCAGTCCCACCCCCAAGCGCCTTTATAAGCGCCTCGGATGGGAAAGGGTCAAGCACACATGTGGAAGGTCTCACTTCACTAAGGATCCATATCCACTGAACCTGTATCAACTATGGCATCCAAGTTGGCATGGATACAAAGGATTTTATCTGCAAAGTGTCATGCAAATTGGTCATAACGGGCTATTGAGTGGTCGATGTTTTCATGACATTGGTCTTTGACCAGTCAGAAATGCTCAGTTGGGCAACCCTGTGCAGATGCAGTAGTGCAAATAATAATTTGGGGTTCTCTAGGAAGCTGGTCCAAGATGGTGTAATCTGGCAGGAAGTTCCCACTGAAAGTGCCCACTTACGTAGGCTTGAGACTCTCTGGCCCCAGGAGTTTCTCTGTAGCAAGCAGGCAGGAGAATGGCACAGTGCCCTCATGAACTACCTGGGCAAGGTGGTCTGTTCTTCTCCCTTTCCTAATGTGTGGGTTCAGCACATGCAACTTGTGTTACCGAGATAGTTCGGGTGAGCAGTCATGGAGTTTCCTTTCTGGGGAACTCAAGCTCAGAGCACAGCATGCCTGGCATGGGCTCTCTCTCTCTCTCTCTCTCTCTCTCTCTCTATATATATATATATATATAATTCACCCCAACACATGCTTCCCCCCCATCTTCCCCACCCAATACAGATACCAAATGTATTTTTCAAAAGCGAAGCTGCTTCTTACAACAAAAATAGTTTGAATGCAGAATCGAACTCTAAGAAATTTACCTAAGTCTGCAGTTTCATTTTTGCTCTTGTGTCCTACTACATAAACACTGGCCAACTGCATTTAGATTAGTTTGTTTATTACATACGGTATGTTGAAGAAGCCAGTACAGTCATGCCTTGGATTGAGAGCATAATTCGTTCCGGAAACATGCTTGTAATCCAAAACATTCTTATATCAAAACGAAATCCCCCCCAAAAAAAATTTGTACAGAGATTTTTAATTTAAGCCGTACTACAGTACTTGTATTGCAAGACGTCGCTTGTATATCAAGTAAAATTTTTTTTAAATAAATATTTAAAAATTTGCTTGTCTTGCAAAACACTCTCAAACCAAGTTACTTGCAATCCAAGGTATTACTGTAGTTTGGAAATGTTTTGCCAGACCTATGCCATGTGCCTTTCATTTGTCAGTTTATTAATCTCTTTCTGTTTATAGAATAAACACAATGTCCCATTATTTCTTGTAATTTTGTAAACAGATCTTTAATTTTTCACTTAGTTAACTATTTGGCATTCTCTCTATACAGTAATACCTTGGATTGCAAGTAACTTGGTCTGAGAGCATTTTGCAAGACAAGCAAAAAAATTTTTAAAATTTGACTTGATAAACGAGCAAGGTCTTGCAAGACAAGGTAGGGATGTAACCACTCACCTCGAGCGGGCGTAGCGGGCCGAAATCGGCCCCGCTCATGCCCACCAGAGACTCTTGATATAAGAGTGTTTTGGATTACAAGCACAGTTCCGGAACGAATTATGCTTGCAATCCAAGGTATTACTGTAGTTTAACACCTTCAGGAAAAATGGGTCTTCTTCCTGCCCCTCCCTCTGTTCAAAAGTCACAGTATGCCTAGTCTAATCCTTGTATATGGATTTACAAATTAATTGGTATTTGAAGGAAACATGAAATCTGGCCCCTTGTGTACTAAGCTGTTGTCTCAATTTTTGGCTCATTGCCAAATTCCTACCCCATTCCAGGTTTATAGTGATTTACTTGAGTCACATTTAATAAGCTTGGACAGCTAATGTGTTTAAGAGTACACAGTTTTGTTAAAAATTGAGATGCAAATGTTCACGGGGACAGCTACAATCTGAGAGAGTTGCTGAAGAATGAAGTTATGTAAGAAAGTTGTAATGAAAACAAAGTTTAACTTTGTTCGATATGTTTAATTATCAGTTTCTTGTGGACTTTGCTACCTGAAAAATATCCAAATCCTTCCCAGCTATGTAAGTATTTGTAGATTTTCCAGGAGCTCTGTGTTTTGGCTCATAAAAGACTGGCAACATTTAAATTTTTTTGAAAAAAATACAGAAGGGTATTATTCACTGATGCCATATGCTTAGGAATGTCATTGCCCTAGTTACGACATTTTGGCTTTGTTCTGGGACTTAAATTTGTAACTTCAGGGTCAGGATTGTTGTAACTGGCTTGAATAATTTTTTTACTCTGTAGAAGCTGTAGGCCAGTCTTCCACTTGTTCCAGAATTCATATTGTTTGGAAATTACATTTGCTACAAAATCGAGCCCCAATCCTTTTTATGGGCAAGCTTGCACAAAATGGTTGTTCTGGATGAAGATAGGTTTGGTAAATAGAGGGCTGTGGCAGGGAAGTAAACAACTGACTCTGTGGCATTTGCACAACATGTGGGCTGTTTAGCCAGAAACACACACACACACCCTACAATAGTTAGTAGGCGATCACTCGTGACCGAGTAAGATTGTCTTCCAGGATAAAATTGCAAAACGAAAATTATAAAAAGAGGAAATTCTAAAAAATTGTGTAGACTCTAGCGATGGGTCCGTAAGTGACTGTGGAGGCCAATTCTAGATCCACACAGCTTCCCACAGTGAGGACACAGGTTACCAGATGGAAGATGGTCCTGTAAAGGATTCGTTTGACGTGCTTTTCGCTTAGCACGTTTCTCCCTTTCACCTTGCACTCGGGCTTCTTCAAAGTCCATGGAACCTTTGTGAAAGGCCGACCTCCAGTTAGATCGTTCATGGGCCAGAGCTTCCCAGTTTTCGATGTTTATATTGCATTTTTTTTAGAGTAGTCTTAAGAACATCTTTAAACCTCTTATACTGACCACTGATATTCCACTTTCCATCCTTGAGTTGGGAATAAAGTAACTGCTTTGGGAGACGGCAGTCAGACATTCGAACAACATGACCGGTCCATTGAAGTTGGCGTTGAAGGATCATTTTTTCAACGCTAGTAGTTTTTGCTTCTTCCAGTACACTGACATTTGTATCTTCCCAAGTAATTTGCAGGATTTTCTGGAGGCAACGTTGATGAAATCTTTCAAGGAGGTGGAAATGATGTTTATAGATAGTCCATGTTTTGCAGGCATACAATAAAGTTGGTAATACAATGGCTTCTTAAACCAGCGTTTTGGTCTCCCTACATATATCCCAATCCTCGGGCACTCTATGTTTCATTCGAGAAAATGCGGCACTTGCGGAGCTCAAACAATGCTGGATTTCATTGTGAATGTTAGCTGTAACAGAAAGATAGCTGCCAAGATAGAGAAAATGATAGACATTTTCCATTATTGCCCCGCCAAGCTGGATAGATATCCCTTTGCAGAACAACTGCAGATTAGACAGAGCCATGCTATGGTAACCATCTCATGCCTATTTAACACTCTGCATGAAAAGAAACTCTAGATTTTATACTATGGAATTCCAAATCCTGCTCTAATTCAGTTCTGGCATTGATGCACAAGACATAGGCCATGGCACAAGAAAATCCTGCACTCGTAATGAACTTGTCTAATCTATGCAAAACATTGTATAGATTCATGTTCATGTTAAGTGAACATGCTTGGTTTGCAGCAGCTGTTTGAGTAACTGCAGAATTTGGAAACATTTACTGTGGGAAGAAGCAAAGAATTGGTAAGTGAAGGATAATAGGGGTGAAGGAGAGGGAATGGCAAGCTGGGAATAGAAACTGTGCCCTCCAAACACTGGAGGCTTTTTAAAATGTTGTAAAATATTTTTCAGATTTATCTCCACAAATATGAAGCTTTAAAATCAAAGCTGAGATACTCAAAAATTAAAATCTGGCACCAGATTGTATATGACATTTTAGCGCATAGCTCAGTTTGCACCTGTTTGTAATGTTGATAGTTCATATAAAATGGCTCTGAGGTCCTCCACATTTCTTATGATTTATTTGTTATATTTGTATCATGTTACGTTTATGTTATATCATCCAAGGATCTCAAAGCAGGATATATTGTTGCCCCCTCCATTTTATCCTCACAGCAACCCTGTGAGGTAGGTTAGGCTGAGAGGTAGTGACTGGCCCATGGTCATCCAGTGAGCTTCATGGCTGAGTAGAGATTTGATCCTGGGTCTTCCCAGTCCTAGCCCAACACTCCTAACTACTAGAAAGTTGCTTTTCACCTATAATAATTTATTCCAGCCATGCCAGGAAATAGTTGCCCATACCCACTGTTCTTATGTTTGCCACCTCTGTGGTAACCCAGATGCCTGTTCTGTCCCTTTAAAGTGGGTGGGCAGCTTGTGGCCCTCCAGATTTTTTGGCCTACAACTCCCATGATCCCTCACTATTGGCTATGCTAGCTGATGGGAGTTGTAGGCCAAAACATATGGAGGGCCACAAGTTGCCCACCCCTGCTCTAAAGTCTGGGCTAGCAGCTGATAGCCCATGCTGCTGTTTCTAGCCTGAGAAACAGCACTGTGATGTGGGCGGGGTTTGGACTTTAAAGAAACAATGTATTTTAAAGTTAGGAGAAGTCAAGAGAGAAAGAGAATTAATTCACTTTGCGGTTCAGTTGCTTGCCCCATTCAGTGTCTTAAGTGTGCCAGATCCCATAACTGGATGATGCTCTTAAGAAATATGGATGTTCATTAAAGAGAGGCCTTATGTTCAGAAGAGCTGCCGTCACTGTTCTCAGCAGGTTTTGCACATCGGGAAACAGAAACATGTCATTTTGCATTGGCTTTGGCATGAAGGATGCAGAAGCGGCATGTTCTGCTCCATGTAGAAGAAATCCCTTCATGAATGTAAATATAATCCTGCTTCTGCTTATTTTAATTTAGACAATGGCATCATCAGCCAATGAAGGAAAAACTTGCTCAGTCACTCGCACATGGGAGTGTATGGATATGGTTGATGCTGGTTCTGATTAGTTTGATAATCTTTCTATGAGTGATGTTAGAATGGAAAAATGTGTATGCCCTATGGTATGTTTCTTGCATGTTAGTTCTGCTCCGAGTAGAACCATTGCAATGAATGGAACTTGACTAACTTAAGTCTCTTTCATTTCAATGGGTCTACTCTTGGTAAGACTAACACTGAATTCAACCCAGATTGTTTAATTGATTGGTCTTCTAAAGGTGTGCTGGGACCCACAGCTGGGTCATTACCAGAACTGAAGTGGGGAGAAGAAAGAAAAATAGAGAGAAGTGAGGATGAAGGAGAGAGAGAGACCTAAATATGTAAGATAAAATATTACAAGTGAATCCCATGTTGCAAGTTGGAAACGTGGGTCCTAGAACTGGAATGGTTAGAGGCCAATGGTTTAATCTAGCTGCTCTGTGTAAAAGAAAGCTGGAGTCCTAGAGAGATTAGGTGCAGACCAAGTAGGATTCTCCGTGACTCAGACAATGCCAACTTAGCCTAGGTCACCATCTGTTGTCTTAGGCCACTTTTACAAGATTATTAAATCTGATGTGTCACTTTGCAGATGCAAGAAATAATATTGCACTGACTGACATGCATTTTCAAACATTATTTTCAGGGTCGGTTAAATGCCACCCCCCCCCCATGATTTTTAGCATGGGGAACCTGTGCCCTCATTGCTGGGCTGACACAGGAGCACTTGTACATGTTTGTTGTGTTCAGTTTGCTTCTTGTGCCTGTGTGGGAGGGCCTGTGTCCTCATGAGGAGAGCTCAGGTGCTCTGAGAGTTTTCTTCCTCTCTGGGAGAGGAGAGGATCAAGAAGTTCGAAGTATGCTATGTCTGTAAAGCAAAAACATATTGAATCGCAATTGATGTTGTTCATTCAAGCTCTGTCTAGCAAGGTGTTGCCTACTCTTCAGTGGAGTGACTCTGCAAGGTCTTAGGCAGCGGTCTTTCCCAGCCCTGTTATCTGAGATCTTTTTATCTGGAGGTGCCAGTGACTGAACCTGGGACCTTTTCCATGCAGAGCTTGTACTCTAGTACTGAGCTATGTACCCTCTGCAGAAACAGGCTGATGTCTTATGTGAGTGTGTTGCATGGTGATTGTTTGGTCATGTCATTGACACTTGAATGTGTGTGGCAGGGCACTATAAGTAATGTTTTCAGTGCACAGCATTGCATTTATGCAAAGAGGAGAATAGCTCTTGTGACGGTGGATAGGATGATGACTACCTTTCTCTCTACCATGCTCTGCCCTTGGCTGAACTGCACAGGGCCTTGTGTGGCAAAGTTGCAGGATTGCAGTAACACCACTCCTGGCTCTTACACTTGTGCAGCATTTACATCTTCTTGCTGGGCTGACACAAGAGCACTTGTACATGTTTGTTGCATTCAGTTTTCTTCCTCTCTGGGAGAGGATAGGATCAAGAAGTTCTAAGTATGGTGAGGACCGTACTTGCCCATGCTGTAGTTGCTAAAACTGTCTTAATTCTGATGTCATACTTATTCCTAAGAGGGTTGTAAAACTTTCTTTCCACAGAGCTTCATTCTTGCATTGACAATACTGACTCAGAGGTACCAACGTCCTTTTCCTTCCCTTTAAATTTAGAATCTGCCAAGCTTTTCCCACTAGTTAATTTTCACACCATGAATGAAACTCTAGTGTCAGAGAAACTTCTCAGGTACAGCATTTCCTCTTCTTGTAGAGGGCATCTCAAGTATTTGTTGGCCTCTTTGTCATCCCCCAAATATCTGTTTGGAACAGAGCCAGAACTTTCCTATAAAGTTCCGGCTCTTGTTCCTGATGGAGATGGCCAGTGGGACCATGTGTTTGTCCTCTGTGTTGTTGTACAGAGTGCACCCTGCACTGTAATACTATCTCTGATGGTCAAAATAGTTTGCAGCTGTGCCGAGACTTGGATGGTTTAACTAATTACACAAGCAGCTTGTCCAGCACAGAAAACCTATTTATAAAATTCAGTTGTGTCTGTTACGATCTCATTCACGTTGCAGCTCCCAAGATGAGTGACAGGACCTGATGCCAAATCACCTGAGTAGTTTCTGAGGTTATGTGTGTGACTCTTCTGAATTCTTCCTAACCTGCTGGACTGTAATTCCAAAGGAGCAGACGATCATCAGTGCAGCCTGCCCTCCATTCTAACCACTCAGAAGGAAAATGCCACTCAGTAGGATGGAAAAGGGAAATGCAAAGAGCTGTTCCAGATTTCAAAGACCAAAATTGTTAGAATTCAATTTATAGAGGCTTTCCTTGATCAGTCTCCTGAATGTTACTAAAGAATTCTGGGCACATCTGTGTCCTTGAAATTAGAATATTATTTGATGTGCAGGAGGAGACGGTATTTAGCAGCTGTTCATCTCTCAGGAGTTCAGGGGAGGGTGACAGCAAGAGGAGGACACCACTCCCCTGGCCAGTGTCCAAAATTTTTGGAAGGAATTCTGGTGTATCTTTCACTGCTTCAGTCAGCCTCTAGCCCACTACCCCTTCATTCAGTGCCTGAGCCTAGCTTACTTCAGATCAAGGTTTTAAAAATTTCTAAGCATGCCTCCTCTTTTCCAGTTGAGCCAGAACCTTTGTCACATTCCTCAGTGCTGGGCAAGGGAAATCGGCTCTTCCAGGACCACTGTGATACTTATATGAGTGTCAGTTTATGAGTGTCAGATGTAAGCTGCACAAAATCCTTGAGAAATCTGGATGAGTAAACTAGGACTGCAGACTGAAGGCTTATGGAAAGGTGTGGGCTGAGAGCCAGTGAGAGCAGAACAGACGCATGATCATCAGCAGGATCCAGCAATCCACTCAAGGCAACAAATAAGCAAAGGGGAATTGGAGCCAAGGTCAGGAGTTGGAAGGGTCAGCTCAATTTCCTCTCTCTCTGTGTATGCTGACCGGGGTTATGGGCTCCAACTTTGGCTTGGTAAGGAGAGACATGCCAGAGTTCTGGGTTCAGATGTTATGCTAAACAACCCAGGGACTGGGTTGCTGGCAGGAGGAGCCAAGTGGGACTAAGTGATCAAGCTGTGTGAACTAGCACACTGGCTCATTCATGGTAACCCAGGGTTTGAAAAAACCTTGCATTACCGTGACATGCAAACTGGGCTAATGCCTTTAGTAGGTTTCCTGCCCCAGTTTTGGCTTCGAAAGGGGAGATAGAAAGCTATGCTGAAATGGGAGTTCAGGGTATCCTGTCTGTTCTTTTTCATGCAGAACTGTTTGCTCTGCAGGTGCTATTTTGCAGCGCACCTAGTCTTGCTCTTGGCGCACAGTGGCCTGGAATTTATAGATTTGTTTTTCATTTTGGGGTGAGTTTGTATGTGCCACTGAGTAGAATATCAGACCAGATAACCCTGGTTCCTTCCAACTACATGTTTCTATTACAAGAACCATAGAATATTGATTTTAGGATCAGACAGTCTATAGGGCTCATGAACTAGAGTAGGAAACCCGGTCAAAAGTGCAGGGGAAAGGGGTAACAGCCATTCTACTGTAAGAAACTACCTCCTTACTCTGTTGCATATGTATACCAGGCTTCAGGTTTTCTTCAGTTCCACAGATTTTAATTGTTCATGATATTTCAACAATGGTAATAAACTATTGGTGTAGGGCAATAATTACATTGTTACTAAATCAAAAATGTCCATGCAACAGGAGGTATTATTGCTTTTATTTTTGGTTGTGCAAATAGGACCCACACACAAATGACCATTTCCCCAAAGACAGTGTTCTGTAATGCTAACCCCAGCCAAAACAAAACAAAAAAAAAGCTCTGCAAATGTTCTTGTGATCCAACCTGAAAAGTATTTCCCAATAAAATATCTCTTAGAGGTATTGTAAAATGTGCTGTACATTTTCTATACTAATCTTTTTTGTGTCAAGCAGGAAAGAACCAGATATGGGATTTTGAATACTGATTTCATTGGGAGTACAGTGTTTCAAGAATTCAACTCTGGAGCAGTTCCCAGGCTTTTTGAAGACATCAACCTTGCTGCTAGAGCTTGTGCATGTAACACCATGCAATTAAACTAAGGATTGGAAAATTTACCTCACCATCTGCGATTTTTTTAAAAACTGGCATACTGGTAGACCAGCATGAGAAATGAACATACACCAAATTATAGGTCATTATACCTCACGGTTCAAAAGTACAGTGTGCTCAAAAAATGCCCCAAACACGATTTTTCAGCATTTGTGACTACACAAACAATATCATAACTTCCTTCAAAATTGACCTAGAAAGTAAATCATGGTGTCATATGAAAGCTCTCATATGAATTTGAAGAGGTGACCTCGAAGGTGGGGTGGAACAATATATGGGATAGACGGATTGTGAAAACGATGTCAATTAGGATAAAGGAAAATTTTTATAAACTAATTTGGAGATGGTATTTAACTCCAGTAAGATTAAATAGAATAGATAATAATTGTTCTGCATTATGTTGGAGAGGATGTCAGGAAAAAGGGACATATGCTCATATGTGGTGGGGTTGTAAAAATGTATTGGTGTTTTGGCGAGAGGTTTTTACAGAAATATCGAAAATTATTGGTACTAATTTAGAGGTCTGTCCAAAATTAGCATTGTTATCAATAACTGAGAAGCTTATTTGTGATCAAAATATGAAGGAGTTAATTGTAAACTTGTTAACTGCGGCCAGGCTAATGATAGCGAGAAATTGGAAAGTACAACATGTTTTCCTAATAACAGACTGGTATAAGGAAGTTTGGGACATAGCCCTAAATGATAAACTAACTAGTAGTATCAAATGCAAAAAAGGATTGCTAAAGAAGAATAATTTTATGGAGATATGGAATCAATTACTAGACTATGTATTAATAAAGGGGAAGGGTAACATGCCTTGTCAGGATATGTTATATTTTTGGAATTTAGACTTTATTTGATCAAGAGGATAGAAGTATATTAATTGGTCCCTTGGAGGGTGGGGGGGAGCACTTTATGATTTATTGTATGTTGATTATGTTATATTTGTGTGATAATTTTGTATTTTGCTAAATATATTTTCTGTGTTATAATTTGTTTTGAAAAATAAATAAAATATTAAAAAAAAAAAAAGCTCTCAAACTACCCTTTTATTTGATATGTAACACGAAGCATGCATGGGAAAGAAAATATTCAAGGTCCTAGTTTCTTTAATTTGACCTTGAATTAAAAAAAACCAATATTTTTTTTTTGCTTCCCCCCGCCCCTCAGATAACCCATATTTACCTTGAGTATATGTACCGATTTCCAGAACGGGGTTCCAAACAGTTCAGAAGATGTGGATGTTCTTATACATGCACAGTACCTCCCTACAAAAACTCCACCCCCTTATACACACTAACAACAGAACTTTTTGCAGGGAAATGAAACTTAAGCTCGCCCCCTCCCTTCAGGAGCTTCCTGGGCCTTCAGACTGAAACCAAACCAGGCTTGGGTAGGCCTCAAACCTTCACAGAGATATATCTCTTTGGGTGTCTACATTAAATCAAGCTTTATTCACAGATTCCGATAAGAAAGAAAAAAGCAGGCCTGAACCCGTGACAAGTGCCACCCCACTTCTGCTGCACTGTGTTCATGACTTTTCAACTTGTTGAACACAATGAGTGAGTCACTTTTTAGTCATTGGTGGTGCTGTACTCCATTTCTTATCAAGAATCATTCTGGGAAAACCTGCCAAAGGATTATTTCACAGAGTATGATTGACAAGATGCCATAGGACTTGTTAACAAGTAATATTTGAACTGCATAAAATCTGATCAGCATATATAAAAGTAAAATAGTGTGGAGGAAGGGGGGGCTGGCTGGCCCGCCACCACCCAACCCTTTCCTACCCCAAAGGAACCAAGACCCCCAGAGATCTCAAGGTACCAGATTGCCAAGCCTCAGCTGTCTGCAATCCTACTTGAATCTCTGTTCAGGGACTTGCCCTTTGTCTGTAACCTGGATTTAGTTACTGAACCAAGCAGAGTGACTACAAAACCCATGTGGGGTAAAACCAAGACAGGTTTATTCCGGTAGCATTTTACAACAAAAGGTGGGAAATGAGAGAAGCACAAAAGAGAGAGAGAGAGAGAGAGAGAGAGAGAGAGAGACGCTTTGGCACACAGAAATAGAGCTACAAAATAATAAAACCTGATTCTATCTCCCAGGCACATAACTCTGTTACCTGGGGGTCAGTCCTCTTCCTTCCAGGGTTGGATCCAGCACAGCCCTGCCGCCCGGGAGGAACTATTCCATCTACCTGAAGGTCCGAGATGGTAGCCCTCCACAGGGCCTGCCTTTACCAGAGCCCCCATTCAGCTAATTTCACCAGGAGCTACCTGGGGTCCTTGGCTTACCGCCATTGCCCAACAGCCGGGTAGCCATGCGATCCAAAGACAGAGACAAAGACAAAGGCTACACGTTGGGAAATAGCTCTTCCCCCCCTCCCCTCCTCCTTCCTGTAGCTTTTCTGCTTCTGAGCCAATCACAATGCACTTCACCTGGCCAGGCAGGGGGAAGGGGACTCCTGACTTACTGGGTCTGAACTACATTTACATTTAAAAGCCGGGTCTCCGCCTTTCAGGCGCCATGCCCCATCCTATGCTTTATGTACCTTTCGCCTCCTCCCAGGCCCCCCAACTGGCCTTACTTGATTTACACACGAGGAGGCGTGTGTGTGTGTGTGCGTGTGTGTGCGTAGGAACCCTCAGGGGCTCTTTTTCTCACAAATAGAAAATATCATCTATGCACAATAATGGTTTTTCAAGCCCACATCAAAGTAAATCAAAATAACTATGCTAGTAAGAGTCCCATTTTGAAATCAATAACATGTTTCCAGGGATGTTAAACATTATTTGAAACAAAAGGAGTTTTTTGTCATTATTCAAGGTCAAACTTCTGTACATTTATTTTTAAAAATAAAATGAGCATGTTTCCCCCAAGCATACAGGCCTGTGGCTTACGCTGGCTCAGCTTGTCTGAGCGTGGAAAGCTAAGCAGGGTCAAGCCTGGCTATTACTTGGATGGGAGACCCCTCCTCTAGTTTCCTGCATTGAGCAGGGGGTTGGACTCGATGGCCTTGTAGGCCCCTTCCAACTCTATGAAATCTATGAAACCTCATTCTTCTGAAAACAATAGGCCCTGTAACTTATTTTTTAATAAGCAGAACAAGTTCACCAAATCTTAAGCAATTTGCTTTCAGTTGGAAATATTCTTTGATTGATTTCATACCAGAATGACCACCCAGAGGAAGTATCATTATTCTACACAAAATCTCAAAAATATGCTATTGCAAAGAAGAATACCTAATTTAGAACTGCACAATTATGACAGGGTAGCTTGTACTTGTGCGCAATGTCTTATTCAAAACCTAAGTGATAATACATATTTTCTTAAGATACGTACAGTGAGATAGCAATTCATATGAACTATGACGCATAGACACAGAGCGCCCCAAAAGATGTAACTCGTTTTCTGTTAAGAACCCCATTTTGAAAATTGGTACATGTATTAAACACTGTCAGATGAAATACTAAAACAAAAACCATGGGGGGGGGTTAGTTTTTGCAGAATTCAAGGTCAAATTTTACTATTTGGCCTTGAATATATATGTATTCCATAAAACCACTTATGTTACATATCAAATGAAAAAGCATTTCAAAGGCTTTCCAACAACACCAAAATTAACTTTCTAGGTTCTGTAGAACTGGAATTACTGGAATTTTAATGTTGTCCGACACACAAAAATTAATGTTTTTCTTCATATTTTTGGTTACCATATCTCCAAAAGGTGTTTTCCCCAGAACTCTAATTTTTGGAGCAGCTTATTTTCTCAGCAGACCCAACAAGTTCACCAAGTTTTTTCAAAATCGGTGACGGTCAGGTAGTAATACTATTCGGTATTGGTTTACATTGCAAGATCAGGGCCACAGTTTTCTTGTATAGCCTTTCTCCATATGCAAAGTAGATGCATAACACCAAGGATTATTTTATTTTATGCTTGCCTCAAATTCAGCTGGGCATTGATACTGGACTCTTCAAACATACCTCAGATTGTTCTCTGCAATTAGGAATTGTGTGCAGAGGGATTTTCTGTCGGAGACACCAGAACATTTCTAAGCAGTTAACACTGTTCTATATTTTTGCCAAACTGGAAGGTTTATACCTTACTAAACAGATTTCAGTGTATTTTCACGGTACTTATTTACAAAGGCGGCAGACATTTTGTGAAACTGGCTTCAGTTATATTTACCATGGTTTCTCTATAATTTTCCTGACAGCATGCTTGATAAGTGTGGACATATATATAATTGCTTACTTTTAAAGTTTCAAATTATACCTCTTCCCAGATCTGGCAGAAAATCCAGACAGAGAGTATTGTGGTGGTGGAAATAGAATTTGTTTTCCTCTAAGAACTGGCCAGGGCAGCTGGTAAAGTTGCATGGCCAATAGAAAGTATATTCAAACAGAGCAGATAGTTGGTGGACTGCTTGCAGGCCTTTATCAATTTGCATCTCAGTATTCAAATATCTATTGTACTCCAGCATAGGGACACCATGTTGCATACTGCAGAGACCTAGCTTGGGGACCCAGATGCAAGCAGATACAGTACATTTTAGTGGAACCTGTGTGTGTGTGTGTTGCCTGATTATCTATTATCTATTCTAGAAGCATACTCAGGACACATTCAGTCTCTTGGTGAGAGTTCTGCCCTGATGTTTTACTTATGTATATAAATAATTAGGAGTGTCAAATCAGTGTACACACCAAAATTGGATCACAGCAAACTGTAGATGCTAGAAGATAAAAGACAGGGTTCATTAGTTCCTTCTTTAACACTAATGCAGGATTGGTTTGGTTTGAAATATTATTACCCCATAGGTCTCAGCCACATTCTTTGGGAGCTTTACCACTCAATGAGGTATTCTATTATATTATTCTCCCCCCCACACACACACATACCTGATATGTAGGTTAATCTCTGAACCACTGGTTTATTATGTTTGTTTATTTTTAAAGACTGTTCATGTATGAAACTTGTTATCTCTGGCAAAAACTAAAAATCTTCATTTGTTTCCCCTTTGGGTTGAAATAACATTTGCATGACTGTGTCTCCAAAATAGCAGTGCCTAGATTTGTATGTTCTTCCATTTTAAATGTTTTCCTTGCATTATTTCCCGTGTTTCCTTTCATTATAGCTACATTTTCTTTGGGCTTGAACTAATGTAAGGGTTAGATGTCTAATTTAGGAGACCATCCTTGAATGTTAAACCACCCATAGTTTTTTTTTGCATCTGTTTTGCAACAGCCTATTTCCACATTCTCCATAAGAGCAAATGTGGATATCTGTGTGCACTCTTTTTTCTCCCCACTCCACTTTGCTGCTTTTATTGACTTAAATGGATTGCGGAAGTTCCTAAACTTACATATGTTGTTGTGACACCCCCACCCACCTTTCTTTGAGGAAGACTGGTTTGGAGGCACCTCTCCTGTAATTTGCTCCTGGGTAGCACCACCTCCGAATATGCCCTGACTCTAAGCTGGAGGCACTTCAGAGTTATGGGAATTCCTGAGAGTAGGAAAGGGCCATTCACAGTGACCTGGTTCACATGACATGACAACCCATTGTGGGCAATTCAGGGTTTTTTGAAACCCTGTCAAAATAACATTGGTAGCCCTGTTTAAAAAAAAAACCCTTTTAAAAGGAACTAGACAGCTTTTGACAGCTATCAAGAGAAAGCAATGTACAAAAAAAATTGCACAATTCTTTTGCGCTAAAAGAAAGGGGGGAAACCAGTGACAGCCACTCCAATGTGCCACTTGGGCACTTTGAAGGGGCTGTCAATTCGGGGGGGAGGGAAAGCCACGGTGAATACAAAAGAGCAGAAAGTGCTCATGGCAGAAAGTGCAGACAAGATGGGTCCTGCCACAAAGTCCTCTGGAATACCCGCAGCAGGACTTGAGGGCACAGGAGAGGTGGACAACCCACAGTGAGCCCAATTGTCTGCCGGGTGTAACGTGGGTTGTTTCATGAGCAACTATCCCTGTGTAGTTTATTCACAAGGTGAGTTTTTCGTGATGTGCAAACCTGCCCAATGGGTGGCTAGGCAAGAGCTTAATCAACTTCAGAGGTCAAGTTAAAAGGAACAGATTTATTTAAAGCAGTATAAGAGAAGAGGTGAAATACTAAGCTGTGATAAAAGAAATAAAACATATATTCACTAGCTGAAATATATTTTATTTAAGGCAGAATTAGGATGCAATCCTATGCATGTTTAGACAGAAAAAGTCTTACAACTTTCAGCATTCCCTAGCCAGCCAGTAGAACTTTTTCCTGTCTAAACATGCATAAGATTGCTCTCTTAGTCACTTACAAAGTATCTTCACGTGACATGAAAAACAACATGGGTGGGTCATCTCAGACAATTCATAGAAGGCATTCCAGAGTGTTTCAAAAACAGTGGGAAAACTTAAATCTTTTTACCTCTGGAGGTCCAGGAGAGGGGCTAGCAGAAGGCCCCCCTTCTTCAGCCAATCCAGTCAGCCAACCCGGACAATCAGGCAAAGAGTAAAATTTCCCCGGGACACCTGAGGAACGTTATGTAGACAGCAGAATTGGCAATTAACACCAAGGGTTTAGCAAGGCAGAATGAGAGATGTGAATGGGAACAATCTCTTCTTGGGTTCCTGTCGTACACAGTTAACTAAGAGAGAAACCTCTTCAGTGGATTCATGTAAAACACAGCCTCAGTGAGGGCTTGCTTTGGGGATCATGGACAAAGAGAGTTTTTCAGCAGAAATGGGGAACATAGGATAGAAACATGGGTTTGGATTTTCCATAACAGTTGTATTGTGGAGTGTTGTTTTGATTTTCTTGACTGCAGATTTAGTCTTACATTTTTGCTGTTGTGTAGACAGCCATAAAATGCTTTTGAAATAAAACTCCACTCCTGTACGCCTCTGATGGCACTAAACAGTGTGCTCTAAAAAAAATTGAGCATGTGACATGAAGGAAATGGGGAAGCATAGCTAGGTTTCCACATGCTCCATATCACTGAAACATTTGCCAGTCAAAATGCAAAGTAGAGGGAAATACTGGAAAGCCAAAGGTTACATTGATGCTTCTAGTAAGAATGATTGCCTTTCCGAATCAAATCAAAGAATTCTTTTTCCAAAGCAGACAACCAAATGTTTTGAAACCTTGAAACCTTGCAATCAAAGTATAAAGTCAGTAGTCACCCCTTTTTGTTTCTAGAGCTGTGCAAGGAAACTGTTGGGGGTGTGCGTGAAAATCCAATGGATTTTCCCAACTCAGCCCTCTGGATTCTGTTACATTTCCCCCAGGCTGGCACTGATTCGATCTGGCACAGGTCGAGTCAGCACATGGATTTCCGCTTTTAAAATGGGCCACAATTTGCATGAGTAAGCTCAGGAAATTTGCACAAATTGCGGAGCCAGAAATTTGCGCAAATTGTGAAGCCCAAAATTTGCATAAATTTCCTAAGTTTTTTTTAAAAAAAACTTGCGCAAATCACGGCCCATTTTAAAAGCTAAACAAATCAGATATTAGACACATAATATTGGTGGGAAGAGCGAGTGCAAGATGGGGGAGAACAGACTAAAAACCATGACCCTGTTTGCACAAATCATGGGAGCTGAAAAATAATATCTGAAAATAATAATTTCAAAAATGTGTCTATTTGATGTGCACAGATCATATAGCCCTAGCGGAAAACCATAGTGCCAATGTCAAGTTAGATGAAATTGACAGTGACAAGTTCTTTGTGAAGAACTTTGTGAATGCAATAAAATATTAAAAACAATGCAAACCCATTTACGCAGATTTAAAGATTCAGATCCCATTTGCGCAAAAGAGCTGATTTGCACAATCACCATTTGTGCAAATGGTGCTACAAATATGCAGATCTTAGTTCTCAATGTGTGCAACTATTTCACGCACATTTCCAGAACCTGAAAAAAAAGTCTTGTATGGTCCATTTCCAATTGCTGGATTGGAAACACTGTGGAAGTCTTTTGGGCTCAAACGGAATGGATTTCCCAGCGTCATACAGCCCTAGTTGTTTCTAAGGTATAGGTTCCAACTTGCGCACCGAATGGGAGAGCAAACAGCAATGGTTGCATTCCTAGCAAAAGCGCCACAACTAACCTACTGGGCAGGCACTGCTGAAACATGCTAAGTCAGAAGTAAAAGCAGCTCTTCTGGAAACATCAAAGAAACCTCTAGCACATCCATATTTTTGTTTCATTTTCGCCATGATCTCAGCAGGTCACCTGGACACCACTCCATTAGTGGTCTGTGGGCTACAGTTTAAGAATGACTGGTATATCACATGCATCATCCAAGGGCAGCCACCCCCAATTTTATGCCCTTTAGATGTTTGGGCTACAACTCCCAGCATTTGTGATCATTGGCGATGCTGGGTGGGACTGATGGGATGCCCCAAACATCTGGAAGCATCAGGCTGGGGAAGGCTGTCCTGGGGTGTTTGCAAGTGA
This sequence comes from Shinisaurus crocodilurus, assembly GCA_021292165.1. NCBI lineage: Eukaryota > Metazoa > Chordata > Lepidosauria > Squamata > Shinisauridae > Shinisaurus > Shinisaurus crocodilurus. The sequence continues at coordinate 225,966,682 of CM037877.1, forward strand.
CAAGCCAGTGTCTTTGTGGCTGTACAGAATCCACTTGCAACAACAAATCTGTAACCAGTCCGAAGGGCTGCAGACACAGTTTCCAAAACCTTGGGCTAATGCAATGATGAAGGGAGATACTGTTAGGTTAGCACTTCCTGGCTTAGCAGTGTTTGTTTGAAATGGTCCTGTTTTCTCTGATGGATGAAAGAAGCTTGCAGTTGTAAGCTGAATCCAGTACAGTATATGTCTTGGCAGGAGAACTGAAAATAGCAGGCTTACTTTTTATTTCTCCATTGCAAAATACTTATAAAGTAATTAACACATGCACCTTAAAGGAATTCTTAAAGTGGTATGTAGCTCCTGAGAGGATACTTCAAGGTACTGCAAGAAGTATTCCTTCCATACTTTTATCAAAATAGGTAATGCTTACACTGGTGCCAGTGCCCATAAAGACACCAATAGGTACCGTAAATGTGAAGCTTAGTAAAATGGCTGTTTCCTCATTGGCAGGAGTTGAGTGACAAAGCTGTCATATTTATCCTTTTAAGGCCAACTTGGTGACTTTCAGATGTGTTGGCCTATGACTCCTATCATCCCCAGCCAGCATGGCCACTCAAAGTTGGATCATATAAAGTCAGCATCCTCTGTCAAATGCCTAAGTGTTACTGGATTTTTGTTTTTGTCTTATTCAGGAAGTTCCACAGTAGCACAGTTCAGAGCTGTGGTTTATTTTCACAGGCTGTAGCTTGGTGGAAATATATTTTATATTTATGAATGCAGAGGAAATGCCTGAGATCTGTAAAACAATGCGAGAGAGAGAGAGAGAGATAATTTGGTGTTTGAAGTAACTGAAGTTTTGTTTGGGAACCTAATTAATCAATAACCAAAGCCTGCGGTTAATAGACAAGCCTGTTACTAAGTTACTAGACAAGATGAGATTTGACAGTTTGCCCCATAAAATACTATGCATGGTGGGACAAAGAACTAGTCTCTCCTAATTTCTTTAGTATTCCTATATTTTAATTTAAAAAGAAGGCTCAAGACACTAATATGCACAGGAGCCTATGCATTTAGGGAGTGATTACGAATTTTGCCATCATTTTGCCTACATTTCAATATTTATGCCAGTGTAATGGTATCTGCCTTTGGGTGCACCAAAATAAATGTTTGTTTCTGGGCTAGAGCAATAACAAATCAGGGTGCAAAGAATGCCTAGGTTTAGGTCAGATACTGCAGAGCCTCTGGATTATATCGCTTTAAACATTTCCCCTGAACTGAGCATCTGATCCAAAATTATTTTGACTTCAGAAAATATGGAGGGTCATTATGAGACTTTATTGTCTACTTGCTTTTTATGGTGGTAAAGAAAACCCTAATTCTAAGGGTAATTCAAGTCTGGTTTATGTGATCAGAAATGAGCTGTAGGAAGCCTTGGGTTTGCATGTTCCCCCTCCTCTCTCTCCTCTTCCTTTTTACATAGAGGGGAGTGAAAGTGGAATCCACAATTTCATGTTACATCCAAACTCAGAGAATCCTGATTTGTTCTAGTCAAAGTTAGTTTAAACAAACTAGGATTAAACCATGGTTTTAGAGCCTGTTTTGTTTGCTAACTTCTGGTTGAAAAAAACACAGTTCCCCAAAATTCATACATAACTTGAAACTATGGTTTGTTTTTGAAGTGGAAGTATTTACTCTCTGCTTGAGCATGGAGATGGGGAGGAGAAGGAGGATGGAGGAGACGTGGGTGAGCTGGAGGCTCGCTATGACCTGTTCCCAGTCACATAAACCATGGTTTATGCTATTGTCTGAACTAGGCCAGAGAATCAGTTCCCAGCCTATTGAAAGGAGCTCTCCCACTCAGAGATCTTTATTTCCTCTATGTCCTGAATTCAGCTGTGTATGAATTAGGATAAGGAACACTCAGATTCCCCCCCCCCCAGGAACATTCCTGAGACAGATCATATCAATTGCATAGATTTATTTATATTACATCACACAATATTTTGACAGTTTGATTTCGAATGCAGCTCCATGCCTCAGACACTTTATCTGAAAGCGTGTAGATTTCTTTAGGATTTAGACATTCTCTCAAATTTCTGCCAGAGAATTCTTTGTTTTGACTTTGATATGAGTGGTTTGTATTAAGTATTTGTCAGCAGGGCAAACCCAAGTTGAAATATGGTCTAAGGCTGCAGTCCAACGTGCACTAACTTGGGAGTAAGCCCCACTGAACACAATTGGATTACTGGCAGATAAACAGACATAGGATTGGACTGCACAAGTCCTCAGGCTGATACAGCTTTTCAGTTCCTGATCTTACTTTTCAAACTTCGGTTGTTTCATTCTGGTGCCAATTTCTGACTTTTTATGAACATGTTGAAATTCTCTTTTCTATTCCTTATGTCCTTTTTTGTACATTTATATAACTTAACTGATGTAGACACATGAAATAAGCCATAGCTTGTCATGACCCTTGTTAAGTGTCTCATTGTTTTTACCCTGCACGCACTGAAGGGAACATTGCCCACAAGTGAAACCCTTCTGTTTCAAGTGCCTTTGCAGTCAAAGGTTAATGTAGCTAGGAGAGAAAAACAAGCTATAGTTAGCAGCAATGCAAACAAATTTATGGATTGATGCCATTGGAATAGTTTTTGAAGTTAATTTCTATAGCATACCTCCTAGTTGCAAATATTCCATCCTCCCTCTTTCCCAGAAAATAACAATACTTTGACCGATCTTGTTTTTTGAGCCAAATTCTTGCTAACTCTGCTCCTGGCTAAGGGAGTACAATGTTGTGTCTCAAATTGTTTCATCACATAATGAACATATACAAATGGTATATGTTTGCCATTTTTCACTTTTAAGCAGAGTCTGTTTCAATGCCTTTGTCATTTGCACACATTACTGTCTAATTATATGAAAATCCTCTGAAGACAGTGTTTTAGGTATGAAGTAAATCTCCCTCTGAAAGTACAAGCAATTGCTATTCAGAGTGCATGTTTTTGTCAGGTTCTTATACAGATGTTGTGTATATTGAAATAAGAGCCAGAACACAGAAGTCCCTTTCCTCAGTCTTAATCACACTAACTTGGAGAGGTGTGGGCCTTCTCCCACTTTTGTTGAATGGAAACTGGAATGAATTGAGCAAGTCACTATTTTTACGAGAGTTTAATTATTTTCCCCTCCGAGCTAGCTGCCCGTGGAACCCTAAAGGTCCTGATCCTACACTCTCCAATTCTGTTCTTCTTGAGAGATGCATCTTGTTTCATCTTCGAGTTAGGGAGGCTCAGAGCATTTATTTCATGACAAGGTTTGGGAATCTGTTCTAGGTTGACTCCCCTTCCTGACCTTATACCATCCTGCCTCAGTTCCCTTTCCTCTCAGCACTTTTTAAAAATCACTTCATTTTTTAAATCAAAGCATACCCTGGATTTTATATCCTAAAACTGCTTGCTATTTATTTTAAGATTTTTTTAAAAATAAACCTCTTAGGCCAGTGATGGCGAACCTTTTTGAGCCCGAGTGCCCAAACTGCAACACAAAACCAACGTATTTATTTCAAAGTGCCAACACTGCAATTAAACCTGAATATCGAGGTTTTAGTTTTAGAAAAACAACTCATACAGTTGTCCGAACTAATTAACATCTTTTGTCTTAAAAGAAAAACACAATAACAGAGCTTTCAATGATACAAACAGTTTTTTGTTGAAAAAAAAATCAACTCAAAAAATTATTATAGTACTACATTGTACACATAGCCTGAAGGGAATTTATACAAACTTTTAAATAATTAGGCACATGTATTTTTGGATAAGGGATTCTCAACTTGTAATATGATTATATGCCAGACTGAAATTGTATGCAGCAAGCTTTACCCTGGGTCCTTTCCCTGCTTCTACAGGTGTCGGATTAGTAAAAGTCAACCTGTACTAGGATAAACAAGAAAACTAAACGTGCTTAACACCTTTTAAACACTTTATGTCTTGGGCTGCAAACACGGCATTAGGTAAAAGTTTGTGTTGGGCATGCTTTTGCACAATTAATGGGATTTTTGCTATTGCATGCATGCTGATAATTTGTCAAACCTTGGCTCATACTCCGTTAGTTTGAGAGCAACACATGCAGCACTCAGGTCAACTGTTAGGGCTTTACATCCAAGCCATGCTCTGTCTGTGCATCATTCTTCAAAATCTTTTAAATGTGCTAACAATGTAGAAAAGAATTCTGTAACAGGAATTCTAGAATAAAATCATTCTGTTCCACACTGTGAGAAAGAACAAGATCATTAGTGTTTTGCAGAAGGGGACAGTCTTCGCGATCTGGTGACCAATGGCTCGAGTGCCCACAGAGAGGTCCCTGCGTGCCAGCTGTGGCACCCGTGCCATAGGTTCGCCATCACTGTCTTAGGCTCTTCAGCTAAAAAGACTGTCAGAGTGGCTTACATAATAACAAACAAGAGAGTCCATGCCTGCAGGTTTACAATGTAAAAGACGCAACACAAAAGGAAAAAAGGGAAGGGGAGGGAAGAGGGGGAAAAAAGCAAACCTAGGCACCAATTCTTAAAGTTACAAAGTTCTTTAATGGGGCAGTTCAATGGAAACAGTTCAGTGAGAGGATGAACCAATGGAGCTGGTCTTTCAGCAGAGCTGATGGAGTGAGCCTTGCTTCCTATCTCTCCTGCTGCTGCAGCCAGATGGAATGGTTTTACCCAATTGTTTCTCACCCCTGGTTAATTCCCTTTCCCATGAAATTCTATCCCAGCTGCATTAAAAATATATAGTATGACTATTTATATCAGGCTATTTCCCCAGGATATCAAAGGTTGATTTCAGCCCTTCTCTGAGATGAACTAAAGAAAGATTATCCATCATTGTGATACACTTCTTTTTAAATAATTCAATACTTCATTCTTTATTTATTTATTTAAAATATTTCTTGGCACCTTTTGGGGCACAAGCCCTCCCAAGGCGGCGTACAGCAGTAAAACCCACATAATAAGGATGGATGTGGTAATAAAAACAGCAACAAAAAACATTTTAAAAAATAACAAACCGCAGCATAAAACAAAATCTACAACATACAACTGCAGCTATAACCCAGACCAATAAAACATAATCAGGGGAAGGCCAGAGTAAAGTAGTACCGTATTTTTCGCACCATAAGACGCACTTTTTCCCCCCCAAAAAGGAGGGGGAAATGTCTGTGCATCTTATGGGGTGAATATTGTTAAAAAACCACCAACAACAACAACAAAAAATTTTTTTACATACCGTACCTCCCTCTGCGCAAGGTCTGGAACGCACCTCCTCGGGGTGGTTGTCTTCAGCGGCGGGCAGGGGCTCGGGCCCGCCACAAACCTGGCGACGGCGGCGGCAGCAGCGCCCCCCCCACCCGGCAGCAGGCCCAGGAGACGGCCTCCTGCGGTGGCGGCAAGGCCCCCTCCCTGGGGCCGTCTTCAGCAGCAGGCAGGCGCTCGGACCCGCCACAAACCTGGCGGCGGCGGCAGCAGCGCGCCCCCCCCCACCCGGCAGCAGGCCCAGGAGACGGCCTCCGGAGGCGGCAAGGCCCCCTCCCCGCTGTGGAGCAGGAAGAGAGTGGTAGCGGCTGGGCAGGCGGCGGCGGCGGCGGAGCAGCTCCTGGGCCCTGATCACATCCAGCGTGGGGCAACTGCCCTAACCCCGGCCCCTCTCAGTCACCCCTCGTGTCCCTGCAGCGATGGAGCCGCGGAGGACTCCTGGGCGGAGCTGAGCAAGCCAGCCTCTCAGCTGTTTCCCCCCAACAGCTGTTTCCCGCCAGCATCAGTTCAATTTCTTTGCGATCAGCTGTTTGGCTGAACAGCCACCCCTCCCTGCCCTGCAGTGATGGAGCCAATGGCTGCGCGCCTCGCCTGGCCTGCTGCGCTCTCATTGGAGGTGCTGCGGCCAAGGGGCGGAGGGGGGCCAGCCGGCCAGGCAATGCAAGAGATCAACGCAGCCTCAAGACACCTCAAATTGCCTCAAGTCACCTCAAATCGCCTTAAGTAGCAGCAAAGCCCTGGGACCTCACACAGCTGATGCTGTCAACATTTACGGTACTACCTACACCTACTCTATGACCGGTCTCTGTCTTTCTCCCCGTCCTGCCATGCTTCTTTGCACATGCTGTAAGGCAGCTTCACTTGGCCTGTGGGGGGGTTGTAATTTCATTCACTAGAAAGGGCTTTGTTTTGGGAACACTTTATTATTATGGTGAGGGGAATGCCTGGAGCAGAGCTTACTGTAAGCTGTCTGCCTGGCTGTCCTTTGTTTGTGCCCCCAGAAGTCCCTGGATCTCAGGTGTCTTATCTTATCTTGCCTAGGGCACCAAACTGCTTACTGAGTTTTCAAGAAGCCGCAGTGAAAAATGCTACAAGGCAGTTGTTAAAACAGCCTTTTGATTCCCATTGCATGTATTGTACTCAAACAATACTGACAGTTCCTTCATTACTGTATTTTCTTGCAGAAAAATACCACCTCCTCATTTTTTTCTTGTTTTCTTCCTCCAAAACCTACGTAAGTGCGTCTTATATTTTTTTTCTTGTTTTCTTCCTCCAAAACCTAAGTGCGTCTTATGGTCCGGTGCGTCTTATGGTGCGAAAAATACAGGGCCTTCCTAAAAGCAGGGTTGCAAAAAATCATGATTTTTGTGTGTGCAAAAAATTTAAAAAATCGATTTTTAAAAAATTTAAATCAATGATTTTTTTGATTTAATCAACCCCCCCCCCAATTTTTTTTTAGTATAATTAATTTCAAAATTTCAGGCAACCACATGTACAAATAGCCTACACTTGATAGTTAAGAACACCAAATTATACAGAAAACACTTCCCTCATTTTTTTTAACGTTACCAGTATTATCGGTTTCTAGGCTACCTACACGACAAGGTTGCAAAAAAATTGAAAAAAATTGATTTTTATTGATGATTTAATCATTGATTTAATCATTGATTTAAATCATTCTGATTTAAATCATTGCAGCCCTGCCTAAAAGCCTGCAATCTCATATAGTATATGAGATTCCCAATTTCATAGATTTCATAGATTTAATAGAGTTGGAAGGAGCCTACAAGGCTATCGAGTCCAACCCCCTGCTCAATGCAGGAAACTAGAGGAGGGGTCTCCCATCCAAGTAATAACCAGGCCTGACCCTGCTTAGCTTTCCACACTCAGACAAGCTGAGCCAGCGTGAGCCACAGGCCTATGTGCACCAGTTGCTATGTGTGGCTTACACACTTTTTGCAGCAACAATTGATTCATACAACTTCTAAACTGCAATCAGGGTCATGGCAGATCTGGCGCATTGCATAGAGCAGATGCACTGTCCCTGCTTCAGTCATCCCCAGATTTTATCTGGGATTTGACCGCACAGTTTTGGCCTATGTGCATAGAGGGCCTATTCAGATGGGAGAGTAGAGGACTGCCGTTGAACCCCTCCCTCTACATAGTCTGGCAAGATTGCTGGAATTTTACATCAGTCAAGACTGTAGCCTTGCTTGGATTAACTCTCCTGCCCTGGTGTGCTTGACACTCTAGGTAAATTGTAAATACCATAGAGATAATTCCAAACCTCAGGAGTAAGTTCTAATCCTGGATCCTTAATGCCCCACTTAAATACCAGTGTTTTGTGTAATTTGTGCACAAAGTATAATTCAAATTGCAATTTGACCAGCTAGACATTTTCAGCCCTGTCACAACACAATGATATGCAGCAGAGCACTGAGTTGGTGACCTGGGAGTGGTAATGGATACTACTTCCTTGTCAGCAATATGACCCTGCTGTCTCCTATCATACTGTTATCCCGCCCCCTCCCTGAAATGTTGGTTTTTTGCTAGTTAAAAATGTGTGGCGCAGAAATCTTCTGGATACTCTGGCACTGTTAGGCAACTAAAAAGAGATGGAAAATACTGTAAAATGTGAGGAACGTAGGAAATAGGTCTGCTGCTTTGCTATCTCTTTAACGTTTCAGAGAAACAGACAAATTGCTCTTGTTCCCTTTGTTGCCATGTGATTCTTTACAACTCTTCCCATTTGTAAACCAGCAGCACAGAGATGTGCAACCCTATGCTATTCTTTACCAGAAAGTAAGGGCTGTAAAACTCAATCTGGTGTTTGTATTTTCTTTTCTTTTTGTCCTCATTATTTCTGATTCAATCAGTTTTTTCTATCCTTTTTCTGGACACAACCCATTATGTTTTTCCAATTGGCACTGCTTGGAGAAAGTCAGAAAAAGGAGAAACGATGAGGTCACTGTGAGATATAATTGAATACACTGCGAGTTCTTGTACTGCTTTGGTTCCCTTCCAGTATTGTAAGTCTATGCTTGTAATGTCTCTAACTTGGGAAGTCTTTTGACCTGGTTCTCACAGACATCAGGTGAGGAGGTAAACCTGTGTTCTGGAATGTACCACTTAAGACTTAAGTTTTCTGCATGCTGGAAATTAACATGCTTCTTTCTATTCTCCTCATTTGGGCAAGATCTCCACTTTTAAAGGATGCCTTCTTTTTCTCCGGTAAGATCCAGCTGTGCCCCAGCACTAGTGCTAATGATGTTGTGCTAATATAAACCAATGCTTGCGCAATGTAATTAGCACTTGCTAGGACAAGGGGGAGAAGGGTGATTTGCTGCCAAAATTTGGCAATGCTACTGAGTTATGGCGGCAAGCCACTGCTTTTTCCTATTGCCCTAGCAAGCGCTAGTTAAGTTGCACAAGCACTGGTTTATTAGCACTAGTGCTGGGACACAATTAGACCCTACCCCTTGACTCTTCTCATTAACAAAGCTGGAATCCTTCTGGACTTGTTGGTACATTTCCTAATCTACAAGCATTCTTCTTCTTTTTTTCTTTACAATTTCTTTTTTTATTTCTATATGAAACAAACACATAATATCAAACATATAACAATTAACAAAACAAAATAGACCTCCGATTTTCTTCTACAGCACATACAGGTAACAATAATTTTTCTTACTCAATAATCCGAATGAGAAATCTCTTTCTTCCCGTTGTCCCAAATTTCACTTATTATTCCATAAACCCACAAACAAACAAATCATTATTTTCCAGTCTCTGCAAAAAGTCAATTAGAGGTTTCCACTCAATAATAAACGCAGATGTTGTCCTTTCTCTAATTAGTGATGTAAGTTTGGCCATCTCTGCCAGCTCCAGCATCTTGACCAACCATTCTTCTGTCGTAGGCACTGCTGGACCTTTCCATTTCTGTGCATATAGTAGTCTCGCTGCCGTTGTCATGTATACAAATAAAGTTCCATATCTTCCTTCTAGCTGACTGTCCATTATTCCCAATAGAAAAGCCTCTGGTTTCAATTGAAAAGTAATCCTTAAAATCTTTTGCATTAATAAATGAATTTCAACCCAAAATCTTTTAGCTTTCTTACATGTCCACCACATATGATAAAAGGTTCCTTCCTGTTGTTCACATTTCCAACATATATCTGATGCACCACTATATATTCTAGCCAGTTTCTCCGGCGACAAGTACCAACGATACATCATCTTATAAAAATTCTCTTTAAGACTAGAGCATAAAGTAAATTTCAAACCTTTTAACCACATATTTTCCCATTGTGTCATTAATATATTATAGCCAAAATTTTGAGCCCATTTTATCATACATTCCTTCACTTGCTCTTCCTCAGTTTCAAATTTCAACAAAAGCTTATACATTCTTGAAATAAGATGTTCATCATTTAGACATAATTCCCTTTCAAAGTCAGATACACTCTGTTCAAAATCATACAACCTTTTATCAACTTTAAACCTTTCTACCATCTGTACATAGGAAAACCATTGACATGTATGACCTTCTTTTATCAGTTCTTCTCTTGATTTTATTTTACATTCATCTTGTGAAAACCCTATTCTACAAGCATTCTGAAGAGATTTGACCATATTGGACTTTGTGGGCAACCTTTCATTTACACATATGCTGAATTTGATAGCATGGTGGTCACTGTTTCCCACTAGTTCAACAACACTTGCATCTTGCATCTGATTCTTGGCACCACTCGGGATCAAGTCCAGGGTCATCTCCCCCTCTAGTCAGATCTATTGTTCCAAGGCAAGGCTGGAAGGAATGGATAGTATATCCCCAATAGTACGTAAATTATTTTATGGGCCTTGTATTTCCACCCCTAACAATGGTGGGGTTTACTAAGGCAACAGAGGATTCATTCCTGTACTGAACTGACATGGCTAGTATCCTTGGCTAGGGTAGAAATTTGTTGAAACACTGGCCAAAATTTTAAAAATCTGTTTAGGATTATGCAACAATTTTAAAAACTTTTTTAACTTCAACTGAGAAGCTGGTATTTCCAGTGCTATATCTCAGCCACAAGATTGAGGCTCATGATTTGCTGTGACAAAATAAGAGCACTCCATCCCTTAAGCATTTTTAAAGTGGAAGTGATGCTGATAGTTTTCGGGAAGTTTGAACAAAGATGATAGTCCTCATTTTGCTTTACAAATTAGTGATACCAGTGTTCGTACTTAATGAGATTTTTCATTTCTGGCAACTCCTGAATGACTTTAGCTTTTTTCTTCATGCAGTGTGATGATTGCAGACTGGTTCTTGTATCTTGCCGCAGTTAACTGAGTCTTGCAGTTAGCACATTGAAAAGCTTAGCACTGGATGATGAGGGAGAGAACTGGTCAGAAACTAAAGCTGCTTATTGGACCTTAAATAGCACATTATACAAACACTGTGGCTTCCTATTTGCCACTAGGTATATTCATGGGCCACATTCATGCCAGCATGGAGATTACACTGCTGTACTTTACTGTGTGGTATTTAGACTAGAATTTATAAAATCCTTTTCATTCTAAATCCAGATATGTTTGCTGATTGCAAAAAAGTAGTCTTGATTTGAAAGAGGGTATATCATCACAGCATGAACCAGCAAGTGCTTTGTGATAATATGCATTTGTGTTAATGCTTTTTGATAATATGCAAAGCATTATAAATAATAATAACCCAGCAAAGCCAAGGTGTTGTAAACCCTTCATTGTAGGGCTACTGGGTGTTGATCTTACCTTTTGCCCCCCTTATTTCCTGCCATGCAAACTGAGTCAGATTTGATGTCTTCAGTTTATCAGACAGTGGGTCCTGGCAACGGATCATTCTATGGAGGACCACTGACTGGAATTTGTTTTCTTTAGTGGTATTAATGGCTCCTAGGCTACTACTCCCTTTCTGCTCTCTCTTTGGTTTGGTGGGTGTAACTAAGTGTATAGTTTGACTAAGTGTATAGTTTGACTAGCCACTGAACATTTGTTGGGTTTGGGGTTTCTGAAAAACATGTCGATGTGCTCAGTTGAATATTTGGGTATAACTTAAAAGGTTAGTCTTGAATGAAATGCTTTTTAGTATAGATCTTGGCATAAATAGTGTCTTATGGCTTAATTATAGGGGCATATCTCCACTGAAGCATCTGATTTGGATGCCATCAGTCAGGAACAAATGTAGGTGGTGTACAACTAGTCAGGTTTTTATGGATATCGTTGTGTAGCCTGAGGATGTGGACAGGCTGCTTGGATGTTTGAGGCCTACTACCTGTGTTCTCAACCTTTGCCCTTACTGGCTAATAAAAGATGCCATAAGTGAGCCTCAGAGGTGGGTAATGCTTCCTTGAAGGAGACCAACGGAAGCAATGGTGTGAAATCTTCCTTGAATCTGTCAAACATGAATAACTACCATCCAGTATCAAAACTGCAATTTGGGGGCAAGGTATTGGAGCAGGTAATGACATCTGAACTTAAAGCAGTTATCAATGATATCAGTTATCTGTTTCAGTCTGGTTTCTGGCCTGGTTTTTGGACTGAAACTGCCTTGGTGGATGACCTGTGCCTGGTGATAGACAGGGGAAGTGTGACCTGTTTTATTTTATTTATTTATTTGTTGTATTTCTGAATCGCCCATCTGGCCGGCAAACCGGCCACTCTGAGCGATGTACAACATGATAAAATACATTTAAAATACATGATATAAAATACATTTAAAACAGTATAAAGCAGTATAACTTTTAAAATCTTAACCCACTCCATATTCCCGCCTGAATAACCATGTTTTTAGTGAGCAGCGAAAGCATGTTGATTCTCCTGAATCTTTCAGCAGTTTTTCATACCATCAACCATGGTATTCTTCTGGGTCACCTTGCTGGACTGAGGCTTGAAAGCACAGTGCTCCAGTGTTCCTGGCCCTTTTCTACCTTCTGGTCTTTGACATATGGTGTATTTCAGGGTTTCCATCTTTTCCCTCATGGTTTTTAATATGTATACGAAACCACTGGGAGAGGTCATTCAAATGTTTGGGCTGAAGTGTCACCAAGTACTGTATGCGGATAATATCTAGCTCTAGCTCTTGTTTCCATCAATGAATCCCAGAGAAGCAGTGGAAACCCTGACTGGTGGAGGCTGTTCTGGTGTAGATGAGGGCAAACAAGCAGAAACATGATCTGGATAAGATTGAGGTGCTGTTGGTTGGGAATTCTGCTGATCTGGTTGGAGGTGTTCAACTTGTTTTGAATGGAGTTTCAGACCCCCTGAAGAATCTAGTTTGCAATTTAGGGGTTCCCCTGGACCCAGTGTAATCTATGGATGCCTGATGGCATTGGTGGCTAACTGTGTCCCTACTTGGAGAAGGTGGACCTAGCCTCAGCTACCCATGCACTGGTTACATCGAGACTAGTCTGCTGTAATTCTCTTTACATGGGGCTTCCTTTTAAAAACAGTTCAGAAACTGCAATTTATTCAAAACACAGTTGCCAGATAAGAGTAAGGAGGTCAGTGCATATTACACCAAATTTATATGAACTACATTGGGCACCAGTTTGCTTCCCAGCCCAATTTAAAGTGTTTTAATCTTTAAACCTGTTCCTAGAGGGCTATGGACATCTGAAGGACTGACTGTGTCCATATGAACCCCTTCAAGCCCAAAGATGAGTGAAGATCAGATTGACCAGGGACTGGGCTTTATCAGTAGTAGTCTTAGAACATGGGTTTTTTTGGGGGGGAGGTTTAACAAAGTTTTTATTAATGTTTTTCTGGTGGCTCTTGTATACAATATGATGTTGATGTGCTTTTATTTGCTTTATTGTATTTTAGGTAGCAGTGTAAAATTTCTGGAAATTTTGAAGCCATGGAAAAATACATTTTTGCTTGGTTTCTTTTCAGAAAAAAATGGAAAGGGGGGGGGGAATCAAAATATATGCAATACTTACTTTCTTAATCAAACCTAAACTTATTTATTTCAAATATTTTAACCTGCTTTTGCAAGTTCACAAAACTAGGTATTATATTGCTTTTTATATTCCTTCCCTATGGAAAGACTTTTGAAGGAAATAATTGACAACATTTCATTCTTAAATGATGATGAGAAAATCATTTACATGGTATGTGATGGAGATAATATTAGGTGGCCTAAAAGAATTAGACACAAATTTGTCTTACAAAATGTGGTAACAATAAACTATGGTAGTGTTCTTTTTATATTGTATCTGGTCACCTGAACTGTGTATACCGTAAAATGTTTTCTTCCCATATTTGCAGTGACCAATTTTATTAGTATATAAGACCTGAAATATAAGAAAGAGAATCAATTATTCACCATGTCCTCTGAGGATAAAAGTATTAATAGTATTTAGGGCAGCCTTGCAAATAGTTATTTAGAGGGCAGCTACTCACTGTCAGTTTTGCTTTTTTGTGCTGCTGCTCTTCCTAACCTCAGCATCATAATGATTTTATGCAGTAGTTCTTCTCTCTCTTCTAGAACTGGTACCCCACTATAAACTAGAACGGGTGCGTGTGTTGAGCATGAAGCTGCTATGTCAGGGTATTAATGTGCTGGTTCTCCAGAAAGAATGAGAGGGGAAGAGAGAGAGAGAGAGAGAGAGAGAGAGACTGGGTTCAGACAACGCACTGCAGCTCGTCGTGAGTTATTTAACCCACAATGCACTGTGGTGCCTGCAAATGCCATATTGCATATGCAACCCCCACTCAGGGGTTGTTGTAACCCTCACATAAATAACCCTCACATAACCCTAAGACAGACTATGTGAGGGCTGTTTAACCCACGCCTGCCCTGTTCACATGACACAATAACCCCCGAGCTGGGGTTGCATATTCAAAATGGTTAACCCATGGTGGGATGTTGTATCATACAAACAGCCCCAGAGAGTTGTATATGCAGTTTGCCACTCAAGGCTCACCACAGACAAGCAGCAGCAGATGCTGCTTGCAATACTCTATTTCAGGTAAATATTGGACAATTTGAAATCCGTTCATCTCTGTAACTAAATGGCCTGTGAAGGCTGTAAAATCTGCAAGTTTGCAAAAGGTTGGATAGGCATCTGTTGAGGAATGTTTTAGTTATAAGAGGTCTGGTCCTGAGGCAGAGTCTGTTCCAATTCTATAATTCTGTTTTTGAGGACCATTCTAGTAGTATCTTCAAAATGATGTGAAATTCCAAGAGCATGACTAAGAGGCTGGAGATTAAAATGCAGGAATTACATTCACAGGCTCAGTAACCCCTTTATAGGCCAAACATGAAAGCTAGTTAGGTCTTGGTGCCAGTTCAGTGATACGCGATGTGTTTACCTGACATGCTATCCAGCTGAGCATGTGGTTGGTTTCTTTCTTGTCCATACAGGCACTAGGCGGTGCAGGGAGGGGAGGACCCCCCCATTGCAGGGGTATTAATAGCCGGTGTACTTCTTTTAAATACATCTGGTTTATCATGTACATTAAGGTTTCCCTTTTTCTCTGCCAAATGCTTGCACTTTCTCTTTGCAAAATTATTCATTCTCCAGGCTGCTTGTATCAATCAAACTTTTATTTATGGTTTTTCACCAAATACTGTTTGTACATTAAGTACTAAAAATAATAATAATAATCAAAACCAGATAAACATGAACATATTATACAAATGGCTTCTAACAAGAGATTGAACCTTATTCAGAATACTTTTATTGACATTGTATATTATATTATATTATTTATTTAAAATAGTGCCATTCTGCCTGACAACACGCCTCCAAGGCAGCTTACAATAAAAGAGAATTGACATGCAATAAACTGAATTAAAAAACATAGATGACAGTGTGACTGGAATAGGTCCTATGCTCCAACTGCTGCTCTTTAAAGAGTTTGCAGTGACCACATGGGAAAATAGTGTCTCCTCCCCACTGTGAATGAACTCCCTAGCAACAGGAGACAAGTAGCACCAGATGTTTTACTCTTCTTAGACAGCTGGATAGTCTGTATCTACTGGTTCTACTGTATTTACTGTATCTTCCCAGCAGCAGTGATGACTGAAGCATGAGGGGACTTGGTCACTCTTGAGACCTATATTCTGGATGTTTGGCTTTGGTTTAAAGGGTATCTCTGGATTCTGGATTCTGTTTAATGCAGCTGGATTTGGGTCCTTTTCTGCCTCCTGTTCCAAGTAAAGTTAGCAGATGGTTTTAATAAAAGAGGCAACTTTTAGTGGTTCTTAATATTTTTTGCTTTGTTCTAATTCCTGACATTATCATATCTTTCTTGGATCTTTGGCATGGTGTGTGCATGTTGCTCCTCACCTGTATAATCTGGCTGCATTTACTAAATTATAATCTAGTCCAGGTTTTTAATTAGTCTCTTACCTGACCTCCTTTGATTAATAAAAAATGACTCTGGTAATTCTCCCATTTAACCTGAAAGAGTTTATGAGAAAGATGACCCTACAGAGAGCCCAGAGGTTGTGGAACTCCAAATCTGGAAGTGAGAGTGAAAGACAGCACAGCACTAAGGGCACCTTCCCATTTCTTCTGGAAAGAGAAGTTGGGCCAGTCAGAGAACAGGATAATGAAGAATCATGCTGAGGGTGAAACTAGATACTACAAAGGAAAGCCATGGTTCCCAACCCCATGTTTTCCTCCTACAGCTAATGTTGGGGCTGTGGAAGGCATTTGCAGGGGAGTATTGTGGGTGGGAAGGGATGCTTAACCATTCCCTTGCCCACAATCTTCCCTTGCAAATGCAAGTTTTTTCTCACCCAGCCAGGCTCCAAAATCGAAGTGAGCCCAGCTAGTAAAAAAAAGCAGCCTCCGGGTGGGGGAGTGTTTGCAGGGCTAGGGGTGGATGAAGTTAAGCATATAATGTTTCTGCCTGCCAGTCCTCCCTTGTAAGTGGCATCCCTGTCTCCACATTCACATTCTCATCGGATGGGGGGATTGAAACCATGCATTTGCCAATATTGCATCTAGTTTTAGCCTCAGGCAAGTGGATGATCACCCCCTGAATGTCTGTTGCCTGCAGGATTTAGCCTGGCCTCCTCAGGCTCTAGTTGTAAATGCAAACTGTACATAATCCTGAATTTTACCCTCTGTCAGAAGCATTTGAATGCTAAGGGCATGGATAAGGACTGAAGAAGAAGAAAGCAGCACAAGGGAGGCAGGACTCCACAGAGCCAGTAGTATGCTGTTTACTTAATTGCCGTGCAGTTCATGGGCATTCAACAATAGTGCTGCTAGTGCTCACAGAGTTGAATAGGTGTTACTTGAGCACAGCTGTTTAGCATGGTAGCAAATTACTAGGGAGTGTGGCAGAGAGACTCTTCTGTGGCGGCTCATTTTGCAGGTGGAACGTTTTGCTGAGTTGCAACAGAATAATCTGCTACATTCCAGTTATTGGGAGAAGTTGCTCACTCTGTTCACAAAAAATGTAGAGGGATGTATGGCACTGTCAGTTACTGTGGAAAATAAAATGTCATCAAAGAGTGGGCCTGAGCTATGTCTGAGTCAGCCAATTTCCTGTTTGCCCGACCAGCCGTCTTCAGGTGACAACAATCTGTGGGCCATGCTCTGTCAATTCCTAGTTTTGTATAGGACTCTTTCCTTCCTGGCTTCAGTTCTTGGTCTGTGTGGCCTCCTGCTTGGCTCCTCCCACCAATGGGAGCAATTAAACCAGGGGTTCTCAACCAGGGGGGAATTCCCCCCAGGGGAGGAATTTTAGGGTTTCAGGGGGGGAATTGGGACCACGGACTCAAACTGTTGGAATACTGATCTTTCTACAAATTACAATTCTACAGATTGTACATAATCTACAGGACATCACACCTTATTGTATGGCACAGATTAAATTAAAAATAAAGATAAATATTTCACTTGTTATCTGTGAAAATACTCCATTTATAGTTATTATATATTATATGCATATTATTTGGAATGCAACTTTTGAGTCAGACAACCTTGGAAAGGGGGATATGACATTCTGACATGGTGAAAAGGGTGCATGGGGCAAAAAAGGTTGAGAACCACTGAGCTAAACTAACTAGGACAAAAGCCCAGTGTGTGGTTTTGTATGGAGTCATTAGTTGGCCAGATTTCTGGAGAATCCTGGTTTATAGTTCACAAGCTGCCTGTTCACTCCTGCTTGGCCCAGAGTAGAAACCAGGGCAGGAAAGCTTAGCATGTTGTCTGAACCAGGGCTTTTGGCTTGTTGGTCACATTACAAGCCAGAATCTCAAACTGGTTTACAATTCCTGGCTTGTTTGGGACCAGCAAGCCAGAAGCCCCTGCTCAGATGTCACACTAAGCTTTACTTTCCGCGTTAGTTTTGGAAGGAGCCGAACAAGACGGAAAGAGCTGAATGCACCAGCACGCAGCTTGTTAAAGTAAGCCAAGATAATTCTGGCTTATTGTTGCATGTGAACACAGCTGTTGTCTATTTAATATCAGATTGTTTCTGGAAAGAAAAGGATACCAACAAAAGGGAAGCTCTCCTGAACAAGAAGCACTCCCTTTTGTTGTAGAACATTAGTATAGCACAAAGACACCTGGTGTTTGAATTGTATAACTGCAAGCATATTATAAACCTTTCACGGGTGACCAGAGCCATGGTTTTTATAATGTTAGTAGATTTATAACCTGTAACCCAGTGGCCCCCAATACAGTGCCAGGGACACCAAGTTGCCTGTAGATGCCTCCCTTGGCACCCTGTGAAGCCCCCTGCCCTTCCAATTTTAATTAAAAAAAAAAAAAATCCTCCCCGCCCCCAGGCAGCTGGACATACGGTACTTCAAAGTGAAAGTTTCCTGACACCCACCATCTCAATTTCTCCAGAAATTAATTCCTCAGAAAATTAAGATGACTGGTCACTGGAGGCTTGCACTTTGCTTTGAAGTGCTCCCTACTGCCCAGGAGGAATGCTGGAAGAAGATGAAAGAAATACAAATGACCCCTCCACCTGGTAAGGGGGCTGGACTCTGGGTCAATCAGATTGGGGTTGGGATGGCTGCCGTGCTATGGGGCTGGGAGAGTGACCGGGAGGTTGAGGAGGTTCG
This sequence comes from Shinisaurus crocodilurus, assembly GCA_021292165.1. NCBI lineage: Eukaryota > Metazoa > Chordata > Lepidosauria > Squamata > Shinisauridae > Shinisaurus > Shinisaurus crocodilurus. The sequence continues at coordinate 225,985,017 of CM037877.1, forward strand.
CATGGCACATGGGGCTGTGGTCAGGGAAGTGATACAGAGGCTGAGCTGGTCTGTGGGGCACTGGATTGGGGAGGGCTGGAAGGTGACCATGGGTGGGGAGGGAGATGGGGAGTTTGAGGAGGGTGACTGGGGCTGGGAAATTATTCAGATGTCATTTGGGGAAATTAATTGGCTTGCCTTTCTGTAAAATGGGTGTTGTTTTGGAACAGACAACTGTGGGTTCAAATGAGTGGTTATGTGTTTTAGGACTTGATCCCCGCCTCTGCTTTGTACTCCGGTTCTTAGACAAGTGAAGTAGCTTGTCTTTTAGCCTCACCAGTTTTGCCTTTCTGTGAAATGAGAACAGAAAACCATGGGTTCAATGGTATGAGTTTGTGTTTTGGAGTTCATATCCCACCTCTGCCTTGTACTCAGGCTCTCGGGCAAATTGCTTGTCTTTTAGTCTCACCAGTCTGCCTTATGTGAAATTGGTATTTTGTGAGTGGCCATGCCCACTACAGCAGCCATTTTCTGAATGAGTACGCTCTCCGTGGCAGCTGTTTTGTGATTTTGTTTGTTTTACATTTCTATCCTGCCTTTCCTCCAAGGAGCCCAAGGCAGCATACATGATCCTCCTCCTCTCCACTTTATTCTCACAACAACCCAGTGAGGTAGGTTAGGCTGAGAGTCAGTGACTGGTCCAAAGTCATCCAGTGAGCTTCATGGCTGAGTGGGGACTATAACTCGGATCTCCCAAGTCACAGCCCAACACTCTCATCACTACACCACAGTGGCACCCACGACACTTTCACGAAAAACTAAATGTGTCCACCAGCCTGAAAAGGTTGGGGACTCCTGCTGTAATCCCTGGGGCTGCTGTTAATCATTATTATTTATCTATGTATTTATTTCATTTCATTTCTATACCGCCCAATAGCGGAAACTCTCTGGGCAGTTCACAACAATTCATAAAATTACAAACCACAAATACAGCTAATAAAATATAACATAAAATTTCAATATACAAATTTAAAACAATTGAAATAGCTAAAACCACTTTCAATAAAAAAATACTAAATGTGTTAAAAGATAGCTGACATAAATGTCCCATCATATGCCATTAAATACCATTAAACACTTGGGAATAGAGGGCAATCTTAATCTGGCACTGAAAAGATGGCAGCATTTGCACCAGGCAGGCCTTAGTGGGATCATTTCATAATCAAGAGGCCACCACTGATAAGGCCCTTTCCTTTGTTGCCACACTCCAAGCCTCCCTTGGAGGTGGCACTCAGAGAAAGGCCTTGGATGTTGATCATAGTGTCTAGGTAGATTCAAGTTGGGAGAAGCGTTCCGTCATGTATATCTGAACTTTCATATTTGAAAAAGGACAGCAGTATTCCATACATATCTAAAGAGAAATGCAGACCAAAATACTGACTTTGGAAACCGTGAATGGTCATGATTTGGGGGCCTGCCTGATTCTGATCAGTGGTGACCAACATCGTTCAACTATTTTGTTTGAACATTCTGAGAATAAACACCTGAAGTCCCATTTATTTTAGTTTTGTGCAGAATAGCTTAAAAAGAAAGTCTGATGAAACACTGGACCACATACAGTATACAGCTGATGCAGGTCCTGCTGTTGTCTCCATCTGCCCTGCAGAAGTGTGAGGGATCAGAGTGAGCTTGAAAACCAATTAAGTGTGTACATTTTTGGGATCAAACGCACTGAATTAGTACATCCAGTCCCCAAAGAAAGCCCCATGCAGCTGCTCCCTTTGTGTTTGAGCTACAAACAGGATAAGAGGTGTTAGTTAAACTATTGCCTTGTCTATATGCTTGCAGACTACTCTCCTGTCTAAATGTTGTCAAATAAAATAATTTGGCTTTTGGAAATTGGAACGCATGCTTTCCAGTATTTGACAGAGAAAAATAGGTGCACTGGTTAAGTGATTTTCATGAGTGCCATGAAATGTTAACGTCTAAATTTACATTTTTTCCCGGAGAGGAAACTTTCATGTTTAGATGTTATAAATGTATACTTTGTGTGTGGGGATGGGGGGGTGTCTGTGTACACATTGCAATTAATGTTTTACTTTTCCTACTTTCCTTAAGTTTCTATTGCCTTGGCATCTCACCCCAAAATAGAACTTCATGTTTCAGTACACACAAGTTGTTGTTGTAAGATACATATTCTGGGTAAGGCCCAACATTACTGTGCCAGCATAATATGTGCATATTTAAGATCCAGTCTTAGAATTGGTACATACAGTACATACCAATGACTGGTGGAAATGATGAAATAGGCACATTGGGAGGATGGTGGAATAAAGCCTAGAAGTCGTATCCAATGTTAATCTAACTTAAGTCCCATTCATTTCAATGTGTCTACTCTAAGTAGGACTAAAATTCAATAGAACCCTAGGAACCAAATCAGAAGCTATACGGGCTTTTGAAAATGTGGGTTTTGTTCTGGAGTTCCTACTGACCACATTAGGAAACCCAACGAGGTCTAAGTATGAATGTTGAAATCTCATGTTACGATCCCAGGGTTAAAAATATTGGCCTAGATCAGTGTTCTCCAACCTTGGGTCCCCAGGTGTTTTTGGCCTACAACTCCCAGGGGCATGCTGGGAGTTGTAGGCCAAAAACATCTGGGGACCCAAGGTTGGAGAACACTGGCCTAGATGGACAGCAGGTTAGAGGAACATAGGCATAGTACAGTTATGTTTGCATAGCTGTATTCGAAGAAAAGATTTTGGAAATCTTATTAGAAACAACAAACCGCTTAGTGCAGCTAGGACATACTGGCTTTCCATGTCTGTGTAATTATGCAGCACATTTTGTAGCAACTTCTTGGACTGTTTTAAAGTTGTCTCTGTTAGAGAGAGGGGCCTGTTTACTGAATTTCAGAGGGGGATGATGCATACTTTTCTGTGGCATGTTGAATATTACAAAATACAATCTGCCTGTGTACTAAGAATTTCCCTGACAAAGCAGTAGCATTCAGGTCAGACAAAGTTGGAGCCTCTGTTGTTTACACTTGTGAGAACAATGCTTTGGTATTTAAGGTCTTCCAGACGTTAATTCCCATAGCACTGCCCCACTCCCCTGGCTTTGCTGGTATAATTTACTTCTGTCTAATTCCCTGTCATCTCAACCAGTAATGCAGTTGAAATGTTGAGTGTAAAGGAGAAAACAGTAGTGAAAAATAAGTTTGTCTCTTTTTTAATTATATTTGACAGTTGATCTTGAAAATTACTAATGTTGTGAAGCATTTTGGAGCACAAAATGTGTTACAGTCCTTTACTTCTTGTTTCAAAAACACTGTATGAGGTAGAACAATATTATTTTTCTCTTGTTTGGAAACTGAGGCAATGGCCCAGTTCATACATGCAGATTGTAGCATGGTTGTTCCTTGAAATATAGCCATGTAGTGGAAGCCCCCCCCCCGCAAGTAATGGTAATTGGCATGGTGAGAATTTTCCACACCACATGGGGAGCCGCTTCAGACAAATTGCTTGCCATTTGGTATTTCCTCTGTTGCATTTCATTTGGCTATCGCTCTGAAGTTTGCAGGTGGAATTGGGTGTGTTACCAGATGTTCTAACAACCAACGTAGATAAGGTATGTTTTGCACAAGACTAGCAAATGTATGTTTAAACCTTGGTAGCTTGTCTACACAGCCATTAGTATATGTGAATTAGTGGGCTTGACTCAGGCCCTTTGCAATCCCACATTTCATATCTTATGTGCAGGAGCCCGCGGATCCCAAATCTTGCCATTCCTGTGGTCCTGACAAGATTATCTTATGCTTTCAGCCCAAACTAACACTGCCTTTTCTTTGTTGTTTCAGCTCAGATTGGGTGGAGATCATTGAGCCCCGTTCCCGGGAGCGAATGTATGTCAACTTGACAACTGGAGAGTGTGGCTGGGACCCGCCACCCAACCTCAGAGTCCGTCAGTCTGATGAGAACCAGTGGTGGGAACTCTTTGACCAAAACAACAACCGTTTCTACTACTACAATGCCATCACACAGCAGACAGTGTGGCATAGGCCACAGGGACTGTGACATTGTACCACTGGCTCAGCTCCAAGCCATGAAACGCAATTCCCAGTCTGACTTCAGGACATCCCAGCACAGGGGCAGCACAAGTAGTGATGGGCGAAACACTCCCATCCAAATGACTCTTGTACAGGAGTCGGAAAAGGTTAAAGAAGACAACAGCCTGGAGAAGAGGCCAGAGACTGGAAGGTAAACAATCTTTACATTTCTCTCTCTTGTCACTAGTTAAGGGTGCCCATCCATATCCCTGCTCCCAGAAAAATTATAAGGCAGGGATAATCCTGAAGGGTGATCTGATTGATGATTGTTGAAAAGAAGGTAAGCACTGTTGAAGTTATCTGTTCTATTCAAGAACAGCCCTGGGAAAATAATTTTGAGCAAAAGTGATTGGACAGAAGCTCTTGGTAGATATAACAGTAAATCTCCTTGTAACGACTTCTCTATGCTGAACTGAAGTGTTCAACCTGGACTAAAGAGACTGAGTCAAATCCCTAGTCAGCCATGAAGCTCATGAGTAATCTTGGGCACTACATACTCTTATCTCACAGGGTCATTGTGATTTATAATGGGCTCCTTGGCAAAAGAGTGAAATACAAATGTAATAAGCAATAGTCAATAAATCACCAGTTGAAGACAGAAAATTGTGCTGAACACAATTATGTGGGAAAGGCAAGAGTTGCACAGGAGAGATGCAGTTACCAAAGATAATTTCACTAGGGTTACAATTTAATTTTTTGTGTGGAAGATATGACTTGAAATAAGTGAGAGTTTAACATTAATAAGCATCCTATAATTCTGTTCTTTATAAGTAGTATCCAATGCTGCCGCTGCATTAGCAAGAATGTCTGCTAGTGCAACAGGAAGCTAGCACTGGCTAATGCAGCCAGAAACTAGCCAAAACTATCACTTCCTGAATGGGACAAATCAGCAGAGCTCACGGAAGGGAGCTCTGCTGACCTGTCCCACTCCAGAAACAGTAGTTTCAGGTAGTGTCCTGAGTTGCACTAGCAAGTGCTAGTTTCTTGTTGCACTAGCAGTTGTTCTCACTAGTGCAAAGTGTTTAGACCTGGTGGATTACCAGCATTGGATGCTGCCCCATAATATTAGCATGGCTGTATGAAGAAAGGGTAAGGGGCTGTAAATTGGCATGAAATGTACAGCACAATCCTATGCATGTTTACATAGAAGTACGGTAAGCCCCGCTATGTCTAATGGTGCTTACTCACAGGTAAGTATGTTGTAGGATTGCAGCCTTAAACTGTCTTCCTGTGAGTGGGTGGTCTGTGCTTTTACCAGTCTTTATAACTGTGAAGGATTGTAATTTAGAACATATAAATATTCTAAACATATAAATCCAATTTAGAACATATAAATCCTTTCCTGAGAAAAGTCCTCAGTGGGTCCAGGCACTCTTGGATGAGATTGATTATCTGGATCCATTTCAGTCAGGGTTCAGGCCAGGTTTTGGCATGGAAGCAGCCTTGGTCACCCTGTATGATGACCTATATCGGGAGAGAGACCTTGTTGATACTCCTGGATCTCTCAACAGCTTTCGATACCATCACCATGTTATCCTTCTGGGGAGACTGTCTGAGCTGGGAGTGGGGGGTACTGCATTGCAGTGGTTCTGTTCCTACTTGGATTGCCAGCTCCAGAAGGTGGTGCTTGGGGAATATTGCTTGGCCACGTAGATTCTCCAGAATGGAGTTCCCCAGGGGTCGGTTTTGTCTCCCATGCTGTTCAACATCTACATGAAACTGCTGAGTGGGGTCATCCTGAGTTTTGGAACTAGTTGCCATCAGTATGCTGATGACATGCAGCTCTACTTCTCCTTTTCATCCCTATCAGGTGAGGCTGTAGATGTGCTAAATCAGTGCCTGGCTGCAACAATGGAGTGGATAAGAGCTAACAAACTGAAGCTCAATCCAGACAAGACTAAGATGCTGTTAGGGGTCATTCTTCTGACCAGAGGGAGGGTGTTTGTCACTTGAGGTTCAGGTGGCCTCAGTGGCATGGAGTGCTTTCTACCAGCTTCGGCTGGTGATCCAGTTACGCCCCTATCTGGACAGGGATAGCCTGGTTTCACTAACCTATACTCTGGTAATCTCCAAGTTAGATCACTGCAATGTGCTCTATGTGGGACTGCCCTTGAAGACTGTTCAGAGGCTGTAGCTTGTGCAAAATACAGCAGCCAGATTAAAAACTGGGAGCAGAAAAACTGGACGGTCCAAGCATATAACATCAATTCTGTCCCGCTTGGATTGGCTGCCTGTATGCTTCTGAGCCCGATTCAGGGTGCTGGTTTTAACCTATAAAGCCTTATGCGACTTAGCACCGCAATACCTGTCGGAGCGCTTCTCCCGACCTAAATCTACCTGAACACCACACTCAACATCTGAGGCCTTCCTCTGAGTGCCTCCTCTAAGGGAGGCTTGGATGGTGGCAACCCAGAAGAGGGCCTTCTCAGTGGTCGCCCCCGATTCTGGAACGATCTTCTCACTGAGGCCCACCTGGCACCAACTCTGTTATCCTTTTGTCGCCAGGTCTCTAGGTCAGCTAATACAACAACAGGGGTTTTATATGTGATGATTTATTTATTTATTAGTTTGTCTTCTGTCATCTTTTCTCTGCTTTGCAAGGCTTCTGTGAGCACAAATGGAACTTGAAAGTTATTAGAGTTTCTTTCTGTTTCCTTGGCTTTGTTGATGTTCAGAGCTTTTACATGTGAGTCTTAGCCATCTTTCTCTCTGGGCAGGGTCAGCTGAACTGTAATGCAATTCAATTAGAACCAGTTCAGATGTAATAACCACCATTTGTATTTTGTTTCCATCATGTGAAATGCTGAAATGTAATCCAAGCATCTTTCCAAATAACCTACCTTTTTACAGCAGCTGACTGGTGCATTCCACAAGACACAAGGGTATCTCTAATCTGAATGCTTCTATGTAAGCTTGCTCTTCCAGTGAAATGAGGACTTTTGGTTTTCTCAGTTTCAGAGCCCTCTAAATCATTTGATCAAGAGCACTATGCAGATGTGTGGAACAGACACAGATGTGGAGAGTAGTGATGTCACAAGTGATGTTTTTCACAAACAATGTAGTTTGCGCAGATGGCTCTCTCATTAGAAGTTGCCTGTGTATACCGGTTGCTGGGGAACATGGGCGGGAGGGTGGTGTTGCACTCCTGTCCTGCCTGTGGTATCCTGTGGGCAGCTGGTTGGCCACTGTGTGAACAGAATGCTGGACTAGATGAACCCATGGTCTAATCCAGCATGACTCTTCATATGTTCTTATGTAATGCAATTCATTTCACTTTATTTTTTCTGTGAACACAGCTATCCAAAGGTTTTGAAAGACATTTGATCCATGATTAGAGTGGGTGCAGTTAAGATGTATTTTTTCCCTAAGAACCGCCATGATGGATCAGACCAAAATCCTATAAGCTCTAAGAGACCAGCATTCTGTTCCCCACAGTGGCTGCCACAATGTCTTTTGGAAACTCATAAGCAGGGCATGAAGGCAGCAGACATCCCCAGCTGTTTTGTCCCAGCATGTCTTACTCACAGGTATACTGCCTCTGAACTTATTCTGTTTCCCCTTCTGTTGCACTGACATAGCTATAACACTTTGAAAAGTGAGATGGCATTCCTTAAGCAGGTTTCCCAGATTTTGGCTACAACTTGGAATGTCAAAATCCTTTCTTCAGACTGCAGCTGTCAGCTCCATTCTTTGTGTTGCCTTTCTGGATAAGCTTTGCTGGAGTATTGCACTAGACTCTAGAGGCACAGAGGGCAGTGCTTAAAGTCATAGTGTTTTCACATTTCAACCACTTGCTAAAGAAACAATAACTGGTCTCTAGTTTGTTTAGGTAGCTCACACTTTTCTCATCCCTGAGAAGTCAGTCCAACAATAATGGAACTTATTTCTTGTGCAGTCTTTGCCAACTCCCATTGTGTCTTTTGGTAGTAAGCAGCACAGTAGGAAAACAAGATACCATAATTGCTTCTAGTCAGAAGTGTTTCTCCAGCATTTTCTGCCCATTGGATAATCCATAAAGTATGTCAATTTTAAAAAAAATACTTCCACTTTCCCTTCCCCCATGGTCACAGTCTTTAACTCTACTAAACACACACCCTAAAATAGTTATTACTTTTATCATTACACAATCAGCATACATTTTAATCAATTCATTTACAACTGCACACTCACATTTTCATTGTGTGCCTTGCCTTTCAGCTGGCCAATCAGCTAAACAGGGTGGGCTGGAATTTGCCACCTTAGAACAAATTTGGACATTCTAGGAGCAATTGCCTGTCTTTCATCTGCTTGTAAAAACTTTCTAACCAAAGTGGCACTGCCAGAGGTCATGGGCACTGTTGGCATGGCTCCTTTTCTACTAACTAGAAATCATAGGCATATACATTTACATAGTGGGAATGCTAGGGGTAGATAGTCCATGTTTCGCAGGCATACAATAAAGCTGGTAATACAATGGCTTTATAAACCAGCGTTTTGGTCTCCCTACAGATATCCTGATCCTCGAACACTCTACGCTTCGTTCGAGAAAATGCAGCACTTGTGGAGCTCAAACGATGCTGGATTTCAGTGTCAATGTTAGCTGTAACAGAAAGATAGCTGCCAAGATAGAGAAAATGATTGACATTTTCCAGTATTGCCCCACCAAGCTGGATAGTGTGTGTGCTAGGGGTAATTTCCACCATTTTTCTGGCGGATAGAGTTTGAAAGAGCTACCTGTGGGACATATGAAAATACATTTCTTAAGCATCCCCATTTATTGGAACATGGAATTATTTATACATTATGATTGTAATGAAGTATAGAATCCTTTTTTAAAAAAAATGTTAATCCCAGTCACAGCTGTGGGAGGGTCAGTGGGGACCAGGCTTTTTCAGACCCCACTAACCAGACAAATGTTAATTTCTAGCAAATAAATCATCCCTAGTTCTTGGACTAAAATACCAGTAAGCTTTCCCCATATTCACCAAGATTTCTCAATGCTTGCACAGTATCCACTCGTAAGTACATATGACCATAAAAGCAAACTCTTGCAACTCTGGTCCTTCTTCCCAAAAGCAGAATCTTTGTAACAGCCAGCTTCCCCAAACTTCCTTTCTTATCCTGAGAAGCAAAATGGGAATGTTCATATATAACAATTCAGTACTTATTAATAAATAAACAATTTTAATGACAGAAGGACTCAAAAAAAGCCCTCCAGTCTGAGATTTACTTGGTATATTCCAGAAAATCACAACCATTAAATTATCTTTTGTATCATTACTTCCTGTAATTAGCATGTGGGCAGGCTAGGGGTGAAGATTGAGGGCAGGCATGATAGGATAGATTCATAGATCATAGGAGGAGGGGTCTCCCATCCAAGTAATAACCAGGCCTGACCCTGCTTAGCTTTCCACACAGACAAGCTGAGCCAGCGTGAGCCACAGGCCTGTAGTAGAGATTCCTCCTACCCTTTCAGAAAAAATAATGGTTTGGAAGGACACCCTGCACACACACTCTCCACCCCTCCAAATGGGTGGGGACCAAGGTGCATGCATGTGCATTTCCCTGGCAGCATGAGCAGTATGCAGGCATGAGTTCTCAGCTAGACAGGGCTGGGACATAGATTTAGGGGAGGGAATTTGGGCCTCATGGTTGCACACCCTCTGGCACACATCTTTCAAGCCCTATTTTCCCCTGTTCCTTTAAACTGTGAGGGAGAAGAAATTGGCCTCTTTAAAACCACATTTTCAGGTACTGTAAACTACAATAAACTCAATTATGGCCTCCCCCAGGCTTGCTGTACTTTGCTTAGGGCACAATCTACTCCTTTGAAGCAATATTGCATTATAGTATGTGGGATGTTTCATAGATTTCATAGATCATAGAGTTGGAACTTGGAAGGAGCCTACAAGGCTATCGAGTCCAACCTGCTGCTCAATGCAGGAAACTAGAGGAGGGGTCTCCCATCCAAGTAATAGCCAGGCTTGACCCTGCTTAGCTTTCCACGCTCAGACAAGCTGAGCCAGCGTAAGCCATGTTGAAGAAGTGCAGGATGGGATAGGTGTTCAAATCAGTCAGGACAAGCTGGGTTTCCTTCCAGTTGGAAGCTACCATTCTTGAGTCATTGCCTTTTTGTTAAATTCCATTTGTTCACATGCTTTCAAAGATGCTTGTAGAGTTGCTAACTCCCTCTCCACCCCCAGCACACTTCCTATAGCTTAGTAAAATAAGCAGCAGTAAAGCCTTCCCTATCACGACATCTCCATGTCAGAAATAGGCAGAAATTCAGCAGCTGAAACTATCATGCAGTTTCTAAAAGCACAGGAGCACTGTGAGAAGGAAAGTTGGCAACCCTAGCTTTTCATCATATAAATTCTAACCTAATCCTGTCTCCAGACTGGCGTGTGGGTGGTGTTTGCTGCTTTCTGTTCATTCCAGCAAAACTGATAATTTCAAAGGTGTGTCTGCACAAGGAATGTATTTAAGATACCAAAACTCCTATGGTTAGCAGGTTAAAGCATTTTCAAATTCATTAATTCAGAATAACATATAGCCACAGGGCTAACTTCAGCTAACTAATAAGTGTTCACACCTGTGTTAATCATTCTAATCATCAGACTTTTAAAATGGTATCTAACAAGTTTAGACCCAGGAAGAATGTTTTTGGATAGTAAAGAGAGGCAAGAAAAATAGATTTTTCCTCCTTTTACCCGCTCCCTGCAACCCCTATGAAGCCAGCTCTGGAGAGATGTTTATAGCAGAGGAGCTGCAATGGGTCTGCTTGGTCCTCCGGACAGCCACCACCACTTCAGCAGTCCCTATGGCTTGAGTCAGAAGGTGGGGAATCTGCAAAAAAAGTTGTTGTTTTAATTATGCATAGTTATGGTGTGCATGTGCGTTACAGTGTATGATGGGGCAAGATTACCTCCCCCCACCCCCCAACAAGAAGTAACACACCAGAGGACTGGAAAGTGACAGGAGTAATGCCAGTTTTTAAAAAGAGATCCAGTGGGGATCTGGGAGATTACAGGCTGGTTACCTTAGCTTCCTGGTGATTTGTTTGCTTAAATTTATCAATAACGTCTAGAACTTAACATCGTGTTACTACTATTTGCCTCAGTTCCTCAAACTGAAAACATCCATTCAGTCTTCTGGAGTGAAGACAGACAAAAAGAATTCTCATTCAGATTTTCTGCAGTCTCCTTATCCTCCTTTAGTACTCCTTTCACTCCATTGTCACCCAATGGTCCAACTATCTCCCTAGCCGGTTTCTTGCTTCTAATGTATTTAAAGAATTCTTTATTGTTGGCCTTGATGGTATTAGCAATATGCTCCTCAAAATGCTTCTTTGCATCCTTCATTGCCTGCTTGCATTTCCTTTGTGCAAATTTGTGTTTCTTTTTGTTCTCATTTGGGCAGGTCTTCTAGTTTCTGAAAGAAGCCGCCTTTTCTCTAAATGGTGGAATACTAAAATGGTAGGATACTACTTTGAACTGCTGATCAAAGTGCAGTGTGTGAGCTGATTGGTTCTTATAAAAATGGCATTACTTCACTGATCGTAATTTTTGTCCTACCAGACCAACATAGCTACCTGATTGTACTCACATATTATTTTATTTGCTGAAAAATTGTTTGCTGAAACTAAGTTTACAAGGTTAATAATTTCCAGGGTGATTTTTTCTCCTTGTTCTCAGTGGGTATTTCACGGTAACAGAATGAGGTTTTGTTAGTTAGACTACTATTCTTCCTTTTGTTAATGTTTTTACCCTCTTCCTGTGAAGAGCAGGAGTTTTGAGTTCTGAGCATGCCTGCCTTATTCCTGGTTGTTTTTTGATCCAGTCTTAATAGCTAAATTCCACTTCTCACCTTCTCTCCCATTGAATATCTGTGACTCTAAAACTCCGCTTCCCCACACTATGATAAAATTTGGATTCGTTTGCCAGGACTCCCTATAGTTCTCCAATCCATAGCACGGAGCCTGAGAAAACTAGGCTTTGCTGCTTAAAGAAAGATAAAAACAATTAATGACAGAATTTTGATCAGTTGAGGCAGAAGTGCAGACAAAATATTAGAAAGCCCTAACATACGAAGTTCACGTAATCCTGTATGAACAGCTGCTTGTGACATTTTTAACTATCGTCTGATATGAACAAAGACAACTGTACAAAACTGATGGAGCACCTGTCTAATAACTGCAAAACACAAGCCCTTTTGCAGTTTTGACACATATGCATAGACTTGGCACCTCTGCAGCTATTTTTCTAACTGAAAGCTGGCAAGGCCTAACAGAATTGCTCACGTTGGCAGCCTTCCCTTCCCCTGGTGATATTGGGATGCATCTGTTCTAGCCTATCAGTTTGTTACATGTAGTGTTCTCTGGTTTCAACAACATGGCAGGTGGGAAGAGGCTTGCAAAGAGCAGCTTTCACAGAGGAGGAAGAAGTGGTGCTTAAAATAGAAAGGTGAAATAGCAGGCTTTGCACTAGCTGTATTCATTTCTTACAGCTTAATCTTGACTCTTGCACACTTGTGTGATTCCTTTAAAGATCTGTCTTTTGTACCAGGAATACTGGGCTTTGACATTACAGAGTAGCAGATTGGGTCATGCAGAAAAAGCTCAAAAAATGTCTTTGTTCCCAGATACCTGAGGAAAAAACGCTAAAATATAGGCTCTTCTAGTTACTAATACGTAAGATAGCTGACAGTATGGTGATGTCATATATAATGTACTTTTAAAAATTATTTTATCAATAGTTATCAATTATAAGAATTGATATCTTGCCTTTTCGTACTCGGTACTCAAGGTGAATGTAAGGACTTATCCACCTGTTCGTTTTTCAGGGGGCCAGTTTATACATTCAGCAGAATCTAGTGAACTGTACCTGAATGTACAACTTCAGGCTGCAGGCGGGCATGTGTGCACTTTTGACCACAAATGCAAGTTTGGGAAATTGTGGACATTTCCTGAGAATTGTGTACCTGTTTGCATTCATGGTTGTGAACAGGAACAAAATTCTCATACATCCCACATTGTGTAACTTGATAAATACACAACGGATTTTCACAAAAACAGGATAATCCTGTTCTTGTGAAAATCCGTTGTGTATTTATCAGGTTATAAGATTTTAAAACCTCAGTGTAAGTCAGTGCATTTGCAGGTAATGGCACTTTTGTGCAACCAATGCTGTGTGTTTGATTTGAGTCTTCAGGGTGGAGCCTCTTTCCTAAACTCTCTCTCTCTCTCTCTCTCTCTCTCTCTCTCTCTCTCACACACACACACACACACACACACACACACACACACACACACCACTGGCCCTCCCCACTTAGCCATCCTACTTTCTTTAGCAGCCACAAGTAGCAGCCATCTTTGTTTAGGGAAGAACAGCTAGAATCAGTGTTAAAACTGGATGTCTCTTGCTTAAAGCAGAAGAGGTGCCAGGTTTGCTGTGCCTTTTTTTGATGCATTAGTTTTCAAACTTTCTGTCTTCAGGGAACCCTTTCTACATTGACCCATCTGCTGAGAAGCCACTGTACATTTGCCATGGAAAACGAATGCATAGCTGCTGGGACATGTTCTGGGATGCACATTTACCGTAGTTCACTGGGGCATGTTTAGAGAGAGTTATAATATGACCACCTAGTGGAAATAAATACAGCTTTGATAGGCTAGCTAAACTACTGTGAAAATAACGGGCATAGTTCTGCAAGAGTATGTAATTGGCATTCAGGGAATGGCCAATGACTTATCCATTATGCTTTCATTCCCCAGAATATAGAAACCAGTCTTCCGCAAAAACTTAATGTACCTTTAAGGATCATGTCACATTGGTAAGGCATGAGAATGAATTTTGCTTCCAACCATTGTACTTCCTGTTTCTATACACCTTTCCTTTTAACCTTTGTGCAGGCTGCTTATTCAGTAAATGGGATGTACAGTATTTTTCCATGTATAAGACTATACTTTTTCCTAAAATTGTTAGACTAAAAATTGAGGGTCGTCTTATACACGGAAGTAAGCCGAGGAGAGAACCGCAAGGTTGCGAAACTGCCCAGTGGGGGGCGTCTTATACCAGGCCCGGTGCAAGGCAATTTGGTGCCCTAGGCAAGATCAGATATTTAGCGCCCCCCCTTCCCACTTGAGCCCTCCCTCCCTCCAGCCCTATGCCCATTATGAAATAAATTTCCCTCCCTGGGAACTGCCGAGCCCCATAGAAAAACTTTGTGGACTTTGAGACTTTTCCTTTGTGTTCACGAGGAAAGCAAAGAGGCAACATCAGCCCAGCTATGCCAGGAACTCCCAAGGGCCTTCTCCTACTCCATATATATGTAAAAGCCTGTCTGCTCCTGCAGGCAGCACAAGGGATATGAAAAAAGGATGTGAGAGAGGTGTGGTGGCGCTACCTGTGAGGAATAGAGACAAAAGGGCGTCTTGCAGCCTGTCCTACCTCGCAGGGTGGAGGTGCAGAGACACCGGTTTGACTCGTACACCTTCTGGGTTGCAGGGGGGGGGGGATGCATGTAGTAGAAACATAGCAAAGAGAGAGCCCGTGGATCATCTGGTTCAAATTTAGGAGGGGATTTACGAAACTTGCTGCTTCCCCTCCTCTCTCTATCACTTTGTTGCAATATTTCTTTATTAGAATAATGTATATTATCCTGTCTTTCCCTTTACCAGCCTAGTGCTCAAGGCAGACAACAATATTCAAAGTACAGTAAAGAAAACATCAACAGCTCAGGGCACAATCCTAAACACGTTGAGGCAGAAAAAAGCCCCGCAACTCCCAGCATTCACCAGCCAGCATGGCTGGCTGTTGGAACGCTGGGAGTTGTGGGGCTTTTTTCTACCTCAACGTGCATAGGATTGCGCATGGCTGGCTGGGGAATGCTGGGAGTTGTAGGATTTCCCCCCCCTCCAAACACGCATAGGATTGCATCCTAAAACCATTTAAAACCAAAACACAGAAAAGCATGGTAAATAATTAAAACATTGGAGCCCCAGCTAGCTTAAAATATCTTTCCCTCCCTCCCTGGTTGCTGGAAATAACTGCTTTCAGGGGACCTTGAGCTGAGGAACGTGAGGCTCACACGAGGGAGGGAAGGCGAAGGAGGTGTTTGCAGGTGCATCCTTGAGAGGGAAGGCGAAGGAGGTGCATCCTTCCAGCCGCCCACCAGCCTCCCATCATTGGCCCCTGCCCGCCTCCCCTCCTCCAGTCTGTAGCCTTCTCTGCCTCTTTTGATGCTGGTTGTGAGAAGGAGCCTGCCTGCTGCTGTTCCTGGTAACGAGCTGGAGGAGAGAGAGGGAGGGGTGCGCTTCTTTCGCCTTCCCTTCCCCGCCACAGGACATGATTGGTAAAACAAACTTGGTAAAATACGTGATGTATTTTTTCCCCCCCAAGGCATTTCTGGCGCCTCCTTTAGCCCAGCGCCCTAGGCAGCCGCCTAGTTGGCCTAATGGTAGCACCGGCCCTGTCTTATACATGGGGGCGTCTTTAGACGGAAAAATACGGTAACTAAATCTAGCTATTGGTATAAAATTGCTGCTAATACAATTTTCTAATAATCACATGTGTAGCAAACATTGAATTATGTCTCAATCACTTTAGTAAGCAGTTGCTTTAGTATAGGGTTTTGAATTTCAAGGAATGTAATTGTTTGACCCACAGTTCAGTATGAAGTATTGGGATATGAATGTTGGCTTATATTACAATCCTAAACAAGTTACATGAGTGGTTCAGTCAAAATTGAGGGGGCTTCCATGGTATATGTGTTCTAAATGAGGTGGACTTCGCTTTGATCAGTCGGTTTTTACAGGATATATTTAGATCCCACTGTCCAAAAATAGTTTGTACAATATTTTATATAAACAAAATATGGGTTGTCAAGGATTTTATGGAGCTTGATTGTTGTGGGGAGGATATGGATTGGATGCATCTGAGAGTTTTTTTGGTTTTGTTTTACATCTTTATTCCACCCCTTCCTCCAAGGAGCTCAGGGCAGTAAACATGGTATCCTTGAATACCCCTTTTATCTTCTCAACAAATTTCAGAGGACAGTATTGCATTGGCAGAGGCTTCGACGGGCAAATGTTTTAAAGGCAATGCTTCAGTTGAATCTTCAGAGTAAGGAAATCCATTTCTCCAAACCTTTAGATTATATAATTTTTAATCTTTGTTGTGGTGAGGGATGTGTTAAGAGTGAAATGTACTAGATCAGTCTTAGCTTTGTATTTTTCAAAATATGTTTGGACCACTGGCAATTATACTTTCGAGCAATAAAATGGCTACAACTTTGATTGAATTGGAAACAATGCCTCTGGCATCTCCACGTAGATTTTTCCAGTTTCCATGCAGGATATTTTGATGCTGCTGCACACACTTGTATCCAGTCGTGCGCAGGATGCAGCACTGTATGCTTTCCTTTATTTCTTTGTTGTGAAATAAATGTTTCCTATTATGTAAGCTGCCTTGTGAGGATTTGCACCCTGAAAAGGTCGAATATAAATGCATTAAGTAATAAATAAATAAAACAAAATAGGAAACAAACTAAAAATACTTCTTGTGAGTGATCAAGTTAACCCTTCTGTATTATGATAGCTGCTATTTTTTCTGAAGAGGAGAATTGGGAATTAAAATCCCTGCGTTTCCTCACAATTTGTTTGTGCTATTTACAGTCCCCATCCTCTCTCTCTCTCTACCAGCATGAGAACATTGTTTCTGGTTAATTAAGTGGTGCAAGTACTTGATTAAAGAACTCGCAGACATTCTTCAGCCAGAGGTTGAAGAGCCACTTTGGCATACATTCTAATGAACTTTGTATGAGTTTCTGACTTCCTGCTTGGTTGGGCAGAGTATATATTTGGGTTAATCTGTATTACTTATTAACAAGTGGGATCTGCAACAAATTGTTGCAGTGTGGAGTACTGCAGTACAAATTTTCAGCAACTCCATTCCATTCCTCCCCCCTCCCTGTTTTCCCATGTTTTTTCCCCTTCAGTGCTAAGCCAGGATTCCATGGCATTCAGCATGTTCAGTTCTCATTGGGTTGTTTTCGGTGGGTGAGGGGACCCCCCTTAGAGTTTTTTCCTAAATGTTTTTTGTACTTCTGCACACCTTGGGGTGCCCCCAAGCCTGCTGATATACCTTCCTTTTCTTTGTAGATGATGCTAATTTGGCTACATAAGTAGTGGCACTCAGATAATTGAGTTTGCTGTTAGTATATATGATATGGTTTAGTTAAGTTAACTCAAGACCACGACTATGAAGCCTGAGCAAACACAACCCTCACCCCCATAATTAACTGGTAGCAGGATTGGAAGCGTTATAGAGGTTAACTAGTCTGCATTTTGTGCTATGGGTTGATGAATTCAGAACAAAGCCTCATGTAGACAAGACTTGAAGAATATGTGCGGCGTAGTGGTGAGAGTGTTGGACTGGGACTCGGGAGATCTGGGTTCTAGTCCTCGCTCAGCCATGAAACTCACTGGGTGACTTTGGGCCAGTCACTGACTCTCAGCCTAACCTACCTCACAGGGTTGTTGTGAGGATAAAATGGAGAGGATTCTGTAAGCCGCCTTGGGTTCCTTACAGGAAAAAAGGCGGGGTATAAATATAATAAATAAATAAATAAATAAATATGCTGATATTCCCTGGCCTGTCTGGCTCATGTATTACTAACTGTTTGGTAACAATAAGGAACAAACAATTCATTTAGCTTCTGTATCTGTTGATGCCAACTCAGCTTTGCAAATAAGTGTTCAGTAGATGTACGGTAGTTACATATCCCCTGCTCTGCTTACTTGCCCAGATGTTTCTCTTTCCCCCACCTCTCACCAACTGGCAAGCACAGGACCATATCTGGCCTTAATGGCTTGAGAGAGAGAGACTGCAGCTAGCTCAGTTTGTTTACCCTGCTTGAGAAATGCAACAGAAATATAGCAGATACCAGTGCGTATCCATCTGGGAAACCCTGGAGGCCTGGATCTGGTCCCCTGGCCTAAAGTTCCTCACCCTACTATATACTTATCGCAACCCAGAAAAGATCCTGTATGATAGGAAATCAGCCAGGTCTTCTCCAGCATATTTATTTGCCCTTTGCTATTGTTTCATATCATTTACTAGTTCTATAATAATATCAGAAAGAGCTTTTTTTCCTGGTCTTTGACACAGTGTACAAACTGGCCAGGTATAAGAAATTCCAGCATCTATTTTGTGACATGCAAAGTGGTAAAAATGAGGCAAGATATAGTTTTGAATGGTGGCTGCATTTGCTTTTGGCAGCCTGGCATTTGCCCCTGGGAGTGACACGTTCTGTTTGGAGGCAACCATTAATGTATTATTAATTATTAATGCCTTAGAGGCAACCATTAATGTATCCAAACTCTGCACACACATCCAAAATAAAATTCTGTGACATGTGAAAGATATGCACATTTTAAATGTATTTATTTATTTATTGTATTCTGGTTGATATACAAAGTTGCATAGATGTTCTTATGGTGACCTGCTTGAATGAAGAAAGTGCAGTGCTCCAGTTGATATGCTTGTGACTGTTTCAGTCACAAATAAATCCATTCTATTTCTTTTTGACCCTGGAGAAGAACCCATGTGGGATGGTTCTCAGAGGGAGAAGGTAGAATGAGTGGGAAGGGGGTATCATGGGTCTCAGTAGGAGAAAGAGGGTAGTGTGGGTTCTGGCACAAAATGGGGAAAAATGTGGGTACCACACAGAAACTTCTATTTTGTCTTCGCTATAATGATTTTGACTTCACTATAATGGAGATTTTAATACTTCTACCTAGAACGCTCAGGTGTTTAGATCTGGCACTGTCATCAGTTTGATTTCAGAGTACATCATTTCTTGTCATAACAAGGCTAATATTCATTACAGGATTTAAAAAATCTATTTACCTGTGTATGGGGGGTGGGAGTTCATTTCTCCCCTGTGTTGCGTGCATAACGTAATATGAAATTGTGCAGTTTGTCCATTCTTGAGAGCATGTTTTCCTTGCTGGAGATACAGAGATGTGTATTCATGTTACGGGCTCAGACATGTTTGATAGCTTTGAAGAGAATCTCCATGTCCAGATGTTGCTGAAGAGACTCTGCTTTGGAAGGATGTACAGCAGTGACCCAGAACGAAATGTGTAATTCACTTTCTCTCTCAACATAGCATTAGATTTGTCAAATGATTATAGTGCTGGATTTAATCCCTCCTTTCCTGGTTTGCTGGATCTGAAAGAAAAAATAATACCTACCTGTAATTTGGCTTTCTGCTATGACACACCTTTGCAAAGCTGAAAGCTTTATTGTAGTTCCTACCTAGACGACATAAGCAGAAAAGCAATAACTGTTGCTATGGTTTAGTAAAATATGTACATGGGGAAACAAATAAGTGTCAAATTCCTGGTTTACTTGTTGTTCATTAGAAGAGCATATGGCAGGGAAGGAGACTTTACTACTTTACAGAGGGCAGTGCTCTATTTGAAGGGTTGTCCAGTCCTAGTCCAGTTTAAAGATAAAGAACCATAAGAAGGGCAAACAGGGCCTTGAAAGTTGTCCATCAACAGTTAGTGCCTGGACAGCAGTCTGAAAGGCACACAGTTCACTGTATCACAGTCTTCCCCACTATGATGAGAGAGTAATTATTTCTAAATTCATATCCATACATATAAATTAGCACATGCACATTTTATGCAAATCAGTGTCCTCTTTTTTGATGCTGCTCAGGTGGCCACCCTAGAGAAGACTGACAGAAAATCAAACTCATGAGTAAAAATGCATGTTGTCATGTCGTCTTCCCCGTCCGCTTTCCAGAACAGAAATCTGCTGATGGCAAAAATCTGTTCTTGTTTCCTTTATTCACAACTTTAAAAGTAGGGCTGTGAAAATCATATTTGGTGTTCAGATGTTTAAAAATCAGTGCCTGGTGCCCTGTGAAGTCAGACATGGAGGACTTTTCAGGGCGACGGGGAACAGAAGCACTGCAATCAGCGCATTTCCTATTGTGGGTGTGATAGATTATTTTCCAGTTACAATCTGCAATAGCTCTGACAGAAACATAGAAAATGTTTGCATGATGGTATTGACCCAAGATCTGATATAGGAGCTGCTCCTACTACAATAATGGTGTATTTATTACTTAATGCATTTATATTCCACCTTTTCAGGGTGCAAATCCTCACAAGGCAGCTTACAAAATAACCGATAAATGTATAAAACAATAAAAAATTAATAATTTTTAAAAACAGTTTTAAAAAAAGGTTTATGTGGCTAGATTATGATTTTTAGTCTCTTTGGCAATCTTTATCAAATTTAAAAGTTCCTGGAAGTTCACTTGAGAGCTTGGGTAAAAGTTGTGACTGCATTTTACACTTGAAGGTAGCACTGCATTTCTGCTCTATTTCCATAAACTCTGTGTTTTCTTTTTCTGCAGAGACACCCCTACCCGGTGGCAGCCTTTACCAGGGACTAAAGCAGCCATGCTGGTCAAAGTCAACAGTCTGAGACAAGTGAATTCTTCCTCAAGCAGTTCACTTCAGATGCAGAGCAGTGCAGAAACTAGCAGCCAAAAATCTCTGCATCCAAAACCAGTTGTATATGCTCAACCTCAGTCTATAGCCCCAAACACATCAGCTTCAAAATCAGCACCTCCATTAGAAACAAAGCAGTCCATGCAAATTAAGAAGACAGAGAATGGAGGGTTTTGTCTAGTGTTAACTAATGGACTCACTTATCAGCCTCCTTCAGGGAGTCAGACACGAACATCACAGCCTGCATCTCCCAAGTATGCTTCTCCAGCACCAATATATGATGAGCCATCAATTGACTCCCCAATTTATGATGAACCCCCTGTAGATATGGACACAGGAAGTGGAAATGTGAATGGGACAACCCCACAAATGTCACCAAGCAATAGCTTAAACAAGCCCCAACCAATTAAATTATTACAGCATCCAAGTATGCAGCACCATCACCAAGTTGGAAAAAAGCATGTGAGAAATCCTTCTGTAACAGAATACAGCCCAGTGGGAAGAGAATATATTAAACATATGGTCAACATTGACCCATCATCCAAAAATCCTCACTCTGTAAGTGTGATAGTTGATGGCATTGCTAAACCACAGCTAGGGCAGCTTAGTTCCAGGGACAGCTTCAAGCAGTCTTGGAAAGTCTTAGAGGCGAATGTTCTCAAAAATATGGAGGCCCACCACAGTCGGCAGAACAGTCTTCAGGCTCAAGAATATCCTACTGTTATAAGTCAGCAAGACTCTGGCTACTCAACAGGACCTTCTCCAAGCCTAAGAAAGAGAAAAGGAAGGCGACAAGCTCCAGGCCAGGGAAGGCCAGGTTCTGTAGGCAGCAGCACTGAACTCAGCGCTTTGAATGACAAGCTGATTGCAGAGATGCGTGCTGTGGTGAATAGATCTGCAGCTGGAAGAGGGAGTAAAGGTAGCTTAGATGCAGAAATGCTGGAAAATGCTAATTTGCCAGAGGGTAATAAAATTAAGTTTCAATCAGAGCGCTTGAAAAAGTGTAACAGCAGGAGCTCAAGGGATGATGTGACTTCGAGTAACAGGTCTTTATACAGGCCTAGAATGGACAGTAGAGGGAGTCTCTCAAATGATCCAGCCCTACATCAAGACACTGTGAGGCAGAAGAGAACCTATGAAAAAATAGATTCTTTAGAAAAGAACGTGTCCAGTCAGATAAATCTGTCTTCATCGGACACAGCACAAATATCCCAGGTATTTATGTACCTTATAATCTCTATTATAAGGCTGTAAGGCACTTCTGTGGTGATGGAGACGGTGAAACCTGTAAAAGTGATTGGTTAAGCTGCTCTAGAGGGGCAGGGAACTTTTTAGTGCTGATGTTGAAAGTTGGATGAAACAGATGCCCTTAATTGGCAGGTCATTGTGGTCCTATTACAACTGTTTTTGAAGGGAAGCTGCTTTTTCATTCTATAAAGCTAACCCAAAAATCTGGCAACTTTCTAGATTCCTAAAGGAGCCACCTCTCCTTGTACCTTTGGCTCTATTAGTGGGCCGGACAGGAACTGGTGGTTAATGATGATCAGTGGGACATATTGTTGCCTTGTTAAGTTACTAGAAACTGAAATGCCCTCTCCACTTCAGAACGGTGTGCTCTTTACCATCAGCTGGGCCAGCATTGGTTGCCGCTGCTGTCAAAACCCTTGAGCCCTGAATTTGATAATGGGCTGGATGAGGATGAACATGTTGAGGTTAAATTCATATAACACAGAGGTGTTGTTGGTCAGTAGAAAGCCTGACTCGGAGATTGGGCTTCAACCTGTTCTGGAAGGGGTTGGCTGCCCCAAAGGATCAGGTCCATAGCTTGGGAGTGCTCCTTGACCCTACTCTGTCCCTGGATCTTCAGATGGTGGCAGTGGGCAAAGAGTGTGTTTTTACAACTACGTTTGGTGCACCAGCTAAAACCATTCCTGAGTCTCTCTGACTTGGCAACAGTCATCTATGCCTTGGTTATATCATGCTTAGAGTGTTGCAATACGCCCTATGTTGCACTACCCCTGAAGAATGTCCAGAAACATCAACGGGTACAAAATGTGGCAGCTTAGCTGCTAACTGGTGCACAGTATCAGGATCACATTACTCCTGTCTTGAAAGACTTGCACTGGTTGCCACTTGCTTTCCAGGCTCAATTCAAAGCATTGTTTTAAACCTTTAAAGCCCTAAATGGCTTAGGACCTGGCTGTCTAAGGGACCGCCTATCTCATTATGAACCTATCCGGTTATTAAAATCAGCAGATGAGGCACTCTTGAGAGCACCATCGCCCACAGAGTCCTGCTTGTCGGTCAGGCGTGAATGGGCTTTCTTCTGTGTCCCTCCCAAACTGTGGAATGCACTCTCTCAAGAATTACAATTGGCTCCCACTCTCTTGGCTTTCAGAAAGGGCGTGAAGATGTAGCTATTAAATTAGACTTTTTAATTATGTAGTTTTAATGTTTTACTGTTTTTACTGGGGGGGGTTGTTAAAATTGTTTTAAGGTTTTGTTGTTTTAAATTGTTGTCTGCTGCCTTGATGGCTTTTTAGCAGATAAGGCAGTATATAAATGTTAATGATAAATAAATAAATATCTGCTTGTTCCAGTCACCTGTGTTGGAAGGTTGGATTCCTGATCATGTAATGCATGCTGGCAGTTGCTTTGTCATTTTTCTAGTGCATAGGATATAAGAATCGTTTAGTGATACAATCATAAAAATAGTCAAAGTTGTTCTTCTAAACATTATGAACATCTCAAACGTGGAGCCACTATCAATTCCGATTATTTTGTTCACTTTTAAAATGGCTGCGAAATTGAATTCCCTCAAAAGGAAAATTAATATCTTATCAAACATATGGCCTATTAGGAGTGTACACTGAAAACAAAATTAGGTTTGCATCCTGCTTCAGATTTGGTTTGCTTCACCCCAGACTGCCTCAGATATGACCCGCTTCATCTCAAGTCTGAAGCAGTCTCACTTCAGAAATCCAAGGCTTTGTATGTCTCTCCATTGACTAACAGCATCAGCCTGGCCCAAAGTGCCCGCTTATAGCCAGGGGAAGCTGGTGATTCTTATGTCAGTGGGGCTCCTTATTCATTGCAGCTTTTATTCTGAGCTTTATAGGATCTATCCATGGTGCTGTACTCTGGCTCCAAAATAGGTTCACCACCATGGAGCACCATGGATAAGGTAAAAGAGGGTTGAAAAGAACATGAAGGTAAAAGAGGGTTGAAACAAACAGAACTCTTCAAAATGGCAGATCCTGTAATATTTACCTCCTTATCTAATCACTTGTGAGTTATGTGCTTGAAGTTCTAACATTAAGCTTTAGAGCTGTAATTTGGAGATGGGGATCATTTTTTTAACTGATCTGCAAAGTAAAATGGTAAAAAGTATGTGTTTATGCTTCGTAGTAGAGCATGACAAAGTAAGTGTGTGTATGTGTATTGAATATTAAAAGCTGGAATATTTCTGAATACATAAGATAGTCCCTGTATCATACTTGCCATTTTACATTCTCTGGGATCTAAGAATTAGGACAACATTCAGACTGGGTTTGACGACGCAACAACCTATTGTGGGTAACTATCCATGGTGGGTTGTCATGTCGTCCGAACTTAGACCGCTTCCCGCAGGGTGGCTTATTTTGGGGCAAGAAGCCACCCTGATAACCCATGGCTTGTTTTAGGGGTTGTTCAACCCACGATGGGTTCATGTCATCTGAACCCGGGAGACCAATTCCATCATGAGTTGCAGGGAGTGGCTAGCAAGCCACTCGGCAAGAACAGCAAAAAACCCTTGCTGCTCTTCGCAATCTCACCCGTGCTGCCACCAGTGATAGCCCCTCCACCGATGCCTAAGTGGCACTTTGGTGCGATTATCACTGATTCGCCAGCTTTTATTATTATTTTTTTCGACCCCAGAAATGTGTGCACATGTCTTCGCAAGGGTTTTTTTTTTTTTTTTGGTCAGTCTTTCAGAGGTATGCAAATGCACAGTTATGGCTGTCCAATATATGTAGTCCTGCCCAATCAATATCCTTGTAAGTTTCAGCTGTCAACGGGAGCGAAGTGCAGTTGGCACCATAGATGGAAATTGGCAAGGTGAGACTGCATATAGGCTCATTTGCACACAGATGCCGAGCTGTTGATTGGAAATCACCAGTAAAGGGGGGGAAGTAGGTCTACCGAAAGGGGGTAGCGACAAGATCTTCCCCATAGCAATGTAATCCTCTGGATTTCAAGTGTTGAACTGACAGTTCTAAGTGCCTTCCACATTTTCGACACTTCTCCAGCTACTCCAGAATGGGGAGATATTAACACACACCACTTTTCATGGATCCTTTACAGAGCAGTTACTCTGTGATTACTACAGCTCCCTGACAGTTCTATAAAAAAACAAAAAAACCTGAAAAAGCGGCTGAATGGGATGGAGTGAATGGGGCCACTTGGGCACAGGGGCAGGTGTATAAGTCCCACTGGTGCCGGCTCCCCATTTGCTTCATTGCATTCTTTGAACAACCCACGGTAAGCCTGATCGTCTGTCAGGTGCACCATGGGTTGTTCCATGAACAACAAACCCACTGTCGCTTATTCGTACGGTGGCTTAGTGTGTTGTGTGAACATGGCCTCAGTCATGATAAAATCTTTAGAGAATATTTTGGGGAGTATTTTATTTATAAGCTTAGAAAAACCTGTAATCGTAGTTCTTATATTACCTGGTTTTGTACTTTCAGTTGAAGTATTAGAACCTGTGTCTAGTGAATCTATAGAGTCTAACCCTCCTGATAGGTTTTCTCCCATACATAATGATTCCTGTGAGAGGCCCCTTGCTGCAGTACAGTTACTGGCATCTAATTTCTAGAAGACATTAAGGGTCCTCCACTTACAGTCCCCTGGCTAAGTCCTAGGTCTGAACTGGGCCTTCTTCCCTCCTCTTTCACTCTACCTTTTTATAGGTGGGCAAGGATTGCTACTATGCAAACAAGCTATGAGGCTCCCTTCCTCCTTTCCCATCTGCCCATTTCAGCACTTTGTGGAGGCAGGCTGGCAATGGAGCTGCTATCCAACTGTCATGCATTATAATACCTAAGATATTTTAGTTGGTGGCTTCTAATAAGCCCTGTGTCTTAAAATGATTAAAAACTCAGTTTAAAAACAAAATCCCTACGCTATTTTAACCCTTATCCTTTATACAGCAATACTGGAAAATGTTTAAAGCTCAGAGCAGAAAAGCAAATAAAATAATCCAAAATATGTATTTGAAAATAAAGTATGTTCATAAATGTTGCTAATAATTTCTAATATGAGCTGACAGTACTGAAAAATTCTACTGTTAGAGAGCTCCTCATGGCCCAGTCCTATACTCCAGTGCATTGAGACTGCAACAAATAGAATCTAGCGTAAGAATCCTGTTAACAGCAGAAGGGACAGCTCTTCTCCTTGTGACAACTCCAGAACCCATTCCTGATGCTGTTGTTCCTCTGCCAGCACACAGAGCTCCCCAGCTGTCTTTTTGTGGCAGTATACAGAGGCCACTGCACCACATAAGAAGCAAAGTAGAGGAAATAAAATGGCCAGTAAAGGGATTGTATAGAATTCACACTTCAGTACAGACAGATATGCAAGGAAAACACTGATGGAGGGAAAACTGGTGCTTCTGAGGATCTGTTAGAAAGCAGGATGGGTTTGGGTTCAATTTCACAGAGTGAGATTTTTTTTTTTTAAATGAACAAAATAAAAAGTTAGAGATTAGGTTTCCAAGCTGTCGGTATAGTCCAGCCTTGCCCAACCTGATGCCCTCCAGATGTTTTGAACTTCATCTTTCATCAGCCCCAGCCAGCATGGCCAGTGGTCAGGAATCCTGGGAGTTCTAGCCCAAAACATCTGGAGGGCACCAGGTTGAAGAAGGCTGATGTAGAAATTGGGTCTTCTGTCAAGGCTTTCCCCCTCTTTGAGAGTGACTAGTTGTTAGCTGTTCTGCACATGAAAAAATGAGCAGCTGAGAGATGCTTTCTTCACAGTTTCTGTCTGTTCTCAGTTGCAGTCTGGAACCATAAGGTCTGATTCCCAGCAAGAGAATAATGACCAGCCTGGCACCAACATGGGGTATCAGTTTCCCTTCCACACCATACGGAAGCCCATCTCTCAAAGCAGCATGGCTGACTGGGCTTCCAAAAACCTAAACATGCACACTCAAGGTATCTTTCGCCGAAGGCTCTCCATTGCCAACATGCTGTCCTGGAATGGTGGCTCCATCAAAAAGCCAATGCTCATCACCAGCAATCACACCATCAAAAAGGAAGCTTGTGAAATATTTAAACTGGTACAAGTCTACATGGGTGACCGGCAAGCCCGGATGGACCGGAATCATGTCGCTTTGATCACTGTCACCAAGTGCTGGAGCATTCAAGGTTTACGGGATGAACTATATATACAACTAATCAGACAAACAACAGACAATATGTGCTACCGAAGCCTGGCATGGGGCTGGGAACTCATGGCCATCAGTTTGGCCTTTTTCTCTCCATCACCAAAGTTCCAGTCTTACCTGGAAGGTTACATCTATCGTCACCTCAGCCAAGTCAATGATGAAAACAGTAAGTGCTTTATCCAAGAAGAGTGAAATGCATTGTAGTACAATAGCAAATACAAATTGAGTAGAGATCCTATTCAGCAGGACTAGGTTCTGCTTTCATTTCCTGGTTTAGGGCAAAATAATTTTATAACTAATTCCTACCTGCAAGATAATGGCTTCACACAACATGACAACCCAAGCTCAAGGTTGAGTATGGGTTGAGTATGGGTTGTTGTTGAACCATGGGTTTGTTGTGTTGTGTGAACCAAGCCATGCCAACAAACCATGGTTTCTTAACCACAAACAACCCACAAAGAGAACCCATGGTTTGTTGTTCGCTTGTGAACTGGGTTCACACATCACAACAAACCATGGTTCAATGACAACTCACACTCAACCCATACTCAACATTGAATGTGGGTTGTCATGTTGTGTGAACCCAGCCAATGTGTATAGAAAATGTAATGTATTTTATTATGCCTGTGAAATTTTGGGCACTATAAGTGAAGAGTAATTTTTTAATAGGCCAAGCTTAGGGTAATAAAGTAGAGTACATTTTGATAGCAAAGGTACTCAAAACTATTCTGCAGGATTAAAAGCAAACAGCTATTACTTTCCTGTATGGTGAAATAGAATAGGTGGTACACAAAGAAACAGATGTTACACAGAATATAAGCTACCTGGCTTTTTTGGACAAAGCAGTCCTGATCTTGGGGATCTGTTAAGAAGAAGCATTATTACACTGTTTTAAGGGGTTGATCCTTTTACCATTGGATATAATAACAGAGAATTAATTTCACTGAATCAAATTTTTTAGCATCATATTTTTGAAGCAATAAGTAGGAATGTATTGCAAGTTCCTTTGGAACGGGGTGGGCAACCTGCAGCCCTCAGCTAATTTCAAAAGCCTTCTGCAAGCAATCAGTACCCACGTCTGGCAAGAGATCCCTTTCCTGGCAGCCCGTTGTGTGGAAATGAAGAAGGAGAGAGAGAAAAGGGGATAGCAGAAAGAGAAAGGGGGTAACCCTTGCAGTTTGGGCTTTGGCCCTGCCCACCACTGGCTTCAGCCCCACTCACCGCCAACATGCAGCAACCAACAGATTACGCACGAGGGAATGTGGCTCTCAACAGAAAAAAGGTTGCCCACCCCTGCTTTAGAACTTGGTGAAAAGCTGCTGTAAGGATTCTAAGGCAAGACTCATATAATCAAATATATGTTTTAATGTAGATCTATTTCTGTACATTTGATGGGGGTTGAGTTAATTCTGTTCAACAGTTCCAAGAAGTACAGGCCTGTGGCTTATGCTGGCTCAGCTTGTCTGAGTGTGGAAAGCTAAGCTGGGTCAGGCCTGGTTGTTACTTGGATGGGAGACCCCTCCTCTGGTTTCCTGCACTGAGCAGGGGGTTGGACTCGATAGCCTTGTAGGCTCCTTCCAACTCTATGATCTATGAAACATTTACAATGCAAATGTTTTTCCCTCCAAGTAGTTTGGTATTCTGAGGAAATAATTACCGGTAACTAGGAGGCTTCACCAGTCAGTTAAGAAAGCAGACCCCTCTTATATCCCCACCATTGAATATTATAAAATCCAATAGGAGCCATAATCCCAACAGGTCTCAAGGGTTTGGGCGTGGTAAACATTTCAGCTGATCTTTAGTCAAATTAATAATTTGAGAAAGAATGTTTGAAATTCTGAGCCCTCTCTCCATTACATTCATTGTTCAACTGATCTGCATGGTATTCAGGTTAGTCCTCAAGCTCATGTTACTGATCTTGATGACGGCTGACAAACAGGATCCTTTGACATGTCATGAAAACATACCAAAATTATCCTAGCAGTGACGGGGGGGGGGGGGATACACAGAGCTGATTTTGTGATGTGTGAATTCAATAAACACAGGTCCCTCTTCTGCCATAGCTCACCATGTAAAGGTAGAAGAGGGCAGTGAGCATACAATGTTTTTGCCATCACTCAATCAACAATGCTTTGGATTTTCAGTTACCCAGCGCATTAAGGAGCTTCTGGATCTGAAAAACAAAAAGAACTCAAAATCCAGGAAAAAGAGGAAGCAAAACACAGAGGATGAAGGTAAAAAATATGGTGGGCTAATAAGGAGGAGACACAGTTACATTTGAATGTTTGTGTACCATTGATTTCAGGCATAGTTGAATGTGCTGTATTGTAGAAAAATCAAATCCAGGACTTGTGCAAACATCAGGAATCGAGGGAAATACAAAATTGCTGCTGGTAAAATGTGTACACAACATTTGATAGAGCAGTATTATATATAGTGAATCTTAAACCACATTTAAAGTCCCATTTATTTCAATAGAACATATTTCTAAAGAAATATGCATAATATGCATTAATTTTGCCATATTTCTCCTCTGTGTTTATGGTAGATGGGCTTCTTTTTTCCTTCCCTTGTAGTTTGGAACTATAAATTAAGTCTGATAACTTATAGCCATTTTTTTTAAATCCTAAGAGAGATTTGGTATAGATAGGCAGTGCTGCATTGCCATCTTACATAGCATTTAAAGAGCTCCTTCTTCCACTGGGCCTCTCATTTTCTTTTAAAGGAGCAGAATTCTGCTCAGACAACTTGTCATCATTCACAGAATCTATATAAATCTTCTGTCACCATGTTCCAGCTGGCCTCAGGGCCCCTCTATACATGGGAATGTTTTTCTATCTGGGCAGGTACAGTTTGTTTGAATGTGTTGTCTGGGCACAGAATGTAATAATAATACTGTATGCTGCATTCTGCCTTGCCCCTGTTTCTGCTTGTCTATTTTGATATGGAAAAGATTTCTAACTCTTCTAGACAGAGACAGCCCCAGAAAATGTTGGTACATGAGGCAGTATATCCCAATGGCTTTCCTAACGGTGCTGAAAAAGTTCTCACTATCCACTTTCTCCACACCATGCATAATTTTAAACAACTCTATCATGTGTGTGTCCCCTTATTAAATAGCCCCAAATGCTGTAACCTTTCCTCAAAAGCAAGTTGATCCAACCCCCCCTGATCATTTTGGTTGTCCTTTTATAAACCATTTCCAGTTCTATGATATCCTTTTTGAGACGTGGCGACCAGTACTGTACTCAATATTCCAAGGGTGGTTTCCTCTTATTTTGGTATAACAGCATTACGATACTGGCAGTTTCAGTTTAAATCCCTTCCATAATGATCCCTTGTATGTAATTAACCTGTTTCACAGTTTATGCACACCAGGTCTATGTTTTCATTTTACCATAATCTCAGGTTCCTTTTCCTGGTTAGTCACTGACAACCCAGGCCTGATCAGTGTATATGTGAAGTTAGGATTCTCGGCCCCAATGTACATTACAGTGTACAACCTTACTTGCCATTTCATTGCCTGTTCCCATTTTGGAGGGATTCTTTAGGAGTGCTACAATCCCTTTTTGTTTTACCATCCTGATGTTACCCAGACCATCTCACTCTGGCTAATATGTTTCTGGAAGCACAAAACATTAGGAACTTCTTTCACATGTGGAACTGCCTACCTGCTTCAGAACCATGCTAAAGAAGGGGGAGCATACAGGTTAGAACAATATAGATAGATAGATAGATAGATATTTAGAGGGATATTTTTTTTTCTCAACATGTAGAACATTGCTATGGGGGAAAGGTTGACTTTCTAGTGTTAATCAAGATTTTTGCACGAGTTCTCTCACATTGAAAAAATAATGATCTTTTTAAAAAGTAAAACAAATTCACAAAATGACATAGACAAGTGTACCACTTGTCACCGGTGCAATTACATTTCTTGCAAACTGCAATAGAATGCAGAATTTTCTGCTAGCAGTCTAAATGTGTATCAGGATCTACTGGTAGATCTTTGGGTGGTAGATCTCCAAGGGTTTCTGACTTTAACAAGAGCAAGGGTATAAAACAACAAGTACAAGAATGATAAAAATGACAACAAACCTCTGCCCTGGCTGGCCTTGTACTAATTGTTTATCTCTCAGCCTCAGTGTTCCTCACCTGTAAAATAGGAGTTCTAATTGGCTCCTTTTGACTAGATCCTTGTTCAGCTCTGCTGGCCAGTATTAGAGTGATGTATTAGACTCCCTTATCTATGGTAACTGTAGATTTGTACATATCCCAGTGTATGGTTCATGGGGTAGTAGATAACTGTATCTGCCCTCGCTCTCTACCATCCAGCCACCATTTTGCATCTGGCTCTGATTGATAGACCTCAGCATTTTAGTAAAAACAAAATAGATCCCACAAGCCTGGTCTGCCCACCCTTGCAACAGATGCAATAATTAGGGGATATAACGATTTTGAGTGCTAGGAAAGCAAAATAATACCACAGCAGAAGTGCTGTCTTGGGGAAAGATGTCTCGATCTACCATAACAAGTGCACATTTATTGCACAGTAAAACAGTAATGAGGTCTATATAACACTCAGTTTGCTGAGAAGGATAAGCTTGAGGGTCAGTTAGGGAGAATCTACAGAAATTTGTGCTCTGGGGCCATTTTCTCCTCACTAAAATTCTCCAGTGCTGCTCTAACACTGCTCAATTTATTCATTTCTCTCTGCTAGGTCTGCCTATCAGCACTTATGCCAAGTACTGTTACCGGAAGCTGCAAAAGGTTGCAGTCACTGGAGGCAAAAAAGTGAGTTGGTCATGATATTCTAATCTAGTAGCCTAAGTGAACCTTCCTCTCATCCATTTCACCTTTGGGCTTGTTACTGCTATTGCCATTATTTTGATTGTGGTAAGAATCAGTTTGGAAAGGTACAGGCACAAGTCTGTGGACGAATTGGAAATGAAATACCAGAGATGCTCTGCTTTCCCTTTTTTATGGCAGAAAAATCTAGGAAGAAGAGGTGTTAACATGAAATCACCTTTTTCTTTAATATGTCTTTTTTAATGTGCAAAAAATCAGGGAGATACATTTAAAAATTATTCACCCTTCTATTAATTTATGAAGAAGATAGCACCTCTCTTCCATTCCTTCATAAGAACTTCCGATATTCCTCTCTTTTTAATTTCCCTTCTTTTTTCTTCTGAAAACTCCCATTGTCCCACCTCAGAGTGGGATAACCCATGGTCTGTTCTAGAGTTATGTGAGGGTTGTTTAACCCTTGCATAACCCCTGCTTCCTGGGGTTCACACAACACAACAAGCCATAGCAACAGCTGGCTGGGGCTTGCATATTCAAAATGGTGGCCAGCACACGCCATGGCACCCCAAGGGTTAATTAATCCTTGGTGGCTTGTCATGTTGTGCGAACTAGCCCAGTATATACAAAATGTGTTCCCCTCTCAGCGGCTACCTGGGAGCATTCCAGGTGATTGGTGGCTCAGTGTCCATTCATCCCAGTGCCTCATCATTGCAAGTTATCTGTTTTTTGTTTTGCTAATAGGGCCTCCGGAAGCCTACAATTGAAGAGATAATACATGCCAAGAATGCAATTGTGACACCTTCGCTGTTTGGCAGCTCTCTGGAGGAAATCATGTTACGGCAGCAGGACATGTATCCAGATAACAAGCTGCCTTGGGTACAGACACAGCTGTCTCTGCAAGTTCTCGAATTGGGGGGAGAACAGACAGAGGGAATATTCAGGTGAGCTTGGCTCCTGGAGCTACTTAAATGATTCGTTAGTGATGCATTCAATGCTATATAGCTGACCCATATTTTGACCCGCATGAGATTCCTCCTCCAAGCCCATGTGCAACTGTATCCTCTGAAGCTGCATTTATACAAACAGTTTAAGTACAGAAAGCAGCATCTACACCACAGGAAAATATTTATGATGCCTGTAGGAACTTGTAAATCTCATCAGTTGCTTCCAAACAAGTTGCCCTAAAGCTCTCAAATTGCCCTAAGCTCTCTATGCAGAAAGCTTTGGCTGTTGGGTGGTATAGAAATGAAATAAATAATAATATGCTAGTGCTTATGAACTTGCTCCAGGGCAGATTGATACTTGAGAAACAGATTCAGGAGTGTACCCATTATTTCTAGCAATATAGAGATTATAATCTGAAGATTCAGCAGCTATGACCTCTGGCGCAGCTCAAGTGTTGGCCATTGCTCCTGAATGACAGGGAGCGAAATAGTGACTGCCCCCATTTTAGTCCTGAAAAGATAATGAGGCAGTTGTGTCCTTCAGTTAAGCTTCCATTCCCAGCTGTGTTACTCTGGCTTAAGGCCAACGCTCCCATCTTGATGTGGAATTTTAAAGTAAGATGAGGCAAGGCATTAGTCCTTTGGCACAGCACCACAATTAGGACTTTTCCCCCTTTGTATAAACAGAAATGTACAGAAATGCAAAAATTGCTTGTGAAAATGGTTACCTCCCCAAATGTTCTTGGCAATATAGCACTTCTGTTGAATCATTAGACCGTGAAGAAAAAGGTGATTTCATGTTAACACCTCTTCTTCCTAGATTTTTCTGCCATAAAAAAGGGAAAGCAGAGCATCTCTGGACAGCTCCTTGAGAATTAAAGTGGGCCTTAGCAACGAAGCTGTCACAGACTTCCTCTGTAAGGTTCAAAACAGTTTCAGAAAGCCCACAATAAAGGACCTTTCAGTACAAAAGATGATGCTGGGTAAAGTAGTGGTTGGTTAACAAACCAATCTAGGGATAAACACTGAAGCAAATGAGCTCTCTCCACTTTCCCATTCCAGTCACTATTGATTTTCTTTGCTATTTGATATGGCAAGATGCAGTTGCATGCAATTTTCTGATTTCCTCTTTCCCAGTGTATCACTGTGTCAACGAAGGCCTTGGCCATTGCTAGCTTCCTCAGAGATAGCTGGGATGGGGAAAGGGAACTGCAGGAGACCCCCATGTGTTCCTACAGCTTCCCCTGCCCATTCTCCTCTCTTGCCCAGAATAGATATTACTCCAGCCTGGAGCTTTGCAAAGGCAAGGAACAGTGGAAATAAGTTAGGAATTCATTGTTTTTTATTTTAAATTTGTACTCTGTCCTGAAGATTCAGGGCAGTGAACAATATCTGGTGGTGGTGGTGGTGGTGGGGATGATTATTATTGTTGTTGTTGTTGTTGTTGTTGTTGTTGAGGAAGGGGGGCCTGGCTGGCCCGCCACACCCTCACCCTTTCCTACTCCAAAGGAACCAAGACCTCCAGATATCTCAAGGTACCAGATTGCCAGCCTCAGCTGTCTGTAATCCTACTTGGATCTCTGTTGAGGGACTCGCCTTTAATTCTGTAACTTGGATTTAGATACTGAACCAAACAGAGCAATCCACAAACATCATGTGGGGTAAAACCAGGACAAGGTTTATTCTGGTAGCATTTTACAACAAGATTAGGGAAATGGGAGAAGCACACAAAATAAAGAGAGAGACACTTTAGTACACAGAAATAGAGCTACAAAACAATAAAACCTGATTCCTTAATATCTCTCAGGCACACACCTGTTACCTGAGGGTGTTCTCTTCAAGGGTTAGATTCAGCACAGCCCTGCCGCCCGGGGGGAACTATACCATCTACCCGCAGGTCCGAGATGGATAGCCCTCCACAAGACATGCTTTCTCTAGAGCCCTCAATCAGCTAATTTTCACCAGGAGCTACCTGGGGTCGGATCCTGAGGGGGGGGGCCCCTGAAGGCTTGGGCCCCTCTTTGGCGCGCCGCCATGGCTCCAGCAGCCTGGCAGCCATGCGATGACAAAAGACAAAGACCAAACCCACGGTTTGGGAAATATACCTTTTTCCCCCCTCCCCTCCTCCCTGTAGCTCTGCTGCCTCTTAGCCAATCATAATGCACTTCACCTGGCCAGGCAGGGGGAAGGGAACTCATGAGTCATGACTCATGGCTTACTGGGTTTGAACTACATTTACATATGCAAGCTTTCAGCCTGGCTCCTCCGGACTTCCAGGCGCCACCCATTCAAGAGGAACTATGCACACACACACACCCCAGCCTTCACACATGAGGGTGTGTGTGTGTGTGTGTGCATGCATGCAGGAACCCCCAAAGGCCTCTTTCTCCACACGCTAACTATGCACACCCCACCCACCCCAGCCAGTTCACAGATGAGGTGAGTGTGTGTGTGTGTGTGTGTGTGTGTGTGTGTGAACCTCCAAAGGCTCTTTTCTTCACAATTATTATTATTATATTTATTTATAACCCACCTTTTTCCCAATAGTGGGACTCAAGGCGGCTTTACAACATTAAAATTTGTACAGTTAAACCATATAAATAGAGAAATACAAAAGTTAAAAATATAATTAAATCAGCAATAGTATTAAAATTATATAAAATATCAAAGCTAAAACAACAATAACTATAGGATAATAGACATACTGTACAAACATTTATAGCCACTACAAAAATTTGGACAGGACCCATTGGCCACAAACTGCAGTACTGTATAGCAAATTCTGTCACACATCTGGGAGAAAACATTTTTAGCCCACTTGCGTTCAGACTGTTCACATTTAGAATTTGATTTATGGTCATTTTAAAGTCTGCATCAAAGTTGCAGAAAGTGCATTCCTTTGTGGTAGTGAATATTCTCGTACTTGGGCCATTGCTAAGAAATGCATTTCCAGGAAAAAAAACACCCCCAAAACATTTATATTGCACTAGTAAGGCCAAACTTTGTTTTGGTTAAGGCTATTTAAAAATCAGTCCTATATACTAATAGCAAACTCATTCTCAGAGTGTGGATGCTTATGTAGCCTAAACAGCACCACCCACACACAAGAGGGGAGGTATCAACAGGCTTGGGGAAACCCCAAGGTTTGCAGAAGCATAAGAAAAACTTTAGTGGGGGAGAAATAAAGGGAGAACCCAGAAATGGCCAAATGAGGACTGATTAGTAGTAGTCATAGAATAGTGACTGACTGTTGAGAGGAGGGAAATGGATTGTCCTGGAATACGGCATGGCTGTCTGTCTGGAACCCTGAACACGACTGCTCCACATTGCAACATTGCAGGTCTCACTTGTTTGACACTAACTATGGTGTTCGTATCAAAGTAGTCTGTATCTGCCTCTCAGAGGTGCTCCAACAAATGTCTGTAGCCTCGTCCATACTAGTGTCTCTTGTTTCTGGATCTTTGTGATTTGTTCCTTCTGTAACTGAAATGTATTGCTGGCTTTCTGTGTCTGCTTCCAGAATTCCTGGTGACATTGATGAAGTCAATGCATTAAAACTACAGGTGGATCAGTGGAAGATTCCTAACAATCTTAGTGATCCCAATATACCAGGTATGGAGAAACTGCATAGCTGTGTTCAGAGATGCCTTGTGATTTACTCACATTGAGAGTTTAGACAGAGGTCTCTGCTAGATTAGTATTTATATGTCTTACTAGCTGTTGCCCGCAGCTTCGCTCGCGTGATGAAGAGTGACCGTGCCAGGTTTGGGGTAGATCCGTCAAAACGTGATGGAGCCTCTGCGACGACGCCCCCCACACAACAGTCATTCATTCAGTCAGTAATTTAAAAAGTTTCCCTCCCTTTTCACCCCTTTAGAGAACATTCTAAATGGCCTAGGGGAGATTTGCATACCCACTCCTATTGGCCCCTGCAGGAATTCATACGAACATTCTAAGTGTTGTATGGGCTATTTGCATAACTGCTCCTATTGGCTCCTGCAACAATTATGAGGTGAGGCTGATTTGCATAACTGATCCCCTGTTGTTTTGCCCATAGGAGATATGAGAGTGGGGCGATTCCCCCCCCCCTTTTCACCCCCTTAGGGACGGAATTTCCAAAAATCCTTCCTTAGTGGGTGTCTATGTCATAAAAACAATGTTTCCTCAAAATCTCACGTTCCTAGATTAAACGGTATATGTACACATACCTGGTATATGTTGATGAGTCAGTCAGTCAGGACTTCTTCTTTTATATATATAGATGTTTTTATGTTCCATCGCTCATATTTCAACTTCTACAAAGCTTTTGAAACCAAACACAATTGCTGCCCTAAGCCACTTCCCTTCAGGATGTGTCCTGTGATTTTCAAAGATTTGTTACAGTAAATCTCAAGAAATTAGGTAATGCTATCTTTCAACTGAGAAAAACCAGTGTCAATTTTCTAGTTTAGTGTGAGAAGCAGGAAGGAATGTTGCATTCTTATTCAGTTAAAGATCACTTTGGAACACTAAGTACCACATGACTGTTTGTGAGACTGCCCTGTCAAACAGCATATAGACTCCGGTATGCCTTTATTGTTGAAAGTGCCTCTGTTTTTCTTCCTGTCCTTGAAGCTTCTTTGCTGAAGCTGTGGTACCGGGAGCTGGAGGAGCCTGTCATCCCACAGCAATTCTACAAAGAGTGTATCAGCAACTATGAGAACCCTGATGCTGCTGTAGCAGTAGTGGAACTCCTGCCAGAGCTTAATAAATTGGTCTTGTGTTACCTCATTCACTTCTTACAGGTATGCAGGTACAGAATTTCTGAGGGTGGGAATCACTCTAAAGCAGCAGAGAGAACCCATATAGTTGCTCCAATCTGGGATTTCTCATTCCACTCCACATTGCAAATATTCTGAAGTTTCAATCTGCATTTCTTTCCAGCATATATAAAAGCCAGTCTTCGTTGCAGGTCAGAGAACTGGCCTTAATAATTCCTTCGTCTCCTATCTGAAGTTCTTTCTTATAGTTTACAGCCTGCCAGCTCCAGTGGGACTGGGTGGTTCTTTGACAGGCTAGAGCTGGGGAGAGCAACTTGTGGCCCTCTAGATGTTTTAGACTGCAACTCCCACCAGCCCTAACCAGTATAGCCAATTGTGAAGGATGATCGGAGTCAGGGCCGGTGCAAGGCAGTTTGGTGCCCTAGGCAAGATCAGATATTTAGCGCCCCCTTTAGCGCTGTCTTTTTTTCCCCCAAGGCGTTTCTGGTGACCCCTTTAGCCCTGCGCCCTAGGCAGCTGCCTAGCTGGCCTAATGGTAGCACCGGCCCTGATCGGAGTTGTAGACCAAATCATCTGGAGGGCTACAAGATGCCCACCCTTGGGCTAGAGAAACTATGACCAGACTTCTTCTGTTTTTGCCTTTATTTGAGCTGTGCCTCCTTTATTTCACAGATTTTTGCTCAGCCAACCAATGTGGGCAAAACCAAGATGGACGTAAACAACTTGGCCATGGTGATGGCCCCAAACTGTCTGCGATGCCAATCTGATGACCCCAGAGTAATCTTTGAAAATACCCGCAAAGAGATGTCCTTCCTCCGCATGCTAATCGTACACTTGGACACCAGCTTTATCAAAGGAGTAGTGTGAAGGGTTGGCTTCAGGAAGATGATGTGAAGGGAGCAAGGAATTCTTGCCAATATTACCTTCTTTGAGCCTTGGATCTTTCCTCTGCAGTCTCCAGGCTCCTAGGATTTTTTCTGTTGCTTTACTAGCCATTTCCTAGTCCCAGCAACAGTGTTGATGACTCTGAGGAAGCCCCATAATAATGGAAGTCAGCGATCATACCAGAAAGGGTTTTGTGGTATCAGGAAGCCAAATCCCAGATCTTGCTGTGAGGGCACTCCTAAGAACCTGCAATAGCTGCTTCCCAGGAAGTCAGGATACAAGAGGCAGCAGTCCCTGCATAGGCAAAACATGAGTGTTGGGCTGCTTGGCACTATACTGGGAATCCACTGCACATTAAAGTGGAATCATTTATTGGGAATGAACTGCTCTCAGATTTTGCTGGGATTTTGCTTCCTCCACTTGAGGATTGGGCACTTCTTTAGTCATGGTTCACTCCCAAAAGAAAAAAAGAGGTTGCTGTTTCAGGCTGCTATAGCACATATCCTGCCTTAGAGCAAACCTGCCCCAGCCAGTTTTGCCATTCATATTGCTGGCTGCATCCTTCTCTAGCAGCTTCCCGCTCCTTTTTCTACCATAAAGGATGCCTCTCCTACCAAAGATTCAGTTTTGCAGCACTGGTTGGGCTGCGGCTTGTGACTTAGGATGACTCTCCTCATGCCTGGGAAGTTTTACAACTCAATTCAGATTAAAAGGATCAAGTGGGAGGCATTGTTGGAAGCCTAGGTCAAGCTACTTAACTGCAACATTGTCCTTGAATAAAAACAGTCATGGGCTGGAATTTGGGAGAGAGCAAAGCATTGGGGAAGTGAAACTGCCATACTGTACCTTAGAAAGTGACTGTTTAAATTTCAAGTGATGTTTGACCCCAGTGTGCTACTTCATTGTTTGGATTAGATGCTTCAAACTACAGAGAGTTTTGAGTCCCTCTTGAGTCAAAGCTAAGTCACAGCAATGTAAATAGCTTGTAGTTCAGGTTTCCCCAGAATGGGAACTTTCCCTATATGGTAAACTGCAGTCATCATTATTCCTGCTGCCTTTGTCCTCCTCCTCCTCCAGCATAGACTAAAATCAGGTATCAAGTTGCTGTGAAGCTTCTGGGAGCCCAAGGCTCCTGCTGACCTCAAGATTTGCCTTTTGTGCTCTGTTAACCACTCAGGCTTACTCAAAGCCAAACTAGATAAGAGATCCATGATCAGATCTCCTGTCATCTTTGTCTTTGGGTTAAAAGAAGCTGCAGGAATTTGGTTTGGTGCCACAGCACTGGAATAGATTAATCCTTCCTCTCCTTGCCACTTTCCAGACCTAAATTGTCAACCTGAAGCTGCTGTTAGCTCTGGAGTGGACAGAAAGAAAGGTACCCATATTATACCAACCCCCCCGCCCCTTCTAACTAATAGCAACTTCTGGGGTGCAATTTAAGTTGGAGAGAAAAATAGTGTGGGGAGGAAAAGATTAACCCCTTTCCCAGTGCCACGGTCTAGATCCAGCCCCCATCACACATGGCAACTGCTTTTTAACCAAGGAAAAAGACACTGAGAGATCTGATCATGAATTTCCCACATCACGTTTAGTTTGGAACCTCAGTCAGTACTTCTGGCATGAAAAGCACAGGTTGTACTCTCTGGATAGAAGGGAGGAAAGGATGCTAAGCAAGAAGCAATGTTGAATTGGATAGCACTGTGTAACTTGATTCTGTTCTACCCTTGCCAAAAATGTTGGGGTTTCCCACCAAGGCTGCAGTCCTCTCTGCCCCTTCAGTCAGTGGAGCCCATGCTGATTAAATGGGGGAGGATTGCTGCCTCAGTACTGCTTCTCCCTTCTGTTCTCACAATGTTGGCACATCCTTGAAACAGGAGCCTTCTGTGTTCTTTCCTCTGTGTCATTTTGGAAGTGGGTGCAGCTCCTTCATCAAGCTTCTGAACAGAATAACAAGCTTTAGTTCCTTGGAAAGAGGCTGTTTGATGGCAATGTACAGGGAAGGAATCTGTTGGAAGACAGAGTCAAGCTTGTTCAGCCTTACAGTCAGTACTTTTGACATTTCCTGTGCCAGTAAGAATGTGATGAGTGTTCAAGCCAAGACAGAATAGCTAATAGCTATGTCTTCTTCTTGTTTTTACTTGAGAGTAGGCACAGGGCCCCTGATCCAGATCTTAACCACCCCCACCCCCACTAGGATCCTGATCCGGATTGGGAGCCCTGAGCCTACTCCAGAATAAAAATGAAAAAAAGACATAGCTGTTAGAGACACATTTAAAGCAATGCCTGTTTTGGCCCTTAAAGATGGATTAGTACTTCCAAGTTACTGGGCAATGTGATCTTACTGGGTAGAGGAACAGAAGTTTCCCTTTGACCTCCAGACACTGTGACGCATCTCATTATATGGAATCAAAATTTGCTACTGCTTCCCTGTTTGAGCCAGTTCTGCTGTAAAGGCAGATCCTTTAACTTGGTCTATATCAGGGGTGGGGAACCTGTGGCCCTCCAGATGTGGCTGGACTAAAACTCCCATCATCTCCAACCATTGGGAATGCCGGCTGATGGGAGTGGTAGTCCAGCCACATCTGGAGGGGCACAATTTCCCCCCCTCCTGGTTTATGTGGTAATGCCAAAGCCCATATTCACTTTTTACCTCTTAGTGTGCCTTTCCCCAGCTATTTTGAGATTTAGCTTCTTTTCAGTTGAACAATCAAGATATCTGGACTTGATCATTTGGGAATACTAATTTCTAGTGCCCAGACAAGGCCATTTTTGTATATTTGCATCTCCCCAGTAACATGTGGGGTTTTGGGGGAGAGGGTGATGCGATTCCTTTCATTAGTATTTCACACTCCACTTCATTGGCCATTGATGGGCAGCTGTGGAAACACTAATGTGATGTATCATGTCACATGGCTTTTTCCACAGGAGAGAAATGAGTGCGTGGTGCCCACACACCTGCCCATATCAGAGTTTGACCCTGAACTGAGCCCAGAATTCAGGCATTCACTGTGATGTGTGTAAAATGTTCTGTACTCTCACTTACTGACAGCTGAATTTGGTGAGGTAGATCAGCCTGAGATTTCTGAGGAGCTGGGTGCTATTCCAATAGGCTCCTCTGCCAGAATTTGGTCAGTGCTCTTTAAATAAAATCTTAAATGGCATCTTATGCTTTGTGCCCGGTGATTAGGACAGGAATCCTATAAACACTTATTTAGGAGTAAGCCCCATTGAACTCCATGGGACTAACTTCTGAGTAAACATGCATAGGATTGAGTGTTAAAACACTGAGTCAAAATGTCCTACTTAGTCTCAGACTTAACCAGAACAAGAGTACCTTGGGTCTACTTCTAGAAATATAGTAATTTTCTGTTTCAAACAGAGCTCATATCCATGCAGCAGACTATGAATTTATGTAGATTCGCTCTGTTTGTGGCTATGTGATAGGGTACCTACATGTTGCACAAATAATTATTTCCTTATATCAGAAGCAATATTCAGGGTGTTATATGCACCCCTACC
Source organism: Shinisaurus crocodilurus (assembly GCA_021292165.1). Classification (NCBI taxonomy): domain Eukaryota; kingdom Metazoa; phylum Chordata; class Lepidosauria; order Squamata; family Shinisauridae; genus Shinisaurus; species Shinisaurus crocodilurus. Next base: position 226,026,952 of record CM037877.1, read on the forward strand.
CCGCAAAAAAAATAAATTTTTGAATTTGTGTTAGGATATCCTCCTAAGATGCATGTGCACGCCTTTCCCAAATTTAAATACTGCAGCCAACTACATGATGGGTAATGATTAAAATTCCCCTGGCACTTACCGTAGGTGTAATGCAAGCATAAACAGTTTTATATTAATGCTTTCCCCCCTCAAGGCTGTAAAATAGGCTAAAAATTACACTGGATTTTGTTTTCTTTTTGGCAACATGTTTGTAAATGTGAATCAGCAAAACTTACTGTCCCTTATTGTTGTTAAAGAATTATTAAACATCTTGTGGTTCATCATTGCCTTCTGCATGTTTTTGAAAGTTGGTTTGTTTGTTTATGTGTATTTTAGACTAACTGTTCCTTCTCTAAGGCCAGCCTGCACATGACTCATACCTGATTTACACTTCCTTTTGGTATCTAGGAAGCGGCTGCTTTTTTCCTAGCCAGCCCAGGCTGACAGCCTGGATCCGAACATGCTTGTGGCAGATCAGTCATCTGAGCAATGCCATCATGAGCTCAAACTGTTGTTCAGGCCACTTTCAAGTTCTTTGTGGTGGCATGCTCAGTTGTTGTTTGAGCTCATAATAGGGCACTCATCTAACTGCTTTACAAGCACATGCAAAACAACCAGTTCGTAAACATGGGTCCTCCTTGTCTTCCACCAATCTAGTTTTTGGTTGCACTGGTTCAGGTTTCTTGAGTATATGGAACACACCCTTTCCTCATCACCAGAGCTGGCCCAATATCACAAGTAACCTAAGAGGTCATATGGAGCAGCAATGTTTTAGACGTGCCAATGAAGCAGTGTGAGATCCAAGGGATATATGCCAGAATGTCTTGCAATATTTCATAGTTGCCGGAGCACAAGTCTCAGATCATGTATGGCTGTGCATGCTGCAAAAACTGCACCCTGGCATCCTCTGTGATATTTCAGTGGATTAGGGTTCCACCGCTTACCATACCATACCAACTCACCTGAGTTTAAAGGTCAGGACTTCCAGCTGAAAAGCTTTAGCTTCCAGCCAAAATTGAACTTCTAGGACCTATTATTTTAGAAGTTAATCACTGGGTATACAAATTTCAGTTTCTGTGCAGAATTTGATACTAGATCCTCAACATGGACATCAAGAGAAGAGAACAAATTATGATTCCAGACAGGAACATGGGATTATCACTTTAATCTACAGCCTGCTTAGTTTTTTTCTCTGCAGCACTTAGTACTTCAGGAGAGGTGCAATTTTAAAACTGATCCTCTTCTTCGGCCTTAACCACACACACACACACGTACCTACATATGTATGTATGTACATGTGTCAAGGACTGATGACTGCTTATTGATCTCACCTGGTCTGTAGTTCAGCCTTGCACATACCTATACCCACATCCCTGCTAGGCAAACCTTTATTTGGTTAGAAATTTCTACCCTGCTTTACAAACAAATTCAAAGTGGCTTACAACATTACTAAAACTTCAAAACAATAAATACAATAACAAACAATCCAAAGATTACTAAAAACGGCATAATATGGTAAGTTAAAATAAGTTTTTAAAAGCAGGAAGGTAAAAGCATTAACCACACTGAAGGTTTAGTGGAGTAAAAAGGTTTTGGCACATCTGAAGCTTAAAAGAAAAGGGCACCAACTGCACCTCTCTAGGAAGGGAGTTCCATAATCTGGGTGCTGCAGTAGAAAATCCTCTGACTTGTGTCCTATCCAATCATGCTGGTGAACGTAGTGAGACATATAGCAGGGCTGCCCATGTTGGATGCAGTGGGCAGCCAAGATCATGTGGAAGAGGCAGTACTTCAGATATCCTGGGCCCAAACCGCTTAAGGCTTTGTAGCTAAGAATCCAGCACTTTGAATTGTGCCTGGAAACTAACTGGAAGTGAGTGCAGATGGAACAAAACTGAACTGACACGATCAATCAAGAAGTCTGCAGAAACCATTATTGCCACCACATTTTGCACTAGTTGAAGTTTCCAAGCACTTTTCAGAGGCAGCCCCATGGAGAGCATGTTACAGTAATCCAACCTGGATGTGACTAGGGCACGTATGATGGGCCAAATCTGCTTTATTTAGCAAGGGGGCATAGCTGGTGTACCAGCCAAAGCTGTGCAAAGCCATTCCTGACCACACCTCATCCAGGAGCAAGATATCAGGTCCAGAAGCACTCCCAGGTTATGTACCTGATCGTTCAAGGGGTGCACCATGTTTTAAAGGTAAATTTGGCCATTATAGGCCACTGTCATGGTTTGCTGCCAAAATTTGGTTGCAAACTGCCATTTGTTTTCCTGCTGCTGAAATTCAGTGGCACAAAGCAGTGACAGTGGGGTGTGTGGCTCCCAGGGGTATGTGTAATTGGCTCTGGAGCCCCCAAATTTGCTCGCCCCTGATATAGATATTAAATAGCTTAGGAATAGAATAGAACCCTGAGGGACCAGGAGTCCCCCAGCATCACTTTCTAGAGCAGGGCTCTCCAACCCTGGGTCCCCAGATGTTGCTGGATTACAGCTCCCAAAATCCCTTGCCATTAGCCATGCTGGCTGGGTATGCTGGGAGCTGTAGGCCATCAACATCTGGGGACCCAAGGTTGGAGAGCCCTGTTCTAGAGACTGTGAGTCAGGACTGGAACCACTGCAAGGTGGTGACCCCAGTTCCTGTCCCAGACAGATGCTACAGAAGTATACCATGGTCAATGGTATCAAAAGCTTGCTGGGAGTTCTAGCAGAACCAACAGGGATGCTGTGCTCCCTCTGTGCAGACCCTAGCAAATGTCACACACCAAGGCAACCAGAGCAGTCTCCAGTGGTGTAGTGGTAAATTTTGAAATGCAGGCACTCATCATAGCCACACCCCCAAGGAGAGTTCAAAAATTGAGGCGGCTGTGTTGATCCATATCAACAAAACAATTCTAGCAGTTCTCAACTCCACCAGGAGCAGGTCTTTTGTACAGCTAACGGCTTTTAATTGCCCATTCAAGACTAGACCACCCCAAAATGCTTTGCATCTGGAAAATTATTCCCCCCCCCCCCAGCTACTGTGAGGATTGCAGCTAAGCTCAGAGGGAACAGGGAAGTCTGAGGAGGGAGGTGGCTGGCAGATGACATCAGTGTCTCTGCTAATAAAGAGCTGGTGCTGCGTCCCTGTGAGCCCTGGCTTCACTACACCACTGGCAGTCTCAGTGCCAAAGCCAGACCTGAATCCAGATTGAATCAGATCCAGACACTCACTCTCATCCAGAAATGCCTGGAGTTGAGTCACTATCACCAGCTCAAACACCTTGCTAGGAAATGGCAGATTAGAGACAGGCCAATAATTATCAAAGAGGGCAGGGTCAAGTGAAGATTTCTTTAGCAGAGGTCTCATTACCACTTCCTTTAGACTGGATGGCACCATGCCCTCTAATAAAGAGGCACTGACAACTCCTGTCACTCAATTGATCAGGCCACCTGGTTTCACCAACCAGGATGTGCAAGGGTTAAGCAGGCACATGGTTCATCTCAAATCTCCAAGCCAGGGCTAAATAAGCTGAAATCTATCCCGCAAAGAAGGTCATATTTATTTAGCCCTGCTCTTTAGCCAGAAAGGTTCCCAGAGAAGCTAACAAATATCAAAAGTAAGACAATCCCTGCCCTCAGGCTGACAATCTAAAGACGGCACACAAAGAAAAGGGGATGAGGAGGGAGGAGGAAAAAAGTAAGATCAAGCACTGGTTCTTACATTTACAGTTCTTACAATGACCAGCTAGGATGGAAACAGTTCAGATAGCCTGATGGAACAGCTGCCACTGAGAGGGCCAGTGGCCATGCTGGCCAGGGATGATGGGAGCTGCAGTCCAACACATCTGGAGGGCATCAGGTTGGGAGAGGTCTGTAGGTTTTGTGACACCTCCCCCCCACCACCATTTTACCCCTCCTGGTGTTCTGAACCCGTGTTCACTTGGATCTGGAACCCTGTGGCATCTTTTATGAATGTCAATATACAATTTATTTTTATTTGTTATGTGATCCTCCTCATTTTATCCTCAGAACAACCCTGTGAGGTAGGGTGGGCTGAGAGTCAATGACTGATCCAAAGTCATCCAGAGAGATTCATGGCAAAGTGGGGATAGTACCCAGGTCTCCCCAGTTCAAGTCCAATGCTCTAGCCACTACACCACACTGGCTTGCCTGCCATTTAGCAGGTAATAATACAGGAGGCAATCCGGCCAGTGTGGCGTAGTGGTTAGAGTGTTGGACTGGGACTCAGGAGATCCGGGTTCTAGTCCCCGCTTGGCCATGAAACTCACTGGGTGACTTTGGGCCAGTCACTGACTCTCAGCCCACCCTACCTCACAGGGTTGTTCTGAGGATAAAATGGAGAGGAGGAGGACTATGTAAACCGCCTTGGGTTCCTTGCAGGAAAAAAGGTGGGGTATAAATATAATAAATAAATATAGCAGGCAATCAGAAAGGCAGTATGCTTGGCCCTTTAGTATTCTCACACACATGTAGAGGCATGCCCTCTGGCAAGCTCAGAGTCAAACACTGCTCAGAACAGGCATTCTGCTTCCATTCACAATCCTGCCCAACCTCCAACCCCCTCAGCTGGTCTCTTGTTAATAACAATTGTTGATTAATGGGATGAAAACAAAGGATGTGTTCAGGGAAATACTGCCACCCTATGGCCATTGTAAAAAACTGACAGTAGATGGGAGATTAGAGAGCTGTTGTCTGTCAGTGTCATCATAACACTGCATTCCACCCTTCCCCAACGTGGTGCCTTCCAGATGTTCTAGACTTCAACTCATGCTGGGAGCTGTCGTCCAAAAAAAAATCTGGAGGGTGCCACATTGGGGAAGACTGCTGCATTCTCTCCAATGGCCTCAGCTGGTACTCAGTAGTTCTGTGGCCAATGTCAGAGGTTCTGAGTGCTGCTCGGAGCAATGGGGTGACGAGAGTTCTGTTATATAACCTCACTGTTTCTCACCAAAACCTGGAAACAGGGAGGAATCTGAGAGCACTGATTTGTTCTCCCCAGAAAAATATGGGAGGGGGAAAAGGGGTGGGATAAAAATAATTACTGTCAGGGAGAATCTGAATTTATACCTGATCTATATTCTAAATACTCTGCAACTTTTTAAACTAGCTTACTTCTCTGCCTAGCAAAATGGAGGTGCACTGGATGAGCTTAGTAAAATTCCTGAGAATGGAGGTATCAACCATATCTGTTGAACTGACTTACTGTCCTAGATGGGGAGACACACTTGTTGCCCTATTAATCTATTGGACAATAAACCCAGGGAATGGTCTACCGGTAATTTTTCCTTTTAGTAAGTTTGGGGGTGGTGGAATTAAGATGACAGTGGTGGACTCTGTTTCAGGCATGCAGCAATGCTGAATATTAGAAACTCTACCCAGTAAAGGCAAATGCAAAACATAAATGGCTTTGCAGTATAAGTACGGTATTCAACACAAAGGAGAGGCAATGTAGTACTAACAGCCTTTCAGGAAGGTTTCATGTGAGGCTATAATATCAACCCATACTGGAAGAATGGAGATAAGATATACCGGAGGCATCACTTCAGCTTACCTACTGGATGACAACTGAAATATATGGGTATGAATGGTGGTAAGGCTGCCAACTGGTTAGTTTTAGTCTAGATCAGATCATTTAGTCCTGTCAGCCTTTGAACTGTATCTTTTCAGATGATCTGATCTACCATCAAAATGCCAGTGATCCATGCAACTGGAGTAATAAGAAATTGTAAAAGCTAAAATAAAATTGGGAGGTCAGATTAAATCTGGTTTATGAAAAAGAAACAAAAGTTAAACGCATCTATATTTCTTTTCTGCTTTCTGGTGTTTTATTCTTTTGATAGCTGGATGTTGTTTCTTTGTTTTTGCTTCATACACCGCCCAGGCTTCATTACATTTTTCCAGTGTATAAGAGCAGTCTATAAGTCCAGTGTACAAAAGAAATTTTTATTTAGTAATAAATATCAGAAGCAAAAAATAAACCAGAATTTTGCATGCACGCGAAAGCAGAAATTGGAGAGGGTGGGGGGAAGAGGAACTTGCAGGAGAGGAGATGGGGTGTGGGGGGGGGAGGAGGAGAGATAAATTTTGCACATACACACACAAAAGAAGGTAAAGGGGGAGGGGAACAAAAAGAAGAGAGAGAGAGAGAACGAAAGAGAGAGAAGGGGTAAGAAAAGGAGGGGGGGAGAAGGAGAGGGAAGACAGACCAGAGAATCCCAGTGATCAAATATGCTAAGGAGGAGGATAATAATTTATTATGATAATAATTTTTTTAGGTTTTGCCAGTTGACTTTTATTTCATAATGGGCATAGGGCTGGAGGGAGGGCTCAAGTGGGAAGGGGGGGGCGCTAAATATCTGATCTTGCCTAGGGCACCAAACTGCCTTGCACCGGCCCTGGCTGTCATACATTGAGCATCAGATAATCAAACTTTCTCTAATACTGGGCATTATTTAATGCTTGAAACAGAGCCCACTGATGACTGAGTGTATATATTCAAGATGCTACCCAACTTGGCCTCTATTGATATTTTACCTAGTGTAGCCAAACATTCATCTCCAGCTTTGTTAATATAAAGACTCTTTGACTATTGCTCTTTGACTTAAATCTAATGTCATGTGTGTGAATTTCCACTTGATCTCTTCCCCCCTGCAGTCCCCCACGTGCCTCCTACATCTCCGGAGGGTCCCCCAACCCTCCAGAATGGGGGTGTGCAGGAGGCTGCAGGGAGGAGGAACCATTCCACCAGTGGGTTCTGCCTGCTGGTAGACAGTCAGGATTGGATACAACCATTTATTTTTGTTCTCTGTCTCCCAAAGGATCTGTGTGTTCCGATTAGAGCTTCAGATAGCCCTAAGTAACTACTAGATTTTATATTGTATACAATAGTTGATACTACTTTCTTTTCTTTTTTTTGTCCCAGCAGCTGTGAATGCTTTTTACACAATCTGTCTTGCACCTTGAGAGGCCAATCCAATTATGTCTGCAAACTCTTCCTACATTCTAGCTCAGGATTGTTATAAACAGCAGACTTTGGAGAACAACTACACAACTCCTAGCCTTCCATGAAAAGCTTGCTCACTGTTTTGTGACATTTTAGTGGGTCCTATTGCATGGAGTTTGGATTTTTCCTAATGGACCAACAGGCTGCCTACTTATGTTTAATCATCCTTTTGTTTTCACAGTTAGGGTACATAACTGTGAACTCAAGATCATTTAAAATGAATTAGCTAACCATTACTACCTTTAACTAACCTGTTTTTTTTTTACAATTACAGTGGTTAAAGGCATGCTATGCTGGCTGGGGCATGCTGGGAGTTTTAGGCCTTTTTTCTGTCTAAATTTGTATAGGATTGTGACCTAAATGATGGTAAAAGGGTGAGTTTTCAATGACCTGTATAGTAGTAATGCATGTTTCATTGATTGATTGTTTCCTTGTTTTAATGTTATTGCTGGTTCTGGTCAATGACTGTAATAAATATTCATTCATACAAATATTCATTAATTCAATGACCTGGTTCACAAGTAACGAGAAGCCACCATGGTTGAATTTCCCTGTGGGACTTCTGGTTGTAGCGGTGGCCATTTTGAATATTTGAGCTGCGGCAGGGGCATGCCTTAGCTTGTCATTACATGCGAACCCAGCAAGGGTGGGTTGTCGGAGTGGTTGATAAGCCACCCAGAACCCATGGGCTGTTTTAAGGTTATATTCAAATGAATATTCAAAATAGTGGCCGCTGCAGCAATGAGGAGCCCCGTGAGGAAATTCACCCACAGTGGCTTCTTGTTATGTGCACACTGGACCAGTGAATGCTTTTGGGTGAAGAGGGGGTTCTAATCTGGGTTTTTAAAAACTACACCGTTAGGCAATACCTTTACTAGGATTAATGAAAATGCCACAAAAAATTGTGCAAGCTTTCGAGTTCTCCAGAACTCTTCATCAGGCTAGGTGGTATAAGAAGCAGGGGATAAGGAAAGAAACAGAAAAGTTCAAACATTAGGCCAGATCTTGTGACCATGAGATCTGCAGCATACATTCAGTTTTGAAACAGTGATTGCAGACTGAATGAGTCACTGGTAAGTGTTGAGTCAAACTTCATGTTAGGCATAATTAGGCAAGGAATTGAAAATAAAACTGCCAATATCATACTGCCCTTATACAAATCTATGGTGTGACTGCACTTAGAATACTGTGTACAATTCTGGACACTGCACCTAAAAAGGGATATTGTAGAGTTGAAAAAGCGCAGAAAAGGACAACTAAAATGATCAAGGGGCTGGAGCAACTCCTGTACGAGGAAAGGTTACAGCAGCTGGGATTGTTTATGTGGAGACCGTTACTTCACAGTTTAGCTTAGAATAAAGGCGAGTAAGGGGAGACATTTTTCTCCCTCTCTCATAATACTAGAACCAGGGGTCATCCCATGAAACTGATTGGTGAGATTCAGGATAGATAAAAGGAAATACTTCTTTACACAGTGCATAGTTAAACTATGGAATTCACTTCCACAAGATGTAGTGATGGCCACCAATTTGGGGGGCTTTAAAAGGGGATTGGGCAAATTTATGGAGGATAAAGCTATCAATGGCTAATAGTCCTGATGGCTATATGCTACCACCAGTATCAGAGGCAATATGCCTATATACACCAGTTGCTGGGGAACATGGATGGGTGAGTGCTGTTGCATTCATGTCCTGCTTGTGGGATCCCATGGGCAGCTGATTGGAACTTGGCCACTGTGTCAACAGAATGCTGGACTAGATGGACCCTTGGTCTGATCTAGCATGGCTCCTCTTATGTTCTTATGAGTCACTGGTAATCACATAACACCTAGCATTCTGGGACAAAGGAGCAATGGCTAACCCCCATTTCCAAAAACATAAACATATCTAGCCTAATCTTTTGTAGCACTTTGGTCAATCCTAATAAAAGTATTGCCTATGGGTTTTGGATTTTTTTTACTCATGGACCAGTGTGGCTATCTTTATTCTTTAATGTGTGTGTGATTGTGGATTTCCCTATCTACTCACTCATGACCTGGAGCAACTGCCCTCCTTAAAAAGGATATAGGAACTAGGGGTTGTGCCAAGGAGTTCATGGAAAAGGTTGGTTATGAGAAGGGATGTGAACAGTGGTACAGCTAATGCTGAACCCTGGAGCCAAAGTCCAGGGCCCCACAGCCCCCCCCCTCCGATCCTTGTAAGCACTTGGGCTGCCATGGGCATGCCAGGGCCCACCACTGCTGATGATGGTCACTGTAGAATTCTTTATTCTAGTCCCCGCTCGGCCAGGAAACTCACTGGATGACTTTGAGCCAGTCACTGACTCTCAGCCTAAGCTACCTCACAGGGTTGTTGTGAGGATAAAATGGAGAGGAGGAGGATTCCGTAAGCCGCCTTGGGTTCCTTGCAGGAAAAAAGGTGGGGTATAAATATAATAAATAAATTTTAAAACATATTCTTGTCAGGGGGCAGCCAAACGGACATGTACATTGTTACAGATACTCATTGTATTATTTTTTTACTTTTAAAATATATTATCCTTTTCTACAACAAAACAGTGCCTATTCCCAAGTATATGTGTTTATCAGCAGAAGCAAACTCCATTTTATCCCTGTGTAGTCGTGCTGCTGCTGCTATGATTTAAGTGAGTTTAAAATGTGAAACTGCACTCTTAGTATGAGGAATGTGGAAGTGGTTGTAAAACATTGAATGGTAGTGGGGTGGCAATGAGGGATGGTGAAGAGAAATGTTAATTGTGTGCTTCACAACTGAAGTAATAACACAGTTATTAGATTGAATGGACAGATTCAATGTGAAGTAATACACATGGCTGTCTAAAGCTCCCTCGTCCCTCCCGCCCACTCCATATGACCATAAAGTCCATGGTCAAACATTACCTAGCTGCACCACTGGATGTAAAACAAGGAAAAGATTGTGCACACATTCAGGGAGGACGACAATTCCAATCATAAGAGGCAGCAAAATTTACATATATCCCTTTCCCAGGCAATACTTTTATTAGGATTGACCAAAATGCCACAAAAGATTAGGCTAGATATGTCTATGTTTTTGGAAATGGGGGTTAGCCATTGCTCCTTTGTCCCAGAATGCTAGGTGTTATGTGATTACCAATGATTACCATAAGAACATTATGTGATTACCATAAGAACATAAGAAGAGCCATGCTGGATCAGACCAAGGGTCCATCTAGTCCAGCATTCTGTGGACACAGTGGCCAACCAGCTGCCCATGGTATCCCACAAGCACAACATGAGTGCAGATTCAGAAATCAGCTCATAGATTGTTCATACAAGCTTTGGGCTTTTGTTGGAAAGTGTTCTAGAAATATAAGAACAATTTAGGGTGCAATCCTATGCATGTTTAGACAGAAAAAAGTCCTACAAATCCCAGCATTCCCCAGCCAGCTGGGTTGGCTTGGGAATGCTGGGAGTTGCATTATTTATTTATTTATTATATTTATACCCCACCTTTTTTCCTGCAAGGAACCCAAGGCAGCTTACATAGGTAATCCTCCTCTCCATTTTATCCTCACGACAACCCTGAGGTAGGTTAGGCTGAGAGTCAGTGACTGGCCCAAAGTCACCCAGTGAGTTTCATGGCCGAGCGGGGACTAGAACCCGGATCTCCTGAGTCCCAGCCCAACACTCTAACTACTACGCAGGACTTTTTTCTGTCTAAACATGCATAGGAATGCACCCTTATATTGCACTACAAGCTTCAGAGAGGTCTTGATAAGGAAGACTTGGGGACACACTGTAGTGTGTGTGTGTGTGTGTGTGTGTGTGAGTGAAATTAGCACTGCATATAATTGTCTGCATCCCCTATTCCCACCCCCCACCCCCACAAAGAGGCCTCTGGAATCATGCATCAAGACAGGGTGGTGATAGCAAAGTTGTGACAGAAGAAGGATTGGATGTTTGTTAAAATGGGGCAATGTGGGGCCATCTGAAGCTTAAAACTTGGAAAGCTTTAAAAGGGGATTAGACAAATTCATGGAGGATAAAGCTATCAATGGCTACTAGTCTGGATGGCTATATACCTCCAGTATCAGAGGCAGTATGCCTCTGTATACCAGTCGCTGGGGAACATTAGCGGGGTGCTGCTGTTGCAGTCATGCCCTAATTGTGGGCTTCCCAGAAGCATCTGGTCAGTCACTGTGGGAAAAGAATGCTAGACTAGATAGGCCTTTAGTCTGATCCAGCAAAGCTCTTCTTAAGTGTTCAAATAGTTAATCTGTAGCCCGGTATTGTCTACTGGGGCAGATAGTAGATCAGGGAGTGTTTTTTCTTCCATGCAACCTGAGCTCCTTTTCTAGAGATGCCAGAGGGTGAATCCAGTACTTTGCGCATACAAAACGAGCTCTACCACCACCACTGAGCTATGGCCTTTATCCCAGTAAGCAGGGAGGTGTGGGTGTTTTATTTTTTAAGGAACAGCCTTCCCCAACCTGGTGCCCTCCAGATGTGTTGGACTGCAACACCCATCATTCGCAGCTAGCCCCATAATATTTGGTACACCAGACCCAGTAGTAGTGCGTGTTTGTAAAGCATGCTGGTTGGCTCGGCTGAGTTTTCTGTCACTGGCGGCGGCAGGTGGGGACTCTGGGGAGGCACCTAGCGACCACCTTCAGTCTCTTCTTGCTCCAGAGAAAGGCACCCGGCAAAGGTTTGCAGAAACCGCCGCGGGCGGCCGCTCTAGTCGTGGAATCTAAGCGGTCGTGCAGAAACCACGCCCACTCGTTCTCGCCCCTCCCACTGGAAGACCCTCCCTCCCCTCGCGGCAGGCAGGCAGGCGGGCTGGCGGCACCGCAGTCGTGGCGGCCATTTTGTGGCGCTGCTCAGTCGGCGGCGCTGGTCTGGTCTCGCAGAGCGGAGCCGCGTGAAGAATTAGTCCGTCGCTTGCGCCTTTTCCCGTGCGAAGCCCCCGGTAAGAACTTGGCTACTTCTTAGGCGGCTCCCTGGAGAAGGCGGCGGGGAGGAGGGAGCCTGGCAGTGAACGCCAAGCGTTCCCGCCGCGGCCTCACAAAGGCGGAGAGGGGCGGGGACCAGCCGCGGCCTGTGCGTGGCGGCGTCTCTTCCCTCCGTGCGGAGCCCGCGGATGCCTTGGGCTGGCGAATGGTTTCGTGGCCGCATAGCGCCCGGATCCCGGGAGTCTCCCGTACGGGTCCGCCCTGGTGTGCCGGCCCCTCTGGCTATGTCCGAGTGTCCTGTAGCGCCCGCATGGGGGCTCCGCGAGAGGCGGCCGCGCGGGCTCCTTAACTCTTGTCTTGGGAAGGGGCGGGTGTTGGCGGCCTTCTTCTACAAGCTGCTCTGAGGAGAACTCGTTTCCTCTCCGCAGTCCGCACCATGCTTTCCGCCCTCCTCTTTGGTTCGGAGGCTGGTGACGCTGCCCGGCCCCCGTCAGCGGCAGAAAGCCAAGCGGGCAGGCGCGCTTCTTATTAGCTAAAAGGAATGCTGTGTTTCTAGGGTGTCAGTAACGTGTGACCTTGATCGGGGCAGTCACAGGTTCTGCACCAGCCCAGTGCCCATACAGCGGTTTTAAGACCAAGAACACACTGTTTGGATCGAGTCGCAGTGGCGCTTTGATTTTAAATAACACGAAGTTGCACTTTCGTATGACAGGATTGGCGCGCGTGGTTTATTTCATTCAGCGTCCTGGCTTCAGTGAGCGTCTCATGATACAGTTATCATAAAGCAAAGTAATGAATAATATGTCAGTGGTCGCAATTGTTGCCATTCCGGCCCGGTGACGCGCTTGAAACTGTTTCCCTTTGGCAGAAATTAACTATTGTAGTAATGAATTGTGGTGATGAATTGTTGGGAATTGCGAGTACGTAGCATTTAAGTGATAGGCATAACGGGTGTTGCAGTTGTATAACAATAATTTTGCTAATTGCTTGCCCCTAGGGCTTATATTGTCGGTATAGGTCAGTGCTCTTAATGTTGGTTGCAGCAGGCATTGTTTGTAAGGCCTTTTGATGAATGTAGGTTCACTGAACATAAGTAGTATGTGCTCCTAGAATTCACTTTTCTTACTTTTTCTGTGTATATGGGAGAACAGGCTGGAGTGGAGAATATTCTTGTGCATTTACATAGAAACCTTGATCTATGCTGTTTTCCACAGAATTGGGTATATTCTGAAACCTGCCAAGGAAAGCTAAAGGGGGGATGTATTTGCACTGTCTTTGGGATTGGAGTAGGTTCACCTTTCAGGACCAAGACATATATAGAATCAGAAAGGCTTTCTGGAGAATTGTCTAGAGTTGCCAGTAGACCAGGACTGAGGTGGTGTATAACCTCTTTATAGGCTATGTTTACTTTTCCATTCTTGTTAGTGCTATTCCATTGTAATTAGATCTTTATTACTTTGAAGATAAGGTGGTGGTAGGGTGACAAGGCTCTAAATCAAACAGATCAATGCCTCCATTGGTTTTTATGAAGGAAGAATATTAGAAGAGACATAATTTAATGTGATAAAAAAATTGTTAGTGGAAACGTCTATATTTTGTGCTTCTGAAAACTTTATTTAAATGGCCAGTAAACTGAAGATACTTCTAGTTGGATACGTATGCTGAACCTTCACCATTTTGTCTACAGTAATATAGTGGTAGACAACCTTTTTAACAAATGTGCCACAGGTGAAGTCGAAAGTAAAAAATAGTGCCCCTCTAGTGCACATGGACACCCCCACTCCCACCATGTGGTTTATTAACCTTGGAAGAGAGCAGCAGTGCAGCACTGTTAGGGTGGGACGCCCTAACAGTTTGCTCTCTGGGCCCTAGGGTTGTGAGCCCTCCTGTTCCTGTCCTGATGTGTCATAGCCCCTGCTGCATTTGCTGCTTGTAGCATGAATGCTGCATAGTGATCACCTAGGCGATTAGTCTAGACCAGCCTTCCCCAACCTGATGCCTTCCAGATGTTTTGGTCTTCCGTGTCCATCAGCCCCAGCCAGGATGGCCTATGGTCAGGAACTCTGGGAGTTGTCGTCCAAAACATCTTGAGGGCACCAGATTGGGGAAAGCTGGTCTAGACCAATTTCCCTAGAAATGGAATGCAAGAGGCATTTTTCATTAATTTTTAGTAACCCACTTGTCTAGAGCAGTTTGTCTATGCTGAATCTGAAAATCACTGTTCCCAAACCAATTTCTCAACTGGAAGCCTGTAATTCAAGATGGCATACAAGCTGGGGTTTTAATTAAAGCTTTCTGTGGCAGTATAGGAGCTTGAGAGGAACAATCAGCTGCTGAATTGGAGGCCTCAACTACAAAATCAGTACACTGAAGAGGACTTCTAAATTTGAATAGTGGAGAAAAAGCAAGGGGGTAGAGGGATCAAAGTGTATGTGCTCAGTTGGATCCACTTTCTGAGGGAATTCTGAGTTTGTAAATCTGAGGGAACTGCTGAGAAGCAGAAAAGGGATTTCTGAGGGATCTCATTTTAACATATTTATGTGCACCATCTTTGTGTAAATATAGCATAGACTATATGGCAAATATTAATAAGGGAATTGTGGAAACATAATTGGCCAATCCCTTTGCTTTGAGTGGTGGCTGGAAAAATAAAAGTAGCTTTATTTGCAATAACTCTTCATTTGCCTACTCAGTCCTTTAACCTCCAGAGATTATCACCTGAAGGATTTTGTTATGCAGACTAAGCAGAAGTAGAGGAAGGACAATAACTAGTTCAGTGTCCCCAAACCTGGTGACCTCCAAATGTGTTGGACTGCAACTCCCATCCTCCTCAGTCAGCATGACCAGTGAACTAGTGGTTCCAGTAGGGTGTAAGTTTCAGTTTTTCAGGTGGGCCAGTAGCTGAAATCAGTGGCTGAAGACATTTTATTAGGGTCGTGTGGTCTATAAAAGCAGTGTTTAGTTACGTACCTTATTTGTTAAGCATGAATACATTTGTTAATAAGCTGTCTATTGTATTTATTTATATCCCACCTTTCAGGATACAAATCCTTACAAGGCAACTTACAAATAATATTAACAATTGTTAATAAAATCACAATAAACAATTTAAAAAACTACAACAGGTGTTCAGGATCCTTCCCACAAGGCAGATGGTGATAGATGACCCTTTTGGGGGTGGGGTGCAGTCTATCTGGAATAGCTCTAAGGTATTCGTCCCCCCCTTCTTCTGGAATCCTTCCCACAGGGCAAGTGGTGGTAGATGGCCCTGTGGGGGAGTGGGAGTGGGGGGGGCAGTAGTTATAGTTATGCTGTGTTAATTACAAATCTCTGCACCACACTGTATTTGCTCTCCTTCTTGGATTATATTGGTGGGCATTACACATTATATCCTAACTACCTAACTTGAATTCTTGCAAGTTTAAATCACCACAAATCCTGGGTACACTTGATCATGTCACTAAGACCCAGTGCAGACATGATGCTGGCAGTCTGCTAATGGTGATCAGAAGATCAGGAAAAAACTATGGGGTTGCAATTTATACATGCATGTACCTTTTGTATATTATGTGATGTGCATGAGTGTTTTGGATACAAGCACGTTTCCAGAACGAATTATACTCTCAATCCAAGGCATGACTGTATTGTGTGATGTACTCTTGTATTGGTGCCCAAGGAGAAAATACGAGTAAGAAGTGGCTCTTAGATGCTGAAAAGAAACAAAAGATAAGTTGGAAGACAAATTGTATGAGGAAAGATCTTGCAAAGGTTGCGGAAAAACAGAGAGCAATATTGAGGACTACGTCTGCTAAGCATTTACAGTTACCGGAATTGGACTTGGAAGATGACAGCACAGATAACACTTCCCCAATCATTTTAATCTGTTGTAAGATATTCCAGTTACCAGTATTATATCTTTTCTTTAAAAACAACCCCACTCAAATAACAGAATGTATACAGGCAGGCAGGTGTTAAGTAATAAAGAATGCAATGCGCTTGGTATATACCGGTATGTAAAATATATCAGGCTAGGCTTATTAGTTTGCATTCAGCGGCAAAACATGTTTTTGATGACAGTAGATAAACTAAGCCTTTTTCTCATTTTTGGATACACATAATGTTCCACTAAACACTGCCAAGGTAACTGCAGAGCCATAGACATAGTCTTCCTCACCATGGAACAGTTGACATTCCCCATACATTTAACATTCTCAGACATAATCTGTACCATTCTCAGTATTTTTTAAATGTTAAGAAAAGCATTAAAATGTTTAGCATCACACAACAGGTTTTTTTAACTTACTAATATATCACTAAAGAAACAAATGATTATAAGGGTTGGCTACAAAGGACATACTAAATGGAGAAAAAACCCTTGAATGTTGCTAGATGTTTTGTTTAGTTAGAAAGCAGGACGGTTGTATCTCTTTTTCTCATTCTTAATTCTTTGGACAGTTCAGATTACATTACACAGCATTATTTAAAAGTAAAGTATTTCATTTCAGTGATGACTTTGTAATTTGCCTTCAAACTTCCACTACTAGATTGGAATTGATGTGTTCACATAGAACCGTTAATGCATTTGTCCAGTCTGGATGGAATGTACAGCAGGAAAGACTTCCCCCAAACTTTTGCTGCTTCAGGTGCGCTACCTATTTTTCTCTGATAAAATAAAAGTAATGATAGTCTTTGTAGGCATACATGGTGCCATAGCCTTATGTAGCCATTGCCTTTTCTTACCTGCAGGTGTGTTTTTCAGCGCAGTATGGCTGTGGTCATCCACTTGCAAGGCATCCTAATTGTGTCAGGGATCATGGACATTCACCACTGCTACTTTGGATTGACCATTCCTGACCGGGGCATGCAAATTGCAGGGGGTGAACTGGGTGAGGTTTTATTTGTTCTTGCCTCTCTTGATGGTTTGTTGCACAGCAGGTTTTACCATAGAGGGTTATTATAAGTATTGCACAGTGTTTCTCAAACTTCTTGAAGTTATTGTACCTTTTAGCTTTAGCTCCCCCTAATCCAATAATCTGTTCTGCATAGAGATTTTCATACATGGTTGTGCTCAGCCCCTGCTGCTGCTGCATGCAAGGATCTGTGGAGTGTGCTTCATATTAATTAATTATTGCCATTAGAAAAGGAATAGGCCTTTTCCTAAAACCACACACACACAGAAATATCATTAGAGTAAAACAGCAACTCCACTTGAGCAACCTTCTTCCCAGATGAGATTGGGATTATGAGGCAGTGGGGATGCGGTCACCCCCAGAAACATAATGTGGATCAGTGAGAGTTCTCTCCCAGAAGGTGTTCAGCTCACCTAGGCTCTGACAAGGTAGAGGAGAAAGACTTGACATCCTTCATGATATCATCTCCCCCTGGAACTTCATGCCCCCATTCAAGTTTCCTGTGCACCTCCCCTTACAGTTTGAGAACCACTGACATACCAGTAAAACAGAAACGTGATAACTTAATAAATCATATTTTATACTATGTATACTGTTGTCTAATGGTCAAATGAACTGTAGGATATATCTGCTTGTTTTAGTACCCAAGTTTAGTCATTCTTCCCTGATGTAGTTGTTGAAGTTGCTTCAATTTCTAAAAGACTAAATATTTCTTAAATTACAAAATGTTGTTTAGAGTTATTACGTGACCATAACTTCTGCAGTTTTCTAATGCTCTGTATTGCTGATTATCAAGTCTTCTGTTAGCAGTTCCAAAATGTTCTTCTATTTGAACTGTCCTGTAATTCATATTCATTCATACCTATTCCATCCACACACCAGATGAGAGGATTTATACACATACCGGTAACTGAAAAAGGCAACCCTTAACAACGTATATTAGAAATACACAGTAAAGTTGATATCAAAACACCATATGTATACGTAGGTGAGAAAATGGGTAGTGGGGAATGGAAGATTACAAAAATATTGTAGAAAAACCAGTCTAATTCAAAAGCCGTGAAGAATTTCACAGCAAGGCTGAAAATACCCAGTTTCAAACTACAATGCTACGCATGGCTAATGCTGACCAGGTTATGAAGTTTCCTCTTGACTGCAGTTCAGATCTTGTGTTGTTTCTAAATCTTTGTCAGCCTTAATCATGGGAAATATTGGTATAGATGTAACACTATTGTTAAGGCCAAGAAGGAAAAGGAGAGGGGAATTGTTATTGGAGAAGGAAGGAGAGGGGCAGGTTGAATATTTCCAAGGCTGGCTCACTGCAGACCGCAGTTTATAGCAGCCTTCCCCAACCTGGTGCCCTCCAGATGTTTTGGACTACAACTCCCAGAATTCTTGACCATTAGCCATGATGATGGACTGATGGGACTTGAAGTCCAAAACATCTGGAGGGCACCAGGTTGGGGAAGACTGGTGTATAGAGAGCCAGCACTTATTTATTTATTTATTTATTTATGCATTGTCTGCATTGGGCCTCGATAGTAATTATTACATATTCAAATGAATGAATTGGCAGGAGCAGGTAATAAGAACAATAATAACATCCTACTTTTGTAGTTTCTTTAAGTCCGTTAATCATCAGTGTAATATGAAACTGCTCTTATTCATGCTGGCAGCTGTGGATCCATGGATACTTGTCAAGAACTGAGCCTGATGTGGGCAGACATTAGCCCCCTCCTCTGGACTGGCCTTCCATATAAAGGAATAGATTTGATGACATTGTGTATTATGATCATTGGACATAGAGCTTGTGTTTGCTGGATTCTTTCCTAGGCTGGATCCAGCGGAGCTGAAAGTGGATAATGCAGGACAATAATCATCCAAGAATAACCGTTTCCTCATTCAGGGTGTGAGAGCTGATTTGGAAGCATTCATTGTTGGCCAGGGTCAGTTCCAGGTGAGGGGAGTACCCTTGGGTCTATTGATCTACAGGCAAGTGTTAGTCTGATGTATGCTCAGAATAAGCACCTGGCTGCAGTCACACAAATTCCTAGTTCAAGGCCCCCATGACAGAATTTAAAAAATAATAATGGTGCTTTTGAAGATTAAATTACTTTTCAGTGCTGTTCAGAGATTGTGAGTGTTCGCTAGAGATCGGTGATGGAGAGATGCGAGGCTGGCGGCAGTACTTGAAATTAAGGTGGTGGTACATAATCAGTAGTGACTAGTAGATGTAGTAATAATGAGATATCTGTCTTCCATGCTCCTACTCCCCTCTCCAGCCAGAACGTCAAGCACAGCTCACAGGTTTCTTTGTAAAGCTTTATTAAGCGAAAGCAGGGCAACTCAGGTGGTTGCAGAAAAGTGTTACACAAAAGTAAAGAAAGTAATTCAAGACCCTTTATCCCGTCAATGGGAGGTCAGGAATGTTAAACAGTTGATTCTGCATTGAGGTGTTTCGTGCATCCTCACTCTCAAACTAGAGAACCCACTCTGCCCCTAAGGTGGGTCAAAAGTCTTGTTAGCCAACTGAGCTGAGCGACAAAGAGATGTCAGCTGTTCTTGCCTATGTAATTTATGCCAGTCTCGAGGATCTGTTACAGAGGCTGGTTTCCCACCCCCTTCCCTCAGTAGCTCTTCCACCCCTGGCTCTGCCTCCCCTGTTCCCAGAGATTCTTCCCCCCCGCCACCTCTGGCTGCAACCTTGACGGCGCAGCTGGGTCCTGGTTATCGCCAGAGAGTGGCACCGCTCCTGCCTCCTCTTTCCCCTCCCCCTCCCCTTCTGTTTCAGAGTCCATTCCCACGGGATCTGACCAGTGCTGTTTTGGATTTAGGGAATCAGAACTGGAGGGGCTAGGAGAGCTAGTCCCAACAGTATCTGTCTTATGGAATAAAGGGTATATATACTAAGGCATGATCTAACTCTTAGTGATAAACTGTTCAGTTCTTCCATGTTGTCAGAAATATACGGTCAGCAATCTAAGCAGCTCAGCACTCTGTCGTATATTTTAATGTCTGTATGATGTAGTTTGCTCGTAGCGCCAATTCATGGATTAAACAATACATGAATTGGTGGGGCCATGCGGGAGTGAGCTGCCTTCCACCCACTTGCTCACTTCCACTTTCATTTTGCATCCTCTTTCAGAAACAACCTAGGAATGCCCCATTCCTGGGTTGTTAGTTGTAACGTTCAAACCCAGCACTCTGGGTTATTGAGGGTTAAACAAGCCAGAGTTTTAACATGACAGCAAACCAGGGGTTCAAACTCTAGCTTGTTTAACCCTCACCAACTGAGAGTGCTGGGTCTGGATGTCATGACTAACAACCTAGGAATGAGGCATTCCTGGGTTATTTTGGAAAGCAGTTGCAAAGCGGAAGCAGACAAGGCTTGCTGCTATCTCATTCATGCTCAGCCCCGACACCTCATGGTTTAAACAACCCATGGGTTGTCATTATGTGTGAACTGGGCCTCTATACACTTGTTAAATGATTTAAAGTTGTTGAGGGGGAAAAACAGTTTCTGGTTGAGGAGGACTTCATAGAGAGACCCATCAAAGTATCGGAGAGCACAAATCTTTAGCGTATTACACCCTGTGTACACCATGAACATTCAGCACAGTCTCCTATTCACACAGATGGCTTTGAAATGTATTCAAGCTCTTTCATCTACTGTATTCAGTTGGAAAGCTTGGAAAACCTTTTGGCTTATTGCATAGCTATACTCTGGTGAGGTGTCATGGTTTCTCTGGTGACTATTGGATTAGCTGTTTTGGGTCACAGAGAAGCCTCTTGCTAGGTATATTCAATTTCAATTTATTGTTTGTAGCCAATGGCCATCACAAAGTAAAACAACAAATAAATGCACATTGTCTTGAATTAATATGATATACCTTTTTATATTATCAACCTTGAATTAATATGATATACCTTTTTATATTATCAACCTTGCTCGGGATCAAGGTCTACACCTGCCAAAAAGGCTTTTCTTAACTTTGATGCTGCTAGGGCGAACAAAGCTACCCTGTAGCTTACAAAGTTGTCCGTATCTGCCAGCAGCCACCTGATTTTAAAGTCCTCCCGAGTGTCCTCCCAAGAAGTTTTGGAAAGGGAGGATGAATTTAGTCCGTGGTGATCTATAAAGCCAGCAGTATAGGACATAGTGAACCACATCCTCAACTTGGCCTGCTCCACATAAACACAAGCGTTCACTTACAGGGCGGCTACAGAATCTCCCCTTCAGAAGGTCCGTAATCAGTTGGAGTCTTAATTGCGTAAAAGCTCTCCTGACAGGAAAGAAGGTTAGTTCTTTAAGATATAGAGCCATCTTGGTATCCTAAATTTAAGCTGGATCACAAGTGGCCAGTTTACATTTCTTGACATGTTCTAAATCATCCCTAGCATCATTGCCAAATATTAAATCGCGAATTTGGCGATTAGATAAATCATATAAAGTTGTATCCAAAAGAGGTGAGTAACTGGACATCAGACTTCTGCCATTACGTACCCATCCCTCCCTATCCTGTAGATCCAAAAAGCACATTTTTGCCAGGTGTTGATCAGGCAACTGCGAGAGCTTTTTCACATAAAGAATAACAGATTTATGTATACGGGCTCTCAGAGAGGTGAGGCCTATTTCTGTTCTTAATAGTGCTCCAGGAATATTATGCGCCACTGCCAGGAGGGTATGCAGGAAATTATTTTGTATGGGTTCTAATTCGTTTTTATAGTAAACGCCCCATATTGCAGCACCGTACAAGAGATGTGCTATTATCTTGGCAGCATAGACGTTTACTGTGGGTTCAGCTAGACGATGTCCCTCTGTGTAATACAACTTTTTAATAGGGCCTAGAAGGTGAGTGGCAGAACATGTAATCGCTTTAATGTGGGCATGCCACAAGGTGTTCTCTGAAAAATGAAGGCCCAAATATTTAAAGGTGTGAGTTTGTTCAATATCTTGTCCATCTAAGGTCCATATATGGCGAATACTGTATTTTTCGCTCCATAAGACGCACTCCCCCCCCCCAAACTAGGTGGAAACAAGGCTGTGGAGTCGGAGTCGGAGGAAATTTTGGGTACCTGGAGTCGGAGTTGGCAAACAATGCACCGACTCCGACTCCTACTGAATTTAGATTGGAATTTAAAAAAAAAGCAAGTTTAAATGTCCCAATTCACAAAAAGTTATAACCATTGGAAAAACTGCTGTCATTCAGCTAAGGCTATAAAAACTTGTAAACTCCGATTGTTAGCTTAAACTTTAAACATGACTATGGGATTCTACTAGGGAAATCATGTTTTATAATAAATGCCCCTCCTGGATCCTCCCACTGCCCTATCTTCAGCAGCAGATCAGCACACAAAAAGGAGAAGGCAGCAGCTTCTGCCCAACTACCTCGCATATTAATTAATTAATTAGCATATTAATACAGAGGAGTTGGAGTCAGGGAGTCGGAGTCGGAAGTACAAAAAACTGAGGAGTCGGAGTCGGAACATTTATCTACCGACTCCACAGCCCTGGGTGGAAATGTCTGTGCGTCCTATGGAGTGAATACAGTAAAAAAAAAATTATTATTATTTTTAACCTCTGCTGGTCCAGAGCGGAGGACTCCTGGGCAGGGCGGTGGAAGCCCCCGCCAAACAGCTGATTCCCGCCGAACAGCTGATTTAAAAAAAAAATTTCTTTCTTTCCTCTGCTGGTCCGGAGCGGAGGACTCCTGGGCAGGGCGGGGGAAGCCCCTGCCTCTCAGCTGATTCCCCGTGGAACAGCTGATTTAAAAATAAAATAAAATTATTATTATTATTATTATTATTATTATTATTATTATTATTTTTACTTTCCTCTGGTGGTCCGGAAGAGTGGAGGACTCCTGGGCATGGTGGGGGAAGCCCCCGCCTCTCAGCTGATTCCCCGTGGAACAGCTGATTTTTAAAAAAATAAAATTATTATTATTATTATTTCATTTTATTTTTATTTTTTTACTTTCCTCTTCTGGTCCGGAAGAGCGGAGGACTCCTGGGCAGGGTGGGGGAAGCCCCCGCCTCTCAGCTGATTCCCCACGGAACAGCTGATTATTTTTTTTTAAAAAAAAATTATTATTATTATTATTTTTTTATTTTTATTTTATTTTTATTTTACTTTCCTCTGCTGGCCCAGAAGAGCGGAGGCCTCCTGGGCAGGGCGCCTCTCAGCTGATTCCCCACGGAACAGCTGATTAAAAAAAAATATATTTTTTTGGTACCATATGGTCTTATGGTCCGGTGCGTCTTATGGAGTGGAGCGAAAAATACGGTATGTCTCTTAGCAAATACAACAGCCTTGGTTTTATTATGATTGACAACTAGGCCCTCCTGCTTACAATACACTCCAAGTTGGATAAGTAATCTCATACCAACTTGGGTTAGCGAGATGAGAGCTAGGTATATGTGCCAGAGGTACTTGGAAAACACTAGAATTTAAATCGATGCTTGCTGCTTATGTACCTGAAAGCCATTACTGGAGGCCTGCTTGACTGTTCTGTTACCACTGTAGTTCTTGCTAGTAGCACAGTCATTTGGTTTAATTTATTTATATGCCACTATTAAACAGTAAACTGTGCCCAAAGCGGCTCACAGTAGACATCAACATAAAACTATATCACATTGGGGGGGGGGGGAAGCATTTTACAAAACATTTCAATAAATAAACCAAATAAATGTAATATTACCATAAAATAATCAGTTAATTTTGCTCTGTACTTACTATGTATTAAAAGGGCAAAAAAGCATGCTGGCTCAGCTTGTCTGAGCATGGATAGCTAAGCAGGGTCAGGCCTGGTTATTACTTGGATGGGAGTCTCCTCTAGTTTCCTGCATTGAGCAGGAGTTTGGACTCGATGGCCTTGTAGGCCCCTTCCAACTCTATGATCTATGAATCTATAAGCTAATCCTCACTGGTCTTGCTGAACTCCAAGGGGCCGCTGCAGCCTGGCTTAAATACAGTTCAGAGAAGACAGGGTCTTCTCACCAGGCTGGTTGGTTCACAGCTGGTTCCTTCATCTCTCATTCAGAGGAGGCTGATAGCAGCAAAGGAAAAATCCTGGGGAGTGGCAGTTATGGTAAGTCATATTCTCAGCCTTCCAGGTGTTCTGGCTGCTTTGCTCCATTCCCTTCCATTTTGCAGCTTCTCCTCTGTCCTCTCTGTGCAGGTTTCACAGGCACAAAGCAGACTAAACTGCTGTACTTTGAAATTGCATCTCTCACTATGCCTTCTAGGCTAAGCATGAAAACAACAGGGCAAGACTGCTGCTTTTCTTCTGTTGTTATATAGCCAAGGCCCAGCATTCAGGAAACCACTATGTCTGGCTTCATGCCATTCAGAAGGCATGGAGGGAGAGGTATGGGAAGTTGCTCCTCAGACAGCTAACAAATAGCCTTTCTGTGCACGCTGCAGCCTGTTAGCTGGGACTGTGAGCCACCATCTTGTGCTGTATGCCTAGTTCTACATTTCTTTTGCTTTAACTTTTGGCCCTTTAAAGGTAGAAGAGGGAGCCACATGGATATGGCTGTCTCATTCCAGCCCTCTCTGTGGAGCAATGTGTGCAGTTGGTAGCAGCATTCAGTACAGCTTTTGATAGTTTGCTATGTAGGGGTAGTATAGCTCTTTCAGGTGAGTAGCACACTGCAAGTCTGGTATATATCAACAGGCTAGAATTATGGAATCTTGTTTTGAAGCATCCATACTCTCTTGCCTATGTATAATAATAAAAGAGGTTGTGTCTGTCTGTTCATCTGTCACCACCATATCTCCAAGATGGTGAAACCTAGACACCTGAAGCTTGGCATATATACTAAGGAGACCCTAAGGATGTGCACCTCAGGGTTACCTTTTTAACACATTCATTAATTTTAATTAATTTAAGTGTGTCCCTGTGGTTAAATCCTGCAGTACATCTGGGTCATTCCATGTAAAATCAACCCCCAAAAATGAAAAATTTACTTCACCATCTGCGATTTTTTAAAAAAACTGGCATACTGGTAGACCAGCATGAGAAATGAACATACACCAAATTATAGGTCATTATACCTCACGGTTCAAAAGTACAGTGTGCTCAAAAAATGCCCCAAACACAATTTTTCAGCATTTGTGACTACACAAAAAGTATCATAACGTCCTTCAGAATTGACCTAGAAAGTAAATCATGGTGTCATATGAAAGCTCTCGAACTACCCTTTTATATGATATGTAACATGAAGCATGCATGTGAAATACAATATTCAAGGCCATAGTTTCATTAATTTGACCTTGAATTCCAAAAAACCCAAATGTTTTTTTTTGCTGATTTTTTTCCTCAGATAACCCATGTTTACCTTGAGTATATGTTACGATTTCCAGAACGGGGTTCCGAACAGTTCAGAAGATGTGAATGTTCTTATACATGTACAGTACCTCCCTACAATAACTTCACCCCCTTATACACACTTAAAACAGAATTTTTTGGAGGGAAATTAAACTTAAGCCCGCCCCCTCCCTTCCGGAGCTTCCGGGGCCTTCAGGCTGAAACCAAACCAGGCATGGGTAGGCCTCAAACCTTCACAGAGATATACAGTATTTTTCCATGTATAAGACTATACTTTTTCCTAAAATTGTTAGACTAAAAATTGAGGGTCGTCTTATACACGGAAGTAAGCCAAGGAGAGAACCGCGCAGTTGCGAAACTGCCCAGTGGGGGGCGTCTTATAGACGGAAAAATACGGGTATCTCTTTGGATGTCTACATTAAATCAAGCTTTATTCACAGATTCTGATAAGAAAGAAAAAGGCAGGCCTGAAGCCGTGACAAGTGCCTGACCCCACTTCTGCTGCACTGTGTTCATGACTTTTCAAATTGTTGAATTCCTGCACACCATTTCTACAGGTAGCATAACTAAGATCTATTATTTCCCTGATGGTGCAGCAGCACAGTATAAAAACGGTAAAAACTTCAACAACTTAAGTAAGCATAAGTCAGATTTCGGTATCGATGCAGAATGGCACTTCTTTGGCACATCGCATGGAAAAGGGCCTTGTGATGGTTTGGGTGGCACTGTGAAAAGGTTAGCTGCTCGAGCAAGTTTGCAGCATCCGTATGAAAAACAAATCATGACCCCTCGTCAGCTCTTTGATTGGGCAAAGGAGAACATCACACAGGTTGCATTTCAATACACCACAAGTAAAGATTATGAACTGGAAGAAAAACTTCTGAAATGTTGCTTCGAGAATTCAAGACGATTCCTGGGACACAGAAAATTAACGCTGTAATTCCATTAACAAAACACACTGTTGCTACTAAAATATATTCATTTCAATGCGAATCCAGAAAAGAGACAGTGACTATTAAAGAAGAAGAACTGGAATTGCAAGAAATACGAGGATTTGTTACATGCGTTTATATCTCACAATGGTGGTTAGGTTGTGTTTTACAAACAGATGATCAGAGAGCAGAAGTGTTAGTGGGCTTTCTTCATCCAGCTGGACCAGCATAATCATTTATGTATCCAGATAAACAAGATGTCCTATGGATACCATCTTCAGATGTTTTGACAAAAGCTGATCCTTGTTGCCCAACAGGGCACTTCTATACACTAACAGACAAAGAGTGTCAAGCAGCAACTTCAAGACTAGAAACTACTGTTATGGAAAGCTCCTTAATTTAGGACTTGTTAACAAAATGTTAGCAAGTAATATTTGAACTGCATAAAATCTGATCAGCATATATAAAAGTAAAATGGAAAATCTCATCTATTTCTTACATTGCACAATAATGCAATATTGCACAATAATGGTTTTTCAAGCCCACATCTAAGTAAATCAAAATAACTATGCTAGTAAGAGTCCCATTTTGAAATCAAGTACATGTTTCCAGGGATGTTAAACGTTATTTAAAACAAAAGGAGTTTTTTGTCATTATTCAAGGTCAAACTTCTGTATATTTATTTGAAAAAAATAAAATGAACATGTTTTCCCCAAGCATACTGGTGAGTACCTTTTTAAAAGTACATATTTTAAACCTCATTCTTCTGAAAACAATAGGCCCTGCAACTTATTTTTTAATAAGCAGAACAAGTTCACCAAATCTTAAGCAATTTGCTTTCAGTTGGAAATATTCTTTGATTGATTTCATACCAGAATGACCACCCAGAGGAAGTATCATTATTCTACACAAAATGTCAGAAGTATGCTATTGTGAAAAAGAATACCTAGTAATTCAGAGCTGCACAATTATGACAGGGTAGCTTGTACTTGTGCACAATGACCACCCAGAGGAATGGCCACCCAGAGGAAGTATCATTATTCTACACAAAATGTCAGAAGTATGCTATTGTGAAAAAGAATACCTAATTCAGAGCTGCACAATTATGACAGGGTAGCTTGTACTTGTGCACAATATTTTATTCAAAACCTAAGTGATAATGCATATTTTCTTAAGATATGTACAGTGAGATAGCAATTCATATGAACTATGACACATACACACAGAGCGCCCCAAAAGATGTAACTCGTTTTCTGTTAAGAATCCCATTTTGAAAATTGGTACATGTATTAAGCACTGTCAGATGAAATACTAAAAGAAAAATCATGGAGAAATATTTTTTTAGTTTTTGCAGAATTTTGCAGAAATATATATTTATTCCAAAAAACCATTTCTGTTACATATCAAATGAAAGAGCATTTCAAAGGCTTTCCATCAACACCATGATTAACTTTATAGGTTCTGTAGAACTGGAATTACTGTAATTTTAATGTCCAACACACAAAAATTAACATTTTTCTTCATATTTTTGATTGCCATATCTCCAAAAGTTTTTGTCCCAGAGGTCTAATTTTTGGAGCAGCTTATTTTCTCAGCAGACCCAACAAGTTCACCAAGTTTTTTCAAAATCTGTGAGGGTCAGGTAAATTCATTGGTTGATTTTACATGGAATGACCCATCTTCAACCACTAGAGACAGACTTCCCTAACCAGCACATAGCTTGAACCAGTTTGAAGTTAGGGAAGATTAGTAGGCTGAGGGACAGAGTTATAGGCCTGTCCCTCCCCCTTCTATGGGACAGGTCCCCCCTCAGGGCCCCATTACATTGCTCTGCACTGGACTGGGGAAGGGTCCACAACAGTCCACAATAGAGACCCCTCCCCATCCGGCAAATGCCCTGCTACAGGCACGCAGCATAAACATGCTCTCCGCTGCACAAGATTGCAAGGAAATCAGGCTTGGGAAGGTGTCTTTCAATGTACCAGACATACAAGACAAGACTCTGCCCCAACAAGTGCAGAGAATGAGGGTTTCTCAATTTGTGCTGGGTGTTTGCAGGAACAGTAAGAAAGATTTGCTCTGCATTGCCTTCTCTCAAACTCTATGCACATGTCAGAGGACTTGGGAGGGGTCAGTGGCAAGCACCAGAGAGGACTGATTTCTCATTCAAAATTCATATATTTCTGGATCAAGCATGCATACTGCCTGGCTGCTGTAACAGTGCAAACGTATGAATTTGCAACCAAAAGGAGCCTCTACAAAACATAGGAATGGAGCCTCTACAAAACGTAGGAACATAATCCAAAATCTTTGGCCATGCAGTCAGCATGTCTTTTGCTCTGCAGAATGATAAAGAAGTCAGTCTGCAAGCACCTTGAAAACAATGCAGTGATTACTAGTAGCCAACATAGAATTGTCAAGAACAAATCCTGCCAGATCAATCTGATCTCATTTTTTGATCAGGTAACCTTCCTTGTGGACTGTGGGAATGCTGTGGACATAATATATCTGGACTTCAGCAAAGCTTTCAACGAAGCGCCTCATGATATCCTGATTAGCAAGCTAGCTAAAAGTGGGCTAGATAGAACAACTATCAGGTGGATCAACAGTTGGCTACAGAATCAGAGTCAAAGAGTGCTTATCAATGGTACCTTCTTAAACTGGGGAGACGTAATGAGAGGGGTACCACAAGGCTTGGTCCTGGGTCCAGTGCTCTTCAACATTTTCATTAATGACTTGGATGAGGAGGTGCAGGGAATGCTTATCAGATTTGCAGATGACACAAAATTGGGTGGAACAGCTAATACTCTGGAAGACAGAAACAAAATTCAAAGTAATCTGGATAGGCTGGAGTGCTGGGCTGAAAACAACAGAATGAAATTTAATAGGGATAAATGCCAAGTGCTGCTGCTAGGAAAAATAAACTGAATGCACAGTTACAGAATGGGGGATACTTGGCTTAACAATACTACAAGCGAGAAGGATCTTGGAATTGTTGTAGATCACAAGCTGAATATGAGCCAGCAATGTGATGTGGCCGCAAAAAAGGCAAATGCTATTTTGGGCTGCATTAATAGGAGTATAGCTTCCAATTCACATAAAGTACTAGTTCCCCTCTACTCAGCACTGGTTAGGCCTCATCTTGAGTACTGTGTCCAGTTCTGGGCACCACACTTTAAGAAGGATGCAGACAAACTGGAAAGGGTTCAGAGGAGGGCAACAAAGATGATCAGGGGACTGGAAACAAGGCCCTATGAGGAGAGACTGAAAGAACTGGGCATGTTTAGCCTTCAGAAGAGAAGATTGAGGGGAGATATGATAGCACTCTTCTAGTACTTGAAAGGTTGTCACACACAGGAGGGCCAGGATCTCTTCTCGATCATCCCAGAATGCAGGACATGGAATAATGGGCTCGAGTTACAGGAAGCCAGATTCCACCTGGACATCAGGAAAAATTTCCTGACTGTCAGAGCAATAAGCAATAAGACAATGGAACCAACTACCTAGGGAGGTGGTGGGCTCTCCCACTCTGGAGGCATTCAAGGTGCAGCTGGACAGCCATCTGTCATGGATGCTTTGACCTGGATTCCTGCATTGAGCAGGGGGTTGGACTCGATGGCCTTGTAGGCCCCTTCCAACTCTACTATGATTCTATGACTTTGCAAGCACTGGAAAAAAAGGTGGGGTGTAGGAAGAACCCTTAGCAGCAGAATCTTGGGTGGGTGGGTGCCACTTGGGCACTTTTGGGGTGGCTGGTAATGGCAGTTGCCCACTAGCCACTTGGTAAGAGCAGCAAGGGTTTTTTGTTGCTCTTGCGAAGTGGCTCACTTCTAGTTGGGGTTTCCCATGATGGGTCACATTGTCTGGGTTTGGATGACATGACAGCCCATCGTGGATCAAGCATACCCTACTATAAGCCATGGCTTTTCAGGGTGACTTATAACCCCCAAATAAGCCACCCTGAGAAACCTGTCCCAGGTTCACACGTCACAACAATCTACCATGGTTTATAAGCCACGGTGGGTTGTTGTGTCATGTGAACTCCGTCTCAGTGTTTAAAGAAGCTTATATTGATGCTCCTGTCTTGACAAAAAGCAGCAACAACCTTTCAGTACTTGTGCAGTTTTAAACCATTTAATAAAATTGTTACTTAATGTAATGTAGCCTATGAATTATTTTAACTCGGGGTGATTTTTGAATGGTGGCAGGGAAAGTCAGGGAAATGGGAAATGAAATTTTAGTGGCAACCCTGCAGATGTAAAGTTACACAAAAAGAGACTTCTGCAATGTTGTTTCTACCAGCTACCTGACATAAGAACAAATTACAATAAATATGTATTTAGTTGTATCATCACTCTATATCATCATATGTTTTGTATGCAGAAGGTCCCAGGTTCAATCCCTAGCATCTCTAGGTACGACCAAGAAAGAATCCTGCCTGAAACCCTAGAGAACTGCTGCCAGTCAGTGTAGACCAGGGCTCTCCAACCTTGGGTCCCCAGATGTTGCTGGACTACAGCTCCCAGAATCCCTTGCCATTAGCTATGCTGGCTGGGTATGCTGGGAGCTGTAGGCCAGCAACATCTGGGGACCCAAGGTTGGGGAGCCCTGCTGTAGACAATACTGTACTGGGTTAGATGGATCAATGGACTTGTTCCTAAGTTCAGTGCTAAAGGGGGGAAGAGAATGGTCCCCACAGTTGCGGTGGCCTTTAGAGGCCACCTGAGTGCCTCTGATGCCTAGCATGACTGTGATGATGGTCTCTGACCTTGTGGAAGTGCAGGGCAAGGTCAGGGATAAGGGGATCGGCAGGGTCCTGGCAACTACAAATTTTGGTTTGGCTAAAAATTGTAGACCCCTGTCTGTTTGTCTCTTTCTGTGGGTTTTGTTGTTTTAGTCTAATTATTATGTTGTGATAGCCATGTAAACCAGCAAAATAGCACTGAAACTGGCTGGAGCTGGGGATATTGTGCTCTTCACAAAACTGCGGATTTTGATCAAGAGTGATTTTAAAAAATGGTGATTGGGTTGAAACCTGCAGCATTGCACAATGTAGGAAAGATTGTTTCCTCAGATGAAATCTTATTTTGCAGTAGTGCTACCCTCATCATGGAATTGCCAATGGCTTTCTCTTTAACTATATTTAATGTTTGGAGATTTTTAAAATCTGTTTATTAGCTCCAATTTGTAAAATCTCAAATTCTGGCAGGAAATCATAGCTTAATTAAAAACAGTATTTTAAAGTTATATTGCCTTATGTTTTGAGCTGTACATAAAACCAAGAACTGAAACTAAAAGCAACCCTCGAATACAGACAAAATTGTAGGTTAGCATAGAGATGTAAAGTCCGGGGGGAAAGGGAAAATATTTTGTAGGGGGATTTTTTTCAAGGCCTTTTTTTCTGTGTTCGAAAAAAGTTTGATTATGATATATCTATTTTAGAATGATGAATAAAATGTTAAAGGCAAGGTGTTCATATATTGCTACCCAGGCTTTACTCTCCCAAAATGATTTCTAAACTATGTAATGGAAAGACTTTTAATGTAAAATATCAGATTATTTCAGTTTCAGTACACTGAGAACAAGCAGTACATTACAACTCTCAAATGTTAGAGATGTTTGATTCCTTAGAGTTATGCATCTTGTAGTTCTGTTTGTAAAAAAAATAATAAAACATTTAAAAGTAAATCCAATTAGTAAATTTGTAATTATTGTTTGAATAAGCTATACTTTTAAATTTAATATACCAAACAATAATTTTATGAGCAAAGCAAGTTAAACATATATTTTATGTTGCTAAAGTAACAAAGTGACTTTAGATCTGTAAAGGGTACTAAAAAAAAGATAAGTGCGTCATATTTTTCCATTTTTCACAATTCCCTCCTTCCCCGCACCCAAAACTGTTTTTTTCCATGGCTTCCAAATTTCTGGAAATTTTGCATTTCTAGTATCCATGCTATAGAAAAAATTGAAAAATTTTAGACAAAGGAGGTGCTGGAGTTCCATTGGTAATTACCAAAACCACCATGTTGTGGCTTTTCTGTCAGCAAACCATTTCATGTCACAGATTACCAGTGAGCTAAATATCTAGAGGTGTGGGTGGGCAGGGTTTGTTGCCAATCTTCAGTAGTTTGAGCCTTATGCACAGACAGTTCATTGATCACTTGATCACTTGGTCTGTTGTACTGTTAGCATCAGTGTTGCAATGATTTACATCAGAATGATTTAAATCAATGATTAAATCAATAAAAATAGATTTTGGGGGGCAAAAAAATCATGATTTTTTTGCAACCCTGTCATGTAGGTAGCCTAGTTCTGATTAATGTTTTCTGTATAATTTGGTGTTCTTAACTATTAAGTGTAGGCTATTTGTACATGTGGTTGCCTGAAACTTTGAAATTAATTTTACTAAAAAAGGGGGGGGGAATTGATTAAATTTAAAAAAATCATTGATTTAAATCAAAAATTGATTTTTTCGATTTTTTTTTGTTGCAAAAAATCATGATTTTTTTGCAACCCTGGTTAGCATGAAAACTAGCATAAAAATGCAAGAACAATAGCAAAGGCATTTACAGATAAGTTACAGTAATACCTTGAATTGCAAGTAACTTGGTCTGAGAGCGTTTTGCAAGACAAGCAATTTTTTAAAATAAATTTTGACTTGATAAACAAGCGACGTCTTGCAATACAAGTAGTGTAGGGATGTAACCGCTCGCCTTGAGCGGGCTGAAATCGGCCCTGCTCACACCGCCAGAGACTCGCTTTGATATAAGAGTGTTTTGGATTACAAGCACGGTTCCGGAACGAATTATGCTTGCAATCCAAGGTATTACTGTATATTTAACAGTGCAGTCCAAAGACTCAGTAATATCCCTAGCTCAGTCAGTTCTCCACCTAGCACGTTACAGACACTAAGTTGTAGTTGCTATACTGTGTACATGCGAACACTGCATAGAACACTGTTTTCTGTTAGAAGAACCACATGTCTATAATCTTGCAGGTTTTAGATTAAGATACTAATACAGCTGCTATGTGGAGGCTACTTGAAATTGTCTCTGTATAATACCTCTTCTATGTGGCAAGTTATTTTTTGTGTATGTGTACTATTTCATCATGCACAGTGGTTTTTGCGGTAGTGTCTCAAGAAACCCTGCAGTGGGGCCAATCTACATGGCAAGCAAATACATGAAAAATGACATGTTTTTTGGCAACAGCATAGTCTCCACATGGTCGCTATAGCACATGCACTAAGTCATAAACATGTAGTGCTGTAACAGCCTTACAGGTACCTTGGTACCTGTACACTGGAGGGAGCCCCTCTCAAGGGTGCTGTGTTCACAGTACACCTACTTGTTCCACTTGGGCTACCAGAGTCCAATTTTATTTATTAAGATTTGGGATATACAAAGCCAGTCTTTGTCATCAGGGAGACCACATATTAAAGGGCACTCTTTTCAACATACATTCTAAAGAATGTAAAGAGAACTTTCTTAATTGAAACGTTGGACTGTAAATTATTTTAACTAATTAGACAGATTAGCAAATATAGAGATGACTCAGGTTCTGGTGATTGATGTTTAATTGCATTTTTCAGGGGAATAAAAGCAGCGGCTTATAACAAAATGAGAAAACATCCACCAAACAGAAGAGGTATCAGCTTTGAAGTGGGAGCCCAGTTGGAAGCCCGAGACAGATTAAAAAACTGGTATTTCTTATTTCATGATAAAACTTGGATACATTTTTGTGATGCTGTCACATTGTGCTACAAACAGGGAGTCAAACCAACGTGTTCCGGTTCAGGTCTGGTTCTGATTTAGCTGTTACCAAAGTTCTGATTCAGATCAGTAACATTTCAGTAACTGGTTTTGCACATGTGAACCAGTTGGCTTTGTTCTAGTTCATATGGGAAATGTAAATTATGATGCTGATTTGCCTTTATGATAAAGTGATTAGTATCAAAGTGATATTTATCCTCATGTTACAAAGTGATAATTATCCTCATGTTAATACTAGATGGTTAAACAAACTCAACAGAAACAGCTATGTATATACTAGTATTTAAGTCAAAAAGAATGTTTCAAAAACAGTTCAGTTGTAATGGTGCCACTCCAGCAAACAGTGGTTTGTTTTAGTGGGAATGAGCAATGAGCTCATGCATTCACTCTTCCCCTCCCTTTTGCTTCCCTTGAATGCCTAGCTTGAGAAGAGACTTCCTGGTTTGTTAAATCACCGTTTCCTATGATGTCTGAGCCAGGAAACTGGCTTAAGTACTGTCTACAAACCAGGATTGCAAATCATATTGGCTGTGTTTGGACATCATGTTGAACTATAGTTTAGTGCAGGAGTAGGCAACCTGGTACCTTCCAGATGTTTTGAACTACAACTCCCATTATCCCTGAACATTGCCCTTGCTGGCTGGGGTTATAGGAATTGAAGTCTGGAGGGCACCAGGCTGGCTACCTGTGGTTTAGTGAGATGAATGAGCCTAGCCTCTCCCCAGGCTCATCTGTTTTATTCCATCTCTTCCTGCACAGACAGGAGGAGCCACATCTCACTAAACCATAGTTTGGCATGATGTCTGAACATACCCATTATATTTGAACTGGGCCTAATATTACAGAAACTGGCTGAGAGCTATAGGATGGGAGAGGCACTTTGCAGTACTCAGAAATAGTGTTTTATCCTCCTCTTTTCCACCCTACGTCTGTTCAGTCTGCTTACACTGGATTTAATGTTTAAATCAACAGATTTCTATCCTGCTTGACACAGAAACCTGGATAAAAACTAATATGTCTTAAAAGATTCACAAGTATTCCAATAAAAATAATTTCCAAGTAAAGCTTTGCATTTGTTTGAATACAACATTTAATCCACAATGAGTGTACTTTGTTGATTTTTTCCCAGTCGAATATTTCAATAAGATACTCTTATTTTGAAAAATTAGCAATATTTATATAGCGTGTCCAATTAACATGGCATACTTTAAAATTCTTGTTTACTAAATATGACAAAAATACCAAATTAGATCCTAGTTAATTTAGGATAATGATATAGGTTCTGTTCCAGCTTCGATCAAATAATGGTTCAATCGAGTTTTCAGTTGTTGTTTGTTTGTTTATTTGTTTATTTAAAATTTGGGTTCGGTTTGACTCCCTGCCATCAAGTTTGTTCTGATCTCAAATGTTCATGCAGTATTTACTTATTTTTCTCCCATCATGCAGTAATTTAACATCTGCTGTTCTATAATTCAGTGCAGTTCTGTACATGTCTATTGAGTTCAGTGTGGCTTACTCTCAGATAAGTGCGCATAGGGTTGCCACCTTATTTATTAAACTGTTCTGAAGTTGGCGCAGGTTTTAGATATGAGAGTCCTGCACAAAGAATGCCCAGTTGCTCTTTCTTCTGGAGTCCATCTCTTGTGGAGGGGTGTTCTGTAACTTAGGGAGGGACCAAAGCTCAGTAGTAGAGCACACATGATAAGAAAAAACCTCTGCCACTGCCAGTAGATAATACTAAACTAGATGGACAATTAGCAGGGTTGCAATGATTTAGATCAGAATGATTTAAATCAGTGATTAAATCATTGATTAACTCATAAATAAAAATCATGATTTTTTCATATATATTTTTGCAAAAAATCATGATTTTTTGCAACCCTGTCATGTAGGTAGCCTAGTTCTGATTAATGTTTTCTGTATAATTTGGTGTTCTTAACTATTAAGTGTAGGCTATTTGTACATGTGGTTGCCAGAAACTTTGAAATTAATTTTGCTAAAGAAATTTGGGGGGAAATTGATTTAAATTTTAAAAAAATCGATCTTTTCGATTTTTTTTTTTTTTTGCAAAAAATCATGATTTTTTTGCAACCCTGACAATTAGTCTGACCTGGTATAAGGACTTTTGTGTGCTACAGTAAAACTGTCACCTTTGCCATTTTAATTGTTCTTTAGCACAGTAGTATTGTGACTTCTTGAGGAGCCAAATGTAGGGAAACAACACTCTAGTTCTGTTCAAGTGTCCTAGCCCTCACATAATCAGAATTTCATGAGGGGAGAGCAGGGAGGTACTTGCTGGCCCTGCCCCATCTGTCATGGGCCCACCACTCTCCATGCACTGGAGGGCAAAGGTCTGCAGCAGGGAGCCTGCTCTATTCGTGTAGACTCCTTGCTTGATCAGGGTTCTGAATTGTGCAGGAAGCCTCAATGCAGGCAGTGGGGATGAACGGGACCAGACCAGTGAACACATCCTTTTCTTCCCTCATCAGGTAAGGGCTAAAATTCCCAAAGAGGGCTTCTGAGGAAGGCATTTGAGACAATAATATTGTAGAAATGAAAGTACAATGGAGGTTATCATGTGTTGTATTTTTTAAATAGATGTAGTTCCCACGCTCCTCAATAGTCCTGTGCCTTGAAATGAAGGATCTGTGTCAAGTGACTGAAATAAATCAGATTCTGGCCCTAAGGAATGGAAGAGGTTTAAAGGAGGTGAACCAGTATTTTTCCATGCTGACTTTAAGTTAAGAGAAGAATGTGATTTAGTACTTTCCCAAGATGGTAGTTACTGCCAGGTATAGAGTGTCTCAGCAAGACCAGGAGTAGAAATCTGTTTTGTGTTTATATGAACAGGGAATATTGGAAAGTTTGTTATTTGGTTTGTTATCTTGAGGAAAGCCATATATTGGAAAAGTGAGGAATAAGTTTCTGAGAGACTAAGCTGAACCTTGAAGCTGCAGAGCATTAGGTATCATACTTCTGCATACAAAAATAAGCTACACATTTCATCCTGGCTTAATAAATTTCTTTCTCTGACAAGTTAATGCATTATGGAAATAAGCTTTCATGAGAGCCTATGTTGTTTAAATACTGGCAGGTTAAGGTTATAGCAGATGATGTCTATAAAGCTGAATTCCAAACAATTTGCTGTCTGCCTAAGGCTAAGTAGGCTTAGGATAGTTAGATGCAGGTTTGTGGGAAAATATTAGAAGGAATGAATTAGTGTCTTTTGTTAACATAATGAATGAAATTGAACTCTAATAATTCTACTTCAATTGCTAAGAAAACAGTTAGGTCATGTAATGTAATCAAGCTTTCAACCTATGTGATTGATCATAAGCTCAAACCAAGGGCTCTTAATATATCTGGTGTACAATGGAAGTCCTGTGTAACCAAGTTTGTCCCCATTGCACCTGAAAGGCCAAAACATCTGGAGGGCCACATGTCGCCTACTCTTGGCATACATGAAGATGTCTCCATTATTGAAGTTAGTGAGGGAAACTGGGTGCAGAGGAGCATCTTGTCTGCATATGAGTGGATTGGAGCCTCTGCCTGTTCTATCTGTTCTTCCAGTATGTGTTGCTTGCCTTTTCATTTGTCATTTAAAACATCTGAACAAGTGGAAGTATCATATGAGTTGTTAAGTTAATTATAATTGTTTTCTGACAGTAGGCTTTGTAAACAGAAGCCCTTTAAATAAATACTTCATTGCTCATAACATGCAAGTAAAACGTTACTGAGCTATGAAGGAAAATTGCAGCTTGTTAGAAAGACACTGTGGTCAGTAGGGATGGGCCTGTAAAAATCACCATATTGACATACAGTGATCATTTTCAACAGCAAGCATTGGCAACACAGCAAGTATTGGACTGGACTTCATGAAATAGGGGTGAGCTATTGCCAGTGTCAAGTTACAAAACACCCTGGGCTACACTATCTTGCATATATAGATTATAGATACCTTACTAGCAAAGGCAAACTCAATATTCTAGGTTTGGGGCGGTGGTGGAAGTAGCTTTTTGACAAAATTGCAAATTTAGATAGTATAAATAAACATTTGTAAAATATGTATGCTTCTGTAAGGCATGCTAATACCAAAATAATTTTTCAGTGGAAATGTTCCAAAACACATGAATCTCAGTCCCTCCAGACAGCTTTATACCCTTGTAAAAATTTAAGTACAATAAAAGTTGATATTTTGCAATAGTAAATAATGGAGATAGGATATAATTGGTCTAGATAGAGAGATTGAACAAGGAATGAAGAAGTTATTTCATAGCTGCATTGGTGATTTTTTACCATTTTTGGGGGGTGGGGTGGACATTCTATTTGGTTTGCAGAGTCAGCCCTTAAAATATGCTGAAAACTGTTTGGAAAGAATTTGGAGAAAGGTCTTACATTTTGGAGTTTAAAAACTTGTGATGAGATGTAAAACTAAATTTAAGCAACTCAAACTCAAGAAAGAAGAGGTTTAAGAAATTTGAGATTGATTTAAAGATACCCTTTGAAGATAAAAATATTCAATCCGTCTTATTTTTTATTAGATAGTTACTCATCCAAAAGCAAAATTATAGGTTGGAAATTATTAGAAATCTTGATAATCCTCATTGAGAAGTTTAATCTAGCTAGGCAAAATACAAGTTGGGATCATAAAATTTATTATTAAGTTCAGAAGTTTTCAATGATACATTAGAAAAAAATTGCATTTTAAGAATTAATTTTAAATCACTGTTTTGTTTTAAGTACACAAAGACTGTAGTCCTTAAGGGAACAATCCTATGCATGCTTAGAAAAAGTTTTACAATGCCAGCATTCCTCCAGCCAGCCATGCTGGCTGGGGCATGTTGGGAATTCTGGGACTTTTTCCTGACTAAGCGTGCATAGGGATTGCACCCTAAACGACTGAAAGTGAGTGGAGAATACAGCTGATGTGATACTGTATAGCATTTCTTAGTCGGAAGCTGAAGTGTTGGGATATCCTTGTTATCAGATCCAGCTTAGAAAGCCTCCTACAGTAGCATTGCAACACTAGGTAACTGATAGTGAGCAGGGAGTGGGAGGAAAAACAGGGAATAGCATAAGTAAGTTGGTATTACTTTTTTTGTTGTTGCGATAAACTGGAAATGTAATAATCTGTCTGATATTGATGGGCATTGGAGGACTTAGGATATGATTGAGATAAGGTGGAGTTGCATTTTAAACATTTGCAAGGTTAGTCTTAATTGAAATTCTGAAATGACTTAGAAATGTTGAGAACTTGTTTAAATTTCTAAATCTGGAAGAAGAAATTGGCAGTACTGTATATCAAAGTAAAAGTAGGAATAAGTTTGTAACAAGGGATCTTTTCCTAAATTTTATTATAGGTGTGATTGTAATTGCAGCCTTGTATACAACACAATTACAGATTATATTAAACATGCTATTTGGTTATTTGCTTTTAGGCAAACTAATCTATATATGTAGTATTTGAACATCATGGGCACTATCCTATTTGAAACTACTACTAACACAAATTATGTTGTGCTAGCGTAAGCAACCTCTTGCACAATGCCAATAGTGTTTGCTGGCATGACAGGTTTTCGGGGGATTGGCGTTGTGTGAGAGGTTGCATATGCCAGCGCAACATAATTTATGTTAGTGGTAATGTCGAATAGGACATTACCATGTATTTTATTTAATGTTCTAGTAGCATGATAACATGAGTGATCTCATGTGCCTAAGGAAGAGGGGTTGTCATCTTGCTTGGTGATCTTTCTCTTTTTACCACCCATCCTCCTAATTTGCTCTGAACAATTGCCTACTCTGAAAAGAATGGGTAAAACTCTCGCCAAACAGAGATGGTTTTGTTTTATCTGGTAGTGTTTTGAATAATGAAAACTTGCTCTGCTTGAAGGAGAATCTGATCAGCATGATTTGCTGGAAAGGATCTTGCCCCAGAATGGTTCAGAACAAACCAGGAGGAACTGATTATTCTCCATGTCAAGCAGATATGCCTGAGGGATTCCTTGTAAATGTCTGCACCCACATGTTTATTGCACTGCTGGAAGAGTCCTCAGTTAGTATGACATGGGATTGATCTCTTAATTGTCACATTTGTAGTGACTTTTATATAGAAGTGTAGATTAACTTGTGGAGAATTATTTGCTGGATGATCCTATTTTTAATTTTAAAATGTACAAATTTTTAACATCTCTGACAACAGTGTCAGTTGATGGTGCTAAAGAATGAGCATTGCCTGTCCTTGCCTATGCAATTATTGACGTCATAGGATTTGCCATTTCTAGTCACAAACTTATGTTGATGGTACCAGCAAGATATTTGTTAGAATATTAATTACGGTTAAAAATGTCAGGCATAGATAAAATCATTACTGAAACATAGCACAAGTTAAGAATTCACAAGGCACAAACATAACATGTAAATTATGCCTCAAATTTTGTATTTGTACATGATTTCATGTTTTTGACATGTCTACTAGAAATGTTTCTTACTTGCTCAGTATAGCAGCAGTATAAAATAAATCACGGATAAGGTGGAAATAGTAGTACCTAAAGTATATCACTTTTTACTGTTAATAGCACAGGCAAACACCATTACCAAAATGTATGACTTTGTAATGTAGCCAGTCTTATCATTTTTCAAGACTTGCTCCCATTTTTTAGCAAGAATATTTTACATTAACTTTCTTTATATAGGTATCCAGCTCACATTGAAGAAATTGATTACGAGGAAGGAAAAGTGCTTATCCATTTTAAACGCTGGAATCATCGCTATGATGAATGGTTTTGTTGGGACAGTCCTTATTTGCGTCCTTTAGAAAAAATACAGTTAAGGAAGGAAGGATTACACGAGGAAGAAGGATCATCTGTAAGTGAAAACATCAGTCTAGTAATTACTTGACTGCAGTAACATGTAAATTTTATCAATTTAGAAATTACAGGAAATTAACATGACTGCTTGTGACCTTCCACATATAGGGATTTTTTGTTTTGTTTTTTGCTTAATTATAGAGAAAATAATAAAGAATGACAACTTGCTTTTTGTTAATCCTTAGGCTGGAGTGGGATAAAAAGATAACTGTGTTGACCTCAGCCTGTGTTGCCTTTGATAAGGGTATTGTTTGCTGCTGTAAGGCTTCTTTTACAGTGCAATCCTATACATAGCTACTTAGAAGTCAGTCTCACCAATTTTAATAAGGCTTCCTCCCTGGTAAAGAAGAATAGGATTGTAGTCTTATCAAATTCATGCTGCTTTTCAAGGCAAATTTCAGATTTTGAGTACTTTTAATACAATGAGCATCCACCCCCAAACTAGGACTTTGGTATAGAAGTTCAATAAACTTGCTATTTATGGTGATCCTTGTCTTGACAATACAACTAGATGATCACAGCTACTATGCGGCACAGGCTGAATAGAATGGTTGTAGTGAAGCATAAAGTAATAAGTGACAAATCTGCTTCAGGAACATTTTGTCTATAGGATAGGCTGTTTTATTAAAGCTGAAATACAGTATATTTCTGCACACTCATTTTATATAGCTTAGAATTATAAATGTTTCTTCTTTTTTAGGGATTTCATATAAACGAACAGGTGTTGGCTTGCTGGTCTGATTGTCGTTTTTATCCAGCCAAAGTTACTTCCGTTAACAAGGATGGTAAGGCATAATTGTTCATTTCATAGTACTTTGTAGTGAAGAATAGTAATTTCATAGTACTTTGTAGTTGGGGGACTGTCTGGAACAGTGTGGTTGGTGACATTAGTGATGCAGGGGCTTTTACAGACTTTTCTTCAGCCTTTGATCTCATAGATAGGGAACAGCTATGGGTCAAATTGGCCCAATCAAACATTGACAAAAGGCTCCTTTGGCTTCTCCAACAATTACGCTGTGAGAATTATATGCAGGGGGAAGGAGGAACTGGAGAAAAATGCCTCCCTTCCCATCCTCAAGTGGGAGCCTCCTCTGGATCTCAAGCCCATCTACAAATAGAAGGAGAAGTCTGGAACCAACTCATAGAGTTGGGGGATCTCAAAGGTAATCTAATCCACCCCCTGCCAATGCAGGAAATCCGCTGTTACGGCTTCATTCACCCTCTGCTTGAAAACCTCTAACAAAGAAGAGTCCATCACTTTCTGAGGCAGTCTGTTCCACTGTCAGACAGCTCATACTGTCATATAGCTTTTATTGTGCTCTGTAGAAGACATGCGCAGAAGACCCAGTAGCAGGGTATCACTGTATATATGTTGCATAAGTCGCTCTCTGGAATTGACATATCGCTTATATTTATGTAAATAGGTAGGCTCACTACTTTGTGACACTGCAGTTGGTCCTATTAAAGATGTTTTCCTAGTGTTACTTTTGGATTTTTCTGATGGACCAAGATAGCTATCTGCAGGTGTTTTTGTTTGTTTGTTTGTTTGTTTGAATACTCAGATGTGAAGTGGATTACCAAATACGACTTTTCTAAAATTTGCAAAGTTGTGTGGATTTTACCAGCGGAATGATCATGCATTTGTTGCTGTGAAAAAATTAATCTAGGAAGCCTTTCTGTTGATTATCATTATGTTGCTATAACAACTGTCACCAAGATTGTAATTTTTAAATCTCTCAGATATACTTTATATTTGTGCATTGAATTATCTGAGGCTAATCCTTGTTAGAGAGAAAATACTAGGTTGCATAGGTTTCTAACCCCCTTTTACTGCTCTTACTAAGCTCAATTTCCTGTAAAAGTTTAGGATCACAATACTTAATAATGTATTAAATACCTAAAATTGCACAAGGCACGATAAATGGGACTTGACTACAAGTCTATGCCCTTCCGAAGTCAATGCACAGGGATTGAGAAACCCCAAAATAGATCCAGAGATGTCGTGATAGGGGATTGGTCATTTACAACTCCTCAGAAATAGCAGAGTTCTCTTGTATATAAGAGCTTGGATCCTGCCCCACATGCATGGATCTTAACTCCTATATACAAGAGAAGAGTTCTCACCTGGGGCAGGGGGTGAGATTTCCTTCCTGTAACAGTCCCTTGTACCTTATGAGGTGGAAGTACAGAGGCCCCTCTGAACTTGATGGTACTTCTCAGGGGACAGGGGGCAGCTGTTGCTTGATGGTGTGAGCGAAAAAGCTCTTGTATGTGAGTACCATCCAGGAGCTCAGGGAAATGAAG
The DNA here is from genome assembly GCA_021292165.1 of Shinisaurus crocodilurus. Taxonomy (NCBI): domain Eukaryota; kingdom Metazoa; phylum Chordata; class Lepidosauria; order Squamata; family Shinisauridae; genus Shinisaurus; species Shinisaurus crocodilurus. The sequence goes on from CM037877.1 coordinate 226,070,042, forward strand.
TTGCAAGGACAACAACTAGAGCAACAGATGAAAACTTTGGCTGAATCTGAGCAGACACAGCCTGAAGCCCATGTTGAGGCCTGTGCTGTGGTGGTGATGGTAGCAAAGAAACTGTATTTTATTTTTTTGTTTTTGCTGCCATTACATCTGCACAGAGTTGTCTGGCAGAGCTATTCTGAGTTGTGAAAGGTAAGTTACATCAAGGATTAGTGGAAACTGAGGAGAAGGACTCTGCTTCCCCATGTGACATTTTTGCTAGACACTTTGTAGATAAAAGTTGCTTGTATTTGCTCCAACTTAGAATCCATGAATATAGTAGATTCTAATGATGTACTTTTGGCATCTGCTTGTCCTGTTGTAATATATAAGTTTCAAATTGCACATCCTAAGGATGTGGAGAAGATTCTTGGTAGTGTGAGGTCAACCATGTTCGCACTTGACCCTTGCCCTTTCTTGCTGATTAAAGGAGCCATAGGAGGTCTGGTTGAATGAGTACAGAGAGTGGTAAATGTATATTTGGAGGAAGGAGTAATGGCATCCAGCCTTAAATGTCTGTTGTAAAACCTTTGTTCAAGAAGCCCTCTTGAACAATGTTGGATCCCACCATGTTGGATAATTCTGATCAGTCACTAGTTTGCCATTTTGGGTTGAGGTACTTGAGTGTGTGGTAGCATCTCAGCTCCAGAGGTTCTTAGATGAAAATGATTATTTACCGTAGGCTAATTTTGATCCAGCTTCAGGCCTGTGTTTGGGATTGAAACAATTTTGGTTGCCCTGATGATCTATGCTAGGAGCTAGACAAGGAAATATGTGTTTGTTGGTTCTTCTGGACCTCTCAACAGTGTTCAGTACCGTCAGTTATGGTATCCTGGACCACTTGGCAAGGATGGGGTTGGGAGGTATTGGCTTACAATTCTAGTCCTCCTTCGATGGTCAGTTTCAGAAAGTGCTGTTGGGGTAGTCTTGTTCAATCCCTTGACCATTGGGGTATGGTTCAGCCTTGTTCCCCATGCTGTTAAGTATCTACATGTAACTTCTGAGAGAGATTGTCCAGGGATTTTGGATGCATTGGCACTAATATGTAGATGACACAAAGCTCTATTTCTTCTTTTTGTCTACTATCAGGGAGGCTGTTACATTCTCAATCAGCGTCTGGAGGTGGTAATGGGCAGGATGTGGGCTAATAAATTGATACTTAATCCAGGCAAGACAAAGATGCCCCTGGTCAGGAGACAGACAGACTCTGGAATATGATTTCCCCATTTTGTGTGGGGTAGTACTCCTCCAGAAGAAGTACTGTTCATAGTTTGGGAAAAATGCTGAACTTAGCTTTCTACCTGGATGCTTGGTGGTGGCTGTAGCCAGGATTGCATTTGCCCTGCTTAGACTGGTGTACCAGCTGCACCAGTTCCTGATGAAATCAGCCGTGGCCACAGTGACACTTGCCTTAGTTACATCTACATTGAATTATTGCAATGTGCTCTACATGGAGCTACTTTTGAAGAGTCTTCAGAAACTACAATTAGTCTGGAATGCATCAGTGAGAATGCTGGTGAACGGTCACTTACGGGATCATATTACACGTATTCTGCAAGGGCTGTAATAGTTACCAATTTGTACCCTGGTCCTATGCAGAGTTAGTGTGCCTAAGGCCTTTGAAATCAACCAGATTAAGCATTTCTAATTCTCCATAGGTTCAGGTTAATAGTGAACATTTAAGTAGCTTTTGAAGCCTGCAAATGAAATTTGTAAAGAATGCATAGTAAGCATTAGTGATATAGCAAAACATATAACCAGGCAAGACAAACTATATTTTCTGACCTTAAGTAAGTTGAAAAAAGGTTGGTAAATATTGAGATAGCTGAAAGGGGTTATTTAATTCTTGGCATTAGCAATTTGGTGATTAGTGTTTTCCTTCTATATGTGAATGTGAATCCCTTTGTGTTTCTACTTTGAGTAATTAGCACGTTGAATAGTTTCTTTTGCGGTTCATGGTGACTCTTTTAAATTTCAGGTACTTACACTGTGAAATTTTATGATGGTGTAATTCAGACAGTCAAGAATATACATGTCAAAGCTTTTTCCAAAGATCAGGTAGGAAACTTATTTGATCTTGGGGCAGAGCATAAATTACAAGGTTGCTACTTGTGTTTTATTAGAAGATGCGCCACGCTCACAGAGTCTTAGGCTCACACACTCAATCCTTCCCCTATCTTCCTCGTGAGCAGCCAAGGAGGAGGAGTTTGGAAGCTTTTGCTTCCGTTTTTACTTAACCAGAGCTTCCTGTGTCATCCAAACTTGGAATTGTGGTTAACATTACCTATGGTTAGTTTAAACAAACCAGCTTTTCAGAAACCAGAGTTTAAAGTAAAGTTGTTTTTAGCTATAGTTAATGCTAACCACAGTCTGTCACCCCAGATGACAAACAACTGTTAACGGGAAGGCAAATGCTTCCAAACTCCTGGCCAGGAGAGGGGGAATGTATGAGCCTCAGGCTTGGTGCAGCTTGTTTCTGCTTGTGCACATTGTATTAACAGTTCAGAATGATGTGCAAACACAGCCAGAAAGTCTACGGTGTGCATTAAACCTGTTCTCAGTTGATACATTTCTAGTGCATGGCTTGAAATAGTTTTAACATGCAGGGTTCATACTGAAGAAATTAAAAACTTTTCTATTTCTTCTGTCAACTACATATCAAAGGTACAAAATTGGAACGTATGATTTCAACAAATGATTTTATGAATTCTGTCTCATTTTACTCTTCATATTATTCATAGTGTTATAATGTTTCTCTGGGCCCAATTCAGAATACTGATCTTGACTTAAAGCCCTTCATGGCTTAGGACCAGGGTATCTGAAGGATCACCTGTCTCCACAAGTGCCTGCCCACATTCTGAGATCATCATCAGAGGCCCTTCTCTATGTTCTTCTGCCGTCTGAGGTACGGCAGAATTTACCAGGGAAAGGGTCTTTTCAGTGGGGGTGCCCTGGCTTTAGAACACTCTATGCAGAGAGGCTCACCTGGTGCCTCTTTGATGTCTTTCTGGCACCAGGCAAAGAGGGTTTTTTAAAAAAAAAATCCTAGGCTTTTAAACTTTTGATCTTTTATTGCCTTGTTTATTATTTTAATGCTACTTTTATAGATTTACTGTTTTACTTGTTATTTTATTGCATGTGTTAATAATTTATTGTAAGCTCCATGATAACTTGATGGCAGGGTATATATCTTAATACATAAATAAATATAAAATTGCAGACATTTTAACCAGTTGGCTCCTACATAATCTCCAGTGAGCACTAACGTTGTCATATGGTACCTGTTATCTTGTGTATGGCTTTATAACTTTGTATGTTCATATGTTCAGATGAGTAGTAAAAAGAAGCAAACAATAATATTAATGTTACACAGTCAGAGCATTTTGCTTATCAAAGCATCCTGTATATCCTGTTTGGCTTAGTTCAGCCCCCCCCCCCCACCCCGGTTCTATAAATAATATGCAATAGAAGGAAATCACAAAATTTTACTTTGTTTTTAGTCTGTTGTGAGTAATCCAAGACCTAAGGAGAGAGGTAATGAAATCCCTTCATCTCCTGAAAGATGGGAAAAGTTTAAAGAACAGAGGAAAGCAACCGAGAATAATAAGAAAGACAAGGATGAAAAGACGTTAAAGATTGAACGAAGGTCTAAGCCTGATAAAGAAGGAAAGCTAATAGTCCCTTCAGAAAAGAGTAAGGCATCTGAAAAGGCTCTACCTAAGGATGGAAAAGAAGACAAAGAGAATATATCTGAAAATGATAGAGAATTCTCAATAGATACCCAGATTGAAAAGAAACCTGAAAATGATAATGTGAAGACCCCACCAGAAAACCTCAAAGAAACTAAAAGACGTCGTGGTAGACCACCTGTGGTACCTCCAGCAGGTCAGTATAACAGTTAAGGCTTTGTCTCATTCTTATACGAGGTGCCTTCCCTTTTGTGTTTAGAGATGTGTACAGTACAGAGCACAATCTATCGGGAGATCCGGGTTCTAGTCCCCGCTCGGCCATGGAACTCACTGGGTGACTTTGGGCCAGTCACTGCCTCTCAGCCTAACCTACCTCACAGGGTTGTTGTGAGGATAAAATGGAGAGGAGGAGGAGGATTATGTAAGCCGCCTTGAGTTCCTTGTAGGAAAAAAGGTGGGGTATAAATTAATAAATAAAATTAAAAAAATAATACAAATTTATCTGTGGTTATTACACCACCTGATCTGTCATTCACACTTGTTAGAACCAGACACACCAGCAAGATTTAAATAATCTATGCAAGATTTATCACACAGCTTTTAAAGAACTGGTAATGGCAATGATAGAGGAATATTATCTCAATTTATTGTGATACTTATATAGTATAATGGAAACTTTGTTCCAAAAAAGGAAGGTAAAACTGCAGGATTCAAATCCTAAACTCCACGAAGGTTTTATAAAACAGCAGAAAAGCACCCTGTTCTCTTGGTAATCTTTAGAAATCTTTTTCTTTATTTACATATTTAGAACAAGGCTCTCAAACACTGCAGCCAATAACTTTAGAACTGAGAAGGCGGAAAATACCTAAAGGAGGAGAGGTTCCTTCAAAACGTCCCCGGCTCCAGAAGAACATGTGTGAGTATTTTCCTCACTTACTTAAATAATCTATGTATTTAACATGAATAAAAAATATTCTAAAAAAAGTAAAGTGTAGTATCACTAGATTTTAAATTTAGATAGATTGCTAGGCACATTGGTGTGTGCCTGTGTGTTTTAAACACTCTTCAAAATGAGCAAGTATACCTAGATGCGGTGAAGAATTGCTCTTTTGTCTTCTGGTTTTATGAAAGAAAATCCAAAGGGAAAAATAACTTCAAATGTGCAATTCTATCTCCCTGAAGAAGCCAAAGTGATACCTGTTGATGTTTAACAACAAAGAACTGATTACCTAAAGCTGAAAATCTTTGTGGTAAACATCCATCTCCTTTCAGCTGCTGAACAACTTTTCAGTGCTAGGACCATAGAACATATGCATAATGCCTAACTGTTCATAGAGTAACTATAGCTAGCTCTCATCCATCTGGGAAACCAAAGAACCTGGGAATAAACTGCCAGTGTGGCATAGTGGTGAGAGTGTTGGAATGGAACTCAGGAGCTCCAGGTTCTAGTCCCCGCTCGGCCATGAAACTCACTGGGTGACTTTGGGCCAGTCACTGACTCTCAGCCTAACCTACCTCACAGGGTTGTTGTGAGGATAAAATGGAGAGGAGGATTATGTAAGCTGCCTTGGGTTCCTTGCAGGAAAAAAGGCGGGGTATAAATATAATAAATAATAAATAAATAAATACAGAAGCAGTTTGTTTCTTTTCTTTTTTTTTCCTTTTCTTTTTTTCTTTTTTTAATTTTTATTTATATATTTTAAATGAACACACATACAAAAGAACATAAACCTACAAATCATAACTCCCAATGCACCCGTCACCTCGGGGCCAAAACCAATTCTATCCACATAATCCATCATTAATCTATATTCCAAAAATACATCGTATCATGACATGGCTTACTCCCTTTTCCCTTTACTAAAACATAATCTAAAAATGGTCCCCATATATCCTTAAAATTATTTTCCTTTAATTGTCCCCTTTTACATTTAATACTACATGTTAGTTTATCATTTAAAGCAATATCCCAAACCTCTTTATACCAATCTATTATTAAGTACTGATGTTGAACTTTCCAATTCCTTGCTATCAATAATCTCCCTGCCGCTAATAAACTTACAATTAATTCCTTTTTCTCTTGTGAACTGCACTGCACTTTCTTTTTAAAACAAAAATACCGAAAAATTTATTCTTCATAGAATAAACCTTCCTTCACATTTCAGTTCTCAGTTATTCAGTCTCTGTACTAGAGAAGGTAAAAATAAAGTAGTACTCATCTGGTCTGCATGCATTTTTGTAAGCTTATCCTTTGACTTCCAAATCTGCATTTTAGTATGCTCTGATCTTTGATTATGTTGAAATATTTGAACCTTATTATTGCTTTCCGATTTCTGGTAATAACTGAACTGTATGAAGGTGTTCATAAACCAAAACACTGGTTTATGAAGCCATTGTATTACCAACTTTATTGTATGCCTGCGAAACATGGACTATCTATAAACGTCACTTCCACCTCCTTGAAAGATTTCATCAATGTTGCCTCCGGAAAATCCTGCAAATTATTTGGGAAGATAGGCGAACAAATGTCAGTGTACTGGAAGAAGCAAAGACTACTAGCGTTGAAAAAATGATCCTTCAACGCCAACTTCAGTGGACCGGTCATGTTGTTCGAATACCTGACTGCCGTCTCCCAAAGCAGTTACTTGGATGGAAAGCGGAATATCAGTGGTCAATATAAGAGGTTTAAAGATGTTCATAAGGCTAATCTAAAAAAATGCAATATAAACATCGAAAACTGGGAAGCTCTGGCCCATGAACGATCTAACTGGAGGTTGGCCTTTCACAAAGGTTCTATGGACTTTGAAGAAGCCCGAGTGCAAGGTGAAAGGGAGAAACGTGCTAAGCGAAAAGCACGTCAAATGAATCCTTTACAGGACCATCTTCCATCTGGTAACCTGTGTCCTCACTGTGGGAAGCTGTGTGGATCTAGAATTGGCCTCCAGTCACTTACGGACCCAACAATTTTCTTTAAAATTTCCTCCTTTTAAAATCTCCTTTTTGTAAATTTTGATCCTGGAAGACAATCTTACTCGGTCACGAGTGATCGCATGATGATGATGATGATGATGATGATGATGATGATGAAGGTGTTAGTTTTGTCTTTCTCTTACATATCCATTTGTCTTGTATGAAAAGGTGTAGCTGATTTGCATATATTTCATATGCTTATATTAGTGATAGTTAATAAGGAAATAATGACAGGTGCATTTTTCTAAAAAAGGCTAGTGAGACCATTTGCAATATATATCTGCTTTGCTGATCTCCCGTCTTAACCATGCATTTCCGATATAATTTTTGCTAGATATTTTTTTGTTTCAATAACATGCCTTACGAATATTATCAGAGCAGGAATAAGAGCAGAAAGAACAACCCCCTCACCTAGCAGCCCTCTATGCCCCATCCCACTTTTTTCAGAAGGCTGAAGAGAACACAGATGACTGCAAGGGGGGAAGAGAGCAGATGGAAATCTTTTGTTCCATTAACTTCCTTAAGTTAATTTACCTTAGCCTTTATAAAAACTATAGACGAAAAAACTATAGCAAGTCTGCCCTGAATATTCAGCCATTGTTCCAGTACCCTTTCACTTCTCTCATCTGTTTGCATAATTACAACCCCCAGCACTGTCAAACAACTGTTACACATTCCGTTACACTAATTCAAAGATCTATCAAGTGATGGTGCTTGACCAGTTTTGCAGTACACAAGAAACAGCACATCCCACGCTAAGCAGTGTGTGTAAATGCCTTAATAAAACACAAATTGTATTAGTAAACAGTATTTGCTAATCAGTAATATGGGATGTCAGGGAGAAAAATAGGTAAAATCCATGCTTGTGGGAAGCAAATGGAGAGTATAGGGCAGGGGTCCCCGATCTTTTTTGACCCATCAGCACATTTGGGAATTGGAGAAGCTGCTGTGGGCACCACAACAAAATGCCTAATCAGTCGATCGCCTCTTTGGCGTTTACCTGTCGCATCCGTGGATCTTAGGCTGCACCTTATTCAGCAAAAACGTTTGTTTTGTGTCTATTGGACACCGCAACGTCTCTTTAGTAAGGGATTGTCTAATTGAGCTAATTGCTGGCGGTGCAATACAGCGAACACTTCTTTTAAACATATGTTTTGGCAATGTCCAGTAGTTGCTTCTTTTTGCCGGGAGGTTATTACGCAGGTAAATTTTGTACTGAAACAGTTTTTAATATTCACATTATATTTAATATACTCTTTCAAATTATTTACCTGCTTCACAGAAATTAACATGGTCAGTGTAAATGCATTCTCTGTGCCCTTTTCATAGAATCATAGAATCATAGAAAACTAGAGTTGGAAGGGGCCTACAAGGCCATCGAGTCCAACCCCCTGCTCAATGCAGGAATCCAGGTCAAAGCATCTCTGACAGATGTCTGTCCAGCCGCACCTTGAATGCCTCCAGACTGGGAGAGCCCACCACCTCCCTAGGTAGTTGATTCCATTGTCTTATTGCTCTGACAGTCAGGAAATTTTTCCTGATGTTTAGGTGGAATCTAGGTTCCTGTAACTTGAGCCCATTATTCCGTGTCCTGCAAACTGGGATGAACGAGAAGAGATCTTTGCCCTCCTCTGTGTGACATCCCTTCAAATACTGGAAGAGTGCGATCATATCTCCCCTCAGTCTCCTCTTCTGAAGGCTAAACATGCCCAGTTCTTTCAGTCTCTCATAGGGCCTTGTTTCCAGTCCCTTTATCATCCTTGTTGCCCTCCTCTGAACCCTCTCCAGTTTGTCTATGTCCTTCTTAAAGTGAGGTGCCCAGAACTGGACGCAGTACTCAAGATGAGGCCTAACCAGTGCCGAGTAAAGGGGAATTATCACTTCCCGCGATTTGGAAACTATACTTCTATTAATACAGCCCAAAATTGCATTTGCCTTCTTTGCAGCCACGTCGCATTGCTGGCTCATATTCAGTTTGTGATCTACCACAATTCCAAGATCCTTCTCACTTGTAGTATTGTTGAGCCAAGTGTCCCCCATTCTGTAACTCTGCATTTGGTTTCCTCTCCCTAGGTGCAGCACTTGGCATTTATCCCTGTTAAATTTCATTCTGTTGTTTTCGGCCCAGCGCTCCAGCCTATCGAGGTCACTTTGAATTTTGTTTCTGTCTTCCAGAGTATTAGCTGTTCCACCCAACTTTGTGTCATCTGCAAATTTGATAAGCATTCCCTGTACCTCCTCATCCAAGTCATTAATAAAAATGTTGAAGAGCACCGGGCCCAGGACCGAGCCCTGTGGTACCCCGCTCGTTACCTCTCCCCAGTTTGAGAAGGAACCATTGATAAGCACTCTTTGAGTCCGATTCTTTAGCCAATTGTGGATCCACCTGATAGTTGTTCCATCTAGCCCACTCTTAGCTAGCTTACTAATCAGGATATCATGAGGCACTTTGTCGAAAGCTTTGCTGAAGTCCAGGTATATAATGTCCACAGCATTCCCACAGTCCACAAGGGAGGTTACCCGATCAAAAAATGAGATCAGATTAGTCTGACAGGATTTGTTCTTGACAAATCCATGCTGGCTTCTAGTAATCACTGCATTGTTTTCAAGGTGCTTGCAGACTGACTTCTTTTGAGAACTGAATGACTGATACTACAACATTGGAAGGATAAACACTCGTCTCCTATAATGCAACACTTTCAATCCATCCATTTTTGTTGAAACTTATGTATAATTGCTAGAAAATTGTATGCATTTCACATAAAGCCATGTATGTATATTTTAAAAACCACATTGGGGACCCCTTCGCAAGCATCATTGGAAGTGAGGTGCCCGTGGATGGCACCTGCAGACGCCATGTTGGGGGGGCGGTCTAGGGTAAGATGCAATGTATTATACATACCAGACATGAAGAAGAATGATCAGGAATGGATTTGACAAAAAATGAGCAATACTTGGCACAGGTATTGCTTTGACACACAATCAGAAAACTTGGACTTGGGAAGCCACATGTTCTTCAGGACTTTAACCAGAGTTCTACATATTCTTATATACGGTTCAGATAACATTGTACCACATTTTTTCCCTTTGAGGTATGCTAGGCCATAGATGGCACTGTAGATCAAATCTGAATAGAGAATGTGGTATATTTTAATGTTAAAAGCCTTTGTTAAGTGTTAATTAAACTAATAAATGAAATTCACTTAAAATTATTTCTAGCACAAGAAAAGTTGAAAAATGCTTCAGACAATGAAAAAGATTCAATAAAGAGACGATCAAGACATTCTACAAGTAGTAGTCATGAGACTTTAGACACTGATGTTATCACACCGCTATTGGATGAAATTGGGCTTTTAAAAGAGCTAGAATCTAGTCCAAAAGAAGTCAATGAAGGTAAATAGCTTATTTTATAAGTGCTTGTCTTAAAAGCTGGCACAATCAGGGCTGGCTGGTTGAGGTGGTCCATGACAAAGTGCCATCCTGTTGACCTCTTCCCATCCCTGATGCCTCTATACAAATTTATTTAAATGTCTTAGCCTCCCCCCCCCCCCCCGCACAGAGTGATTTCTAGCTGTCATCTTGGATTTGTCTCCAGTGCCCCAGAAGTTAAATAATTCTGGAGCAGCCATCCAGAATTACCTTATTTGCAGGACATTGGAGGGAGATCTAAGAGAGCCAGTGTGGCATAGTGGTGAGAGTGTTGGACTGGAAGTCGGGAGATCCGGGTTCTAGTCCCCGCTCAGCCATGAAACTCACTGGGTGACTTTGGGCCAGTCACTGACTCTCAGCCTAACCTATCTCACAGGGTTGTTGTGAGGATTAAATGGAGAGGAGGATTATGTAAGCCACCTTGGGTTCCTTGCAGGAAAAAAGGCGGGGTATAAATATGATAAATAAATAAATAAAGATGGTGGCCAGAAGCCACTCAACACCAGGGGGAAAATGTTTTACAAAATGGAGCTCGAGGTGGGTCCTCTAGGGCAGTGTTCTCCAACCTTGGGTCCCCAGATGTTTTTGGCCTACAACTCCCAGCCTGAGTATGCCTCATTGTGGTGCCAGGTCTGTCCATGATTATACTGCCTTATGTAATTTGGTTGCTAAATGTAGGGATGTATGTGTGACTCGGTTGGGGGGTGGAAGCAGGGCGAACTCCCCCGCCCCTCGAGCCCCGCGGAACTTACTTTTTCCCTGGCTCGGCACAGCTCCCTGGGGAGGAGCCGGGGAGAGGTACTTCCGGGTCCCCAACGATGTTTTTTTCATGTAAATACCATAGAAAACCACCTTAAAATGGCCGTGATTTGCTATTCGCAGCCGTTTTAAGGTGGTTTTCTATGGTATTTATGTGAAAAACGCAGTGCCGGGGACCCGGAAGTGACGCAACGGGACCGCGGCGCTGCGTTTTTCACGTAAATACGTTTTTCACGTGGGGGCTGATAATGTGATCCTTAGGGGAAAGCATCTCCTGAGGCTAGTATTTGCTTTGGGTTGGATTCCACATTCCCCTGTCCATGTCTGCTCTGATTCCATTAATTATTGCCACCCAGCTGATCAAATTGACATCTTAAAAAATCTGCATGCTAGATGGAAAGACTCATTTAAGGTTGCATGTGGTCTTGCCCTCAGGCTAGTTTGTTCCTGTCTGACTATAGCCTTTGTCAAGTTGAAAACAAGATGCTCATTTGAATTCTCTAAATAAATCTTAAACTACTCAGTGCAGAGTTTGCTGTTTCAGACTCAAAATTGTGTGCATGTGTATGTGTATATTGTGTTCAGTGCTTATCTACCCTTTTGTCTTTTAGTTCCGTTAGAGGCAAGTGTTGAGTCTGACCAAAAGTTTAATGAAGAGTTGCCTCCATCTTCAGAAGAAGTATCTCAGACTTCAGTAGATGACAGCAGGTTAAAGGAAGAGGACACAACGGAGTCTTCCTCTGTGCCTGAATTGCCAGAGATTTCAGAGACATCTGTTACAGGTACACATTTTTCTAGTTGCTTTTTGAGGCTAGACTTGTGTCATTGAAAAATAAAAGGCAAGTGCTTAGTTTGAAGAAGCTGGGATGGTAGTATCCCAGTCCCCCACCCTGCATAGTTTTAATGTTTACATAGGTTTGCATAATGTTTACCGCAAAATACATGTGGTATTTTACAGTTAAATGCATCATCATTGTCGTCATCACCACCATATTATTATTATTATTATTATTATTATTATTATTATTATTATTATTATTATTATTATTACCCCATAAACATACATTTTGTGTTCTTGCAGTAACCAGTGGTTCTAAGAGAAATGATGATTTTACTGCTTCAAAGGCTATAATTGAACATGAACCCAAATTTAGATGCAAGTTCTTAGACTGTTCCAAATCCTTTCGGAAAGCCAAACTGCTACATTATCATATGAAATATTTCCACGGGATTGAGAAGTCACCAGAACCACAGCAGAGTCCAGCAACAAGAAATATTCAAACAAGAGGTTCCTTAGCTTCTGAAAAAGCCAATCAAGAAAGTTCTAGCAGAAGGCGGACCACATCTGGTTGCTTATGTAAGTGTTTAGCTAACAGCCTTCTTTCTAATAAGTACATTGAATTGCCCTGACTCACTCAAGTTACTTTTAAAGATCTAATCATACATAAAATACACCTGCATAAAAGGTTGTTATACTTCCATTATGTAACCTATAGGAAATAGTGATTTACAGATAATAATTTCTCTTCAGCTACTAAAGAGAAAGAGAAGAACAAAGAGAAGAAACCCAGAGACATTGTAAGATCAAAATCAAAGAAGAAGAAGAAGAAGAAAAAGAAAACAAAATCAGGTAATACTTTAACATGGAAAATGCGTCATTTTATTGTCTTCCTTCATAGGTTTTTTGACTAATTTCTATTACTTAGTAGAAAATATGACTAAAATGTACTATTATCCTGGATGCAGAAAAAGAGACATACATATGTGAGATCTGTGTCCATTCACTGCAGAGACGGCAGCAATGGGTTCTAAAGGAGAACTAGGAGGTGCCCCGTAGTCCAGCCACTGCTCCAAGTCTTAATTCTAAGAGAAGAGCCTGCTTCCTACTGATGGGAGAGGAGAGCACGCCCACCGTTAGGGACCACTCGATAGTGACAAGTAGATAGAACTCATCCACACTACGCTTGTAGGCAGAGGAGCCTACAAGCGTGCACACGATCTGTACTACTATCACCACCTGTTCATTGGAGGTGTAGTCATGAAGAACCAGTGCAGACATAACACTCTTGATTCATTAACCATGGGGTTTTCTATATACCCATTTTCTGTTGCATTTATTTTCAAGTATTAACACTTCCTAATGTTTACAGAACATTCAGGGAGTGAAGAAAATGTCGATTTTTCCCAAGACCTTTCTCCAAGATCAGTCATCACAACAAGATACAGTTCAGCAAATCGGACTTGTGCACATTTGAGTACACAACTACATGGCACTGATTCCGGGCACCGTAAAAACAAATCGAAAATAAATGGTGAGATTCATTTTTAGATACTTTTGACTTGAGAACTACGAAATACTAATAAAAGAATTCCTTTTTCTTTTTTTGCAAAGTCTTGCTGCCTAGGACAGAAAGCACTGACAGCTGTATCAATATACTATCTTAAAACCTGACATACTTGCATTGCAGACACATGTCAGCTCAAAAATCTAAGACTGACAGAATAATTACACAGATTCATACTTGCTGTTCCATTTTAGTAGGCTTGCTTTACTCGGACTTGTTTTTGTAGCTTTTTCCTTTCTGCTAGTTCCTCTTTAGAAATGTTAAATTGTTTAGACAGCTGTGAATTATTTAAACACTAAGATGACTACTTCCTTTGTCTAGCCTCTGATGAGTCAGAACCGCCACATTTAAGTAAAAATGTCCTCCATTAAAAATAATAATAATAATAATGGGGAAAACTGAAGGAGAAAGGAGGGGATGCACTAATCCAAATCAAGTTAATATTATAGAAGATGGAGGATAAAAGTATCTTCAGATATAGTGTAATCGAGAGAAGTGAGGGAAGTACCAAGGTGAATATCTGGACAGGCAAAATGCTCCACCACTTCACAGCAAAAACCTGCTTGCCCTCCAACCTAACACACAGTGGCAGGGTCAACCAGCTGGGTGATAGTCCCCAGAATTAATTCCAGGAGCTGGAATTCCAGGAGCTGGCAAGGGCTGATACCATCTGGGAGCCCTAAATACCAACAGTGTTACCTTAAGTTCAATCTGACTGTAGAATGGCAATGTAAAGAATGCAGGATGGATGTAATATGAGTACAGTTGCTTAACAAGTATGCTGCTACAAGCAACTGTGATGCACTGCTTTTGTAAAAAAAGATCAAGCCATATGCTTGACAAGTAGAGTTACAGTTTATGCAGGTTGCGTGCACAGCTGACAGAAACATCGATAAACCATGCATGATAGAGAAAGGATATGGCTAAAATGACATACAAATTCTTTACCTTCCCTTTCCACATCTAGATCTGTTCTATGTACAATTACTTCAGTGAAGGAGAAAGCATCCTAATCAGGGGTCAAACTGTAATCCTCAATCATATGGTTTTCAGTTTACAGAGTAATCGTTCAAGATACAATCTGTTCATTTCAAGAACCATTACTAAGAAATAGCTGGTATTCCATACAGTAGTAATTTATAGGAGTATTAGAACTCTTTAGGTTTTGCTCTCAATTGTATTAATGAGTACTATAAGTATTACCTGGCTCTTGCTCTCAATTGTATTAATGAGTACTATAAGTATTACCTGGCTCCATCAGCTGGTAGGCCTTTTTGCTCTAAAATACTGCTTGCCTCTGTTATTTTTCCACATGAAGTTTAATACTGGATTAGTTTGAGTTGGAAAAGTATTGTGTTATGCATGTGCACTCACACAGTTGGTTCTTAACTTGGGTTGGATCCAATGCTGATCATCCACATAATGGAATAGATTTCCCTTCCTCCTTGCAGTCCCCCACGTGCCCCCCCAAATTGCTCCGGAGGGTTTGGCCGGGGGACCCTCTAAAGCAGATTTGGGAGGCTGCAGCGAAGAGGAGAAGATAGTTAAATTCTGTTGTGCTAGCAGAAGTCTGCTTGTGAAACTTTGGAACCCAACCCTTTGTGGGCTATCCTGGAAAGAAGGTACTTCATCTTGTAAGGAGAGCAACTGATTCAGTGTATATAGAACTCAGTTGTGGGTTCCAGTATTTTTTCTATTTGAATTGTCTCTTTGCATTTAGTGGTGTCTGAAAGAAAAGTTTAAAAACCCTTTTATCAAGGCATTGTTTCAACAACAAAATTAACTTCCAAGAGTAACGTGTTTTTTTTCATCTTAATCCGGCCTTTACTTACTTATGTGAGAGATAATGTCCACTACTACTCTAAAACAAATTAAAATTTGAAGTGAAATGTGTTTCCCATTTCAGTCTCTATACACCATCTAATAAAAGGCTGTATACTTGAAAACATTTATTTCACGTGGTGTATGGTATGGAAAAAAATTAACTTGGGATAGAAGAACAGAGAAAATTAAATCTATAGATCCACACCTAAGTACTTCCTAAGCAAAGCCATAGAAATTATAGGGAACTTAGAGCTGCTTGTTGCAAACTAATTATAAAGACATTCTGAATTACAATGACAAATTAAGGCTGCAATCCTATACCCATTTACCTGGGAGTAACCCCAATTGAACTCGGTGGCATTTACTTTTGAGTAGATATGTTTAGTATTGCACTATAGGTGTATGTAAAATGAAAGTTTATGTACCTCTGTGACTGGAGAGGCTTTTTGTATTTATTCTGCTCACTTACCCTCATCGGTCTTTCTGTTGCTTCCCACAATATTCTGTATGTTTGCTGGAAATGTTGTACTACTCCTAGTTGAGGGATATGAGTGATTATCATATTTATAACTAATACATTTTTGTAGCTATTGTAAAGTTCTCCGTGTTGTAATTGCTGCTATCTTTCATAAAGGCTTTATTCTGTGTTGAAAGAAGAGGCAGCCAATTTAAATAAGCACCTCTTTATCCTCTGTAGGAAAATACTGATTAATGACCTTTAAAAGAATCATACAGTTAACTGTAACTGATAACAATTTTATCTGCAATCCTAACATGTTCCTGTTTGAGTTATTGGCCGGTCAGATTGATGGGTGGAGTGGTGAGTGTATATTTGGTAGGTGGGATCAAGCTCTTTCCTCTTCACTCCCCCCCCCCCCACGCAAATGTCCAGCTTCTCCCTTCACCACTACCCCTCTCCCATATATTTGAGCCACATATTGTAGAGACTCAGGAGTGTGCAGTGTGTGTACATCTGCTCTGCACACGCATATTGCAACCCCTTAATGGGGCCCTGTTAGACCACACATACAATAGTGGTGGGTGGGTTTTTCCACCACTATATGGTTAACATAAAGTGGAGTACTTTGTTTACCCCCAGATGAAGAAATGCCAGCTGTTCACACCCAAATAAAGAAGTGTACTTGAGGGAACCATTAGTCTGAGGGCTGAGGCTTCCCCCCCCCACCCTTGGTGAGCCCAGAACTTGGGTCATTTTTTGCCTTTTCTCAACTATGACTCAGATTGCCATCTATTTATTAAGTCCCATACTACTCAAGAACTGAGCCAGCCATTTTATGCTAATCTCCAGCCTAGAATCTGTTCGTTGGTGTGGTGAACCCTTTTATGTAGATGGAGGGCAGTAAGCATTGCTTCCATGATTAGAAAGAAATCATGACAGTGTGAGCAGATGGCTATTCTTATATAGCAAATGAAAATATTTTGAAAAGATGGTCATGTCTAGAGACGGCCTACCAGGTAATGCATCAACAAGAGGTATAACAAGGGATTTATATAGATTGATTCAAAAAGCAAAAGAACAAGAGGATCAGCTTCAGGCAGTATGGGATAATGAATTTGAAGAGGTGACCTCGAAGGTGGGGTGGATCAATATATGGGATAGACGGATTGTGAAAATGATGTCAATTAGGATAAAGGAAAATTTTTATAAACTAATTTGGAGATGGTATTTAACTCCAGTAAGATTAAATAGAATAGATAATAATTGTTCTGCATTATGTTGGAGAGGATGTCAGGAAAAAGGGACATATGCTCATATGTGGTGGAGTTGTAAAAATGTATTGGTGTTTTGGCGAGAGGTTTTTACAGAAATATCGAAAATTATTGGTACTAATTTAGAGGTCTGTCCAAAATTAGCATTGTTATCAATAACTGAGAAACTTATTTGTGATCAAAATACGAAGGAGTTAATTGTAAACTTGTTAACTGCGGCTAGGCTAATGATAGCGAGAAATTGGAAAGTACAACATGATTTCCTAATAACAGACTGGTATAAGGAAGTTTGGGACATAGCCCTAAATGATAAACTAACTAGTAGTATCAAATGCAAAAAAGGATTGCTAAAGAAGAATAATTTTATGGAGATATGGAATCAATTACTAGACTATGTATTAATAAAGGGGAAGGGTAACATGCCTTGTCAGGATATGTTATATTTTTGGAATTTAGACTTTATTTGATCAAGAGGATAGAAGTATATTAATTGGTTCCTTGGAGGGTGGGGGGGAGCACTTTATGATTTATTGTATGTTGATTATGTTATATTTGTGGGATAATTTTGTATTTTGTTAAATATATATTTTTTGTTATAATTTGTTTTGAAAAAAATAAATAAAATATTTAAAAAAAAATATTTTGCTTAAAAACGTAATTTGCAGCCCTGCGCAGGATTATTCAGGAGTAAATTCTATTTCTTTTTCAGTGGGGCTTATCACCAATTAGGTGTGTGTAGCATTTTAGTCGCATGTTGGCATGATCCAACCAGAGTTAAGCATTGATTTCAGTGGGACTTAATTTATTTTGTTTGTTCTCTGTGTGCCCCCCCACACACACACACACCAAATTGGCTATGATTTTTATGTTTAATTCTGTGGAGAGAAAGCCTGACAGGACACACACTTCGCCACCCCAGTCACCTGCATAATCTCTGCCCAAGGCAGAGGAGCACAGTCTCAGGTGTGCATTTGCATCTCGCCAAGCACCCTCAGTAAGCTGTTGAGTCCGGGACACACATTAGCATTGGCGCCAATGGTCTTCCCCCCAAGCAGTCTCAAAGAGCTGCCAAATACCCTCAAGCATCCTATAAGCACCCATGAGGAGCCATGAGCAAAGTGGTTCCAGAGAACCTCAGCATCCCCCTGTTGGGTCGGACTGGTTCGTCCTGCCAACAAGGGGAGGGGGAGGGGGCAGGGCGGGGATGAGAGGGGGGCGAGCGAGAGGGTAAAACAGCAGCCCAGGCGCCGTGGAAGTTGTTGGGAACAAGGTGCAAGGCAGCACAGAGCGGGTCGTCGGCTCAGGCCAACCCAGGAACTCAACCCCCAAGCAGACCGCTTGGGTATTCCTGTCGTAAATCCATCAGAATTACTAGTGACTAGGGTAGATTCTTCAATCTTAAATGAGAATAGCGTAGGTTCTTTTTTGTTTGATAGGTTCTGTCTGTGCCTTGCAAGCTCCGTTTCCTTTAGTGTGCATTGCATTCCTTGGCTTAATTGATTTATTGACTGTAGCTTCCCTTATCACCCTGACCTGATTCGCTCCATTAACTTCTGTAAATAAAGTCAGTTTCACTTTGAGCGTAGTAGACTAACACTGATTTAACCCCGGGAGCACGAAAGGGAGTTCTGAGCTCTCTGATTAACCTCTTAGCTCCCGAATTCGCGGGAACGGACCGCCAGCGGCCCTTCACAAATTCTTCTACTGAAATTCATGGGACAGTATCTTTGGCTAGATTGCATCTTATGTCTTACACTTTTTTAGTACTGGATACTTATTTAACACAGCATCTGAATCTGGAACAGAAACACAATTTTAAGCATAAATTGGAATGTGTGAAAGTGTTGTCAATAGATATTTCTCAGCCTGCAGTAATTTAAAATGACCACCTTCTTTGGCAACTTTCTGGAATTACTCAGAAAGCTTTTATTTCACTTGAACTCTTTGCACACAGAGGATGATACCTTGAGTGAGTCATCTGCAGAAAGTTTGCTTTGGAGCGACGACGACTGCAGTCGGGACATCGATGTAACAACTAATCCTGATGAAGATCTTGAAGATGATGATAATGACTTTGAAATAGTTCGGTGCATTTGTGAAGTGGAGGAGGAAAATGACTTTATGATTCAGGTATATAGTCGTAGCTTGTGGATGTATATTGAAGTAAATGGAAACACAATAATAATGTGAATAGGAGTCTATACCTTGGCTATATTGCAACTCCCCCCTGGGTAGCCAAAGTTTACTTAGTTAGGATTATTTATTTGTGCATGTTTTGATAATAATGTGTTAGTAAGGAAACCTCAATACCAAATC
This sequence comes from Shinisaurus crocodilurus, assembly GCA_021292165.1. Classification (NCBI taxonomy): domain Eukaryota; kingdom Metazoa; phylum Chordata; class Lepidosauria; order Squamata; family Shinisauridae; genus Shinisaurus; species Shinisaurus crocodilurus. The sequence continues at coordinate 226,089,141 of CM037877.1, forward strand.
TCCTCAGTAGTGGTGCTATGAAGCTTAAATGTTTTGTGGAATTGTTTGCTAATGAGGCAGATGGTATAGGATACTAATAACCTTTATTTTTATACTTGTCCCTTCTCTTTCACTGTTCTAACTTCCTTTAAAATTAAGTTAGTGGACATAGATTTTCCCTTAAAATGTATTTACTTGTTCTGATCTATACCCTGAGAGCTTCTGCAGTTCATATTCAGGTAGGTATGTAACATGAAACAAATTATTTAAAAAATCAGATTGACAGAATTCTTCTAAATCTTCCTACCGCCACACAAGTCTTGTATAAACGATCTTTTCCACAAAATGCCCCCATTTGTAACCCAAGGCTTCACTTTTTTGTACAGAGTAGGGACAGGCATTTTGTCAGCCAGCTAGCTGGAGAAATAATCAGAGAATTTAAGTCAATGTATCACCATCTCAACACGGGGGCCAGTGAACCAGCCTTGCTGATTGGAAAGCCTTCTGCAACTGTTTGTGTTTACAATGACATTCACATCAATTATGTTAGTTCTGATGTTGTCAAAACTTTTCTAGCTCAGAAATATAAATTTTGGTGGCTGGTAATAATGACCTCCAAATACACAATGAGCATTACAACCCTGAAAGTTCTTCTCCAGTTCAGATTTTAATCTGTGGCCTGTCTCTCCCTCTCTGATGCTTATGATGCAACTAGGCTGTGAGCCAGAAGCATGGGGAATGTAGTTTTTCCAACCTACATAGTCCTAGGAAAACCTGAATTTCCCAGCATATTATGGCTCACTAGCTGCATGCCAGACCATCCCACTGCCTCTGGAGCAGTGATCTAGATAAGTGGGTAGGAGAGATATAGGTAGATAAAGGTAGACACTGGAGAGCCAGTGTGGTGTAGTGGTGAGAGTGTAGGGCTGGGACTCCAGGGAGATCCGGGTTCTAGCCCCCGCTCCGCCATGAAACTCACTGGGTGACTTTGGGCCAATCACTGACTCTCAGCCTAACCTACCTCACAGGGTTGTTGTGAGGATAAAATGGAGAGGAGGAGGAGGATTATGTAAGCCACCTTGGGTTCCTTGCAGGAAAAAAGGCGGGGTATAAATATAATAAATAAAAAATAAATAGATGGAAGGTGGGAGTTTGGAGATTCACTCATCAAGGGCACAGAATTGGGCTCAAAATAGTTTATTAAAGGAAAACAATTCAGTTTTCCAAGCTCAATTCCAAACTTGAGAAGTGGGGGCAAATCACCCCATCACTAGTTCAGATAAGTTTGTAAGCCTTGACAATATTGTTAAAAGGTATTTTTTGTAATATATGCCTATCTTGTTCTAATTCTTTTTGACTTACAACAGTGTGAAGAATGTCTCTGTTGGCAGCATGGAGTCTGTATGGGTTTGTTAGAAGAGAATGTACCTGAGAAATATACCTGCTATATTTGTCAAGATCCTCCAGGTACAAAGATTTCTAAGGTTGCAGAATCTTCTAATAGTATGTAGTAATTATATTATTTTATGTCTTTTGTTATTAATTTATATCCTATTAACTCGTTGGTATACATAATTATACATCCAGAGTGATGAATTAAATACAGCTTGGTCTTAGTTGCCATTTAATTCATATTCTTTGCTCCAAATGAAGCAGATTTAACAACTATTGCTAACAGCCCATATAAATGGATGCTATTTGCTGATGATGTACGTAGTAGCATGGGAAAGAGAGATTAAATTGATCTCTTGCCAGTTTCCTTTCCTATCTTTTGAAAGAATGAACTGTTCTTGTGCTTGTAGTGGTCTACAGTTAACACCAATACAGGTAGCTTTAGCTAGAGGTCCACATTCCAGTGTTTGCATTCTCTTGCTCTCCTGGTAAGGAAGAAGCTGCTGTAACCAGCATACCATCACCCTCACAGTAGCACATAGCTTTTAATTGGCGGAGAGGACAAAGAAATCACAAAGATTATAATCTTCACCCCACAAACAATCTTACTTGTTCGTGGCAAGGAAGATCTAGGTGGTAATGTGAGGCTAGATATGCAGTGGTGGCAGCAGCTCTCTCCTTGCTAGGACCAAAGAATTTGTGTGTTTGTATTCAAGCATAGTGATGTGGTTAACTAGGTTTCAGATCAAGATTTTTGTCCAGTACAATTTGATGCATGTTTATTCAGAAGCAGTGCTCACTATGTTCAGTGGTGCTTACTCACAGGTAAGTGTGCAAAGGATTGCACCCTTTGTGATATTAACAGCTTCCTAAGCCTTCTCTTAGATATACTGGCTTAGAATGAAACTATACTTTATGAGACTTGCATTTTAATACTCGTTGGTTGTGTTTTCTTTGGGGAAAATAATTTTCCATCCACTATTTTACTAGTTCTTAAAATCCCTGAGGGAGAATTCAAGTTTTATTTAATACCCTTTTTCTTAGAGGGTTGGGCAGATATTCTGTACTACTGAAGAGGTTTTTCTGTCTTTTGGGATCTTGCATTAAAGTTGACTTTTGTAGTATTCCTTTCTAGAAGCTACCATTCATGACAAAATCAAGATTAAGTAGTAGTAGATTAGAAATTTGCTAGTAATGATGTTTATATATGTACTTTTTTGGTAACTTTTACTACTACTGCTTTAGGTAAGCGATCCAGCTTGAAGTACTGGTATGAGAAGGAGTGGTTGTGCAATGGTCACATGCATGGCTTAGCATTTTTGGGAGAAAATTATTCCCACCAGAATGCTAAGAAAATAGTAGCTACGCACCAACTTCTTGGCGATGTGCAAAAAGTGATAGAAGTACTACATGGACTGCAACTGAAGATGAGCATTTTGCAGTAAGCATTGACAGAATCTCAAGAATCAAATACAGTTTGAATTGCAGATTTCTATCGCATACAGTGTTACACAAATACAAGTACAGTAAAACCTTGGATTGCAAGTAACTTGGTCTGCAAGTGTTTTGCAAGAGAAGCACATTTTTAAAATAAATTTTAACTTGATAAACAAGCGACGTCTTGCAATACAAGTACTGTAGTACGGTCAAGGAAAATGAAGACTTTACACTATCATTCTTTATTGCAGCTTAAATTAAAAATATGTGTGCAAATTTCTTATGGGGAATTTCGCTTTGATATACAAGTGCTTTGGATTACAAGCATGTTTCCGGAACGAATTATGCTTGCAATCCAAGGTATTACTGTATTTGTGTTTTTCTTATTTTAGCTTTGTAATCTGCCCAGAGAACTGGACTAAAAATACAAATTAAATATATCTGTAGATAGATATAAAATGGACTGGTTTGGATGTAACACTAAATTATAATTTAGCATTTGCCTTCCTCCTTCCGCACAACAGGGGTTCATACGCTTTCAATTCTATTTAGGATTTATCATAGGCATGTTATCTGAACCTGAACAAGCTGTGGTTCATCTAAGCTATTATGGTTAGTAGAAACAAACTAGCTTCAAATCATAGTTTATTATACTGGCTTGTTTCAACTAACAATAGTTACAGTTAATCACAGTTTAGGGTTTAGGCAACACAGTAATTGTATCTAATTTAAAACAAAAGTGGAAGCTTCCAATCTCATGCCAGGGAAGGGAGGGAATGCAGGAGCCTGAGGCTCACTCTTGTAATGCTAAACTTGGTTTAATAATATGTTTGAATGCAGCCAATGAAAACTCTGAAACAGTTAAAGGCTATTTCTTAAGTGCAGATATAATAAACGCTCAATCTTCTGAGCAGAACGGTACACTAGGTGGGTGTCATGTGGTTTCAATGTGAAAGATGCCTATTCCAATCTCCACTTTGCTGTGACTCTCCGGTGAAAGTCCCCATCTCTCAAGAAATCCAGCTATGCAGGATGTTTGTTAGATAATTATAAAACACAATAATGATATTGTATAAGTTTGTATTTATATTTTCTCAGGATACACAAGAGTATTAAATATGGGAGGGATAAACTTCTCAGACTATGTTAATTAATGTTTTGTCTTTGGTCAGATCTCAAATAGCCTATTGGTAAGATGATATCTGAAGCACAGTGGCCTTCTGCATTTGGACAAAGAAATGGAAAGGGAAGGCTAGTACAGTTGTAATTTGTGCTGGGGGAGGGGCCTGCTCCTCTGCAGAAATAAACCTGGTAAAGCTTTTCCACTTACCTCTATGCCAGAAAAAACTTCACCAGCTACATTTCTGCATGCTGTATGTCTGTTAAATTGCACAGGAATAGAATTAATAATATTAGGAGGCACCAGTTGTTGAGGAGGTGCCCTGAATGTGCCCGCTGCTCAGAAAGAGGTATTCCTGGAGCAGTGATTGTGTTTCAGACATACATAGGACAGCTTCCTTTGTGGATAGGTACTGGGGTTCATGGGAGCCTTCCTCACAGCATGCTTTGGCAATTACTGAAGGACTGACTTTATTTATTTATTTATTTATTATATTTATACCCCGCCTGACTTGTTTCTATACAAGCAGGCCCCAGGTTACAAACGAGTTCTAAGTCACATTTGTACGTACATCGGAACAGTATAGTGTAGTATATGGCATTTGCGCAAATTGCGTGAATTACATATACTACACTATATTCTACGTAAACAACATAGAGCTGTTCGTAAGTACGAGGTGTCCGTTAGTCAGACGTTCTTAACCCAGGAACTGCCTGTACATAAGACAATCTTTCAGAGTCACTGGGAAGGTCTGTTTTCTGCTGAAATAACTTTACAGTGTTCTAAGTATTTTTATCGTGTAGTTTTTTAGGACTCTTAAGGTGCAATCCTCTGCAAGTTTAGACAGAAAAAAGGCCTACAACTCCCAGCATAGCTGACTGGGGTATGCTGGGAGTTGCATGCCTTTTTTCTGTCTAAACTTGCAGAGGATTGCACCCTAACTCTCCTTTAGCAGTCATAATATCTGGAGATACATTTTAGAGTATTAGTGCTAATAAAATTTAAAAGTATTCTTCCTATATGTGGTGTTAAGAGTACTTGTTAAGATTGATTGAATCTTTTTAGTTCAAATTTTCTTAGTACATTACTTCTGTTCAATAGCATTTATCAGCACTATGAAGCCTAATAAAAGACATTATTTAAAATGGCCAATTACCAAGGACTCACGTGATAACATTTTCCTGAATTCACTGAAATCTTGAGTCTCCGAATGTAGAACAAAAGATTCAGGTTGACTAGTTTATTTAATTCTTTCAAATAAAGAGAGGAAATGGAAAATGTTAGTAAAACTTTTGAGTATGATTTCACTCATTCACTTCTTCAACAGAAGCAAAGAACATCCTGACTTGAGACTTTGGTGTCAGCCTTGGAAGCATCTTGAAGTAGAAGAAAAATCACATACCACACGCCTCATTCACATTGAAGAAAATTGTTGCAAAGAGGAGACAACAAGTTACAGAACTTTTAATGGAACTATTGAGAAACCTTCAACCATTCCTTCTGTAGAGGAATCTTATATCACTAGTGAACACTGTTACCAAAAACCTCGCGCCTACTATCCTGCTATTGAACAGAGACTTGTCGTAGAAACAAGAAATTCGGACATAGATGATGGCGTTAATAGGATTAGAGAGAATGGAGATGATACTATAGTGGAGAGATTAGGATGGGAACTGGATAGAGAAATACGCAAGTTGGAAAATGAGTCAAAACATAACTACTCTAAGGTATATTGTTCTGGTGTTTTCCTGGCTTTTAGCAGTTGGGAGGAGGAGAACCTACTTCCAACACAAATGGAGAGTTGGAATCCCTACTCAATGAAGAGCCAAGCTTGGGTTCTGAGGATAAGGCAGCACATTGGTTGGCTGCATACAATTTGGGGATTCTGGGTGGTTGCTAATGGAAGTAGAAATAAGCAAAGAATGTATTGCCAATTAACTATAGCAAAAACAGTGCAATTGAAATCCCTTATATTAGATATCCATTTACAAAATTGTGATGAAATTCAGACTTATGGATTATTTGCTAGGGGAACTGAAAAATGGATATGATTATTATTTTAGAAAAGTTCTATTCTGCTCTAAGATCAGTATACTGTAATTTTTTTTACAATTCTCAATTTCAGAATAGATAATACAGTAGTTAATATGTCAATTGTCTTAGGACTTCTGTAATGGTTGCATATGAACCATATATGCTATATATGCTTAACAGTGTACTAGCTTTGTATGTGTGAGATAGCTATTTTAATATATGTTAATAACTTCATGAAAGTTCTAAATTATTTTAATCAGGATAGTAGTGTTCCACAATTTACCCAGAAAAATCATTTGTAATATTAAAATGTTTGAAATATATGACATAGGAAATTACTGATACTTTGATTGATTGTCAACCCTGTCTTTTGATGCTGAAGTATTTGGAATTGCATATAACTAATTGTATATCCAAGTTACCGTAAAATGTACCTTCTCTTTAAAATTATAGTGGCTGCTTCAGTGCCTATAAGAATAATTAACTTGCGTATTTTGGCAGGTAAGAGAAAAAGTCTCATCGGAAGAAGATATTGAAGTTAAACTGCTGGAAAAAGACAAGGAAGGAGTTATGAATTCCCAGCTGCAATGGCAGCTTAACCTTTTAGCCCACGTTGAGTCTCTGCAAGATGAAGTTACTCATAGGATGGATTTAATTGAAAAGGAATTGGATGGTAAATGGCTAGAGTTTTCTTCAGCTTCTACAGTCTGTTCCCATTCAAAATGCAATTAATTTTGTCCACAGTTGCTGATTTGTGGTCTGCTAACACTTACATTCATTTACATCAATGCATTTTATGAAATGTACCAGCTGAGGATATAGTAGTACTTTTTAGCTATTTATTTAAATTATACTAAGGGATACAAAAAGAATATTACAAAACTAGATCTCTGTTAAGAAAGCAACCCTATGGTCCCTCGATGAGTGTCCCAGAGATCATAAGATGGCTCCGGAAATCCCTTCTGATATTGGAGACAGTGCTCCAACTTCGGAAGGGGGAGTTGGAGATCAGACCCCCACCCCTTCACAGCTGGCTCGGAGAGAACCACACTGGCTGCCTCTAAGTGCCCTCACTAGATGGGCTGAAAAGCCTGTCTAGTGAAAAGAAAGGAGATCGTAGGACAGGAAGTCCACTGCTCCTCCCACCCTGCTGGCTTCAGCCCAACAGGGAATAGGAATCTCGGAAGCCTCTGAGTTTGGGGGCTTCCAAGCAGCGAGGGCACAGTCCATAGGATTTGCCCTAAGTAAGATATCTACAATGTAAATTCCAATATGCGTTAAATATTTGTCATTTCGTCTATGAATAAAGTCCATTAGCATGCCCATTTTTCTAATATTCAACCATTTAAATAACCATTCTTGAATCAATGGAATCTGAAGATGTTCCCAGTGTCAGAATGTTATCCAGAAGAGGTGTAATAAGAGGTGTAATGCTAAAGTATATCCTATGATTTGTGAAATTGAATCTGAAATTTGCCTCCAATAATTCTGAGCAAATGGGTAGGACCAGCGCATATGAAGCAAACCTGTTCTGCTAGCCCCACATTTCCAACATTCAAATCGTGTAGTTGCCTATATGAATACCTGTAAGAATCACTATCATCCTATTAGGTCATACAGGTACCAAATGCTATTAGAAAAGTAATTAATACTGTGCTTCCTGGGCTGAAATATGTAGTGAAGATAGCTTTAATAGCCAGGTATAACCTCAGCCATCTTTGTTCCAGTGTTATCTATGCCTTGATCTTTCCCAGCATATTTTAAGTGTATGTGCCTTTTTATACAGAGGTTGCATAACATATTAAAATTCTTTGCCAAGAGTCCCTTCAGATCCTCATTTTGGCTTAATGTTTCCCAAGCTTAATGAATAAGAGGGAACCAATTTTATGTGAAATAAAATTTCTAAATAATGAAACCAGGGAGAGTTCCAGTCACCAGTTTTCCTGCTGATCTGCTGCCTTGTCAGTAGTTGCTCATTTATTGCAAACTCACTACTTTTATATACCTTGTTTCCCCCCATAATTGAAAGGATCTGGCATGCTCATTAATATTAAATGTTTTATGTCTACTAATACAGACGCTAATGGAGATCAGGACTTAAGTAACTTTTTCTCTTGACACAAGTTTTTACAAGTTGTTGCAGAATTAATTTTAAGTTCTGCCTGATGTCGTCTATCTTCCTTCATTATTCAAGGCAGTGCACTTAAAGGAATATTTATATACAATTGTTCCAATTCATGTCACATCCTCAACATTATGTGATAACTGATGCTGATGTCCTAAGCAACTGTGCTGCCTCATAATAATGTTAAATTGGTGGTGGCCATGGGTGGTAGCAATTGCATTGTATGGGCCTCAACCCAGCAATGACCCTAAATTCTGTCTAGTATTGAGAACTTCTATCCACATGTCCCACACCATGCATATGTTTATAAAACACTTGTCATGCCCCAATTCTTGGTAGTCTTTTTTTCTAAACTAAAAAGCCTCAAATCCTTTAGCCTTTCCTCATGGGGAAGGTGCTCCAATCACCCAGATCATTTTGGTTGTCCTTTTCTGCTTTTCCAGCTCTACAATACCCTTTTTTGAGACTAGAACTGAATAAATATTTTAAAAATTTGCTTGTCTTGCAAAACACTCTCAAACCAAGTTACTTGCAATCCAAGGTATTACTGTATTTGCCTCTTCCATAGCTGCCATGAACTGAGTTGGTATTTTCATTGAGCTATCTACCACAATTCCAAGATACCTTCCCTGCGTAGTCATTGTTAGTTCAAACCCTATGAGTGCATATATATGCAGTTAGGATATTTTGCCCCAAATATCCATCACTCCATACTTTTCAGCTCCATTTGGAATTTTGTTGTCCATTCACCCAGTTCAGAGAGATTCTTTTGGAGTTCGTCACAGTGTGCTTTAATTCTTACTATCCTGAATAGTTTGGCCACTTGACTGCTCACGCCTAACTCCAAGTCACTGATGTGTGTTGGGGAGAGTTTTATTCCTATCCTTTGCCTTCTGTTGTTTAATCAGGTACTGAAACATAAGAGGACCTATCTTCTTATTCCATGGCTTTTAGATTTTACTCAGGGGTGTTTGGTGAGGGCCTATGACAAAAGCTTTTTGCAAGTCCAAGTTCAACTATATCACCACATTTTAGTTTAAAGTACTCCAAAAGGTTGGTGAGGCAGGGCATCCATCAGCCATTCTGATTTGTTCTCAGCAAGATTTGTTCTGTATGCTCAATAACTATGGTTTTTTCCACCAATCTACCCAGAACACATGTTAACCTGGCCTGTAATTTCTTGGATCCCCTTTTTTAAAATTGGCATTACATTGGCAACTGTCAGATCCTCTGGTACAGGGGAAAGTATGTGTGTGTAGGGGCGTAAAACCTGTTTATGCTCTTGTGGCAGATACAGATCTTACTAGAATGCCCTGAAAAAAGATAAAAACTCTAAAGGAAGGAGTAAGCTGTCTTGATAAAGCATATGTGGGCATATTTGTGAACATTAATGTTATTCTTTTTCCTTCTAGTTTTGGAGAGCTGGTTGGATTATACTGGAGAGCTGGAACCACCAGAACCACTAGCTAGACTCCCCCAACTTAAACATTGTATAAAACAACTCCTCACAGACTTGGGCAAAGTACAACAAATAGCACTTTGTTGTTCAACATGATACTGGAGACTTCTACATGATGGCTGGAGCATATCACATGATAAGCACTCTCTGTTTAAGTGGGATAGCATGCTTGTTGCATGTGATGCAGAACTGACTTCAGGGAATTGTTTAGGGACAAGGGTTACTCTTCAGAAAAGTAATGAGGTTGCCCTTTTGTTCATTTGGCTTTTGCTAGGCATTTTTAACATAATGGAAAGGGATTTATTCTTGTCTTCAAAGGCTAGGAGCAGGTTGACAATAGACTTCATTCCTTGTATCAAGTTGTTGAATTAAACATTAATGTTCTTTGCATACATACACTGACAAAATTGTGCCACTGGAGAACAAAGTTCTAAGAGCCAAAAATGATTAGTTGACCAAGGCTGTAAATTACATTCTGCATAGTTTATTTAAGTGACTAGTGCACCAGATGGAGTCATACTTTATTCAAATGGTTTATGCATAACTACAGTATTTAATCAATAGAAGATACTATTTTCAAGCCTAGCAAGTATGAATGTCTAATTTTATTGTAAACTGTTACAAGAGGTTGGCAGATAATGACCTGAAACTTGTCTACCATTTTAAATAGATGTAGTAGAAGGTCACAACTTGGTTGCACTTCTCTTCCTAGTAAATGATTGTTTTCCATATTTATCATGTCATTGTAGCATGACTTTTATGGTACTGGGAAACCCATTTATGTTGTACTTCTGTGCATTCTTAAATTTCTAAATCTGGCCACGCTGTGCCTCCCATGACCTAGTGCTGATGAGACACCCTCATGGCAGGGTACAGAACGGTCTGTGAGATAAAAGGTATAGTACACAAATTCAGATTTAGCCCTGGGCTATGATAGTGTAGTTTTCTATCCTACTGTTAATAATTGCCATTCCGGTTATAGTTTAAAATGTAGTCTTTTTCAATATTATAAACTTTCTCATTGTAGAGACTTGTAAATGTGTGGTTTTGGGAATCAGTTTATTTTATATTTGTGTAAATGAAGCCTCAAGATCTATGCATGAGGTACTGTCCCCGGAGGCAATGGGACATTATGTTAAACAGTATGTTTTCAAAATCCCTTTTTGTACTTTTTATTTTTAGTTTCCTTATTTGTATTATTTGTGAGATCAAAGTGAAAATGCTGCTTAAGTTGAAGCTTATACATTATACAGTACCTTTTGGAAACATTGGTGTATTGTAAGTATTTGATATGTTTAAAAAAACACATTTGCCTGCAGATCATATTTCCATCATTGTTTTTTCTTTTTGTTAGACAACATCTGGGACAAAAGGTTACTTTGAGGTGGACAGGAATGGACTATTTTTGCATTGAGGGTGTTCTGAATGTTGGATTTTTATTACCTTGATATCACCACCAAAGTTTAAGATTAAAGCACATTTGTGAGTTTAAGACCTGTTAAGTGTACAGACTGATAATTATGGATATAAATCTGTAATGTTTATATGCTGCAGAATTATGTAAATTTCAGTTAGCCAATGTTTGTCATAGAAGTAACAATGCCTACAATTAACATTTTGACCAGCTGATCTCTTTCTGAAAGAATTACTACACTATTCAGAGTTGAAATGAAGGCTTTTGTGCCAAGACTAATTTCAGGGAATAATTTGTCTCCAATTTATTGGCACTTATTGGTTATGAGTGTAACATCTGTACAGCAGATAAAACTTATTTTGCTGTAATAATTTGGAATAAAGCTCATGTGATCATTAAATGACACTTAATTGTCTCAAAGTAGCAGTGCTTATGTTGTGGGAGTTATCACAGTGATATTTAGTTACCCAGGCACCACCAACATTCCATCTTGCAGCTGTGAACAAATGATGATAGATGACTAAAGCTTATGATGCCGTTCTGATGTTTGACCAGTTTATTCCTTGGGTTTTTTAGCCATATAAATATCCCTTGCTCAGTGGTTGTAAAGTGAATTCTTAAGAGCCCTGTCCTCTGCTTTGCTGTATAGCAGAACAGGGGATCAGACAACCAACTGGCATCACTTCTCTTTTCTTCAGTACTGGATAAGGTTCAGGAGTACTAGACAGGTGAGTTTATTTGTTTTTCCCTTTCTCCTCTACACTGTATTTGAAGTAGCATCTTAAGAGATCCACTTAGCAAGTGTTTATGCTCTAATCCTAGGGCTGCTGTTTTAGCAGTTCTATCCCATTTGCCTTACTCAGGAAGCAGGTGTACATTGTTGGAGTTATGAGTATGAGAGACTATGCATGTGACAATCTTGGACACAAAGTTCTTTTGAACTACTTCCCATTAAAACCCCCTCTACAATAGCCTGAAACTGAAGGAGGGGGTTGTCACAAATAACATATAGCCAGAAATGGCGGCGGCGGCTGCTGCTGCTGCTGCAAAAAGCTGTTTGGATCGCAGCTGTATATAGCCTGTGCTACTGATGGATGCAGTATCTAAACCTGTGATTGTACTTCATATAGGGAATCATTTTGACAGAGCCTTGTATGCAGCTCCTTGTTTATATAATAGCCACAGAGGAAGGGGCTTTCCATGGCTAGCACAGAAATCCAAGTAAGCTGCTCAATGCTTCCCCCTTCTCTCCAGCCAGCCACCTTGACTTTTTTTTTTTTACATGGCTGCTTAAAAAGCAAAGTTGCAAATACATGCAGTAAGTGTACTCTCCAAAACAATGTTCCCATCTTGGTTTCAAAGCTATTTGTATGACCACTGATTCCCCCCCCCCCCCCAAGTCTCTGGTAATTGTTTGATCAAGGCTTATGCTTGTTTTCAATTACATGTTGCACTGTGAGTACAGAAGCATTGGTCTTTGGGTGTATGCTGCTGGAATATAAGGTATTTGTATACAAACATTTTGGCTTAATAATATTTGATGATCGAGGAACTTGATTGCTTCTATATCTACATAGTTAGAATAGATTTAGTTAGAATAGATTTAAGTACAGGTACATTTGTTTTAATTTAAGCCCTGTTTACCTTAATTTTTAATTTAAATGTTAGGGTAAACAAGTAATTCTAAACTTTAGGCTCTCTAAAATAGATATTCTAGAAATTCTACTTTTTGTGTACTGAAGTTCACGAACACTAGGGCTTAGATAACTTCTTTAAATCTTTTTTTCCTCAAGGTCTTAAAACTGGCTGTGGGTACATATGGCCTGGTGCTGCTCCCTCCCCCTCCCACCTTTTTTTTTTTTTGTCTTCAGGCCACACATGGACCACTGTGTGATTTGAAGCAAACAGCCTTGTTTTTTAAAAACAAATATTGCACAGAACACTATTATGATGGAGCAGCTACTATTAGATCACACAGTCCTTGTTAAGCCCATCTGAAAGGTCTTGCTTACATTCCTCTTAGCTTGAGGACACCAGCATGGAGAAGGCTGTCTTGGTCCCTTAACTCCCATCATACCCCAGCTAGCGTGACTTGGCTGTGATGGGAGTGTCACCTCGACAGCACCATCTTGGGGAAGGTTGGCCTATCCTATCTGAGCCAGTGTAGCATAGCGGTGAGAGTGTTGGACTCAGACTCGGGAGATCCAGGTTCTAGGCCCCGCTCAGCCATGAAACTCACTGGGTGACCTTGGGCCAGTCACTGACTCTCAGCCTAACCTACCTCACAGGGTTGTTAGGATAAAATGAAGAGGAGGAGGAGGATTATGTAAGCCACCTTGGGTTCCTTGCAGGAAAAAAGGTGGGGTATAAATATAATAAAAATAAATATCTTAAACAATGATTGTAAAAATAAAATGGGATGGGATATGTGCAATCCTAAACCTCTTGATAGGTTACAAATGAGTAACAAAGGGAGACTGTTGAACAGTATCCCGAGACCCTGTGGCATAGCTACTTTAAAGTATTTGCCACACAGAGCCTATTTATGCTGCTATGACTGCCAATACTGAGTAGTGGTAAAGTCAATAAATGCAGTGAAAGTTAACACATAGAACTGCAGCCTAGCAGACAGGTTCAAGCCACTTCCAGCAGGCAAATATGTGCAAACTGGCCTTTGCAATATCTATATACCTATACACCATTCTACCCTTTGGAGGTCTTTAAACTGCATTTATTCCCTCATCTCTAGAAGATAGAACAGTAAAACAAGGCAAAGTTGTAGCAGTAGGTTCCATTTAGAACAAAATAGCTTTAGGCTTAATTGGCTAAAGAACTGGAAGGGTGTCCTTCTCAACTTCATGAACTACCAAGACAGCACATGCTCCACTGAAAAAAAACTTAAAATGACTCAACTTTATTGTGAACATCTCAGTTTGTGTGCACTGGAATAATGGATAGCTACAAGATATTGGCACTAAAGCTCTGCAAGTGCTTTATATTTATATATATATAAATACAAGTCTATTCAAATGGATTCCAAAGAGCCCAAAGTAACTCCCAAAAAAATGAACAAATGTACAGTGGTGACTTTACAAGGCAGCCTCTCGGCCTGCGAGGATAAAAAGTATTCATACTGCATTTGACAAGTCACTATAAAAGTCTTATATTGTGTTTCAGGTGCCATGACACAAATGTTTCCAAATACTGGCTTTAAGTGTCTGGATTTCCTCCCTTACGTATCGAATGTATCTTCTAAGGGAAGATCTTCAGTCATAAACAGGTAAGAAGTGACAGCTTCCCGCAGGCCTAGGCTGATGGGATGATCTTCTGGTAGTGGACCTTCCGACAACAGGTCTGAGCTAGACGGGAGAAAGTACTTGAGTCAAAATGCTGTAAAACAGAAGAATGAGTATTCCCTTCCTCAGAGGATTTGACTTGGCACCATTTTAAATGGTTTATTGTTCCCACATGAAAGCAAGCAGACAACCCACTGCATATTTAGATCTTATTATGGGAAGCTTGGTTTAAGCTACAGCACACCAAAGAGACTTAGGGCACAATCCTATACAAGCTGCATGCTGGGAATTGTAGGCCTTTTCTCTCTAAACTTGCATAGGATTACGCCTTTAGTCTATAAGGCATTTAAGACATTTAACAAAAACGAATAGATCATACTTCACTTATACAGTTGGAAAAGGTGAAGAAAAAGGCAACTAAAATGATTAAGGGGTTAGAGCAACTCCCCTATGAGGAAGGTTACAGCAGCTGGGTTTGTTTAGCTTAGAAAAAAGCAAGTAAGAGGAGACATGATAAAGGTGTACAAAATGATGCATGGTATGGAGAAAGTGGATAGGGAAGCATTTTTCTCCCTCCTAATACTAGAACCCAATGGGGTCATCCCATGAAGCTGATTGGTGGGAGCTTCAGGACAGATAAAGGGAGTACTTCTTCACACAGTGCATAGTTGGACTGGAATTCACATCCACAAGATGCAGTGATGGCCACCAATTTGGAGGGCTTTAAAAGGGGATTGGGCAAATTCATGGAGGAGAAGGCTATCAATGGCTACTAGTCCTGATGGCTGTATGCTACCACCAGTATCAGAGGCAGTATGCCTATACACCAATTGCTCGGGAACATGGATGGGTGAGTGCTGTTGCATTCATGTCCTGCTTGTGGGATCCCATGGGCAGCTGGTTGGCCACTGTGTCAACAGAACGCTAGACTAGATGGACCCTTGGTCTGATCCAGCATGGTTCTTCTAATGTTCTTATGAGTCACTGGTAATCACATAACACCTAGCATTCTGGGACAAAGGAGCAATGGCTAATCCCCATTTCTGAAAACCAACATATCTAGCCTAATCTTTTGTGGCATTTTGGTCAATCCTAATAAAAGTATTGCCTATGGATTTTGGATTTTTCACTCATGGACCAGTGTGGCTATCTTTGTTCTTTAATGTGTGTGTGATTGTGGATTTCCCTATCCACTCACCACCTGGAGCAACTGCTCTCCTTAGAAAGGGTATAGGAACTAGGGGTTGTGCCAAAGAGTTCGTGGAAAAGGTTATGAGAAGGGATGTGAACCGTGGCACAGTTAACGCTGATCCAGCAGGGCTCTTCTTATGTTCTTAGGTTTACTAGTCACTATTAGCAAATGACACCAAGGACTTCCCTTGTAGTAGAAGTACTTAACTTTCACAGAACTAGGGTTAAGTGATTTTATGCTTACTGTCATCAATGGATTAATTATAGACCACCACGACTCAATAACCTGACAACCTTGCCTTCTACAGCTGCAAGGAACTACTCCCAGGGCATGGTCTTGAGGGCCCATAATGCACTGACCTTGCTGAAATGAAGCAAGTTGAGGCCCAGATGGGAGACTGGTTGGGAATCCTCTGTACACTGCCTACCTAACCGATTGTGCACTTCTTCAATATAACACCAGATTTAAACAATTTGTAGACTAATACATGTGATCACTTTCAGATATTGGGACAAGTGTTATTGCACATATGTCCACGTACACAGCTGATGGAGCGTGGTATAACATACTGACTAAATTGTGCTTTTTCATAATTGACCCCATTTGTGAATTAATACATAGTTATCATTTTCAGGTTCTGGGGGCATGTGGGATTCATATGTCTGCACATGTAGCCCAATGGATGATCTGAATTGAGTTCATAACACTATTAAACACATACACCAAGATAACTTGGAACAACTAAACAATTTTAGGAATTTGACATAAGTATCCTCATGCAAAAAACAACCCTAATCCTTTCATGTACTGTGTTGCAATTAAGTTTGGTAAACTGAAGCAATCTTGTTTAGATGTTTGTTTAAAAAATTTTAAAAATCACTTCTGAGCAATGTCTATCCATGTTTCTATTTGATTCCTCTGCACCTGTGCAATATTCTATATGGCTAACAGATATTTCAAATAGTTGTGCATGCACACGTGTGTTACATAAAAAAATATATCTAAAATTATAATTATATGATCATTCAACACTATCCTAGCATTTTTATGAAATGTGGTCATATCTCGTTTCATATACAAGTCATTGTGTGTTAAACCTCAAACAGAAACATTTCAATCAGCTGAGCATGGCAATACCACATGCCCCAAGATCTGAAAATGATCACTTTGTAGTAGTCCACAAATTGTGTACTTTTTCAGAAAAGCACCAAATTTACACTATCGTGAAACATTCAGCTATGATGCTGCATTACTTGAGTTCCATGATGAAGAAAGGTAGGATATTAGCATAAGAAATACCTGTTAATCTCCTCCCAATTGAGAGCTGGCTTTTTCACTTCCACTGGTTTGGAAAGGTTGTGGAGGAAGCCTGAAGGCGATCCTTGAATGACACATGGCTCCTTCAAGCAGCAATATAAGCCATCTCCAGTTTCTATAAAGCAGGAAGAGAAGAATAATCTAAGCTAGGCTTTCTATATGTACTCACCAGTCCTTATAGAGAAAGTTGCACAGCCAACCACATAATTGGTCCGGCTTTTCTGTTACACAAATGCTACTTCAATATATTGGTGGAAGCACCTCTCTATATAGATGCCAGTTCCCAATATATTTTTCTCCCTCTAGCATGGTGAAGAAACAGAATCCAGGGCAAGACTTCTCAGGGACTCTTGTCGAGTTCCCAGGGGTAAAGTAAAAATACTGCAATTGGCAGGAATGGCAGCACATACATACCATAGAACTGCATTCACTAAGTGTAGGTTTAGCTTCAACTGCTGAATGATCACTGATCCAGATTTTGGAAGGATTGGTTAGCCAGTTGTCAATTCTAGTGGCCAGGGAGAAATTGCTTTCTCATTTCCTATTCCACAGGGACAAAGTAGGCCTCTTTTCTATATGCTGCCCAACAAGGAGGTTTACAGTAAATGTATGGGAAGCAGTGTATGTAGCTGTATGGATGAGAAGCAGTCCTCCCCTCCAACCAATTAAATAGTCCCAGCACTGCCTCTCTGTGCTGTTGGGGGCTTTTTGAAAAATTACTTACAGTAGGTATAAGAACACCAGAAGAGCCTGCTGGATCAGACCAAGGGTCCATCTAGTCCAGCATTCTGTTTACACAGTGGCCAACCAACTGCCCACAGGATCCCACAAGCAGGACATGAGTGAAACAGCACCCTCCTGCCCATGTTCCCCAGCAACTGGTGTACTTAGACATACAGCCCTGGATACTGGAGGTAGCATATAGCCAATCAGGACAAGTAGCCATTCATAGCCTTCTCCTCCATGAATTTGTCCAATCTGCTTTTAAAGACCTCCAAACTGGTGGCCATCACTACATCTTGTGGAAGTGAATTCCATCGTTTAACTATGCGCTGTGTGAAGAAGTCCGTCCTTTATCTGTCCTGAAGCTCCCACCAATCAGCTTCGTGGGATGACCCCATTGGGTTCTAGTATTGAGAGAGGGAGAAAAATGTTTCCCTATCCACTTTCTCCACACCATGCATGTACACCTCTATCATTACTAGATAGAGTAATCATTACTCTTACTTGCCCCCCTTTTTTTCTAAGCTAAACAATCCCAGATGTTGTAACCTTTCCTCATAGGGGAGTTGCTCCAGCCCTACAGGCTTTCCTTGCTGGCCACCAGAATTAAAATGTATGCTTGTCACTGGTGCGTATTTATAGAGCCCCAATGATGCATTTTAAGTACACATCTTTCTCAAAAGAGTAAATATCAGTTATCTTCTATGGTAGAAACTAGAGGTGCTACTCCCGGGGCAAAACCTGTTGGTAAGGGAGAAGCTATTCTCACCATGAAAGAGCCCACAGGATGAAATTCCTGCAAAATATATAGGCTCTCTGTTCCTCTCCACCCTACCCCCTCATTTTGCTAGTGTAAAATGAAAGCCAGGATCCTTCTATAGACATGCAAGGGCATATCTGCCTATTGACTCGCTGGGAGTTAAAGATGGAGTTACCCTCACCTTTAAAAAATATATATTTTACAGAAGATGGTTTATGTGTTACTACTGGAGGCAGCCACAAGCAGGAACAAAAGAGATGGTTGTATTTTCAATTTATTAAACCAAAACCAGAGAAAAGTAAAAAGTTACCAGAATAGAAATCCACCAGCTCCTGTAAGCTTGAGAAGGTGAGGCGAGGAGAGATATAAAGCCAGCTGTTATCAAGGCAGTTAATGCGATAGTGTTTCACACAATCCCGGGATGCACGATTTGTGTGCCTGACAGACAAGGAGTAACAACCTGGTTGCGACAAGAGAACAAAATTCAGCAGCACACTCAGCTAGGAAAAAAGCCCAACCAACCGCCTGCCCAGGTTCCACAGTGCATGCAGTTGCTCACAGGCTATGGTTATCTGCCTCTCAGAATAAGAAGTGGGGCTTCTAATGGCACACAGTGGGCCTGTTTGCATGATCTAGGAGCCCACTGTGACTTATTTAAGCCATGGAGGGCTACAGCACCGATGGACAGCCATTTTGAATATTCAAGCCATGACTGCAACTTACTGTGTTGTATGAACCCGGCGAGGGTGGGTTGTTGGCGTGGTTAACCACACTGAACCCATGGGCTGATTTAGGATTGTGGATGGTTTGTTAACCATGCCAACAATCCAGTCTTGCAGGGTTTGCATGACACAAGTTGCAATTGCAGCTTGAATATTCAAAAGCTGCCCAGCGTGCACCACAACCCACTGGCTTAAATAAGCCACGGTGAGCTGCAATGATCTTGTGAACCAAGTCAATGTCTCTCTAGCTAAGGCTGGTTTACCAGCTGCAACCACTCCTGGGCTGAAAGACCTTAGGCAACCATACACTAGTAACATCTCAACTGGCCTGCTGCAATGCTTCATTAGCAGCCTTTGAAGACTTCCTGAAAGCTAGTTAGTACAAAATATACCTGCTAGGTTATTAACTGGGATCAGCTTTGGGGAACCCCTCACAACAGTGCATAAACAGCTGCAGTTGCTGTTGGTTTGCTTCAGGGCACAATCCAACAGTGCTGGTTATCTATAAAGCCCTAAATGCCTTGGTGCCTGGGAGGGGGAATCATTTTGTAGTTGCTATTGTTGAAGAATTGGGAGCTAGACATCCTTGCTGATCTACTGCAAATCAGCCAGTGATCTACTGGTAGATCCCAATCTACCTTCTGCCCACCCCTGTTCTAAAGGACCAGTTTAACAGCTTTGGGGTGTTGATTTGACCCAGCATCATCAATTTCCTGAAATGTGCATACTTCACCATGTAAAACTTCGAACAGCCAAATATGACACATTGGTAGTGTGTAAGTTGCAACACCAGCATCAACTCCCCAATTGTAGTCTCACCAAAGCCAGAAACTCAAGATGGCTTTTGGAAAGACACCGTTCTCTTGATTAACATTCTTGCCTAACTCCAAGGCAGTTGTAAGGTTAGTAAGACTGTATAGACAGAACTCCAGATACCTGAAACGCAGTAAACAAAAACAAACAATTCCCTTACATTTCTAAAGCTAGCCCACTTCTGTACAATTCCAAGGGTCTCTTACCTTCCCTTGTTTTGCTCTCCCTTATCAGGAAAGAGCCCTCACAGTTGGAAGGCAGCAGCAGCAGCTGCTCCGCTTTTGCTCCATCAATGCCCTTGTAGAGCCACCTGAAAGGCAAGAGCACTCCATGGTTAGTGCCCTTAACCCCATGGAGGTCAAGTGGGAGAATGAGGGTGGGTTGGTTCCTCCGGGGGTCCATATTGTTCCTTGTGGGCTTAGACAGCCCTTTGGGTGCACTCTGAGCTGCTGCCCAAAGCCCTCCCAACATCTAAGTTGTTCCTCCATAAACGGAAAAGCCACAGCTCCTACCTGTGAGAGATTTTAGCTATGAGCTGGCAGGGAAGATAGCAGTCTTTGCCAGTTGTGACCGACTCCACTTTCCACAATTCGCCATCTCTGCAAGAATAAAGCATAACTTTAAAGCCATGGACTTGAACTTAAAAACTTTTTCCATGTCAGTCTTCTTGGAGATCTTTCCTCGTTATACATAAAAAAATAAACAATTCTCTCTGCAGGGACTAGGCTAGCATCCAAAGGGACCGAGCCTTAAGCACAAATGAGATTAGCCTTCCTCCTAGGGGGCCAGGTGTCCTCTTTTACAGAGGACAACCCACTATTTGAAGGGGATTTCAATTTTGTCCAATTCTGGTTTAAAGATAAAGAGCCACAAGAACTGTTCCCCATCCACAGTTAGCACCAGATCAGCAGACTGAGCAAGACACAGGTCACCTGGCCAGTCTTCCACACTATGGCGAGATGTACTGTATTTCCATTTAAATTATAATTCTAAATTTGCATACATGTACACATATATATTGCATTTTTATATGTGCATGTCAAAAAGGAGGAAATCACAAAAAAGACATCAATTTGCATAAAATTTTTGCATATGCTTATATTAACATATGCAAATTTTGTACAAATCAGTGCCCTCTTTTCTGGTGATGCATTTCCTCCTCCTTGACATTTCAGAAGTGGCCACCCTACCCAGGGCAGACCTCAAAAGAGTTCAATCCAGTTCCACAAGGGCAGGAGGCACCCTGCTCCCCCATCCATGTGCATGTCTCAAGGTGGGTGTGGAAGGGGGAACTAGCAGGAGTTCTGTCCTTCAGCTTCTCTGTTGGTGCAAGTACTCACTCAGACAGCAAATTCAGCTGCTCCCCCATCCTGAGTATCGGCTCGGCATGCCCAGAAGGGAAATCACACACTGCAACAGCTATAGGGGTATCTGCATCTACAAGGTTTTTTAGGGAAAAAATGTACGCGTGACTTAAAAAATCTTCCAATACCTGGAGTATTGCTGCAACACGTTCTACATGGGGCTGCCCTTGAGTATCTGGAAACTTCAGCTGGTCAAGAATGCAGGAGCTAGGGGAGGAATAGGCACCCATTTTTGGGTTTGTGGGCACATTGGCAATTTGAGAAACTTCTGGCACCACCATAAAATTGCTGCCATGAGAGGTGTGGGTAGTCACAACGGACAAGCTAGCTGCTAGGCTGTTGACAGGAACTAGTGCCTAGCAGCACGACACACCTTACAAGAGTTGCACTGGCTTACAGTTCTTTCCAGACACAATATAAAGTGCTGGTTATTACCTTTATAGCTCTAAATGGCTTGGGCTCAGGATATCCAAAGGACCAGACATTTAGCCTGCTAAGTCAAAAAGGTTTTTAAACGTATCACTTGTTTGTTGTGTCCATTTTTATCTGCTGCTGGCCAGTTTCCTATTTTGTAATCTCATGTTGTACTAATTAAGGTTATTAGATTTGGTTGTGTTATAGTTTTTAAAGGTTGTTGGCTGATGTGAGTGCTTGCTTTAAAATGGAAAGGCGGAATTAAAAATACTTGTAATAAATAAACAGGAGCATTAGAGAAAGAGAAGGGGAACACATGAAGGAGCTGGATTCTGCCCTGCCCCATATGCCCAGGTTCATCTGGGCTCTCCGTGTATGAGCAATGGATGGGTGTAAACAGAGCAGCAAGCTTGCCAGAGTTCTTAATATTAGTTTTGTGGGCAAAAACTGCAGGTGAGAAAGTCCCCTGTTCAAAGTCTCACAGCCACAAATTCAGGAAACAGACTGAAGTAAGCTACTGCCTCAGACCACTACTGGTCTTTATACTGGCCTACCTTACAGAGCTGTTGCGCATGCTTCACATACATTATCTGGGTAATCCTTACATATTACCTTTACATATTACCTTTATAGCTCTAAATGAAATGTATTACAGATATGCTAAGTTATTCTTTATAGTTTGAGTGCAATGAGCATAGCATCTGCATATTCCTAGATTTCATTTCTTTCCTTAGAATTCAATTGTAAAGTCCTCTAGGGTGTTGTCCTTGTATCCTTCCTTTCTCCAAGAAGATCAAAACAGCGGTCGAGCTTCACAGCCATCCTGGGAAGTAGATTAAGCTAAGAGGGCCACTTGTTCCATTCTCAGATTGGGGATTTGAATCTGGCTTTCCCCAATACAAATCAGGTTTTGGGCTTGCATTGGATTGATGTCAGGATTCTAGGACACTCACTAGCAGAAATTGATAGTTCCTTTTTTGCACACAAGGAGCAGAGAATTATAATACTCATTAATTTCCTGCTCTAAGAGAAGCTGGTGTGCAGTGCCAGGGAAAGTATTCCATTCCTAGTGGCAAACAGAAAGAGAAGACACTACATGACCTAATTTTCAAAAACAATAGATAAGGTGGTAAACTTGCACCTTGACTGTGTCCTCTCAGACTGCCAGTGGGAGCTCGCTTGACTAAATGCTCCACTCTGTATTAAAAAAAATATCAACGAATCCCCACACACAGAAAATTAGGCATCGGGAAGATCCTTCCTTTGACACCTAGTTTTCTATGCACAGGGATATATATTTTTAAACATGGAGGAACATTGAGCCACCTGAATCTGCAACTTTAAATCAAATTCTAGGCTTACCACCTCTTTTGCAGTTCGTGAGAGCTGGACCCAAGATGGCAACTAACTCATCTCCCAAGCTCCCGTGCTGGTAGCACGAAATAACACACACCTGGCAGCCTGACACCAAGGGCTTGGCTGTTCTGCGTGTTCGGGTGTGGGCTTGGCTGAGTAGCAATCTGCTTCCACCTACTGTACAAACTTCCCATCACAGTCTGCTGGTAACTGGTAGGTTTAGGCAATAGCGGTCTTCTGAGACAGCGCTGAGAGAGACCTTCTAACAAAACAGAACAGAAAGGGTTGGGTTATTGACATGAATGCCACAATTGCTACCACCTACCCCTCTGTTTACACTTACCATACACACAGGCACCCCCTCTATTACATTTTCCTCCCAGATGGAGGTTTTTCTACATTCTTAAACTAAATATTGTTCCAGATTGCAATCCTGTAGGCCTCTCTCTCTGTCCCTTCATTCCATTCAGACATACATGCCCCCAAAGAATCCTGGACTTGGAACCTTTATCAGCCATTCATCGCCATTGGCCCTGAGGTGGCATCTGCCGAGGTCCTGGCTGTACCCGCTTTTGCAGTGTGCTAGAAACGTGTAAAAGAAAGCACAAACAGCCAAGCCACAAGCTGCCAGTCCTTAAGCTCTTGTTGTAAGTTGTTAGCTTGGTTATTGCTTAGCATTCTCAAGGGAAGTTAATATTAGGCAACAGCTCAAGCAGGAAACAGCTAACCCTAGGAATGGACGCACAAAACCAGAGAGAAATCACAGGGACGTAAGTGACCAGTTGTCATGCAGGGAGTGACAAACACTTCTCTGGAATGTCTGCCCTACAACAGAGTCAAATAGATGTGGAATCTGCAGTACATGAACAGAATAAAATATAGCACAGGTCGGAGCGCAATGAAAACATAACCTTTGGCTCTAGTAGACCTGATATGCACCTCACTCTCATTTGAAAAGGGCACAACATTTTGCCTTAGCCCAGGGCTGGGGGACCTGCGTCCCTCCAGATGACGGACTACAACTCCTATCATCTTTGATTATTGGTTATGCTGGCTGGGCCTGGTGGGAGTTACAGTCCAACAACATCTGGAGAGACACAGGTTTCTCAGCCCTGCCTTATGTCTGATGTACTTGACATATTTCATAAGACTATCTTTGTGCAGCCACTTTGAGCAACATAGCTGAGGCAGAGAGTGTAGGCCAGCATAGTTAAGGTGGCCTCCATCTCAAAACCTGTTACATGATACACTGACTAATACGAACCAAACAGGAAAATATATCCGGGGACAACCACCAAGAGCAGTAAAGGAATTGGGATGAATGAACTGGTGAAAATAAATAATGTTCAAAAGGTCTAATGAAGTGATTTTATCTATGCAAGTTTCTGGCATTCAATCATAGACGATAGAAAAGAGTACAGTAATACCTTGGATTACAAGTAACGGTTTAAGAGCATTTTGCAAGACAAGCAAATTTTTAAATATTTAATTTTTTTTTACTTGATATACAAGCGACGTCTTGCAATACAATACTGTAGTACGGCTTAAATTAAAAATCTCTTACAAATTTTTTGGGGGGATTTCATTTTGATATAAGAGTGTTTTGGATTACAAGCATGTTTCCGGAACAAATTATGCTCTCAATCCAAGGCATGACTGTATAAACAAGCTGTGCAATAATAATTATAATGCCAGAAAGAACCAGTAGGTTTATATACACACATATTTTACAATCCAAACCTCTCACAACAATTAGCTAATATGCAAAACCAGTGTCTCCACCTGCAATTAAAAACACACACACATATATATATATATATATATATGCTGTTAAATATATAATAAAACATATGAATATATGTATTTAAAAAAACCTCACCAGGTCTGGCACCAATTCATGGACCTTGCCAGACCAAAAATACTATAAACTCATGACAAAGCATATGCACATCAGAATATTATAAAACTGAAAAGGGGCCTGAGGCTCTACTATGAGCATACTGTTCTGGTATAGGCAAGGAGCTGCTATGGCCCTGAAAACAAATTTGCAAAAAGAACATTAACATTTTCAAACAGATTAAAAACAATTTACCACCTCAAGAACTGCATATTCACATACACCAAAGTTAACCAAAATGCTGCTAGAGACATGCAGGAAGCTTCCTTTATAGGAACCTGCAAACTTCTGCCAGGGCTAAGAAGTTAATTGCAATCACCGGTGTGGAGGAATCCTTTGGAGTTCCTTAAAGGGCACCTACCCAATAAAACCTATTGTCAGAAAATTATAGCAAACATTTCAGCAGTTATACTAGATGAAACAATGGCCAAACGTACGTGTGTGTGTGTGACTCGATAGCCTTGTAGGCTCCTTCCAACTCTATGATCTATGACTTATTAGTGCTTTGTTTTAAAACATAACCATCAAGTCTATCTCATTCAAGCCAACTGCAAAGTTAGTCTAGAGTGTAAATCCTTCTGTAGGATTTTCCAGTGCAGCTGTTGTACTTGAGCTTCAACTTTCTCCAAACAGCAGAACTTCAAATCGTTCAAATTATGTCCACAATTGAGGAAATGCTGGACAAGAGGGGCTTGCATGCTCCGGTTTCTTATGCAGCTTTTGTGTTCACAGATCATGGTTTTAATAGCTCTCGTCATCCCCACATACGCTTTTTCACATGGGCAAACAATGGCATATACAACTCCTTTTGTATTACAGTTAAAGAACCCTCAATAGAAATATTGTGCATTATGTGTAGGATTGATAAAACACCTACCACTGTGGCAGTTGTTACACTACAGTGGCCACAGGAAAAAATATATTTTACCTCCTCAACTAAGATGGTTCTATCAATCAATTTGGCCTTAGATCTGCAAGCACTATGCACCAATATCTCTCTAAGGTTCTTTTTCCATTTATATGCAAACATGGGTTTGCCGTGACATGCAGGTATATTTTTCAAAATATACCAGTATCTGTTAATAATGCAGTATGTTGAGTGGGTGCCCTTTAAGGAACTTAATTTTAGTTCAATTAAGCATTCAAGGAGGGATCTAAGCCTTCTCAGCCCTGACAGACAGTTTGCAGGTTCTTATAAAGGAAGCTTCCTGCGTGTCTCTAGCAGTATTTTGGTTAACCTTCGTATATGCGAGTATGTCATTCTTTATGTGATAAGTTGTGTGTGTTTTTTAATCTGTTTGAAAATGTTAATGTTCTTTTTGCAAAAAAAAATTCAGGACCATAATAGTTCCTTTCCAATACCAGAACTATACACTCATAGTAGAGCCTCAGGCCCCTTTTCAGTTTTATAATATTATGACATGCATATGCTTTGGCATGTGTTTACAATATTTTTGGTTTGGCAACGTCCATGAATTGGTGCCTGACCTGGTGAGTTTTTAAATACATATATTCATATGTTGTCTTATATATTTAACAAGCAGCTATTTTCAGGTTTGGGCTTCTTGCAAGAAGAAAAAAGGATATAAAAGAAACAATATATTTTAAAAATGAACAGGAAACCTCCGTTCCGGGGATGAGCCCCGATAGCTGATAATGTACCTACCTGCCCCTATAATTGAAGAAAGACAGAAAAAGGCATTTGCTAAAGCAAAGCTGTAGCATTTCCTATAAACAGACCAAGCGTCATGGTTGCTCTTCTCCATTAACTATACCTCTGTGACTTCCGCCATGCTGCTCCTAGTACCAGGCGCATGCATGGCTCCTTCCATCAGCCATGTGCCAGCTCCCCCAAACCCCACCTTGGGACTCATTTCAAAGTGTTTCTTGACCTGGCCTCATTGCTACCTGACAGTCTTCTACCACCACCACCACCAAATTTGTCAATCCCGCTTGCCCCTCTCCATGTGTACTGTAAGCCTCCTGTTGGGGGTTACAGCACCTTGCACATTGTGAGTTACAATAGTAGCAGCAGCAGCACTTTTGGGCACATGACCAGTGAGATGTCTATAGCATGATAACCATGGGCTTTCCTGCACTTGTAAGTCAGCGTATTTGGTGACAATGTTTACAGCATTTTCAGACTATTATGCAGCTCTCTTGCCTCCCCCATTGAAAAAGCATAATGATGGGTCTCTAGCTGCAGTACGATTCACCCTACTTTCAGAATTGAGAGCGGGCATCACTCACCTGGCACCAAAGATGACAGCTACACAGGCTCTTCAGAAATCAAAATAAGATGGGTGATACAGCTGACGGTAAGAAATTATTTTATAAAACACAAGCTCTGGGAATGGTTGGCAGTACAGAGCCCAATCCCAACTGCCCAGCCTATCGCAGATTCTGGATAGGACGCTGGATCACATCTCGAAATGTAGGGATGCACCAACACAAATCCAGGCCTGTTCCTTCAGGAAAGGGATGTCCAAGGATATGGATGCACCCGAGCAGGTTCTCTGCATGCATTCAGTGCTCTTTAGTGGCTTGGATCTCTTGTGGCAGAGTCTTTCAGGCAACAAGCTGCCCCTGTGCAGCCTGCTAGTGCCAATATTGAAATCCAAGTGGTAGAATCCTCTTGGCCCTGTTCCCCAGAAGTATCACTCTGCCCAATACCTTGTTTCTGCAGCTTTTATGATGTCAGTGCATGTTCTTGTGAAGAGCTAAATCCTGAGAACCCACGAACTGCTAAGTTTCCTTTGACGTAAGTGGAAATGTGGTTGGTGTGATAGGTTTCTTTTTTTCTACACAGAAAAACCGATGGCTGTCCTAGCCTGTCCCAGACATGCTGGTATAAACAGTGTTTGGCGGTCTTATACCACAGACCAGAGTTGGGTCATTGCAGGAGGCTAGAAACTGCCAGAGGACTGGGACTTGTGCTATGCACAGTGGCCTTGCTTGTCCCCCAAAGGGGCATGTTCCAGGCAAAATAGTCTGTGCTTAAAGGTTTTCAATCCAGATCTGCCCCAGTCATACAGAAAATGGGCTGGGGGTGTCCAATTGGAAGAACTAAAAGGCACACGTGGGGCATGCAGACGACTTCCCTGGAGCTCTCTTCCCAGATAGTTCTTAGCCAGACTCTCATGAGGTACTGAAGTCCAGCTGAGGGGAAAGGAAAGGATGGGACAAGACTGCAGGGAAGTATGCAGTGGGCACCATGAGGGTTCTGCACTCCTTACAATGTGCCCCATTTATTCTTAACACTGGACTAACACCCATCACTTTCTCTGCAATTGCTGCAGATTTGGGTTTGATACATCACACCTACCTTGGCCTCTAAGCAATGTGGCCAGCCTGCCTGTGGTTGGTTGATTAACGTAACTTCTAACTTCATGACGCTGGAGGCCTCAGCACTATTAAGTTCCTGTCTGCTATTAAAGAGATCTTATCTTTCTCAGCAACTTAAAATAGATCCTATCACTACCACCATCTCCAGCTGTGCTGCACCATATGCATGTATGATGGCATGCATACGCACAACCTCAAAAGCAAGCTAACCCCTCTGAAAAACAGAAGGAACAATAGATGGAAAAAGAGGTGGAGTCAGAACTCAGTGGCATTTTCTGCTCTTGCAGGGCAGGTCTCATCTATTTACCATCTTGCTACCCCTAAAAATGCAGATTTCTTTGACATCTGCACCCAGTTAGACTCGCCAGTGTAATAACGTTTTGCCCTGCTAATTCCAAGTTGTTCTTTTACCCCAAGATGTAGGTCTGAGTAAGGCTTTGCAGTTTCATCAGTCACACGGAAAGTAGTAGAATGACTGGCGTAGGTTATGAACGTTTTCCATGAGCACTTGTTTTTCAGCCTATTTGGAGTTCCTGATAAAGCACTTTGAATTGGGACAGGGAACAACCAGTCACAAACGACCAGATTGCTACATCAATTGGCTTCAGAGGTCCCATATTTAAAAAAATGAAAATCCACCAGAGCCAGGTGTAGCTGACAGCATAATTATGTAATCATATGTATGATCTATGCAAAGGAGATCTCACAAGCTATCCTCTGAACAATCTCAGGTTCCATCTGCATCATAGCTAGCACCCAAAGATAATGTGTGAGTTCACAGAAAAAGTGTAAAAACACAAATACCCCAAGAAAATGTGTTGGCATGTATGTCTTACATTCTGTGTTGACACGGATCAGATACTAGTCATAGCGTAGAAGGTACTCAGAACCTCTATGAAGTCACATGCTCCCGTGACAGATACTTACTTATGTTCAGTGTGGAATTCCCCCTTGCAATTTAAGGTTCAAGTAGTGGGTGGGTGGTCTCTGAAAACACTCACCTGAGGAACTTTCATCTGAGGCTAAATGCCAGTTCAAATAGATGAAGGCTCACACCTGCATGCTGATCTCTGCTGTCAATGTTTGATACATGAAGGTAATGTGCATGTGCAGTCTTTGACCCTGAACAGCTTTTGGGTGGGGGAGACAGCTATAGTCTTTTTAAAGCAGGACTTTCCCATGTATCTCAGAGGACTCTCCTATCTGTAGAGGCTCACTTTGCCCCCCCGCCCCCACATTTTGGCGTGCAGGATATGTACACAAAGAGGATACCCAAATTACGTATCAGGGCAATACCACCACGTTAAAGGTGTGAAATGTCATGGGTGTTCTGAGGAGGGACAGCTCTAGTTCTTTATCTACTCCGCAAGTGCCGCGTTTTCTCGAATGAACTCCGCAAGTGCCACGTTTTCTCGAATGAAACAGAGTGTTTGAGGATTGGGATATTTGTAAGAAGACCAAAATACTGGTTTATGAAGCCATTGTATTACCAACTTTATTGTATGCCTGCGAAACATGGACTATCTATAAACGTCACTTCCACCTCCTTGAAAGATTTCATCAACGTTGCCTCCGGAAAATCCTGCGAATTACTTGGGAAGATAGGCGAACAAATGTCAGTGTACTGGAAGAAGCAAAGACTACTAGCGTTGAAAAAATGATCCTTCAACGCCAACTTCAGTGGACCGGTCATGTTGTTCGAATGCCTGACTGCCGTCTCCCAAAGCAGTTACTTTATTCCCAACTCAAGGATGGAAAGCGGAATATCGGTGGTCAATATAAGAGGTTTAAAGATGTTCATAAGGCTAATCTAAAAAAATGCAATATAAACATCGAAAACTGGGAAGCTCTGGCCCATGAACGATCTAAATGGAGGTTGGCCTTTCACAAAGGTTCCATGGACTTTGAAGAAGCCCGAGTGCAAGGTGAAAGGGAGAAACGTGCTAAGCGAAAAGCACGTCAAATGAATCCTTTACAGGACCATCTTCCATCTGGTAACCTGTGCCCTCACTGTGGGAAGCTGTGTGGATCTAGAATTGGCCTCCACAGTCACTTATGGACCCATCGCTAGAGTCTACACAATCCTCTTTAGAATTTCCTCCTTTTATCCTGGAAGACAATCTTACTCGGTCACGAGTGATCGCCTGATGATTATGACCCTATGACAAAGGGCTGTAGCTCAGTGGTAGAGCACATACTTTGCATCAGAGTCCCAGGTTTAATCCCTGGTATCGCCTGATAGGGCTGGAAAAACTCCTGCCTGAAACTGTGGAGAGATGCTTCCAGTCCATGTCAATGATATACTAGGTTAGATGGACCAATGGTCTGACATAGGCAGCTTGCTATGTTCTTTAGAATCACAGAGTTGGAGGGGATGTTGTAGGCCATTCATCTAACCCCCTTGATACAGGAAATCCAGACCTAGAGCACCCTCAACAGATGGCTATCCAGCCTTTGCTTGGAGACTTCCAGAAAGGGAGAACACACCCCCAGTAATTGGTTCCATTGTTGAACTGTTCTCACTATCAAGATGTTTCTCCTAATATTCAGCCAAGATCTACTCTACTATAACTCCTACCCTCCCCTTGCTCCTACTCCATACCCACCTTCTATGCTTCAGCTCCTTCCCTCCCTTACCACCTCAACTTCTCCACTTTGCTGAATATTTTTATTTATTATTTTATTACATTTGTGAATCGCCCATCTGACCGGTCACCCAGCCAGATATAGTGCACAGCTGGGTGTGGAGAGCAGGCTCTGTTCAGAACAGCCTCAATGATGGCTTGCTTGCTTCCTTCTCTGAAGGGATCATCCAGGCTAGGTGGGGGGCAGCAAACATTGGAAATGCATTCCTCCCCCTTTGCCTTCCAAAGCTAAGTGTGGGGAGGTATTTACTCACTCAACATTCAAAGTCTTGGATAGGACAGGCCTGTGGCTCACGCTGGCTCAGCTTGTCTGAGCGTGGAAAGCTAAGCAGGGTCAGGCCTGGTTATTACTTGGATGGGAGACTCGACCCCTCCTCTAGTTTCCTGCATTGAGCAGGGGGTTGGACTCAATAGCCTTGTAGGCTCCTTCCAACTCCTATGCTCTTTTGATCATTAAGCATGGGTGTTCTGTGCTCTGAAAATGGATGTGCACCTTGAAGACTAGTTAAAAGAAAAAATACACGCAGCCAATTAACAAGACTTGATTAAAGCTTTATTTAATTGGTACGAATTTTCCCTCAGGCAGAATCTCCCAGTCCCATATCCTGCCTGAAACAGAGTTGAACCCGATTCTTCCCCCATGAGCCAATGTGCAACAGTGAAAAGTAGATATTCTGCCATGACATCATGAACAAGTCAGGCTGCATAACTCTTCCCATCAGCCGCTCTCTCACTTTCACCTGGTTTGCACATAATGACAGGCCATGGCTTAAATAACCCATGGGTTGTTGTTACGTGCAAATTGGTCTTCTGTGATCCAGCCAAAATAAGAAAAGCAACAGCCTTTTGAATTCAAGAGAACAATTTGGTCTTGGAAATTCCTAGCTCCCAGGGCAGAACATAATTTTGTTGGACTATTGAGTTTAATATCAGCCAATGAAAAATATAAAAAAGCAGCCTCAAACAGAGCACGCTTTTACAATATACAGTACATCAAAGCAGTCCCTTAGCCAGTATTTACATAAGCTCAAGAGGCCTGTATGATGCAAACAGAACAAATCACAGACACCATTTAATTTTTCCCCTCCAAGTTTTTGCAGTGATGCATCTGATTTGGGGAAAGGCTACAACACTAGCTGTGGGTCCTCCAGCTGCATTCAAGATGTATTCTGAAATCTCAGTTGACCACTTTCTTAGGTTATTCCCACAAATCGCAAACAGCATGTTTCATAATTATTTCTTGAGCTAAGTAAGCTATTTTTGTTAGTCTCAGCCCTCTTCCAGAGTATCAATGTAAATCTCTAAAAAGGTTTGGCAATTTTCTGATTAGTGGGAAGTGGTAATGGATAGGGAAGTTGTAAAATGCCAGTTTTTAACCAGGAAAGTGGGGAACTCCCCCTCCTCAATACATATAGAACTATAGACCTTCATAGAATTAGCACTGGAATTGTAATGCATCAGAGTCCAGCTGCTATAGCAAGTATAGAACAAATAATTCCCAATTTTTGACCCATCCATTCAAAATTATAAAGCAGGCTTAGGCTACAATCCCACACACATTTATCCAAGAACAAACCCCATTAAACTCAGTGAAATGTACTTCTGAGTAGACATGCATAGGATTGCACTGTTAGTCTACCTACTACATCAAAACTGGAATTTTATTACAGAACATTGTATGGCTATTTGGACCTAGAACAAAAACTCAAATCTCCATCAATGATTCAGAAGTCTAGGTTATTGTTTGATATAACAGAATTCACCTTACTCATTTCAACTATAAATATATTCCTGAATTTTCAATTTTAGTTTAATTTAGAAATTGTGATTAACAACTGTGTGTAATTAATTGTACAAGTTACTGCAACTGAACAGTTGTGGTTAGACATTTGCATTAACCTCTTTAACTAGGTTTTCTTCAACTTGGGAAAGCACTGGCTTCCCCCAGGGTGGTAAAAGTCACCCCAAATATCCAGATCCATCTCTAAAGCCACTATAATGCAGCTCTACCTATTATAGTGTGTGTAAATCTCATACTCTGGTCAATAGTGCACCTTCCTTAGTAAGAATTAAACCTATTAGAAGCCTTGCCTTTTCCTTTCATCCAGCTTTCACCAACCTGGTGCCTTCCAGATGTGTTTGCACTACAACTCCCATAATCCTCAGCCAGCACAGTGGCTATGCTGGCTGGGGATACTGGGAATGGTAGTCCAAAGTCATCCGTAAGGCACTGGGTTGGTGAAGGCTGCTTTAATCTTTGGCCCAGCAGCCCTGGTGGGAGATCATTTTGCATTACAACAAAGAAATGTCTTTGTTTCTTCAGCTCAACTATGAAAGACCTAAACTCTCCTGCAAGGTCAACTAACTATGTAGTATGCTGGGATCCACTCAAGAGTTTGGATAGCACAGAATTCAAGATCCACCCCTGAAGTTTTTAAAACATTTAAAACTTCAATGTTTCAGTTCTCTTTATCCCCACCCCAAAGACATTGTAAAGGCTGCAGCCAAGAGCCCTAACGACCTTCAGCAGAAGCACAACTAGAAAGCAGTTCTAAGTGTACAAGCCACAGAAATCGCTATCTGAATTTTAAAAAGACAGGGGAGACCCATCACTCTCACATGGTTTGACAGCACAGGAAGCCAGGAGAAAGGATGGCATCTTCATATACAATAACTCTCTCCGCTAGCACCAGTGGAATGTTAGCAGTTGTACTGAGTATGTACAGTTTAGGAGTGAAGGCAAGGGGAAAAGCAGGGCTCACCCTGCAGCAATACACACACACCCCATAGCCCCAGCTCCTGTTTTCAGGTACATTTGTATGCAGCCTGTGTTTTTGCAGCCTATACAAAAAGAACCAGAAGTAATGTTGAAGAGACAGACAGGTGAAGAGGTGGCAGGTAGGATGGACAGGCACAAGTTATGGGGGGGGGGGGAGAGAAAGACCTGTTAATGCCACTTGTCTGGGTGAACACTGGATTCTGGGTGGGTTCAGAAGGGAAGAAAATGGATTGTCTGGATACACAAGCTTGCTTAGCAGGATACTTCCATAGTCTGAGGAGTGCCATGGACATCGGCTGTTTCAGGCATTCCCATTTTTGCCTCTCCCAGGTTGCTGGTCTGAGACCGTGTTTGGGTGCTTTCTCCAGAACCTACGCTTGAAGATGACTGGGTCCGGGAGCGGATCAGCCTGGTCATACTAGCAGATGGCACTGTAAGGAAAAAGGCAGTGAATGCCAGAAATAATCAATTGTGTTAGCTACTGCAAATGTCCTACAAATGGAAGAGACATGAAGTAGAAGGAAAAGAGCGGTGCTGGTGACAAATAGGAGACATAGATCACCTGCTTGGAGCTGCCACTAGGAGGACAGAACAATGTTTCCTCAACAAATGCAGGCTTACCTAACTCATGTTTGCTGAGGTAACTTGAATGTGGAGGCATTTGTATGGGAGAAATGGCAGGTGAGAGTAGGGTTTAAGTTCCTTTGCACCTCCAATTCTCCCTGCAAATACAACTCCCTTTCCAACTGTTGGGCTTACATCTATTTTTGCATCTCTCCCACCCTCAAGTGCTTCCTTTCAAGTGCCCTGCTCCCTTCACATTTGCTGTATGAGGAACACCCAGGTCTGGGAACAACATCTTCTCCTTAATATATCATTTCACTCACAGATGTGAAAATGAAGTGCATGTATATGATCAAGCAGAGGATACTTAAGGAGTCAACTGCCAAAGACTCCTGACAATGCAGGCATGTCCCACTGTACATAAGGGATTGCTGACGTAGCTTTTTAAGAAAGCCAGAAATCATACACTTCACTCCTGGATCATCACAGAGCTAAAAACCATGCAACAGTCAACTAAATGCAAATTAAACCACTAACAAAATTGTAGTGCAAGAAGTGTACAGTGGGATGGCCTAGAATGCAGAACATCACCAGGCCATGCTATAAGCAGCATAATGCATAAGAAAAGAAAAAAGTAACTCGGCTAAACCAGACACACATTTGAAGGTACCTGACTCAGTGCTCAGGTGACTGAGCTGCACGTAAGGGACTGGAAGCAGAGGGAAGGGAGGGAACGGGAAACACAATTAGTGTATTCATGACATGCCTAGAATAATGTAAGTTGCTTGAACATCAAGCATGAACTTTCAGCCCTTATATGTAATTGCAACACTATATCTTCAGAGGTCATCTACTATAGCCTAGATTTTAGCAATTCACATTTGCCAAGGTAAATTGCCAATCCTTCACTGAGGAATTTGGGAAGCTGGACAAATCCAAATCTTCCCAGCAGAGAATAAATTATTTAGAAGTCATAACATAGCAGAAGATCAGGTAGGAGATCTCTGGATTGACTGTCAATCTTCATGTGACCATGTAGTGCTTAATTACATGAGAAATAATGCCCATAATACAATACACAAATGTACAACGACAGTTTAGACCAGGGCTCTCCAACCTTGGGTCCCCAGATGTTGCTGGCCTGCAGCTCCCAGATTACCCAGCCAGCATGGCTAATGGCAAGGGATTCTGGGAGCTGTAGTCCAGCAACATATGGGAACCCAAGGTTGGAGAGCCCTGGGACAATACCCTCTTTCTGTCCAACAATATGTATAGTCAACATTGGTGCAGAACAGCAGGACTCTTAAATGGAAAAAAATATAAATAGTTTAGTGGGCTCTGTATAGGAGGTAAACCACCATCTGGTCCTTTCCAAAATAAGGTAGTATTACTTACTATAGCCCATTCCTTGTACAAAGTACTTGAAAGCTTCAGTCAGTTTCCCAGGCTGGAAGAAAAAGAAAAAGAAAACCACTAAGAATCAAATGTAAATAAAACCAGTTTTGTACTCTAAAGTGAACCAGAGCTAGGATATCTCTAAAATGAGAGCTCACCTGAACAACCTGGGGCAGCCCTCCACAATCTGCCATCTGCAAAGAAAATGCAATGGGTCTAAATGACATTTGGGTAAAAAAAACTGAGCCACAAACCAAGCCTAAAACTTGTTGTGCCTCCATTTGGAAGACATGGGGCAGCTGTGCCAGAGTGTGTTTGGGGCGGGGCCAGGCACGTGTCGTCTGCAGCCTGGCCCAGCTGTGCTGCTTTGCCAATCAGCACCTGTTTAAAATACAGGCCCCAAACACACTTCGGATGCTAGAAGCAATTGTCATTGCAACTCGACCATAGCCAGACACTCCTGCCAGCCCCCGGACCGAGACTCGTGCTTTTTTGACTTCGGAACACCCCTGACCACGCTTCAGCCTGCTCCTACACTGCTTCGTTTTATTTTGGTTTCAGACATATCTCTTGGCTTTCAACTTTGGACTGTGTTAATGACAACGTCTTATCTGTGGACCGGACTGATTTACAACAAAACTGATCCATCATTTGATGGATTATTGTAGAGACATGGCCTCTGTTTCCCAGCACACATAGCTTTAAGACTGCACTTTTCTCAGGGAAATAAAGTTCTTGGTATGCTAAGACGGAGCTAACTAAGACAAAATAGATCTACTAAAAATTTAATACAGACAGACAAGGGTGGGTTAGCCCCCATTTCTGGACTTGGTTTTGAGGTGGAAGAAAGAAGCTTTTTGAAGCATGTTTCTAACAAACCCATTCCCAGCTGTCTTTTAGTGCAGCTCCCAGCATATACTTTCTTTGAAATGCAGGTATGCTGCTCCTATTTGCCCAATTCCCCTCTCTCATACTGGAGGACAGCAGACAGGTATATATTCCTAAATATCTCTATGGAAGCCACAAAGAGCTATGAATGGTAGCCCACAACACAGCTGCCCATGGCTGTTGTTTCATAGATTCATAGATCATGGAGTTGGTAGGGGCCTACAAGGCCATCGAGTCCAACCCCCTGCTCAGTGCAGGAAACTAGAGGAGGGGTCTCCCATCCAAGTAACAAACAGGCCTGACCCTGCTTAGCTTTCCACGCTCAGACAAGCTGAGCCAGCGTGAGCCACAGGCCTTACAGGTTTACCTTCAAGAGTGTTGTATTTGTTGGATCCAACCGTGAATTGCATTCAACCTACAAAGCACAAGAAAACATTTCATTTCCCCCCTCCATTATGTATCTAAATATACAGGCTGTTCAGAATCCTCACCAAGGAGCCAGTGATGGTGGGGGCTGGATGCAGAAGTAGTGTACCTCAGCAGCAATACATGGTGATTAAGAATTTAGAAGTCTTTTCTTTGATAAAGATAAGATTGAGAATTCTCGAGTGTCTGATTACACAGGATGAGATTATTTATGTGACTAATATACCAGCTTCCAAGAGTTACAAAACTTGCATTCATGTGAAGGATGCACAAACATGCAGACCCAGAGAAGGCTCACAATCTGTTTATGACATCAAAAGCCAGTGTAGCAGACAGAATGAACACCTGTGTTCAAATCCCCACTCAGCCATGAAACTCACTGGGCAAGTCACAGTCATGACTTAATCTACCTTGCAGGGTTGCCAGAAAGATAAAACAGGGTAATCCTATATATGTTGTCCTGAGCTCCAGGAAATAATGGCAGGATACAAATGTGATAAAACAAAACAAGGAGGAAGCACACAGCAGGGGCAGCACATATTGTAAAACTCCCTAAACATTCAAGTTGACATTCAAGGTGGAGATGCAGACTTCATAGCCGATTATAGCAGCCAGTTTTGATTTGAAAGTAGCAACATGTAGTTGGAGAGAAAAAGTGAAAAAGCTAATTCACATAGCCCCATCTCTAAGGGCTATTGCTGATGCTCTTTTTTTCTACTTGCATTTTGGAGAGAGAAGTAAAAATGGATTGAGACACAAAAAAGAAAGTCACTCAATGTATATTTGCCTTCATAACATCAGAAGGATCTGCATGGATATTTCATAGATTTCATAGATCATAGAGTTGGAAGGAGCCTACAAGGCTATCGAGTCCAACCCCCTGCTCAACGCAGGAAACTAGAGGAGGGGTCTCCCATCCAAGTAATAACCAGGCCTGACCCTGCTTAGCTTTCCACACTCAGACAAGTTGAGCCAGCATAAGCCACAGGCCTGTATATGAACACAAGTATCCTGCTACCACCACTACTCCACAACATGTATAGCTAGCAGAATACATGTGTTCAAACCTGCCCAGATACTCACGACCATCAGGGTTGAGTTTCCCTCTCTCCCCCTGAACTTTCCACTCTTGCTTGCATCTTTAAGATACAAGTAGTGAAAATTATGCCCACATCAAATACAAAATTATGCCTGTCTCTCACTTGAGAACTATTACTTCAACTGGTCATGGGAAATTTGCAAAATTATTCTACTTTGATACTGCAAGGGATGCAACAACAAGATGGGTATGAGGGCAAGCAGAACAAGATGACCTGGCACACTTACCACAGTTTCAACTGCAGGTGAGCTGTCCCCAACCACTAATAAGACAGGGCACCTGTACAAAAGCCACAAGATATAGCTGTAGTTTGCACACCCAATAGCAACACCATCTCCTGTTGTCATTAATCCTGCTCTGTTTTAATCTTTCGTAAGAGCCTCATTATTTTAAAATCAGAACTGCACAGCATTTTGCTACAGCAGCTCAAAACCAAGATCATGGGCATTGTCCACCATACAGTCCTGCACAGATCCCATTAATTTCATTGAGGGCTATGCCCCATGTTTCCAGTCTGCCAGCCTTGCTTGGCTACGATACACAAGGCCCAACGTACACCTCACTGTACTATGCACAAGGTCCTCAAATAATTGATCACAAGAACATAAGTGGAGCTCTGCTGGATCAGACCAAAGGTGTATCCAATATAGCCTTCTGTTTCTACAGTGGCCAACCAGATGTCTATGGCAGGGATGCAGAACCTCAGGGCAGGAACCAACTTTGGCCCTCCAGAGTTCTCCTGAAGGTCACACACCCTTCACCAAGCCCCACCCTTTCCCCTGACCACTGATCAGTATGTGGTTTCCTGGCTTTTGTGCAGTTTCCCCCCATTCTAAAAAGTTGAAATGCCTCTCCTAAGGCTCATTTGCTGGCAACAAGAGCTTTAGCTAAAATAGGCTGGTATTTTTTATATTTTGGGCTCACTCCTTTTGCCTTTGGCCCTGCCCACTAATGAAATGCAGTCTCCAAGCGCTTCTCCAAAACTGAATTTGGGCCTTGGGCTGAAATAGATTCAACAACCCTTGCCTATGGGAAGCACACAAGCAGGACATGAGTGTAATTATAGCTGCCTCCTGTTCATGTTTCCCAGCAACTAGTATTCAGAGGCATATGTACAAATCTTTGCCCTAGAACAGAGCCTGTGGAAAACTATTTCTGCATGTTTTAGGGCAGAAGCCAGCTGTGCACTGCACTGATTGGCTGAGGACATCAAACACCCACCTCCCCAGAAGCAGTTTTTCAGGATGGACTACATTCAGATTCTTATGGCTCTCAAAGGAAGGGGAACTCTAGGTGTATGGGCAATAGGGGAGCAGGGAGAATAGCATGTGACTCAACTTAAAAAGGAATTCCACATAGTTTCAAGCAAGGGCTTAAAGGTAATCAAGAACAACTTACTTGAGTGTTTTTGCTACCTCTTCAGTCACACCCAAGACTGGCCTCTCAATGTCCAGATCTCTACGGCTAGAAGACAAAGGCAGAGCTATTGTCAAACACTGGGAAGCGTGTGGCTGGGACGGAGGCCTCGTGGAGTCAGCATGCATAAATATTATATGAGGTACACAACTGCAAAACTATTAAGCTCAGGTTAAACCTCTTTTTAAATATTGACAATATTTAATATTGTCAAAATCATATCTAATTAGATGGTTCCAGTCTCACATCTATCGACATCAAGGGAGCCAACAGTTCATTAAAGGAACAGGGTATCTCAAAATAAGGGATTTTACAAATCATCAGTTTACAGAACCTGCAAGGTTGCCTTATGGAGTCAGGTGTGCATATTACTCCTGCTTTAGATAGCACATAATGTGGGAGATATATGGTTGGATGTCCCAGTAGTTCCTTTGTTTCTTTCAAGATAGTTGTGTGTGCACACACATACATATTAGTGAATCAAAAACTTAGACCCACATACAGCTGTTTTTGAAAAAAGAGAAGCTACCGGGTGATCTGATCATGAATCTCTCACATTACATCTGTTTTGTCCCTCACAAACTTCTAGCTTGATGGATCATTTCTTTCCCTGCTTTGAACTGAATGCTCAGTTGTACTTGCTGTTTTCATAAACTGGAAAGAAGAAAAAGAATGAAGCAATGAACATAAGCAATTTTGCTGAGGGAAAAAGGCCCAACAACAACATTACAAGAGACTCAGAGCCAAAATTAAGAGGATTTGGTAAGGCATCTTGTATGAAGGAGGCTCTTTAGAAGCACAATCTGCATTTTAATCTGCATTTTGTGACATATGATAAAATATTGGACTCTTCCAACATGCTTCATCATCTGCTGCTACAGCACTATTTATACTTTCAAAGCTGGTGGGTGAGGGAAGCAAACAGACTGCTATACCAGCCA
The DNA here is from genome assembly GCA_021292165.1 of Shinisaurus crocodilurus. Lineage (NCBI taxonomy): Eukaryota > Metazoa > Chordata > Lepidosauria > Squamata > Shinisauridae > Shinisaurus > Shinisaurus crocodilurus. The sequence goes on from CM037877.1 coordinate 226,129,453, forward strand.
AATACAGTCATGTACCTGTTATAGGAGGTGACAAAGAGCTGAAGGTTTTCCTGATTGATGTCCTGTGCAATATGAAGCCTATATGTCTGTATCAGCTCCAGATTAGCTTGCAGTTCTTCCTGGTGAAGAGTGACAAATATTTTAATTAGTTGCCTTGTTAACCATGCTATGTAAAAAAAATTGTAGATGTGCTAGGAAGACTTTGTATTAAGCAAGGCAGCAACATACACCTGCAGACTACACTAATGGCACAACCAGATGTGACAGCATGAGATCCCTGAACCGATCTCCCGTCGTTTCCCATCATTCATCTCCTGCTGTCATGTCTAGTTTGGCCCTAAAACTTTAAGTTATAAAAGCACAGTGGTGTAAAATCTTTGTAAGAAGTGATTGATGCAAAGAAGGGAATCATAGAAAAGTCATAGAATCATAGAAAAGTAGAGTTGGAAGGGGCCTACAAGGCCATCGAGTCCAACCCCCTGCTCAATGCAGGAATCTAGGTCAAAGCATCCCTGACAGATGGCTGTCCAGCTGCACCTTGAATGCCTCCAGAGTGGGAGAGCCCACAACCTCCCTAGGTAGTTGATTCCATTGTCTTATTGCTCTGACAGTCAGGAAATTTTTCCTGATGTTTAGGTGGAATCTAGGTTCCTGTAACTTGAGCCCATTATTCCGTGTCCTGCAAACTGGGATGATCGAGAAGAGATCTTTGCCCTCCTCTGTGTGACATCCCTTCAAATACTGGAAGAGTGCGATCATATCTCCCCTCAGTCTCCTCTTCTGAAGGCTAAACATGCCCAGTTCTTTCAGTCTCTCCTCATAGGGCCTTGTTTCCAGTCCCTTTATCATCTTTGTTGCCCTCCTCTGAACCCTCTCCAGTTTGTCTACATCCTTCTGAAAGTGTGGTGCCCAGAACTGGACGCAGTACTCAAGATGAGGCCTAACCAGTGCCGAGTAAAGGGGAATTATCACTTCCCGCGATTTGGAAGCTATACTTCTATTAATACAGCCCAAAATTGCATTTGCCTTCTTTGCAGCCATTGCAAAGACACTGGGAGACTGCATATATATGTTTCTATACCTTATATAGGCACATAAGGAATACACATACAGAGTGAATATTCCCCTGCTGGAATGTTTAGCAATATTTATTACATTTTAATTTATTTTTTTACATTTTTGAATCGCCCATCTGGCCGGTCACCCGTAATATGAACATTACAGAATCTGTAATATGAACATTACAGAATCCAAAAGTAGGGAGGAGGGGGAAGCAGAATATCAACACAGTTTTATTAAATATCCAGCATTCTTATAAACAACTTCTGGGATTAGGATCAAGAAGAGTTCATCATTGTATTTAAGGTTTACTGTATTAATTAGCATTTTCAATATCAGATCCTACAGTTAACTTACATGACCAAAATGGTGAGCCAGAACAATGTCCACAATGTTCGTTGTCCACCCAGAAAACTGAAAAGACAACTTGAGTTATTTCAGGCAGTGGCACTATGCAGTTGTATACTAAGAACAGGTTACATTACACAAGACCAATTTTTGAGCCAAGTAGGTGAATTCTACCCCAGCAGAGGTTTGAGCCCTGGAATACTTAAATCTCACATAGAACAACAACGAAAGAAAAAAAATCACAAATATGGCTTTAAGGTACAACAAAAGCAATCCTTGAAGCTGGATAAGTTCTTATCAGAAATATTTTTAAACACTGTTCTAATGAGGCAAAGCATAAAGGATTTTCTTCAGTGATATATTAATACATGCACATTACAAGTTTAATAGGCTTAAAACAGCACTTAATGCATAGAATTTAATTTGGCTGTATTTTACAGGAGAGCTGACTAATCTCAACATGCCAGTCTTTATTGAATCATAAATTTTGTAGACAAGCACTCTACCATCATGCTGTTCTTACTTAGAGGCATAAATTGCCAAAATGCATATGAAAACATATGATCAGGACTATCTCACTATTTCATCGTGTGTTTTCACAGCCTGTTACATCCACATATATTTTTCATTTTAGTAAATATGTGCTGACACTCTTCATGTGCTTGTGTACCGTCTGGCTCTATGTCAGCTTTATGGCTGGGGATCTCTAATACAACAGCAGTATAAGGAATCAAAATGCATTTCAATATTCAAGACTGATAAGTGCATTTCTGTGTTCTTTACATCTTCCTTTGGACTTTATTTGGGAATGAGGGGAATAAAGGAAGGTCAAAGCAATAATCAATTATATAGTGTATGTTTTTAATGTTCAAAACATTTCAGACATAATCCTAGTAATACTGCAATATAGGCCAGCATAAGCATCCTAATAATGGAATAGTCACTCCCATCCTACCTTAGATGCTGCCCAATCAATCCAACCTTTTGCACATGGGTCAACATTAATAAGCACCAGGCCTTCCACCAAGTCAGGATGATTCAACTTAAAAAACAAACAAACAAATGGGAAAAAACATCTAGCTTTTATGTTTCCAAATATTTGTGCTTTAAATTGCAAATGAGTAAGTTGGCCACATACGAGCCACAATGTTTGGGTTCATGTCGACAGATTCCTTAATTTGGCTTGGAAAAGAGAATACAAGAGAAAACCACAGCTGACTTAACTGGCACTCAATAATAAGTGTACTAGTTTTGACAGAGTGATTTCCAACCCAGAAAACAGAAGTCTAAGGAGCTATCCATCACTTTGAGTTAACTGCTCCAATATTAACCTACTTTTAATAATAATAGCAACATTATAATTTATAATTTTATAAAAAGAAATTTCCTTTTTCCTGAGAGGCTGGGTTATTCATGACCGAAGGCATTTGTACTTGTCAATATTTCTCATTATTGCACTTGGGGAGACTTAATTTGTTCAAACAGGAAACAGGTAAAGGCAAATACTACTTACTGCAAACCTGCTGAGGATATAAGCACCAGCTCCAACTCCAATACCAATTATGGTTTTCAGGCTGGAAGAGAGAGCATCCTTAAAAATGGGAGCATTTTTCAATGCCCATACCATACCCAGGGACTATCCTCTTGATCAGCCATGCAATGGCCCTCTTCTAGCAGATCAAATATACTATTTGCTGTTGTGTGGTTTGTAGAAAGGAATAATAGACGATCATAAGTATTCTGTATGTGGAATCTGAATAAAACTGTTCAACTATTTGCCTTCTATGCAATATGAACATAGTTGTCCCCTCTCCTCCTCGGCAAGAATCAGGGAAAGGCAATTTAGCACCTGCAGCAACCAAATTAGGAAAAGTCTGGGTCACCCTGTATACTTGCCTCAGGTGTGTGAGAACAGCAGGGAGCATTGCAGCCAGTTCGTCAATAGTGGGGTACTGGTATCTGAAACCATGAAAGAGAGATGCTAGCTAAAAACCAGATGCTACCAGTAGCTGACATATATGAACATTAACTCAAAACCTTAATATTTTATAACAAGGCTACATAGGCCCAATTCAAATGATTGCAGGGTGTTTAATAAGCCTCAGTGGCTTGATAACCACCATGCATGCAGGTCGTGTGCTGGAGGGATTATAATTACACTTGGTAGCATGGCTTGTTGTGTTGTGCAAACCCAGCTAGGGTGGCTAACAAGCCACCCAGAACCCTACTACAGCCCATGGGTTCTGGGTGGCTTGGTGGCTTGTAACCTGGCTGGGTTCACACGACATGACAAGCCACACTGCCGAGGGTAATTATGCTAATCTCCCCAGCACGTGTGGTGGGGGAAAGAAGCCACTGTGGCTTATTTCCCCAGCTGTGATTGTGCAAATCAGGTCGCTGTCAAACATACACAGTAGAACCTTGTACTGACCAAAAGGCACACAATTTACAGGCCAACTTGTGTCATGAACACTAACTCTCCTAATACAGAATACTTTCACCTGTGATGCCATATCTCTCCCAGGTCATGAGGGAACCTCTGCTTAGGCAGATATGGGAAGTCTGTCTCTCTGTTTGCCTTTGCCTTTGAAGTTTTTCAACAGGACTGCATCTTCTGATCCACATACTGCCACATCTACACTAAATGCTGTTCTCATGGGAATAGATCCTGAAGTCCCAGGATCAGTGGGATACCACTGCACTTACCCAGAGGGGAAAGGGGGAGCCCCTTCCTGTTGCCCTGGTGCATCAACATGGCATACAGCAAAGTGTTGGGTGATCTCCTGCATGTCTTCAAAGTTGAAGAAAGCATTGAAACAAGATTTATCTGTAAGAGAAATGCTGGGAATGACCAACTGTGGAATCACTGCTCCATTCCACCAACTGACCATTGCTTCTCATAGTTAAGCACAATTAGGTTCATGCTTTGTACTGTGACCTTAGCAAACTAAAATAATCGCTTCTGCACCACAGTTCTCTCTCTTGTTCCTGAAGTCATTGATAAGACTACAGTTGCTAAACTAGCACACAGATTTGAGCACCTTGTTGTCAGATACCCCAATATTCTGCATTTTTGGCAAGGAAAAGGAGGCATCATTCCTGCTTGGAGACAGGACGGGTCTGCCATCTAAAAAGCCTGGCCTGGCACTCAAAGCAGACTGGTGTATGTGACATCAGGCCCATCAATGCTCTGGCATGCCAATTGTTCTAACTTAATTCCTTGACCTCTTCCCCTCCTTGGATATCACTTCCACATTTGTAATTACACACCAGACACCATCCCTAGAAGAGTCAAAAGATAAATGCACTCAGCAGCTTGTTAATTGTTACCTTCCTGCTTAAGCTGGGAGGAAGGAAAATTGCCAATCTTGTTTACTCCCAAACCAACACAGAGCTCATCTTAGTTTTGACGGGTCAGCAGAAACAGGATTTTTGCCATGGTTTGCATTTTAATCATTTTGGGCATATAAGCAGCATCCAATCAGCTCAATAGTTAGGACTCTTTTGACCCACAGAAGCCTCACTCTGGAACCCCACTTCCCCCCTCTTTGTTACTGAAGAGACCCCCCCCCATTGCCTCCACCTTCACTGCACCCAAAACCACACAGATACGGATAGATTGCACACCATTACTAACCTCTCCCAGGCAAGCCCACTAACTTGCTAGACTCCCCCTTTTCCCTTCCTTCATTACCCCATTTCTTTCTGGTGATGTCAGCCAGCTTTCCCTTGCTCCTTTTTCTATCACTTCCCCAGGCTAGCATAGCTCCAGGAAGCTAAGTGGCTTGCTGGCTGCCTCTCTTTGCTCACAAGCTCAGCTAGGTTCATTACCAGCCTTCTTCCCCTCTCATGCCAGTCTCCAGATCCATTTCCTTCCTACTTCTCTTTGTTGCCAGGACCCCTCCCCACATGGCAATTACACCAAACCATTGCTTTTAATGTATCTGTCTTTAATATTAATACTAATATAGTTTGTATGAGCGAAATTCAACCCTATAAAATGCCTCTTGCCCGAGTTGGTTAAGCAACTGGGTCTTTAATCTTCAAATACCCTTAACCCTTGAGGGTATTTGAGCAGTGAGCACTGAGCTTTGGGACGCACAGTGCTCACTGTTAAAAGATCCCTGCAAGTGTCAATGCTGCATGTCTGAAAGTGCATGCTCAGGCATACATCTGTGTAAAAAAGGGCACTTGAACGTAGAAATAAGAGGACTTACGGTTGAGGCCAATATCATGGTATGTGAGGATGACAGGCCTATTTCCCTTTGATGTGCCCCGCATAGTGACGTGAACAACTCCACAAGCCGTCTCGATGTCATGCTCCTATAGAATAAAAAGCCCACCTGGTGGTTAGAGAAAACCATCCCTGGGGAGACATCTCGGAAGGGAAGCAGTGAGCCCCCAGCAGCAAGCTTACTAATACTTAGTTACGGTAATTAACTAACAATTGAGGAAATGCCTTTCAAACTCAAACATGGAGCATTAAAGGTGATTTACAATTTCAAGAGTCTAAAAACCATGTTAGAACAATACAGAATAAGCCAGATTACATTTCAGCTGTAATATAACACCCACACACCCACTGGGCACATTTCAACAAATGCCTTCCCAAATACTGTTTTCAGCAGATGGTGAAACTTATATAGCAAGGGTGCCTGCTGGATCTCTCGAGGGAGGGAATTCCACATAGTGAGTGCCACAACAGAAAAGGTCATCCCGCTTTGTACCTACTCAGTTCTCATGAAGCAGATCATAAGCTTTTCCAATTCCCACAGAGGGTCACTGGCCTCTAAGCGGAGCCATACAGATCTCTTATTGCATGAGAGGTGCTTTCTATAAACCAGAGATGGGGAATGTGTGGCCCTCCGGATGTTGTTGGACCGCAACCCCCATCATCCCTCACTGCTGGCTATGGCTGACAGGAGCTACAGTCTAACAACATCTGGAGGGCCAAATGTCCCCTGCCCCTGCTATAGACCTTAGTTATCTTAAGCAGGTCACTTTCCAATAGAGATAAGGGAGGTAGTGAGTGGCCTCTATGTGGGGTACATAGCCTTTAAGTCTGTTCTGACTTTCAGTATTGGAACTGTATTTATGCCATATAGAAAAAAATAGTGCCACACAGAGAAGCTCTTCAGTGTTCCTGCACCAGTTTGAATCTGAGTGACTAAAATCAGATATAAAATACGCATGCACCTGTGTTGGCTCATCAGAAAAATGGGAAGAGGAACAATATTACAATACCTTCATTATTAGGACTACTAACTAAAAATCACAAAGCCTTCTCATTTCATGGAACTCCTCCTCAAGCTCTATGTTAGGAAAAAGGAGAAGGGTTTGGGGAGAAAAGATGCTGCAGGTAGTGGTATGATAGAAGCCCTCTCTGCAATTTGTTACAGTCCTAATTCAGGAAGCTAAAGACTGATTAGGTTGGTTTGTGCCTCGTGCAGAAGTAGTCTGGGAGAAAGCCGCAATGGCCACTTCGAATAATATAAAAGCCATCCATTATGCAAATCTGTCTCAAGTAGTAATTGGAAATTATTAGTCCTTTGTAAAGAAAAACAAGGTAGTCCTTCACACAATAGGTATAGGCCCTGTTTGCACATAACCCACTGTTTGACGGGTTGTGTGCTGTGTGCAAGCCACTGCTGCTTTGCATAATCAACCTCCGATTGGAGGTTGTTGCATAACATGTGGATTAAACAACCCAAAGCTGACCTAAGAACTAATTGCAGGTTAACTTTGGGCTGTTTAACCCACGAATAACCCATAGTGTCTGGGTTCACACGTCATGAAACAACCTACAATGCAAAACGGCAGCAACTCATGCATGGCATGCGACCCTGGTTCACCACCGTTACATGCAAACTGGGTCATAGAATCTCACATTAAAGTAGATATGCTGCTCTGATTTAGGAGGACAAATGCCCACTAAGATAGGAACATCAGCCTGAGTTACTGAAACTTAATGTGTTTGATTCTGGGTTCTGATGCAGTTTTGTTGTATGGCTGGGCTGTCTAGTCTAGAACATATTCACTTGCTATTTAATCTCACAGATTTCAGTGGAAATCATTTATCTAGCAGAGATTAATGCATAATGTCTGCTCCTCTAACAGCCATCTGGTCAGTCTCACTCAGCCATTTAGCAACCCTTCCCCCCAACCTGCCCCCACTCCCAAGCTGTTTTCTGAAGCAGACATAAATACATAACGGGAAACTCAGAATTAAAAAGAACAACCCCCCCCCCCGAACTAGGGCTATTACTAGGCCCTAGACTAGCCCTTTACATCCAGGGACAAAGAGGGTAACAGCCAGTAGAGGGGATTCAAAAGAAGGAATGTGAGCAGAGCAGTCACTCTCACCCTCCTTGGCAAGAGTAGTTGCTATACAGAACTTCATTACACTCCTCTAAGAGGCTAGATTGTAAAGCAGTATTTTCATACTGATTAAAGCCTTGGGAATATTATCACAATGCAGCTAGAGACCAACTATATATCATACACAAAACAGAGGTTGTACAAAACACAATAGACAAAAGGCTATCTGTAGCTGCAAGTCAGATCACCTGTAGTGCATATAAACATATAAAAGCTGTGGTTATTACAAGGTCTGCTTGCTACTTGTGCTTGCTACTTGTCTAATTCATGCCAAGATTCAGGCTTTGCTAAAACAGGGTTGTTGAACCTCTTTCCGAGAAGCTCGGGGGGGGGGGACGACGACGACACAGAGGACAGAAAGGGACACTGCATTCTAGTGGTAGGTGGAGCCGAAGGCAAAGAGGGTGGGCCAAACTACCAAAAATATCAGCAGATTTTAGCTTAAAGTTCTTACCGCCAGTAATTAAGCCTTAGGAAAGGTATTTCAACTTTTTAGAATGGGGAAAAAACTGAACAAAAAGCCAAGAAACCAACAAACGATCTGTGGTCAGGGGAAACAGGGTGTAGCCATCTGAGGAACTCGGGAGGGCTGGATTGGAACCCAAGGAGGGCTGAATTTGGCCTCGGGGCCTGAGGCTATGCACCGTTGTGCTAAAATTTTGGGGATTGGGAGAAAGGGGGAGAGAGTTCCAGTGCTCAGAGGGGCAGATGCAACTATGATTTGTTAGGATGAGGTACATGCACTCCTTCTGCCATATTTGCAACCCTAAATTTACCACTAGCTGGTACACAGCACAGCTATATATGTAATCATCAGTGCACTGTGGGTTAGTTATGCATTGGACATGCAACCAATCCATGTTATCGGCATCATAGATGAGTGGAAGTATGGTGTCCACACTGTGTTAAGAACCAGATTGATACAAAGTTGTTCAGCACCATGGAGTCCCTATTTAAACAGATTATTTCATTGGGCAATTCATGCTATGGACAGTACTGATGGAATAACTATATAGCTGCCTCTTTCTCTCCCCTTCCCAAAGGCTCTGTCAGACTCAAATGAGTGAGGCAGCTGCATCCTCCACCCCCTATCACAATTTATTCTATGACTGCTGCAGTTTGTTTTTATGGGATTTGATTGTTGCTTCCTACCTGCTGGGCAATGCAGCTAAGCAGCACAGCAACTGCAAGTATTTTAATAAAAAATCTGGAGCGGGCAAAACAAAATAAAACACAGGCAAGGAAACCACCACCATAGCAAAAACAACAACAACCCCAAACCCGTAACAAAATCCAAGAAATTCATCTAGTTACACTGATAGAAACCCTTCAGTTCTACAGACATGCCTTATCAAGTTTCACCTAATCAAAATAAGGTTTACTTTTGCAAGCTTGATTCAGTTAAATCAGTGTATGCACTGCATTACCTTTACACACTTTGAAAATTAATAATCATTGAAACTGACCAATGTATGGATTGAAGGTCATTGGCTGAAAATACTAAAATTATACTGATGTTATTAAAACATTTTAGCAAAATGTTATGGGTTAACTAAATCAGATTTGGATTGGATTTAAAACAGCAGATGGCACCAAACTCCCTTTTAGCTTGCAATGCCTTTTTCCTCTGTTGGGAGACAACAGTCCTACCCTAGAAGATTCATTAGGTGAACATGGTGTGAAGTCTGATTGCTTTTTGAAAATCAGACAACTGCTGGCATCCCAGGTGAAGCCAGCAAGAGGCAGCTCTGATCTCTGCAGTAGATGACTACGTATATTGCTTTCACATCTGAAGTATAAGGAAGCTGGTGTCTGCTATGAGAAGAGGGGAGAAATAAATTCACATTACCTGCAAGAGGCTGTATAGATTGCAGGTTACTACATCCCCACAGTAAAGAAAAAATTAAAAAGGAAATATTGATTTTAAAAAAGTCTGAAGAAACAGACACAGTCGTTTCTCTAGTTCTGAACACACACACACACACACACACACACACACACAGTCTCAATCAAATCTTCTCGATCATCCCAGTTTGCAGGACATGGAATAATGGGCTCAAGTTACAGGAACCCAGATTCCACCTAAACATCAGGAAAAATTTCCTGTTAGAGCAATAAGACAATGGACCAACTACCTAGGGAGGTGGTGGGCTCTCCCACTCTGGAGGCATTCAAGGTGCAGCTGGACAGTCATCTGTCAGGGATCTTCAGTTGCCCAACAACAATCTTTATTACAGTCAATAGACCATTCCTCACACAATATAGTACAGACAAACAGCTCAGTTAATTAGACATGTGAAAACGGGAAGTCAAACATAGTCTGGTACAGATAGCCTGGTTCAGAAATTTGGCCACTTGCTCAGTGATTAACTTATTAGAGCTGCTGAGTAACAAAGTTATTAAAAATTCCATAGGGTGCCCAGGAAAAGACCGTAGAATAGGGTAGATCAGGTCTTTCCTGGCCCTATGGTAGAAGCTGCAGGAAAGTAAAACATGCTGTATGGATTCTACCTCAAAGTTATTACATGGGCAGCATCTTTTAGAAAGTGGAGTTCCATTATATCTGCCATCAATTTAGAAGGGAGAGCATTAAATCTTGCTAATGAGAATGCTCTCCTAAATTTGGGAATCCTCAACCAGCACAGATAAGGCAGCCCCTCCTTGCTAAAAAAAAAAAAGCTGGCAGACCCAAGGATAGAGGAGAGCAGGGACCCCTGGCAGCTCCCTGTAATTCTTGTAATTCTTGTCATCTGTCAGGGATGCTTTGACTTGGATTCCTGCATTGAGCAGGGGGTTGGACTCGATGGCGTTATAGGCCCCTTCCAGCTCTACTTTTCTATGATTCTATGACTGTTTGGCAGGAAAAAATATTAGAGCCAGTTTGAGATGTGCATGAGAGAAATCCAAGAAGATTCAAGAAGTATGTATTTTGTCTTGGAGGTGGTTTCAAGGACCAATGCAGAAAGCCTACAGAGTGTTTTAGCCTATAAACACTGAGAACGTAGTTCAAAGTCCCATCCCTCTGTACTGAAGACTCAGCTAGTAAGCCTTCCATGATCTCAGCGTGGATGTTTCTGCTGTGCGCTGTAATAGAAGTGTGACCTTAAAGTCAATCAGCTTCTTTAGCATTAAAGTACAATACTAGGACAGGTCATATCACTCATGAGCAGGCTATAAAAAGTTGCATGGCTGTCATTGTACGGCATCTAACACAGAACCCCAGCTTCCATTTTTAAGAAGCTCTGAGTAGGATTGCAGATGAAAACCTGAAGACATGATGGCCAGTTTTGATGAAACAGAAATTAAAGGTATCCCAGCAATTAAGACAGAATAATGGGTCCTGAAGTGATCCAAAACCCCATGCCAACTCAGAGAATATTGATATCTTGCCAGGAAGCAGCCAGCAGTTTTAAGGCAACACAGTTTTAGCTGGTGCTGATATTGTCACGCAAAGGAGGCAGAAGGACAGAGATATCCATCCCCCTGCCCTGAATAACTGACAGTTCTCTCACACCCATTTGGCTTTAAAATGCATTTAGAAAGAATAAGGTCAGCATACTACATATTTGGCCCTTCATCAGCAAGGGAATGTTTGTAGTGCAACAGAACCAACCTCTATTTAAGTGGGAAATGGACAAATTGCTAAATTTTACATTCTATTGGTCAGCATGCTCATCCAGCTTGGCAATCATTTCATGAAGGGATTTTCAAACATCAAGTGACTTTCAAGTGTTGGCAAGAATTACAGGGCAGGAACCATCTACCATACACAGCATTTCTTGCCATTGCCATATTGCCTGAGAGAGTCAACATCCTTGGCTACACGCTTCTACTAGCAACCCAGTAATTACAGGACCTTTCCTGGACAAGCAATTGCTTCATTTTTTTTCACCCGTGCTGATGCTTTCTTTTATTTGTTAACCTTTTCCTATCCCAACCTTGCTACCCTCCATCTCACTCTACCTTATCCCTTCAGTTCTATCCTGTCCATCTTAAATACCATTCAAACATTATAACCGCCAGATGGAGGCCACTGGAAATACTTCTGTGCGGCTACAGCTCCTTGTGGAGGCCATAACATTGGGACACTGCTCAGTACACAAACTGGACCCATGGTGTGGACATTTTCCATGCCATGTGGCTGCTCTACTTGGTCAGTGGCTTCTCAAAAGCTTTGGCTCTTAAATGGAGATAGAACCATAGCCACACTGAAGGATTTCCATTAGACTCTCCATGGCAGCTGTAATATTTGTGTAAGCCTCAGTTGGGTTCCATACAGGATATAGCTTTAGTCCTCTATAACAGTACATTTTCTTCAGATTCAAATGGGATGAATGCAAAGTTGCCAACTAAACCCAAGTGCTTTAAAAAGAAGATGACCTATTCTCTCTATTCACATTAACATGATAGTATAAGTAGTTGAGGCTTCTCAGCCATAAAGTTATGTTTTGAAAGAAAAATTGTGAAAAGCTAGTTGCTCAGATTTAAACTAGCACACAGAAGTAAATTATTCATACCACACAGTGCAGAAATATTAATAGAACACCACAGTCTATGCAAGCAAGCATTGGTTTCTATGGTATTTTGTATAAATAGATCAAGGTGTAAATTAAGAGTGAAGCTTTGTGAAAACCAAGCATTATATGGAGATAAATTTGCAAACAAATAATGTGAGTCCTCAAAGACCTAGAATGCACCCAAGGACAGAGTCCACTCAGCAGTTTTGTCTGTACATATTCCTGCTTCCCAGTTTAACCTTGCTTAAGCCCCATGCTGTCTTTTATATTCATTTTAGATAGCCACAGCTGACTGCTGAAGGAGAATGAGATGAACCCAGCTCTTCACCAGAAAGAGCTTAAAATCAGACTATGAAATCAGTAAATCCCTGTCAGGTGAAGCTGCTTTAAGGAGCTTGCCTTTCCCAGATTATATTAGGCAAAAACTCGTCCTTAAAGCAAGAATGTGTTGATTAATTCTCGAATCCCTGTATCCTTGGTGAAATATTGATTTCAAAACTACTATGGAGTAAAACAATTAGCAAGTTAGTTTGAACATAAGGTGGCAAAAAGAATAATAAACTGGAACTGGCAACTAGGAGAAGGGAATCTAATCCTTTCATCAAAGTTAGGAGATCAAAGTTGAATCTGTTTAATCTGGAAAGAAGGCTGCACCCACAAGAAAGGGTGGGTATACATATTTACAGTGCAATTCTATATATGTCTGCTCAGAAATAACCCCCACTCCTCCAAGTTCAATGAAGACTGAAGGTAGGTAGGTAAGTATATTCACGTTTATAGTACAACAGCAGCTATGGTAGGCTATACTGCACCACGAACTTATTGCAAATGCAGGAGTAGAGTGAAGGAGAATTTAGATACACAAACAGCAAATGAAAAGGTAGCACAAGGTAACACAACATCAGCATCCAGAGAAACCTATTGCCAGCCCCATTAATATCCATATATGGCAGGGAATGGGAAAGTATTAAAAAGGTGGCAGAGTGGTATTGTTTCACCCTGTTATCTCATACCAATGAGTAACTACAATGGGATATACTATCCATTCAATGATTTAGGGTACTGGTCAGTACTAGCTATTAATGATATGTAGCATTTGGCACGTTTAAAAGTTTATTATCTCCTTATAACTGTCCTCTCAGCCAGATTACTCTTAGCCCATATTGCTGATAAGAGACTAAGGCCATCCTGCTAATTCTTAACTGAGGTGAGATTCAAACCAGGGACTTACCAGCTCAGACCTGTATAGCAATGCATGATTACCAGGAAGCAGGTCTGACTAAATTCAAGACAAGTATGTATAGGGTTGCTACCTTAGGTACACAACAGTAACTATCATTAGGGAGTGAAATCCTGGATAATCTCCCTAGCTGGATTAGTTTATAAAGGATCATATGCAGTGCAAGTTTATGCATATCTAATTAGAAGAGAGTACAACAAGGTTGCTCCCAGGTAAGTACATATAGGATTGCAGCCTTAAAAGTGTTAATATAGTATACTGCAGCATACATTGCTTGCAGGCATAAGGAAACAATTCCAAGGTACAAGAGACTCACAATCAGAAAATGGAAAGTAGATAATGCAAATCTGTACTAGAGTGTTCATAGGAAGGCTCCACAAACATTTACATTTACATGTATAGCTGAACAACATGCTTGAGACTAGAATGAGTTTTATCATCCTGAATCTAGCTAATAAGCAACATTCATTTCCCCCTTTTATTCTATTAAATGGAACGTAGTTACATGAGCTATTTGTATATTTTTTTAATCTATACTGTGGGCAATTATCACAGCAGTAGCAATGTAATCAATATACTCCTTACAGCTAAAATATTGTAATTTACAAAGGTTATAACAACTGGGATTGTTTCGCTTAGAAAAAAGGCGAGTAAGGGGAGACATGATTAGAGGTGTACAAAATTATGCATGGTGCAGAGAAAATGGATAGGAAAACATTTTTCTTCCTCTTTCATTATACTAGAACCCGGAGTCATCCCATGAAGCTGATTGGTGGGAGATTCGGGACAGATAAAAGGAAGTACTTCTTCACACAGCATATAGTTAAACTATGGAATTCACTTCCACAAGATGTAGTGATGGCCACTCTCATGCCTCTACCTGTCCCGCCACCCATCTCTCTCTCCCTCTCCCTCATCCTTCACAAGAAGACCTTGAAATCCCCCCCTACAACCACTTAGTAACCAACACTCTCTTCACTCTTCTGCTGCCACCCCCTCCCCCAGGGTAACTTATTCAATCCACTCACTTTGATTTTTAAAAATGAAACAAGTTTTATTGATTACAATTTAGGGTAGGGAAATAGGAGGTTATGAGATCCTAAACATTATAAACTCCCTCCCTCCCTCTCTCTTCAGACTCCCCTCAGACCCCCGTCTTCAGACTCCCCTCAGACTCTCCCCCCAAACAGCACTCCCCTTATATACACTCCCAGTCTCCCCATTCCACTCCCTCACCCAATCAGCAGACATCTCAACATTCCACACTCCTCTCACACTCCCTCCTCCCCTCTCATACTTACTGCTAGGGCTTCGCCCATGGGTAGGGGCATGACATACCCCCCAAAAAACAGAAACGGAGAACCAAGCATTATTCTAATGCCAGCTTCGCAGTGTCCAAAAGTCTTTTGCAAAATCCACCTAGGTCATGCTGTCGGGCTGCTTCTTCCCCACTCTCCTGTGCCTCTTGCTACCTGCTGAGCTGGTGTCTTCTGGTTCCACTGCTCCACCTGCTTGGCTGATGTCTTCTGGTCTCTCCACCCCTTCGCTCTCCTGGCCCAAGGCCTCTGCACCGCCACACTCTTTGTCCACCTCCGTCTCTTGATAGTTGTTACTTCGGGAAAGGCCATCTGCTGTAACATTTTCCTTTCCCTTCACGTGCTTGTACAGGATGGTGTATTCTTGTAAGCACCAAGACCACCTTTGCAGGATCTATAAAATCTATGAAATCTACTTCTAGCTCAGATCGATCATACGAAGCATCACTTGCTGCACGCTGTTCTCTCTTGCCCTATATGGCTTTAGCATATTTACGTGGACAGATTTGGCTTTGTCAGTGGCGTTTTTGGATAGTGTAGGTTAAGGTGTCCAACTTATCTCTCACAATATAGGGTCCCTCCCAGTTGGCTTGCATCTTATCATGATGCCTAGGCAGGAATGCTATTACTAGATCTCCAACTTCATATTGGATCTCCCTGACTCCCCTGTCATACCACCTATTTATGGGTCTCTTGGGCTGCCCCTACATTCTCTTTCACCACCTACATCATTTCTTCCATTTTCTCCCTCAGTTCTACCACATACACCACCACTGAGATTTTCTCTTCCACTGCCCCCTCCCAAGATGTTTTCTGCAACTCCAAGGGGCCCCTCACCGCTCTCCCAAACATCAGCTCAAAAGGGCTGAATCCAGTGGACTCTTGTGGGACTTCATCTATAGGCAAAGAGAGAACATCCCAGCCACTCATCCCAATTATTCATGTGGGTCTGCAAATAGGATTTAATCATCCCTTTTAGCACTGCGTTAACTCTCTCAGTTAGCCCATTTGTGGCTGGATGGTAAACTGTGCTTTTTAAATGCTTCACCCCACAGCACTTCCACAGACACTGCATAACTTATCCCATGAATACAATCCCTTGATCCGTTAGGATTTCCGAGGGGAAACCTAGTTTCATAAAGACTCAGAGCATCGCCTCAGCCACTGTCTGGGCCTCTACATTGTGTAATGGTTCTGCATCAGGGAATCTGGTGGCGTAATCCACAATAACAGGAAACACCAACCCTTTCAGGTAGGTTTGCTCATGGGCCCTACCAGATCCATCCCCACTCTGTAAAATGCCTGTCCAACTATAGGCAGGGGTTTTAAGGGAGCCTTCTTCTTCTGCCCACTTTTACCCCGTCTTCTGGCACACCTGACATGATTGACAGTATAGTGCCACTTCTTTTGACATCCCAAGCCAATAATAATGCGCTGACAACCTTTTCTTTGTCTCCTTGATCCCAAGGTGTCCCGCACAGGGTATATCATGTGCGAGCTGTCATAACTTGTCTCTAAATTTTTGAGGGGCTACTAGCTGCCTCTGTACTTCTGCGTCTTCTTCTGACTGCTTAGGCCACCATTCTCGGTATAACAGGTTGTTTAGCCAAACAATTCTGTATCCCTCTGTGTGATCCACCTCCCCTTGGTCAGCTTGGGTTCTTAAAAGCTGTAAACCTTCGTCACTCTCTACGGCTTGTCTGAACTCGCTGTCAGGGGTCAATGGGGCTGTTTGGTAAATGTTTGAGACAGACTGGCTTCCCTCACAGTTAAGCACAAAAACAGCGAAGACTGCAGTTGATAATGATAATATGTAAACAAAAGTGCCACGGAGCACACAACTGCACAGAAAGAAAATAGAATTATTAATGATCTTAGTGGGATATCCCCTATCCAAGAGCTGCTGCCGCATAATTCGTTGATTCTTCAAATATTCTTCTGGATCAGATGAATTCCTTTTTAGACGTAAATACTGCCCATAGGGTAGGTTGGACCTTAATTGCGGTGAATGATGCGAAGAAAAATGTAAAAGTGAATTCCAGTCTGTAGGTTTGGTGTATGTCTTAATGAAAAGCCTATTATGTGTCCTGTATACCATAGTATCCAAGAAAGGGATCTGTAACTTGTCCATATGGTAGGTAAATTTGATGCTGTCATGAATGGTGTTCAACCAATGGAAAAAATCCTGTACCATGTTGGCATCCGAAAATATCAAAAATATGTCATCAATATAACATTTGTAGAATAGAAAATATTTATAAAAAGGACTGTTGATAGCATTACAAATAATAGTACTTTCTAAATGTGCCATAAACAAATTTGCAACACTGGGGGCAAAAGGACTGCCCATAGCCACTCCCTTGACTTGAAAAATAAAATTGATCAGAAAACCTGAAATAATTTTTTTCCAAAATAATTTCCATCAGGTTGAGCTAGAAAAAAGGTTGGTGGAAGAAGATTATCCCTGTTGTCAAGGACCGATTCTATAATAGAACGAGCTTCATCATGAGGAATGTTAGTATATAAAGAATTTACATCAATAGTAACCAAAACGGACTTAGCTGGAATAGATAAATTCTCCACATTATTAATGAAATCAGTTGTATCTTTTAAATATGACGGGCTCTGTTGGACAAAGGGACGTAAGAAATAGTCTTCATACTGGGATAGGGGTTCCAATAAAGAATTGGATCCTGAAATAGGTCGGCCCGGTGGAGGAAAACCAGGTATATGAACCTTAGGAAGTATATAAAAAATAGGTACTCGTGGATGCAAATTCTGTAGAAAAGAGGACGTGGAATCACCGATAAAGCCCCAAAACATGGCTTCAACCACAGTAGTCCTGATGATAGACATTATCTAGCAATGAGATTAGAGTACTTAACCTCGGTCTGAGTTTTGTTCCGACTCCATCCTATAACGCTTTTCGTACTAGAGTTGAACTGTTCGGTCTATGTAGACATCTCAAATTAAGGGAACATTTTGGTAATAGTTCATTTTCATATGTTCCTTTTCGCCCCCGCTCCTCTTTTACTCCGGTGTCATCTAACCCACATATCCGGGTTTTTGAACATTTGGTTGAAAAGGACCTTGTTAAATTAGAGCAATCATCACATAGGAATTGGCACAACTTGTCCAATAGGGATCAGACAGTCATTAGAGATCTGTCGAATGATACATCTATTGTGATCAAGGAAGCAGATAAGGGTGGTGCTATAGTTCTATTAAATAGGGAAGACTATTTACAGGAGATTTATAGACAACTCAATGATCCTGATTGTTATAAATTAAGTCCTTTGGATCCGACTAAACATATAATGTCTATCATCAGGACTACTGTGGTTGAAGCCATGCTTTTGGGCTTTATCGATGATTCCACGTCCTCTTTTCTACAGAATTTGCATCCACGAGTACCTATTTTTTATATACTTCCCAAGATTCATAAACCTGGTTTTCCTCCACCAGGCCGACCTATTATTTCAGGATCCAATTCTTTATTGGAACCCCTATCCCAGTATGAAGACTATTTCTTACGTCCCTTTGTCCAACAGAGCCCGTCATATTTAAAAGATACAACTGATTTCATTAATAATGTGGAGAATTTATCTATTCCAGCTAAGTCCGTTTTGGTTACTATTGATGTAAATTCTTTATATACTAACATTCCTCATGATGAAGCTCGTTCTATTATAGAATCAGTCCTTGACAACAGGGATAATCTTCTTCCACCAACCTTTTTTCTACTCAACCTGATGGAAATTATTTTGGAAAAAAATTATTTCAGGTTTTCTGATCAATTTTATTTTTCAAGTCAAGGGAGTGGCTATGGGCAGTCCTTTTGCCCCCAGTGTTGCAAATTTGTTTATGGCACATTTAGAAAGTACTATTATTTGTAATGCTATCAACAATCCTTTTTATAAATATTTTCTATTCTACAAACGTTATATTGATGACATATTTTTGATATTTTCGGATGCCAACATGGTACAGGATTTTTTCCATTGGTTGAACACCATTCATGACAGCATCAAATTTACCTACCATATGGACAAGTTACAGATCCCTTTCTTGGATACTATGGTATACAGGACACATAATAGGCTTTTCATTAAGACATACACCAAACCTACAGACTGGAATTCACTTTTACATTTTTCTTCGCATCATTCACCGCAATTAAGGTCCAACCTACCCTATGGGCAGTATTTACGTCTAAAAAGGAATTCATCTGATCCAGAAGAATACCTATTTGAAGAATCAACGAATTATGCGGCAGCAGCTCTTGGATAGGGGATATCCCACTAAGATCATTAATAATTCTATTTTCTTTCTGTGCAGTTGTGTGCTCCGTGGCACTTTTGTTTACATATTCCCTCACAGTTAGCCACGGTATTCCCATGTATCCCTCCTCTCACACAGAGCCTTCCTCTTGCGCTCTTGTCACTACTAAAATCTGGGCACCATCCCCCATCAAATCTCACCCAATTATGAGAGGAATATCTTGATCATCATTCATTCCCAGTTCATGAATATACTCCTTTCCTCCACACGATTTTAGCTTTTACCAGAGGAATTTTACATGGCTTGCCTTTCACGCCTCTTATTGTCTTCTCAGAGTTTATAACGCCTGGTTTTATCCAATCATTTCTTATGAGGGAAATTCTAGCTCCTGTATCTAAAAAAGTTAACACCGTCTCCTCATTCAAAGTCACAAACTCATAGAGATCAGAATCTAAGTCCTGGTTTCCCTCAAGTTCTACATGACAAAATTGTATTTTCTTGGCTTCTTCCACCTATACAGTTTTCAGTGAGGCACTAGGACTTGTTTTTGCTTCATTTTCTCCACAGTTGTATTGTGTATGGCCCCACTTTAAACATTTAAAACACCTCTTATCCAAATCTTTATTACGAGAAGTATTATAGGGTGCCTTATATGTAGTCTCACTCTTGAGATCCTAAACATTGTAAACTCTCTCCCTCCCTCCCTCCCTCCCTCTCTCTCCAGACTCCACTCACTCTCCCCCCCCAACCGAACAGCACTCCCCTTATATACACTCCCAGTCTCCCCATTCCACTCCCTCATCCAATCAGCAGATATCTCAACATTCCACACTCCTCTCACACTCCCTCCTCCCCTCTCATACTTACTGCTAAGGCTTCGCCCATGGGTAGGGGCATGACAGCCACCAATCTGGATGGCTTTCAAAGGGGATTGGACAAAGGCTACCTCCAGTATCAGACGCAGTATGCCTATGCACACGAGTTGCTGGGAAACATGGACGGGAGGGTGCTGTTGCACTCATGTCCTGCTTGTGGGTTTCCCATGGGCAGCTGGTTGGCCACTGTGCGAACAAAATGCTGGACTAGGTGGACCCTTGGTCTGATCCAGCAGGGCTCTTCGTATGTTCTTAAATTCAGAATTTCCTTAGGTTCATAGACACACTTGAATTTACAATTAGCCTTAAGCTAATGAGTAAAGCTTCCAATTTTTAATTAGTCACTGCACCAATATGAAAAGGAATTTATTGTATTGGCAAGTCTTGCAGCTATTCTTATTACACCATCTTCTAGAGAAAGAGAAGGCACTGGTTGCAGGCCCAGATTTACAGTTTCCCACGCACCTGCTTGCCACTTGGGGGTGGGGCAAAGAAGAATAGAAGCTGCCCACAGACTAGATCCCAAGTGGCAAGCAAGCTAGTCAAGGCAGGCATGTTGTGACCAAGTACCAGGTTTGATGTATGCCTTCAGGAAATAGCTGGGACAGGACACCTGCACGTCAGACTACATATCCAGCTTTGACTTTTTTCTGCCTTAAGACCCAGAGAGAGGGCCAGAGAGCCATCTCCTCACCATAGTACTGAGAAAGTGGCCCAACCTGGCTCCCTCTATGTCCCCAAAAGCTGCCTGAAGGAGGTGGAGAGAAACATTGCTCAGGAATGAGAGACAGGGGGTAGGCAACCATTCCTTGGAATGATCAGTCTTGCAGCCAAGTCTCTAAAAGAACAGGCATAATTTTCTCTTTTGGCCACAACCGCCCTTTTCTGACTCTGTAAGTAGCACACTACTGTAAAACAGGTTATAAAATTAAGCTTTTAGGATACTCTATAAGGAACATGTCATAAATGCATCTATCCTAAAAGTGCCCAGCAGTTGAAGAAACTTGACAAAGGGGAGCTAACTAAAACTGAGGGAAGGGGGAGTCAAACTCAACTGTGGCTGTCTGAATTGTATTAAGTGTTATTCTTTCATTACTTAGTATGTGTAGTACATGTGGAATGGGACAATGCCCATGTTGCAAATGGGCGCTAGGGCCAATAAACTGTTGCTTGTAGTTACCTATTGTTCATGTTTGTTTTTTTACATTCAAACAGAAGTTACATGTGCTATAAATGTGTTTTTCAAAATAATAGTGCTGAACACACAGGCAGTAGTTATGGGCACAAAAGAGACACCTAGTGGACTATAGGGGCAATGATCTTCAAGTCAATCAGGAGAGCCCAAATCACACTCACATTTAAAATATAGCTTCCTTGCCTTTTTCTTATTTCAGCTAGTTGCATCCATGAGTACAGATGAACAATGAATATAAATGAGTATAGATCATGAACTTTGCCACCAAGATCTGGAGGAGCACAACTCCTGTCATAGATTAGCAGCAGAAATAGTCTTCTGAATGCCCCCACTCCAGGCCATAGCCACCATTGCCTTAGGCTTTCAACAGTCCTAGTCTTAACATCCTTCCCAAGTTCCTTTTGCCACAGGACTGGTTCTGAGGAAGCAGGCAAGGAAGCAAGACTCACTACCCCAAGGCAGTTCTCTCTATGAACAGGAACTGTGCTGATTTGCAGTCACATGTGCCTTGCCAAGCACCAATTATTCTTCCTTCCCCAGCTGCTCTGGGAAAGTAGAAGTGCACTTGGTTGGGGGAGGGGAGACCATCTTGATGCTCATTCACCTTGACAGATGAGACACACAGGACTATGTCTCTCCTACTGTTCCCAACAAGCTACTACAGATGTTAGCAGGAGGAAAGAAATCAAAGACATGGCCAAGGTGTCCTTCAGCTTCTAAAAACAGCAGCCAGTAAATCTATTGGAACAAGAAATGCATGAACTTTAAAGCAATTTGGGAATAGTCACATACCCCCTCGCCTTCACAGCCTCAGACATGTCTCTAAAATTAGGGTTGTCACTATGTTATCACCAAACACTGACAGCACTTTGTAACTACTTTGAAACACTGTTGGCGAGGTTTCATAATGTAATCAATTTATATAAATGTTATAGATATTGCACAGTCAGCTGGGTTTTCACAGATTCTCTTCTTGCCTCCCTGGGGTTATGTATTCCCCTTGCAAAATCCATTTCTGGCAAGGCAAGGACACCAGACAGAAGTTCAATTTATCAGTGTCAGACAAGACTATGTTAGTTTGGCCATAACTATCTCCATCTGTTTTCCTTCGCTTCCCACATTTACATATAAGGTCCTTAAACAAACAGTTGTGGTAGGTTACAAAGTCAGATGAAGACAAGATTGTTCCCAATTAAAAGGACTGGTATTATTTGTCTTTGTAGGCACCCAGGAGAAATGAACTAATCTGTAAAATAGTTTATGATCATAGCAATTGCTGTGGTTTCTTGAGTACCCAGAGTATTATTACAAATTATGCACACACAGCAAAAGAAGGAAGCCTGATCCTCTGCTCTGTATAATTTTGTCAGGTACTGTCATTCTATTTATGGCTGGAAGCACACTTTGAAGCAATTATGATGCACACATCACAATACTACAATTACTTTGACTACAAAGCTACAAAGTTCTGAATCAATGATGTTCTTAAATACACCTGACTTTTTCTCTTAGCATGTTCAGCTTTCTTTCTTCCAAAATCAATAATGACATAATATAACAAGTGTAATCAAGAAAGTAAAAGTATATTTAAATTCAATTGGAGTCAATGGAAGTTAAGCACACAGCTAAATGTTTTCAAGTATCAAACTGATGGGACTGGAGCACAGGCGTCTCCAGATTGGGCCCAATAATATATAAATATGTGTGGTTCCTGATCAAGTTATTTAAATACACATTTCAATATATCCCTTTCTTGGCAGTGGCACCACTGTAACACAGCGATGAATTTCAAGGACAGGAAATATTTCACATTTTAGGCAAAAAGCATCACATTTTTAGGCACCAGCACCAGAGAGGACTTTAAAAAATGAAATTTCTCAGCGCCAATATGAAAGGCCTAGTAACCTGGCTTTTCCAAGCCTGTTCTGTGGAGAGCATTGCAATCTAAACAGTTAATGCTTAATTTTATTCACTTCTAACTCAGGGTTTGTGGCAGGTGTTTTGTCTCAGCTTTCCTTTAATACTGGATACAACCTTCTCACTTAACAAGCACAGAGAACATGGCACTATGACACAGAGATTGGGTCAGATTAAATACATGACAGGCAGCAACCACAAAACAGAGACAGTTCGAAGACTCAATGTAACATTAAACTCTTCAGGTGAAGGAGTCACAATAATACAAATGCACCCATGGCTCTACTAGCTGTGTAGGTCACAGACACCATCTGTCTGTTCACAGACGAGCCTCAGAGACAGTTTAGTCTACCATCTGCTCAAGGAGTAGGACCAGTTGCTATCCCCTCACATTCCAAGTAAAAAGGGGATAAACAGCAGAGTTTTAAAAGTGTACATGGAGACTTCCGGGTGAACATGGAGCCTTGAAGTCCAACTGATACAGCGTTCCTGGCCAGAGAAATTCTGACTGGGGAGTCTACTTCTGATAAGTATCGCAGGGTTATAAATTGCTTTCTGTTTGCCTTTCGGCGGACAGATTGTGGCTGTAACCTGAGGTGGGGGGAAACGGCGCCGTATTCAGGAGATCGGCTTTTACCGATCATTAGAGGTGTACGTGTTCGCTTCCAAAATGATGGATTATATCTGAACTGAATCTTTCTACAGCACAGTAGGAATTATAATTAACTGTAAGTTGAATGTGGGTATATCTGGGAGGCAAAGAAGATAAGAAGTGCTAATTGGAAGGAGGGCTATAATTCTTTTATGTGCAGTGGAATTTTGGAAGTACAAGGGCAATATGACTTCAGCATTTATGTTGCTCTGGAAAAAGTTGGAAAACAATATTCTAAATAAACTGGAAAGAAGAATCCAAGGTTGGGATGTAAACTTTGAAGTAGACTTAACAAAAAAAAGACGGGAATCGGACACTACACAGGAGGAAAAAGAAGTAATTAAGGATGTTGGAGACTTTCCAGAAATTCACAGAGGCGCTGAAGTTTTAACTGGACTGAATTTGTTTAAGGAGAATGCTCGGAGAAAAGTTATGACGCAGTTTTTAAAACCCAAGATGGCGAATGCTGAGATTCACAGAGGCTTTGAAGTCTGGATTGGACTGAATGTGCCTGAGCAGAAGATTCATGCCGGTGAGCAAGATCCCCAGAGTAGGCTTGCTTTGTTTTTTGTTCAGAATCTGGAATTTAATGATTATCCATTTGACAGAGGGAAATATGAGCTTTTTTAAAAAATCTGATTTTGTTTTGACTGGGAAAAGATAAAAGGCTGTTGTTTATTGAATTATTCAGATAAAGGGATTGCCTATATGATTTGTATGGACTTTAAACATTTAAGAAAAGGGATTGCTTATATGATTGTTCTGGATTTCAAAGATAAATGGTGATGTAAGAGAAATTATTATTATTATTAAGATATAAGCATATTAGGTCTGTTTGGAAATATTTACTTAAAAATGTCTTTTTAATCTTGTGTGGAGTATTTGACATATTGAAGGGGAATTTTTTTTTGTCTTTTACCAGTAGAATGATGACTTATGTGCTTCTGTTGTTTTGTTAGCTGTTACTTATTTTTTAACTTTCAAATTTTTCTTTATAAAAAAAAAAGATATCTTTAAAATTAAAAGTGAAGTGGTTTATGGATAGATAGAAAGAAACAAGGAGTAAATGTACTACTAGAGTATGTACTATACTAGAGAGGGATTCTTAATATTCTTAATAATGGGATTTTAAATTGGATTAAAATGTTGTTTTGTTTTTGGTTTGCTGTAACTGAATGTGAGGTTTTGTTAACAGAAAATGTTGTAAGAATAACTGTGGTTGCTTAAGCTGTGGAGAAGATTGGAAGTCCTTTTTAATTGTGTATATTGTTTGTTATATATGTGTTTTTGTGTTTATATGAAATGAAATAAAAATTCACAAACAGGGAAAAAAAAGTGTACATGGAGTCTGAGTTGAATTTGGTTAGTTGGGAGCAAATTTAAACTTCAAAAAAGAAAAAAATCACTTCTAAGAGCAAATTCAGTTGGTAAGTGCCACCAAGATTGTAGTTAAAATGGGGCCACTGAGACACACAAGGAAGGTATCAGCATGCTTGGGAGAACTCCAAGGTTTGTTTAAAAAAAAAAAATACTTAAGAGGATAAGCTCCCCCCAAAACAGCACAAAGCATGCCCAGCAGCCACCCACAGTGTGTAGAGTGACAGTTGGAAAACAAGAAAACAATACAATGGAGTGGAATATCCTGCTGGGTGTAAAGTCCTGGGCATGGGCAGCAAGGGACACTGGCTGGAACGCCTGGGCCAGAGAATGATGGAGGCTGGAGAAGGCTAGAAGAGTGCAGAGTCCAGGAGTTGGGCCTGGGTCAGTACATGTAGCAAGCAAGGTGGGGCCAGAGGCGAAGGGCGGATCTGGTAGGCAAGCAGTGGTCAAGCACAGGTCAAGAGCAAGCAGAGTCCGAGCAAGGGCCAGAAGCAAGAAGGCAGATCTAGAAGCAGACCAGGTTCAGACAAAGGCCAGAGGCAGAAGCGGGGTTGAGAGTCAAGCTAGAGTCAGTCACCTATCGGGTAGAGCAGGGCTAGAGGCGTAGGTCAGGAACAGGCGAGGGTCGAGTATGGTCAGGCAAGAGCTGGAGCTGGTCACAGAGGGTCAGGAGCCAGTTGCAACAGCACGAGGAATCGTGTTACTGTGGCTAAGGTTGAAGGCAAACTGCAGCGCTTATATAGGTCCTCCTGACTGCTCCCAGCTGGGCCGCATTATCCGGCCTGAGAGCAGCCAGGAGCAGGAGGCTACACTCTGCAAGTAACTAGAAACACCAGGCTCGCTCCTGCAAGGAGGCATCTTCACCACCAGGTGGAGCTGTGGCACTACCCTGGAGGAGCAGATCCTGACACTTGGAGGGAATGGCTGGCTGGAACCCTGGAAAGGGGCACACAATATTCTAAAAACAACCACCAGGCACTTCTTATTTGATATAAGAATGGAAATAATGTTGCGCAAACGTGGAGACACTGATTTGTCATTAAAAGTGAACGCTACTCCAAATGATACAAAAACATTTTAATCTATGTATAGCTTAGGTCTAAGCTAAGTCCACACTAAAGTGCCTTCAGTGTGAACTAATTCTATTGTGGGGTCCCAAATCCTTAAATAGTGAGTGTGTCCAAGAGAAGTGCCAATGTACAATTCAGACCAGGAGAGGCAGCAGCAATAATGCCAGGGGGGAAAGCATCAGGATATATTTCTCCTAACCTTAGTGGGCCTGGAGAACCAAAGTCTTAATAGGGCCCTAATGGGAAATGTGGTGCTATTGTGGCACTACTTTTTGGGATGTTTAAAGCCTCTTTTATGCTCAAAGGATTAAGAAAAAGAGCACAGCCGGCAGCCACTGCATTACATGGTTCTTTCTCCCCATGGTGCTCTTTCCAACCTGGAGAACTTCAATGTTACATCCAGAAAGAAGCACTTCCATTTACCTACTTATCCATGAGCAATTGCCACTTGCCCTTAGCCTGAGACTGTGTCCTATTTTCAAAGTCAAAAGGCAGGATTCAGGGTGCTTCCTGCTATTCTACACCTAGCAGTGGCTTAAGAGCATACATGTTCAACAGATGCACACAGAACTGCTGTTTTGAAGAGCTGACAAAAATTAAAGAAGCAATCTCCTACAAAGTTTGACAGGTGTTGATGCCACAGAAATGAATTCATTTTCAGATCCTGCTGTGACTATTGATTTATATCCATGAGGAAAGGGATTAGCAGAGTATATTCAGCATTTGACAGCTAAATGACTTGGATGCCCTCTCCTTTTCTCCTCAACTTTCCATTGACGCTAAATGTGGAGGTTGCTACTCTTCAGAGCACTTACTCTGAAGCAGCACTGATCACTGAAGAGCTTTTCCTCTACTTCTACCTATAAAGCTGACATGGAACGAAAGCTTCTCAAAGATCAAAATCTTTAAAGAGCATTGCACTGATCAGTTAAAGGAATCTTATGAGATGTAATAAAATCCAACATTCTAGCTTTTATTAAATTACTGTGGATAGAAATGTATTGAAGTGACCTAAAAAATGTTGCCTTCCTTTTCCTGTTTTCATCATCTAATTGCAGAGTCATGCTTCATGTTTGCCTAAGCCAGCCTTCCCCACCTGCTGCCCTCCAGATGTTGTGAACTACAACTTCCAGAATGCTGGCTGGGGCTGCTGGGAGTTGAAGTCTAGAAGATCTGGAGGCCACCAGGTTGGAGGAGGCTGGCATACACACTATTCATGCTATGTGTATGGACAACTGGAGCAGACAGTCCTCTGAAGTTATCACATGCATCTTACAAAGGTTCTTAACAAGACAAAAGAAGCTTTATCAACATACAAAGGTTGCTATGCAGCTCAATGTTAAGAGCAGCTAAAATGATTAAAGCTGCAGGAAGGAAGATCCTGTTCAATGGTTGCTATGGACACACATTCACTGCTCATCCACTCTAAACTATTAAGAAAAAGAAGTGGCAAGCATCACCTGGCCTGTGCTCACTTTGTGTCACATTTGCCAATTTTATTTTGGATTACTTTACAGAGTGTGTCACTGACAGACATATACTTTTAAATCCATATGACTTCACTGAATTCACATTTGCACAACACTGAACAGCACTCTGGTAAAACAATTGTGAAAAAGGGAGTGGGAGCTGCAAACCAGGGAAAAGGACATAAGAGAATGATCAACTCCAACTGCATATGATGCCAGAGACAAGAAATTTACACAGGATTTCTGCTTGCATAAAGTTTGATTAGATTAGATTCCCATGCTATTCTTCTATTCAACTTTAAATGAGATAACTCAGATACTACAGTTCCTAGCTGAGCTTTGCACAGATGCCAGATCCAAGATGCTTGTTAAAATTCACATCAGATTCTGATCATGTATGGCAAGGCAGCTGTGAAGAGGAGCTCTTAACCACAAATAGCCTGGCATTTTCCACTTCAGGAGCAAATGTGACCAAGACAAGACATCAGGCCAGACCACAGACTGAAAAACTGGCCACTCCCTATAACAGATTGGATTTTTATGACATTGAAAATAGCACTTTACAATTTGAACATTACAATCTCCTCCCACTTCACTGGTTTTTGAAACACTGAGCTTCAATGTAGATTTGCATCTTCTAAATGCTGCAAACAGTTGCAACAATTTTAGCCTTCTGTTGTTTCATAAGTCAGTGAGAAACCATCAGCTCCAGAACTTGGCTCTTGTGATCTGGTGGCAGATACAAAATAAAATTTTTATCATACAGAAAATCAGCAACAAGCATGTGGGAGCCAATAGCCCTTTTGAATTCTCTTTTATTATTGACTCAGAAGATGAATGGATCAAGATAGATCCACTGTTGTTTTCCAAGAGAAGGCTGGTTTCAGGCACTTACCTGACAGTCAAAGTCTTGGAGGTTTCGAGCTGAGTTCTGTCAAAATAAGAATAGGAGCCAATGAACAGCCCAGATTCCAGAGCAGTCTAATAAACTTTGCTCCAGCATATCACTTGCAGCAAAACTATGGCCTGAATTAAACTTCCTGCACTATTCTCTGAATTAAAGCTTCCTGCATTAAACAGGACAAAATCATTACAATAAAGGAAGTAAAACTTCCCCCCTCCCTCAGCCACTGAAGTGCAAAACTAGCTCATCTCATGTTGTGATATGAACTGACAAGAATAGAAGAGGAACCAATGCAGTAATTACACATTTGTATACACTGATAGATCCCAGAAATAGAGAGTCTTTTCTACCACAGGGTAGCCATGTTAGTCTGTTGCAGCAAAACAAACAAAAAAACACAAAAAATCTTGTGGCATCTTAAGGACTAGTTTAGTCTTGCTGTATGTTTTTGTGTGTGTGTAGTGTTTGTGTTTTCTTGTATTTGTGTCAATAAAATAAATAAAATGGGGGGGGCTAACAAATTCTCTGGCCTTTTATCATCATTTCTGAACACTTTCAAAATTACTCATATGTGGAATTATTCATTTTCAAATGTACTTTTAAACAGTCTCCAAAATTATTTCAAAGCTAACATTCTCTTGTGTGTATATTATGACTTGATGAGGCAACTGCTTAGTAGTAGAGGCTTTGCATGTAAAATCTCCCCAGTTCAGTCCCTAGCATCTCTGGGAAGGACTGTGAAAGATTCCTGTCTGAAGCCCTGGAGAGCTGTTGCTATTCAGTGCAGAATTCTGAGCTAGTCTGACCAATGGTCTGACCAATGGCAGTGTCCCATGTGCTTCTTAAACAAGTCCCAAAATTTGCACAATACTCAGCCTCTGGCTATTATACAGTTTATCACTGGATCTGGCTAGAGTTTTATTTCTCGGTTTTATATTAACACCTAGTTCTCCTCCATTTAGAAGGGAAAGCTTTAAAAATATAAGCTTTTAGTGTCTGGATTCAGGAGCAAAGAATGTGTTAAAATCATTAATGAAAATGTCTGTGAAAGAGAATTACGGTAATGACTACAGAACAGCTGAGACATAATAGAACATGAGAAAAACAGGAGACCCATAAGTGTTCAAGGCACACTATAAGCTATTAAGACGAGACTAGGGATATGACTGGATTTTGCAGAAGTAGCTGTAAATATTCATCTGTCACTATGCCTCACCACAGACAAATTACAGTAGATATTACATTATTCAAACATGAATGCAATACCCCCAGAAAGTCAACGAATCTGAACTTTCAACCACCAAAGTGACTGCTTCTAAGTTAAAACTGAAATCTTAATGCTGCAGTGCAGATTTCTTTTTCTTTTCTTTTTTGCATTTGTTCATTGTGTGTGAACAACTCATCTGATGTTGTAGCTTATACAATGGGATGCATATAGTCTGCAAAAAGAAATCAAATTCTGTGATAAAAGGTACGTACCTCCATTTCAGAGATAGATAGATAGATAGATGCAATGTCATGACCTGCATAATGTATTCTGCTTCTGCTGCTCATGGGAAGGGGCAAGGAATGATATAGGACACTGAAACCCTGTATTCCTCCTAACCACTGGAAATCACTCTTCTAGGTTTGGAAATTTCATGACATTGGCTTGAAAGTTTATAGACAATCTCTACAGACATTATTTATACAGTGCCATTAATGTATTGATGAAGTAGACTCCAGTCCAAAAGAGCTTATGTCATAATACATTTGTTAGTCTTTAAGGTGCTGCAAGACTCTGTTATCAATGTACATGGCCCTTTACAGAGTAACAACAGAAGGACAGGCCCCTGACATGCCATCTAAAATTTGCCAAAAGAGTGGTAAAAATGGAAAGCAGACAGTGAGAACAAACAGGAGAAGAATTTATGTTCAGTTATCTTAAAGCTAAGAATCTTAAAAAAAAAGTTCACAGCAGAGGTTCTCAGAATGTTAAACCTGTTCCCAATACCAAAAAGTGCAGAACTGTGAAAGACACACAGTCCTTACACATAGCTGGCACTACAAAATACAAAAGGACTAAAGCTTTGCTAATGCTCAAACACAACCGGAGACATTACCTTATCATTCAGGAGGGGTTTGATCTCTGTCAACTGGACATCTTGCAATTCATCCATGTTTACTGAGAACACTGAAGTTAGTTGTCAAACAGCAAAGCGCTCCTACTAAAAACAGAAGAAAGAGCCAATGATTAAGATTACAACTTTGGAACAGATCCCAGGTTTTCACAGAATA
This sequence comes from Shinisaurus crocodilurus, assembly GCA_021292165.1. NCBI lineage: Eukaryota > Metazoa > Chordata > Lepidosauria > Squamata > Shinisauridae > Shinisaurus > Shinisaurus crocodilurus. The sequence continues at coordinate 226,160,331 of CM037877.1, forward strand.
GGTTGAGAGCATGGATGAGGAACTCAAATATAGCCACAAGAAAGTTCCAAGCCTCTTGCATAGGAAGCTTCCTCCTCCCTTCACAATGCAGTACAGAGTGAGGCATTGTCTATGGCTGGCTGAATCATAAACATCAAATGATCTTTCTTGCAAGGCACCCCTACAAATATCTGTAGAACAGAGGCTTGTTCTGACACTCCATCGCTCTCTAAATTATCCATAACATCATGCAGAACATAGCAGTAATGTGGTGCACCTAGCCTTTTTAAATTTTAAAAGGTATTTATATATAAGAGTTTTGGCTATTGTACGGTATAGAAATGTAATAAAAAGGCTGTGTCTTATGTTTTTATACACAAAGGTGCTAGTGGGTATATAAAGCTAACAATAAGAAATGTAAAACACAAATACATCATTACCCACCCACCCACGCACCCCACACAAACTTACCTCAGAAACCTTATACCAAGTCACAGGTGCCTTTCCCCTACAAGGCATCATTATCAACTTTACTACTTTTTCTCTTCCAGGTCTATATAATGTTCCATGTAGGTATTCAGTCTTTGTGCTATTATTGTGAATTTTTTTGCATCCTCCTGATTATTTATTTATTTATTATTTATTTATTATATTTATACCCCGCCTTTTTTCCTGTAAGGAACCCAAGGCGGTTTACATAATCCTCCTCCTCCTCCTCCTCTCCATTTTATCCTCACAACAACCCTGTGAGGTAGGTTAGGCTGAGAGTCAGTGACTGGCCCAAAGTCACCCAGTGAGTTTCATGACCTTTGCCTTGCTTAGGTAACTACTGTCAAGATAAACTAAGAGGGAGGCAGAGAACCTTTTTCTATGCTCTCAATAAAAGTGTGTATAGCACCTACATCACTTGAAGAACTTTGCAAAATTCAAAGGGCAGGCCACATGTGCCAGGACTTTTGTTTTTCAGATTTGTAATTACATATTTAATTGTAATTTTTGTCTAAATTTCATCCTGTATTGTGGATCTAATCTGCCCAGAAACAGGATTAATGGAGGTATATAAAATATGAAAATGCTGAGAAAAAAAATTATTCGGAGAGGGCAAGCACCTTCAGTGTATTTTTAAAATCAAAGGTGCTTTTATGAAGCCTGTGCACTACATCTTTTATTTCATATTGCTCAATTAAAGTTTTATAAATTTACAAAATTTATAAAACCACCCTTCAGTTTAAAAACTGCTTCAAGTATGTTAAACATTTCTATATTTTTGAAAAGTCAAATATATTTAAGTGGCAGCATTGTGGCAAGGCTGTCATTTCTTTAACAAGCTTCTTTCTGTTCCAACTCCTCTCCTCCTTTTGGTGGGATGATTCACTAATGAGAGTTCCTATAATGGCAGACTTACAGGCATCTCAAACTGTAATTGCCTGAGAGTTAAGATTACTGTTTAAAATAGTTTTAAATCTCTTTTTGCAATATCAAACAATTGAATCTCCATGATCACCACAGCAGAATGATCCATCACATGACTCGCTTTGAGATTTAGCTTGTAACTGAACATCACTAGCACTAAATGAGGAACTGATAAACATGTAGTCTAATCTAGTGTAGGCTTGATGCACTGCTGAAAAAGTAGTGGCTTCTTTATTAGATGGATTATAAAACCTCCAGGTGTCAATTAAATTAAATTTGAGAACTGCCAGTAAGCTATTGTTGTCATCCTTCTTCTCTTCTTGGATGGAGTTGTACCTTGCCTTTCAAAAAGCCAGGTGCAGAATGCAACAGAAAGCTCCACATTAGGCAGGTGTGCTCTTATAGGCAGCCTCTATGCTTTGGTCAACATTACTATTCAGGGCCAGCCCTACCATTAGGCAGAGTGAGACAGCTGCCTTAGGCAACTGATTTTCAATGTCATGAAAGGGTAGTAAATTGTTAGTCACTTAATTTATTATAATTGCATTTAACTACCAAGTATGAGGAAAAGTGCTTGTGGGATTTTCAGCCTCAGGTGCCAAAATAACTTGACTGATCTAGGATATTATTTACCTTGACTGGGGGAGCAGGGGGCACCATTTGCTGCCAGCCCTGCTATAAATTCTCCCCAGGAGTTCACAAAACCCTCCCCACTTCTGAAGTATAAACACCACTACTGATAATTGTATTCACTTGTCTCTAACACACTTCTTTACAAGGTTAATACTAGCACAGGTCTAACAAACTGAATGATCCAAGAAAGCAAGTTATACATTTGGTGCTGAAGAAAGCACTGGCCAGCGGGATTCAAGACTTGTTCTCCGCAACTGGTAAATATAGTCAGCTGATGTTTCCAAGGCAACTGTGTGCGCTCTCCTTGGATATGCAAGGGAAGACTGGCATAATGCTGGCTAAGAGGTTCACCTGCACAAACCTAACTATCCCTTATTTTAGGACTGGTATTTGGTATCTCAAATTTCCAAGACCCAAGCATTAGAACTGGGATGAGAGATTGGGCTGGGGAGGAGAGGGATTTCGGATTTCCCTTTATAACTTACCAACCTAGTCCAATAAGTCTTTGCATAGCCATAAGCTTCCTAGCTTCTACCAGGGCAAACCCACTCATGAAGCAAGGTAAGGTGCCTGCATTAGGTGGTGGAAAAGAAGGAGGGGTGAAGGGGCGAATTGTGCCTCCCCACTCCTGCCAGGAGGGCCCATCTCTAGAGCAGCCAGCCACCCTCTCCTTCCCTTGTCACATATGGCCATGGAGCTCCCACAATCTCCTGCAAAAGCCCCATGAGGTCTCGTGAAACCAATGAGAGCTCTCTTCTGGCCACATGGCTCTCCACAGAGCCAAAGCAGCAAAGGTAAAAGGGAGCACGGGACGGGGATGGGGGGACTGTGGTGGCAAGAGACCATGTGCCAGGGCTGGTTTCTACTGCTGTAAGGTGTAATGGTTAATACTACTATTAGACCAAAATAGAAGCTTTATTTATTGTTCTTACTAAACCAACACATTATTAGCAGCCCACAGCAAGGAGACTTCAGTGGTCTAAACTTTAAACCTGTAGCCTGGGGATTAGGCTTTAAGACATGCATAGCAGAGAACCACAGAGCTGATTGTCACCCCTGCCCCAGGCGGTACCATAGCACGCCTGTGGCGCTTGGTAGTACCACTGTCTGAATAGGGCACATTCAGGACAGAGCTGCTATTCATCCAGGGTGCAACATTTCTAATTCTGAGTCTTCTTTACATATAAATAAGCACTGGACTTGCAGGAAAGCTAATGTCAGTCTTAGTGATACAAGTATATATTCAATTATTAATACATTTGTTTTTTCCCAAATTTGCGATCTCTGTTCTTCAAAAGAAAAAATGAGTCACTTTTATAAATTACTGGTATTCCCAACCCCCCAGGATTGGAATGAACCAAAATGAATTGTTATCAGAAATATAAGTGCTGTGGATTCTCTGAAATATTTTCATGAGGTAACATTAGAATGAATGCAGTTTTTCCAATAGGGATGCGCACAACTGATGCATAGCTGACTTTGCAAAACTCTAAATTCAGTCATCGGACAGCACTGATAAATATTCTGACTGATACTGCCATGTAAGGATTTGGATTTTTTAAACTTTTCCTCCCCTTTCCTAAATTTGCTGGTCTTTTATCTATCTGTATTTTCCTTCGCTGAATATTTGTTGCTGTTTTCTTAAACTCCCAGGGGAAAAAATTAAGAAATTAAGTTCATTGCTGTCATTATATATGTACATGCTGGTTCATTCAACTGGCATCATTTCAGAAGATGCTTATGCTACAAAATGTATTCTATATAATGGCAAGTAGTCCAAGCTAGGTTTTTGTGGAGGAAATTAAATAAGCTTTCTCAAGTTCCTTGCTACATATTTTTTCAAATAACTGAAGTAATAAAACATGTAGAGTACTACAACAAAACGAAGTCACAAATTCAGACAGCCAATTGCTGACAATGTTTTAAATCCCAGTGGCTACTATTCTTGTATACTTGGAGATTACCACCTCTTCAAGTTGCATTTTCTTTTATTTACCAAAAGGATATAGTTTAATACAGTAGCTTACCTTAACTTTAAGACACCCTTTCATTTTTTAAAATAAAAACTCCATATACATTAAGTCACAGGGTTTAGGATCTGGTTTTTAAAACAAAAACAACTACATCTATCCAGACAAAAGACAAATAATGATTGCATCGTACAAATCATCAGGAACCCCTAAATGGAAAGCTTAACCAACAAGACTGTTTTGCTTGCTACAAAAAAACAAAAAACCCTTAGTCAGTTATACAGCTTGTAAACACCTGCAGCCTCACAAGGGAACAGAGAGCATTGGATGGAAAATTCCATTTCTCAACATAGTTCAGCTACAAATCTACCATAAGTACTAAAGCAGTGAACTTCATCCAGCCCAATTCTGGACTCAACTTTAACCCGAGAACCTCTTTCAAGATTAATAGCACAAATATCTTTAATATGCTTTAATATTCAAACTTACAGAAGAGGTAAATTTATACATACTCTACTATGCAATGTAAATTATATATTTTTATGATCACTAACAAATTTTAAAAAATCAGTACACTGTATTCATTTTTATAGGCTATCTTAATATGACATTTGAACCTTTTCCTCAAAGAATTTATTTGAAGGGTCCACACTACAATGGATTCTTTGCAAATCATTTTCAACCATTTCTTGCTTTTGTTTTGTGGGCCATTAGAACACAGATAACAAAACTCTAAATCTTTAAACAAACTGATACCCCCAAAAGATACATCTGACACTTTCATTTTAAGAAACAGCACAGATGGTTTTTCAATCTATATTTGCAACAAGAAATAACATGTAACATTTGCAAATACACAACACTGTTAAACTGGCAAAATAAGGTATGATCAGGGTATAATTCATGCCAGGGCTCCCCCTCCATTGTTATTTTTTTCAATACCAGGCTAGAATCTTGCAATCTATGAAGATTCCTCTGAGTACTTGCAGAATGCCTTTCACTTGCCCTGGAGCAACTATAATTGCCCTCCCTGCTTTAATGTGTTGGGGCTACAAGGTTGTGAAAAGCACACACTGCTACTGCCTCAAGCAAACTCTGTGCCTCTGAAAGGGGCTGCTGGGCCTGGAATGCACCCTGTGCGGTAATGCAAAGTAAGCATACTAAATGCAGGCAGTCCCTTCTGTGACTCACAGAAGCTGCATTTGAAAATTAACAAAAACACAAACAATACAGAGATCAGTTCTGGATCCCCAGTTGAAGGCCTCTGTACTATAGAATAGTTAGGAACAAAATGTGGCCTAGTGGTAAGTGATTAAAGAGAATTCTTTTGAAGCTTAATGAGAATAAACTGAAATATATGCCCACGATATCATAAATCTGGTGGAACAGCAAATAAAGGTCAGTCAGGCACAGCTAATAACTGGGTATAAGATCTATAGAATGGACAGAACAGATGGTACTGTAGGTAGCATGATATTGTGTATGCCAAAGATGACAGATTCTAATGAATTTTTAAATGAAACATGTTTACCTACCAAATCACTATGGGTAGCATTTCAAGGACAAAAACTAGGGTCATACTATCGCCCAGGGCTTTTTTTCTGGTGGAACTCACCGGAACTGAGTTCCAGCACCTTTTCTTCTATTAATTGCATTACAATTTAATCGCCATCTACTCCCGAGGAAATGTAATCCAAGAGTTCCGGTACCCTTTTCTCCAGAAAAAAAGCACTGCTATCGCCCAAACAAAATTATAATAATGAAGTGGAAATATAAAAACAAATCAGGACATCAGCAAATAAAGTTGTTATAGAAGCATTTGTAGTAATAGACTACTTCTATAACCCTCAAATTGACCGGGTAAAAGTAAATGCCTACGGGTACAATCCTACCCTTGTTAAGACAGAAAAGAATCCTACAATTCCCAGCATGCAGGGAATTATAGGACTTTTTCTGTCTAAACAGGCATAGGATTGCGCCCTAAATCATTTCATTTGTTCCACCTGGGAACTCATCTTTGAATAGCTCCATGGGGAGTGACAGAATGAAGTGCCGTATTTTTCGCTCCATAAGACGCACCTGACCATAAGACGCACTTAGGTTTTAGAGGAAGAAAACAAGAAAAAATATATTCTGAACCAAATGTTGATATTTACTTTATCAAGCATTAAAAATAGGGGGAAATTTCAGTGTGTCTTATGGAGTGAATATTGTAAAAAAACACAAAACTTTTACATACGGTACTTTATCAACTCTCATTGGAGGCGCCGTGGCCGAGGGGGGCCACCCGCCCAGACAATGCTGCCGCCGCCACCACACCCAGAGGCCTGTCGGGAAGATCCCGCCGCCGCCGCCCCCAGAGGGCTGTCGGGATCTTGCCGCCGCCGCCGAGCCCAGGGGGCTGTCGGGATCTTGCCGCCGCCGCCGAGCCCAGGGGGCTGTCGGGATCTTGCCGCCGCCGCCGAGCCCAGAGGGCTGTCGGGACCTTGCCTCCGCCGCCGAGCCCAGAGGGCTGTCGGGACCTTGCCGCCGCGCCCAGAGGGCTGTCGGGATCTTGCCGCCGCTGAGCCCAGAGGGCTGTCGGGACCTTGCCTCCACCGCCGAGCCCAGAGGGCTGTCGGGACCTTGCCGCCGAGCCCAGAGGGCTGTCGGGACCTTGCCGCCGAGCCCAGAGGGCTGTCGGGATCTTGCCGCCGCCGCCGAGCCCAGAGGGCTGTCGGGATCTTGCCGCCATCGCCGAGCCCAGAGGGCTGTCGGGATCTTGCCGCCACCGCCAGGCCCAGAGGGCTGTCGGGATCTTGCCGCCGCCACCGAGCCCAGAGGGCTGTCGGGATCTTCCTGCCGCCGCCGCCGAGCAGATCCCGACAGCCCTCTGGGTTGTACCGTATGTAAAAGTACTGTATGTAAACGGGTTTTTTAAAAAAACGATATTCGCTCCATAACACGCACAGACATTTCCCCCTATTTGGGGGGTGTGTGTGCATCTTATGGAGCAAAAAATACGGTAATAGATCAGTCTCATCATATGATACATTTATTGTGGTTTACAGTGCCTGTTTAAGAAAATCACTTGTCCAGCAGGGTCTTTAACTTATTAGCTACCTTTGAATTTTAGCAATATTAAAAAAACATAGGTTCAACATTATGAAAAATAAATAGTTGCTCTTGAAGTCAGGAATAAGCTATCAGGAGTGTACAATCCTTATGTGTATGTAGATACAGAGGCTCTTAGATATGATTTCCTGTCCCTGGAAAAACATTGGACTTGATGACCCATCAGGTCCCTTGTAATACTACAATTCTATTTATATCACTACACACATACCACACACTACACACTTATACCACATACAGTAATACCTTGGATTACAAGTAACTTGGTCTGAGAGCGTTTTGCAAGACAAGCAAAAAAATTTAAAATTTTTTTGACTTGATAAACGAGCAAGGTCTTGCAAGACAAGTAGGTAGGGATGTAACCACTCGCCTTGAGCGGGCGGAGTGGGCTGAAATCAGCCCCGCTCACGCCCGCCAGAGACTCGCTTTGATATAAGAGTGTTTTGGATTACAAGCACAGTTCCGGAACGAATCATGCTTGCAATCCAAGGCATTACTGTACATGGACTTCTGTATGTTTCTCTCAGACTTTGACTTATTCTTCCAACCTTAGATCAACTGAAAGTTTTCCTAAAGAGAAAACTTGGTTGAAAATGTCACAACAGTATATGATTTTGATTAGACAGACTAGTCAGGTTTCTAAATTGAATAGGGAGCCTGTACAAGCAGGATGCCTGCTGCTGCAGACATTCAACTTCCAACACCAATGCTTTTCAATTTGTTCACAGATTATCTGGAATTAGAAGTGAGCAGTGAGGCAGTATGTTGATGTACAGCAATTTGCTTGAGAACATGACCGGGAGGGTGCTATTGCACTCATGTCCTATTTGTGAGTTTTCCACAGGCAGCTAGTTGACCACTGTGTGAACAGAACGCTGGACTAGATGGACCTTGGTCTGACCCAGTATGGCTCTTCTTATGGTCTCAACAAAGGAATGATGGTGGAGCCAAGAGACTGGACCATGACAGAGTGGCGGAACCAACGAATCACTAACATCTGGCAACAAGACAGACAAGACACATCATGACTCCCTTTCTAAAGAGGATTCTAGTAGCAGAATCTTATACATACTGACCAGGGAATAGGTCCCATTGAAATCAATGGGGTTTACTTAAGAGTAGGCATGTACAGGATTACACTGTAAAACCACAGCTAGGTATTTTGTTTTTAGGGGCAAAAAATGGCACTATGTTCCTGAAAATATAGGTACTAATGTACAACAGTGCAAGCATCATGTTGATATAAGCTAAGGATTGTTTATCAGTAGGAAGATATGGCTAGAACAGTGCAGCTTGCCACAGCCTGCGAACATTTAAAGAAGCCACTAGAGGAAGCAAGGCATCAGAACAGGGATGACTGAGGAATCTGATCTTTGTAAATCCCAATAGGAAATGACCTATCAGTACCTCCCAGACTTATGTGTGATAGTTATCCATCGCCCATCTCAGGACACTGCATCTTGGCTGGATGTATCACAACACATTTAAAAATGCATATTTTTAAATGAAATACTTTCAAAAATATATTTACATGTGGATTTTTTTTAAAATTGCAGATTAAACTGGAACAAAAAGAAAAAAGAAAAAAATCTGTAAGAACCTTGTCACTAAGAACTGGTGCCTGAGTTTTGCTTTCTTCCTCCTCCTTCCCAATCCCTTTTCCTTTTATGTCATGTCTTTTAGATTGTAAGCCTGAGGGCAGGGACTGTCTAATATTAATCTTTGTAAGCCACTCTGGGAGCCTTTTCTGGCTGAAGAGTGGGGTAAAGATGCTGTAAATAAATAAATAAATAAATAATGCAGGCACACAACCTAATGGACGTGAGTGAATACATGCAAAAATGACACAGACGTCCATTAATCCCTACTTCAAACAACATTTGAACTTATGTCTATTTTCTATACCCACACCCTTCACCAAGGATAGAAAAATATTAAGCACCTGGTACCTAAAAATTAATTTCTTCCTATACATATCACGCATATAGGCTTGGATCCAGCCTGTCTATTTCATGAATAGGTCTCCTTCTGGTCCTGTAACAAAATGAAATCCAGTGGAGGCTCCCCAATGGAGGAAGGGGTGGAGAGACAATTCTCATTGGTTCCCCCTTCCCGCTGCTATCTCCCATGCTTCCTCTCATGTTGATCTGGATGGCCTTCCAACCTCCCAGAACAGATTTTCAGGTGGCACAGTGGGAAGGAGGGATCCACAAAAATGGCCTCCCCACTTTCTCCAACATTAGCGGATCTCCTCCGATTGCAAGTCTGGATCCAATCCATTGTGCTTTAGAACATTCACAGCACTTTATATACATTATCTTCTTGGAGTCCTTTCCTACAACTGTAAGTTAAGGTCAGTATTATACCCAAACTGTAGATGGGGGGCTGAGGCAAGAGGATGTGGATTGCCTAAGGCCAACCTGTAAGTTCATTGCAGAAGGAAGATTCAAACCAGGAACTTAGCCACATGGCTAGTCTCTTAGCTATAATGCTACGCTACCTCAATGTTCTATTTAGGACATTGACTTTTGCAACTCTGTGCAGGGCTGATGCCCAAAGTACGGGAAGCATTGCACAGCCTCACAATTTTTCAGACTAAACCACGAAAAGATGTGATGCCACTTCTAACAAGGTGCATCTAATTAGCTCAAAGTCAACAGGGCTCTAGGGTTATCTGCACTAAATTCTGTATTCCAGGCAATCCAAAGTCTGCAACCTGCATAAATTATGCAAATTGGTCAAAGTTGCAAATGTTTTACTTCACATAATTTATTCTACTTTTTATTTTATATTTTTAATTCCAGTTTTGAAAGTCATGAGATAAGCAAGAACACAGATGTCTGTCCATCAACAACTGAAAATCCCTATGGCACTTGAAATTTCAGCAGGCATTACCAACTTCAAGGCATATATTTGCAGCCATAAGAGCTAGAAACTTGTTTTAAAAATGAAAGTTAAGATTAGAAAAACTGAAATCTGTTTCCACTACCATATTCCGCACTTCGGCGGAATCAAAGAACGTGCATAAGGGCAGAACTAAGGGCAGAAGTGTAACTGCATCATGAATTCTTGGAAAATTTTGAATATGTTCTTTTACCATGCCACATTTACTTGTATAGATATCTCAAATGGCAGAAATATTGACAGTTTAAGACTTAGTTTTCTCCTTAGCAACCATTAACCTTTATCAAGCAAGAGGAAAGCTGGACAAAACGTTTAGCACAAATTATTAAAACTATTCCATTACTTTGTTCCAAACTCTGCTTTTGTGAGCCTACAGTACATTTCTCCCTGTGTTTATATTCCAATTTTGTATAAGTTATCACAGTGTGAGCATTCTCACCTGGAAGTATTTGGATGGCTTCAACACAGGATGCATAAATGTGACAAGTCATCTATCCCATATCACTTAAACCTTTTCAAAGAATACTTCAGGACTGGTTGTTTCTTATCTCAACTGTTAGCAATTTTAGACAGCTCACATCAAAGGCACAGGAAGAAGAAAGAACTTGTCTGCAATACAGACATTAACAGCATGCTCAACTTCAAATTGTTTAGCATTCATCTAATGCAGGGGTCCTCAAACTTTTTACACGGGGGGCCAGTTCATTGTCCCTCAGCCTGTTGGGGGGCTGGACTCAATGGGACTCCCCTGTGCCGCCTCCTTCATGCTGCCCCCCCGCTGCAGGACCCTCCCGCCGTCCCCCTCTGCCGCCGCTGCAGGACCCCCCGCCACCATCCCTCACCCCCCGCTGCCACCGCCGCAGAACCCCCCGCCCCCCGCGCCGTCCCCCGCTGCCGCTGCAGGACCGCTCCGCCGCCCCCCGCTGCTGCCGCCACCGCAACACCCCCCCGCCCCCGTAACCCACCGCCCCACCCGCCACCATCCTACCTGGTCCCCTGCGCGCTGCTGCCGGTGCCTCCGCCACAGCCTCCGCTCGAGGCCTCCACCGCCGCCACTCCGTCGCGTCCATCCTGGACTCCGCCCGCGCTCAGTTTTGAAAAACAGCGTGGGCGGGGTCCAGGATGGACGCGACGGAGCAGGGTCCCGTTGCATCACTTCCGCCGTGCTGGAAGTGACGCGACAGGACCAGAGGGCGGCAAGGCGGATGAGGTAAAGCCCCCCCGCCCCCCACCATAACCCGCCCCCTGCCCCCCACCGTAACCCGCCGCCCCCGCCCTCCCCACCGTAACCCGCCGCTTCCCGCCTTCATCCCCGCCGCCGTCCTACCTGGCCTCCGCCGCCACCCGAGTCTGCCGCTGCCGGCGCTGCTCCATTGCGTCCATCCTGGACTCCGCCCGCGCTCAGTTTTGAAAAACAGTGTGGGCGGGGTCCAGGATGGACACGCTGGAGCAGGGTCCCGTCGCGTCACTTCCGCCACACTGGAAGTGACGCAACGGGACCAGCGGGCGGCGAGGTGGAAAGCCTGCGCGGGTGGACGAGAAGGGAGGAGGATGGGCGCTGTCCGCGCCCCGCTACTGGCTAAGCCGCCCCTCCTCCCCTTCCCCCCCCGCAGGAGATGCAGGGCGGCAGGCAGGCAGACGGCCCATGCCCCCCCCCCGGCTCATCCTCCCCTCTTCCCTCACAACTCTAGATCGGCCGCCGGGCCAGATGAAAAGACCTGGCGGGCCGGATGTGGCCCGCGGGCCGTAGTTTGAGGACCCCTGATCTAATGTGAATAAGTTAAAAAAAAGGAATTTAGCCTTATATTCTTCCATCAGTATATTTAAAACCCTCTCTTCATTAAGAGAAATTCAACTAAAATAAAGCTTATCTTTATTTTAGCCAGTGTGGCGTAGTGGTGAGAGTGTTGGACTGGGAGTTGGGAAATCCGGGTTCTAGTCCCCGCTCGGCCATGAAACTCACTGGGTGACTTTGGGCCAGTCACTGACTCTCAGCCTAACCTACCTCACAGGGTTGTTGTGAGGATAAAATGGAGAGGAGGAGGAGGATTATGTAAGCCACCTTTGGTTCCTTGCAGGAAAAAAGGTGGGGTAGAAATGTAATAAATAAATAAAATAAATATCTAATTTTTAAGAAGATCCATGCAATGGAAAGGTTTGTTGCCGGTTTTTTGCACAACCCAAGGTATCTTTGTAAATTGCCCAGAGAGCTTTGGCTCTTGAGCAGTATAAAAAATTAATAAATGAAATTAAATGGGTTTTGTGAGATTAATCTAATCAAAGAACTAAGTATGCATCTGTATGCCAGCGGTAAATAAAAAAGGAAATTAAATAGCTTCACACACACACACTGTCCAACTGCAGCAAGACAGCAGTAAACAAGGGGTGGCCATCCCAAAATCATTTTGGTCTCCATGACAACTAAAAATTTCCCTAATAAATGGCTCTATACCCATGATAGAGCACACAACAGATTTGATATTTTATACTGGTCTGAGAAGAGAAGACCTGGTTATTAGAGGGGTTGAAGAACTATTCCCACAACTGGTAAATTCCCTTTAGAGACAAGATTCCCACCCTCTTCTCATTGGAATAACAGATCAGCTAGACTGATTAGTCAGAGAATATACCCAATGAACTAAATTAGTGCTGTATTAATTGCGTGATAATACTATATATAATCAATAAATACAAGCTAGATACAATCAACAAAGCCCCTCCAGCAGATCTTAAGGAATAGGGCAGTGCCATTCAGAGGGATACAACTTTTCTCTCCCACAAAGTCTATGGGGGAGGGGAGGGTTCAATAGAAGAGCGCACAAATGGGACCTTCAATAGCATTTGCAGTGTATCCTCCCTCCTAAAAAGGAGTGTTCCTCTTAAGGGTTCTAGTCTGCTATTCCCTTCAAGCAGGGCTTTCCACACCTCCCCCATGTTATTTTTCTTTTCCAACGGTCATTCCAACACCAAATCCCATGGCTACTGAGCATGCTGTAGTCATTGGACTGTTTTTTGAAGAGTTTGTCCAGTTTGGTTTTTAATATTGCATGTACGTCTGCAAACCTCAGGGTTTCCCTAAGCATGCTGATACTTCCCACTAGTTTCTCAGCAGCCCCATTTTGGCTACCACCACCTGAGTTCACTATTATACTAAGTGATGATTTGCATGCAGAAGGTCCCAAGTCCCAACATCTCCAGTATAAATGATCTCAGGTAAGAGGACTGGGAAATTTCCCTGCAACATTGGAGTGAGGCTACCAGTCAGAGTAGATAAACTAGGCTAGATGGACCAATAGTCTGACAGTATGTATGCAGCATCATGTGTTTACTGAGGACACAAAGCACCCCTCTACATAATGGACAGGTAAGAGATAACTAGGCAGAAGTTATTTTCAAATCCAGAAAAAAAATATAGATTGAAGAAACTGAGCAATGGCTCCAGCAGCTGTGAATCATCCACGGAAATTGTCCTATAGGGTAGATAGCCTGAAAACCCCAGGCAAGTTTCATCCAAAGAAGATTACATATTGATTGTCATCTAACCTATTAACTTCCAAGTGTGACTACCTAAAGTGTAGGGCATCATAACGTGTAAGTTTGCTATGAAGTAATTTAATTAGGTGCAAGGTATTAAATCGCTTACATTTTTTCTTTGTGGACATGGATAACCCCTATAATCTAATTGTACAGAATGGGGAAATGATGGTGTATCAAGACATATGCGAACCTTCCCCAACCTGGTGCCTTCTAGATGTGATGGACTACAGATCCCAGTATCCCTCAGCCAGCATGACATATTTAATAAAACTAAGAGGTATTTACAAGTATTGAAACCAATAACAACTAAGGGCTTAATTTCCCCCCAAGAAAATTGTGGTAAATGAGAAAATGAGGCTGTGATGGATTGAGGCCTCCACAGGCTTGAGTTTGTTGAAGCCTGAAGGCCCAAACACTTCCCTAGATTAGTTGGAGCCTGAAGGCCCAAACACTCCAGGATGGGAGGGGGAGTTTGAGAGTTTTAGGTTACCCAATAGAAGTTAAGAATTATATCTCCTGTTCAAACTCACATGATTATAACCTTCCATTCCTGGGAAGGCTATATATGTGTGGGGTGTGGTCAGCTAGCAGCAGAGAGAGCCTGACTGCAGAGAGAGACTGGCTGCAGAGGAGATAGGAGATATTTACTGAAGTTAAGCTAGAGAACCTTGTATTAGTTGTTTGTTTTATTTTATCATACTTGCTTTTGAATTATAACCACTCTATTAAGTAAATACCCTAATATTATAAGTAAAGTGTTGTTGTGTACCCTGGTTTATTGGAGTGACTTATTCACCATGTCTAAAGCCTACACCCACGTTACTGGAAGCAGGCAAAGGATTTGATCTCCTGGAACGGGAGGGCCTTTGAGAAGAGGCAGAGATCTTCCAAAGGCAGATCAAGGGGTCCCTGCAGTAGCGGAACCTTGACAGAGGCTAATTTTGAAAAACTGTATTTTGAAGGTCTTCACTCCAAGGGTCTGTTGTCAAAGATATACCATACTACTAGATTTAGAAAACTATATAGGAATTGTTAATAGTGAATGGGAAAAGACTAAAGAAACATCTAACAGATGATCAGTAGAAATGTAATTTTACATCAATTCTAGCTATTTCACTTATACTGTATAAAAGTTAATGAAAATCAAAGATTGTATCAGTGGTATTTGATGCTATATAGAATAAAGAAGATTTACCAAAGACCAAAACAAACTGAACTGAGCTGGTTAATTTCTATTGTTGTAAATGAGAGAAGGAAAAAGTAAATTAGAGACCTATATAGTGGTAATGCTGCTGGTAAAGATTAAGAAGTTTTGAACAAATATTGTTTGCTACATCTAATATATAATTTATTTATTTATTAAATTCCTATACTGCCCATTAGCCAAAGCTCTCTGGGTAGTTTACATGACAAAACATAAAACTATAAAATACAATAACACAGTAAAACATAATATTAAAACCATAAGTTTAAAACAGAATGAAACCAAAGCAGGAATCAAGATAAAAGCCAGCAGTAGTATAAAGATCTAAAATGTGCTAACACAATTTTAAAACTGAAGGGCTTCACCTGGTGCTGAAATACAATGTAGGTGCCAGGAAAGCCTCTCTTGGAAGGGCATTCCACAACTGGGGTGCCACCACTGAAAAGGCCCTCTCCTTAGTAGCCACCCACCTCACCTCATCTGGTGGGGGCACCTGCAGAAGGGCCTTTGAGAATGATCTTAAGGTCCAGGCAGTTATAAGGAGATGATCCTTCAGGTAACCTGGATGCAAGCTATTTAGGGCTTTGTAAGTTACTACCAGCACTTTGAATTGGGCCCAGAAATGGACTGGTAAGTAGCGCAGATCATAAAGCACTTGGCCAGTCCCTGTTAACAATCTTGCTGCTATATTTTGGACCAGCTGAAGTTTCCAGACCATTTTCAAAGGCAGTCCCATGTATAACTGTCTCTCTTGCACCCTAAGAGGAACGGCAGGACCCCCAAATGTTCTACTTGCAAGAAAAGAATCTGCAAGAGCTAGCAGCTCTGAGACTTACCCTGGCAATTCAAGAAGCATTCAGCAAATAACTTTGTTTTATGTAGGGTGAAAAATAACTCCATGCTCACTCAGTCATCTTCTTTCGCTAAATGTCTTTATATTAAAGTGGATATTACTTATGTCAAAGCCACCAGAAGATTAACATGCCATGCCTAAAATACATGTTGATTATTGGAAAGTACAGTAAAGCCACAAGCCAGACAGTCCAGATAAATGAGAAAATCTACCAGTGGTAACTAAACACTATTCTAGTAAGAAAGACAACCAAACACACACAGAGCAGATTCTTTTTTCATGCTACTGATCTGTATATTTTGATAGTGTTTTTACTGTTTTATATTGGTGTAAGTCTCTTCGGAGAAGGGTCCCCAGGGACCAAATGTGGGATATAAAATATTGTTTATAAATACATTTTGGCCTGATGCTGGCTGTAAGCAGACAAACATATCAGAGAGGAAATAAATGAACACCTAGGAACACTAAGTGTACTTCCACTGCAGATCTCCAGCACAAGAAAGAACACTAGCAGCAGCAACATGGTGAATTAGTGATTAGCAGAGCTCTGTACAAAATCCACTAAACATTGCCAAGCTTACTCCTAAAAGTAGAAACTCAAGTCATGCGAAGGAGATACAAGTATGAGGAAGAGAAACATCTGGACAAAAATAAATAAATAAGGAAGACGGCTAATATGTTTTTATTTGTTTATTTATTTGTTTAATTAAAATATTTATTGGCCACCTTTCAGGGAAGGAGCCCTCCCAAGGTGATGTACAACAATAAAATTCACATAATAAAAACAGTATAAACAGCAACAGTAGCAAATCCTAAAAAACAACAAACACCAGCATAAAAACAAAACCTACCACATACAACTGCAGCTACAACCCAGACGGATTAAACATAATCAGGGGAAGGCCAGAATAAAGTAGTACATTTTCAGAGCCTTCCTAAAAGTCTGCAATGATGGGGCCAGGTGGACCCCCGATGGCAATTTATTTTACTGCAATCAAGGTCATAAACCAGGCTACTGACCTGTAGAAAAAGCCCTTGTGAGATTATTCTGCACACAAGTGTACCTTTGCAAAGTTATTTATAATGAATCATTCCTGCAGCAAAGCTTCTGAACAACAGCTTCCTACTTAAAAAAAATATCTAGAACTATAGACTGTAAACATCTTTGAGTCTATTTTAAAGAGACAAGTATAAAGGGATTATGGAACAGGGTTTTATATGTTAAGTGCAATAGTAATTATTAGATTTCCCCTCCCCCCACCCCCAGCAAGGAATAGCAAGAGATTATTAATTTCTACAGAACTCAGCTCAGGTCTATAGAAGTGGGGTTGTATGCATGAATTATTGTTTTAATTTTCCATCAAAATTATGCTTGAATTGCAGCCAGATGGCACCAGTCTCAAATTCTAAGCAAGCAGTCAAAATAAGATCCGAAAATTTCATTGCTGCCCAGAACTCCAGCACATTTTCTTGCAAGAAATGCAGCAGCTGGATTTTCATTTGGGAAGACACAAATCCTACCAAGGGAATCTGGTATTGCCATCTGAAATAAGTACTCTGCGTTCTCCTTTAGCTAGTATTAACAAGTGTTTATATGAAGCCCAGAAGTAGAACCTTCGATAATTGTTAGAGCTTTCCCCCAGCTCTCTACACAGTCAAATTCATTTAGACTTGTGCACACAGGCTGAAAACATATGCACACTTACCTAGGAGTAAGTCCCATTTAACTCAATAAGATTTACTTTGGAGTAGATAAACTTTGGATTTTGCTATTATTTGCACTTTAGGGTGCAATCCAATGAGGCTGCCCATAACCCTCTGAACTTGGAGGATTACAGGCATCTTATGCAGGACAGGAGGAGCAGAGAGGCAAAGGTCTCCTCCATGCACCTCCCGCTCCACAATGCAGCTAGATTTTGCCAGTCTAACTGCAGTGCGAGTGAAGGAGGCTGAAGCACCGCCAGGATACGTTGTATCTTGGTGGCACTGGTCTCCTCCCCTCCCCCCGGAATGCCCCCTAAACCCCTTCTCCGAGGTCACTCTTCTGACCTCGGAGAAGCAGCTGGCACGGTTCTTTTCATGCTGGCTGCAAGGGTGGGGGGGTGTTCTGACTGTGGATCCCCAGTTCTGAGATAGGAGTAGTTTTCTGACCTCGGAGCTCATCCAAACGATCGTATGACCCTCTAGATGCTGTCTAGGGGCCACAGGATCGCTCTATTAGAAGCTCAGTTCAGGCCTTTATCCAAACATTAATTTTCCGAGACTGTGAACCCTGCTTGGAGCAAGCACCCACTAGTTTGTGTAACGCCGGACACGTGGGAGGCATTTTATAAATAATAAATAGCCTTACCCTTTCCTTATAGCAGCAACTGAAAACTGAGCTGTTTCTCATCCCCATACCAGATTATTCTTGTAGATTAGAGTGAGCATATTTTAAAATTTTCAGTAGGTAAGTAAGACCACACAAGTTTTCCCCATCCATTTATGCTACTAGCTCTAAATAAAACCAGTCACTTCCTGAGCTACTATGGAGTTCTCACAAATATTAAAATCATTTTCACAAATATCAAATTACTAAATATAGGTGCGATTTACGTAAATGTATGTCCTAATCTGAAACACTATTTACACAGAATTGCATCTAATTTATTTCAGTGGGGTTTACGTCCAAATACATATGTGTAGGATTACAATAATAGTATAGTGAATAATAGTATAGTGAAGTGCAATTAAGTGTGTGTACAGGCCAATTACTTAACAATGTTACATTAGCAGTGGTTTTGAATCATAGGGTCTTAGAGGTTACCTAGACTAAACATACCCAGCTCTTTCAACCATTCCGCATAGGACTGCGTTTCCAGACCTCTCACCATCCTGATCACCCTTCTCTGGGTGCAACCCAGTTTGTCAATGTCCTTCGTAAAATGTTGCGCCTATCTATACAAGTACTCCAAGTGCAGCCTGATCAGCACAGAATAGAACAGAACTATTTCTTCCCGTAACCTGGACACTATTTAGTTATTAATCAAACCAACCTGTAATTGTGTTAAGTGGTACAATATATCAATCACAGATGAAAATTGTGGATTGTAATTTAACTTTAGACCAGAGCTGCTCCCAAAGAGAAACATGCATCTCTTGAACTGAATAATCAATGGCTAGTATCCAATATTAATTGTGACTAACTTAAGCCTTATTCATTTCAATTGGTCTACTCAAAGTAGGACTATAATTGAATATTACCCTATGTATAATTTCTTCCCTTGTATGAAATATATCTCCATTAACCAACCTCAGAAATATTGCTTTTACTGAGGTAATGTGCTATTTAATCTGTTGACCAGAACAGTTGCTTGAATAATGAAGGAAGGCCTTTTATGAAATCCACAAACACCCTCCTCCCCCATTTTGGCCAAATTGTGAGCACAGCACACACACACCAGCAGCTTTGTAAAGACAGTAGCTAAGGAGAGGCTGTCAGAAAAAACAAAGGGGCTGCTCCCCTCTAATTAGGGCAGGGCAAGGCAGGGCAGGGCAGGGCATGGGGAGATGACAGGCTAACAGTCCCGTTGCAAAATGTTAGCTAGAAATGCATTTTCAAACAACAACAGGTTACAAGAAGCATTCCTGAAACAAGTGTGGTTAGTCCAGAATAGATACAGAAGGTACAACTGTAGGTACATATGAAAGGAGAATCACGTAAAAACTGAATTGACTCTCATGGGATTGCCTACAAAGGGAGCGCATAATGCTTCTTTTTGTGAATAGCTTTGGCCACATACCCGTTCTTCCTGAACATACACCCGCTGTAGAGAAGATGGAGGAAAAGGGGGAAACTGCAGGCACAAAAAGGAAAGCTGTATTGGAACCACTCCGCCTGGCGAGGTTTGCAGCCCGATCCTAAATACATGTTTACACCGAAGTAAGTCCAGCCAAGTTGAGTTCGACTTAATTATTTGTATGTATGCCTAAGCTCGCTGCCTTAAAAAAGATCAACTGTCCCTAGACAGTCTCCCTTTACTGAAAGGCAAAACAGCATCGTACACTTACGCTATTCTCTCTATGTAAGCCTTACACAGAGACAGTCTACACCGCTGTTTACTCTTCACTTAGTTAACGGGTCAGATATCACCACTGCGCTTTGTGTCCTTTCTCCACAATGGCTTTTTCCTTATCCTCAGGCGGCGAGAGCTCGCTGCTGGACGGTCGAGCCGGCCGGGCGCCGCAAGGCACACCAGCACCACCAGCAGCCGCCACCTCCGACTGAGGAGGGGCAGAGACACAACGTCCCAGCCACACACCACCGCCGCAGCGGCAGCCCTAAAGTGACACCGGGAGGGAGGCTCTGAGGGGAAAGAAGACCAAGAAGGAAGCGCATCTACAGCCCCGCCAGGAGGACGAAAAGGGACAAGGCCGAGACTTCCTCACCGCCGGACTCCCCGGGGATGGAGAAGCGGGCGGGAGCACAGGACAGGGAAGCGAGCAGTCGGGTCCCAGCAGCCGCGCGGAAGTCCGCCATGGGGACAAGACGGTCCGCCTCAGTCCGTGCCGAAGGAGTTCAAACTCACGGCAAGCGCCGCCCCCGTGTCGAAGCACAGACGAAGCCGCCTGTCAAAGCAATGCAAAGGCGGCGGGGGGGGAGGGCACATGCCTGAGGGAACATGGAGCCCCCGCCCGCCCCAAAGCGAATCAGGCAACGGGACCCGGAACCTACCTCACAGGCAGACACCACACAGGTGAACCCCAGCCGCCGCCTCAACCATCAGCAGCAACACCAGCATGTGTGGGGAAGAGACTACGCAGGCGCACTGCGCCTTGGTGCGAGTGCCTCGGCTTCGCGCAGGCGCGGAGCCTCGTTAATGTTTAGGACTACAAAATAAGCAGCAGGCGCAGACTAAAGAGAAATTGAGGCGGGGGAGCGGGGCTTGGTGTAAGAGGCGGCGAAGATGGGAGAGAGTTTTCTGGGCGGGGCTCCTTTGGTGTGAGGCAGTGTTCTTCGGAATGGAAAGAATGGGTGCACGTGCACCTGAGAGGGTGGAAGGATGGTAGTAGTAGGATGCAGCGTAAGGAAGATGGCATCGGTTAGCTGGCGCCTGAAGGCTAGCAAAGCGGGGCGGGGAAAGCTGAGTGGCCAGCAGATTGCTCACTCAGCATGTTTACTGGGAGTCTGTCAGTCAGGCGATCACTCGTGACCGAGTAAGATTGTCTTCCAGGATAAAAAAAAAAAAGAAAATTTACAAAAAGGAGATTTTAAAAGGAGGAAAATTCTAAAGAAAATTGTGTAGACTCTAGCGATGGGTCCGTAAGTGACTGTGGAGGCCAATTCTAGATCCACACAGCTTCCCACAGTGAGGACACAGGTTACCAGATGGAAGATGGTCCTGTAAAGGATTAGTTTGACGTGCTTTTCGCTTAGCACGTTTCTCCCTTTCACCTTGCACTCCAGCTTCTTCAAAGTCCATAGAACCTTTGTGAAAGGCCAACCTCCAGTTAGATCGTTCATGGGCCAGAGCTTCCCAGTTTTTGATGTTTATATTGCATTTTTTTAGATTAGCCTTAAGAACATCTTTAAACCTCTTATATTGACCACCGATATTCCGCTTTCCATCCTTGAGTTGGGAATAAAGTAACTGCTTTGGGAGACGGCAGTCAGGCATTCGAACAACATGACCGGTCCACTTAAGTTGGCGTTGAAGGATCATTTTTTCAATGCTAGTAGTCTTTGCTTCTTCCAGTACACTGACATTTGTTCGCCTATCTTCCCAAGTAATTCGCAGGATTTTCTGGAGGCAACGTTGATGAAATCTTTCAAGGAGTTGGAGGTGACGTTTATAGATAGTCCATGTTTCGCAGGCATACAATAAAGTTGGTAATACAATGGCTTCATAAACCAGTGTTTTGGTCTTCTTACAAATATCCCGATCCTCGAACACTCTATGTTTCATTCGAGAAAACGCGGCACTTGCGGAGCTCAGACGATGCTGGATTTCACTGTCGATGTCAGCTGTAACAGAAAGATAGCTGCCAAGATAGAAAATGATCGACATTTTCCAGTATTGTCCCGCCAAGCTGGATAGATGGCATCACCAAAGGGTTAGCTTGCACTTGCTGATGAAGCACTTTGGGTTTTTTGATGTTAAGTGAGAGACCCAAGTTTTCCGTATGCTTCTGCAAAAGCATTTAGGATAGTTTGGAGATCATCCTCTGAATGTGTGGAGACCACATTATAATCAGCATACTGAAGTTCCACAATGGAGGTTGTAATTACCTTACTTTTTGCTTTCAGCCTGCTGAGATTAAAAAGCTTTCCATCTGTGGGAAGTAACCTCGTGAGACGTATTCCCAAAACAGTGAGCATAGGATTGCAGCCTTCAAGGACAATGCCCTCCTCACATATTTGGAAACGCTGCACTCTTCTTTAGTATGTTCCTTCATACTACAACCTGGGGGGTCATCCACTAAAGCTGAATGGTGGGAGATTCAGGACAAACAAAGAAAAGTGTGTCTTCACACCGCATGTAGTTAAGCTATGGAATTCACTACCTGAGGATGTGATAATGACCACCAATGCAGATGGCTTTAAAAGAGATTAGACGAATTTATGGAGATAAGGCTATCAATGGTCACCAGACCTCCAGAATCAGAGGAAGAATGGGTTATTGCCCTCATATCCTGCTTGTGGACCAGGGATGGGGACTCGGACTCCAGGACTCAACTCGTGAGTCGGACTGAGTCCCCCCTCTGACTCAAGTCCCAATATTTTTAATGAGACTCGACTCGAGACCAAGGACTCGTGTTCCAAAATCGTGTTCCTCAAATGCAACATGGATAGGTTTTAGGAAGTACAGCAAGTTTATTTTTTAAAATCATTTTCCTAAAATGCAACCTTTCAGACATTTTGGGTTTGGCTGCCTCTGCCTGCCTGTTTGGGGTTCCCAGCCTCCTCTGCCTGCCTGGTGTCTTCTTAACCAGTTCCACAGTTTGAATTGTCCAAGACAAAAGCCTCTGCCTGTCTGTTTTGGGGTTCCCTGCCTCCTCTGCCTGTCTGGTTATTTTGGGTTTGTCTGCCTGGTCTGTTCTTGCCATAATCAGTTGCAGAGTTTTGAAATAAAAAGGCACACTTGTGCCTAGAATTTATTTAAGCCACACATCAAATAGCCTTATTTTGTTGGGCGGGGGGGAACCATTTATTTTAACAGGGACTCGTGGAGTCAGCTTTGGGAGTGACTCGTGACTCACCATTTTGGACCAAGGACTCGGACTCGAGACTCAGGTCCAAAGACTCGTGACTCGACTCATGACTCGAAACCAAGGACTCTTCAACATCCCTATAATGTGGACTTCTCAGAGATGCATCTGGTTGGTCACTGTGGGACAAGATGCTGGACTATTTGGGCCTTTTGTCTAATCCAGCAAGTCTTTTCTCATGTTCTTATGGCTAAACCCTAATGTTCAATTTATTAACTCAAGAAGTATTAGATGATAAGGTGGGCTGTGAATTAGATCATTTATCATGTAGTGAGGGAGGAAAATGACTGTAATTTTTGTCCCACTTGTGGAAATGATGGATTTTTAGGAAAACACTGTGATTAATATGAAGAAGTTGAGTTGGGGAAGGGGAATATTCATTCTCAAAATATGAAAGGATGACTTCTCAAAATATGAAAGGATGACTGAAATTGATATTGTGGAGAAAGCCCAACACAGGTTCACACACACACACACACACACACGGCTTTCGCCCAAGGGAGGGGGGATGAAGTCATCGGAGAAGTAGCAGACGGACCATCATCCCCAATAAAGGAGGGTCTCGGTGGAGATCCACAAAACCAAGGAAGAGCCATCAAGGATCATCAAGCTATCAGGGCAGTCTCAAAGAGCTGCAGAGTACCAGTGCGTCACCTTCTTCCCGGGCAGGGATAAGCCCACCTGAACGAAGGGGGCAGGCAGAAGCCCCCACCTGACCTGGAGGGCGGGGAAGCGGGAACTCAGGGGTAGAAAACCCCCTTCCGGGTTTGGGTTGTTGGGAACCACGGGTACGCCAGGGCCAGATCCACCTTAAAGCAAGCAGTCCGGGTACACCATTCTCATCCACGAGGCGCCGATCGGGAGTTAGGCTGACACTGACTAGGCTAGAGTCTCTGATCTGAGGACACTGACAAGGTTCGATCTGCTAGCCTGGGAGCCTGCTCATTGGGTAAGACGGGGGTCAGATAAGGTTGTGTTGACAGTATAGTATTCCTAAAGACCTGCTAGTTCCATTCTGTGTTATTGTATAAACAAATAAAGCCTTATTTGGGCATTTAAAGGGCTGCGGTTTCCTTTTGTGAGTAAAAAGCCTCGCGGGTGGTCGCTAGAGCTCGGAGGTGATTGCCAGCGCTTATTGAAGCTGTATCTCATTGCCGGTTAACCCTATAATTGCAGAACTCACGCAAAGGATCCTGTTGCTGATCCTTCACAGATATGTAGCACATTTAAGACAAACACAAGTTAACATTTCATTGCACAACACATAGTTAACCTCTGGAATTCACTGCCACAAGGGCCCCCATGTTTAGATGCATCTGACATCGAACAACAGAAAGTGGGACCAGGAGATAGATACCACCACCATGCTCTGCCTGTGAACTTTTTGTAGCATCTGGTTAGCTGCCTTCAGAGAACAATGCCGGCTAGATGGATTAGTGGTTTGACCTTAAATGTTAATCCCAAATTCAGGGGGGTGGGGAGAAAAATGGCGATTCCAGATTTAGTGCAATGTAGTAGGGATTTGTGCATGTAGAAGGTTGTAGTTCTATGCATGATTTTGCAAAAGGTGGATTTGATCTATTCAAATAGTGTAGCCATTTCAAGGAATGTTCTCAGGACAGCCAAAATGTACCCCATGTTAATGGTCTGTAAGAGTATGTTGAGGAAGCCTCACTTGCTGCTTGACCTACAAAAAGAACAGGATTGTTTAGAAAGGATTAGAGGGTCAATGGCCTTTTGCTGTCATAAGCTGAGCTACAGCAGTATTATACACAAGCTTATTTTACTGCAGAGTGATTACTAGTAAAGATTTCTAAATTTAAACCCATGTACAGAATGACATGACTAGTGGAGTCCTCTTATAAGCAAAGCAAACAGAGGAGAGCTATCACATCACTATAAAAGCACACAGCTCCATATTAAGGGAATAAAACTGCAATGAATAGAGGTCAGAGGGGGAATCATAGTCAAAATAGTAATATGAATGACATTTAGGCCCTGTACTTGACATTACAGGTGAAGCTTAATCTATATGAGCAATATATAAAGAGCAGGTGGGATTTTTTGCTAGCTTGTGTGCATTGCAGTTTGTATGAAATAGTTCAGACCCTCCCAGGTTTGAATGCACTCAGTTAAATTAGTGGACAAGCTAGAAGTCAACATGCCCAGCCGCAGTAAGAACAAGGCTGTTGAACCACATGCTCTTCTGCAAAAATTGATGGGTACCCTAATTTACAGGAACAGACAAAACAATCAAGGACAGGGGTTGCTCTAGGAGATAAATTTGTTGCCTGGGTGATTATATTGAATTTGGAACCAGTCATGATTTCAACTTACTTACTGAACAGTTAACTAGTAACAAAAAGAGTGCTGTTACTCCTATTAAGAGTGATATACTGAATATACTGTCATATACAATGAACATTTAAAGTTAAATTCTTAGTTTTAAATAATAATGTGGAGGAAGGGGGGGCTGGCTGACCTGCCACACCCCCACCCTTTCCTACCCAAAGGACCCAAGACCCCCAGAGATCTCAAGGTACCAGACTGCCAGCCTCAGCTGTCTGCAATCCTACTTGAATCTCTGTTCAGGGACTTGCCTTTATGACTGTAACCTGGATTTAGTTGCTGGAACCACAGAGCAATCCACAAACACCATGTGGGGTAAAAAACCAAAAGAAGGTTTATTCAGGTAGCATTTTACAACAACCAATAGGGAAATGAGGGAAGGACACAAAAATGAGAGAGACGCTTTGGTACACAGAGTAAAGCTACAAAATAACAAAACCTGATTCCTTATATCTCCCAGGCACACAGCTAGTTACCTGGGGGCCAGTTCTCTTCCAGGGTTGGATCCAGCACAGCCTTGCTGCCCGGGAAGACTACACACCTACCTGAAGGTCCGAGATGGGTAGCCTTCTACAAAGCTTGCCTTTACCAAAGCCCTCATTCAGCTAATTTCACCAGGAGCTACCTGGGGTCAGATCCTGAGGCCACCCGAAGGCTTGGGCCTCTGCTTGGCTTGCCACCATTGCTCCAACAGCCAGCAACCACGCGATGAACCAAAGACAAAGACAAAACCCACACTTTGGGAAATATACCTTTCCCCCCCCTCGCCTCCTCCTTTTTGCAGCTCCACCGCTTCCAGCCAATCAGGATGCACTTCACCTGGCCAGGCAGGGGAGGGGGAGCCATGACTCATGGCATTTGCATTTGAAAGCCGGGTCTCCGGCTTTTCAGGACTTCCAGGCGCCACCCAGAGGAGCTATGCACACTTCGCCCGCCCCCCCAGCCTTTAGCCGGTTCACACATGAGGGTGTGTGTGTGTGTGTGTGTGCGTGCATGTAGGAACCCCCAAAGGCTCTTTTCTTCACAAATATTAAGAAAGGTCCATTGGGAGATAGAAATAGTAATTTAATTTAAACCAACCCATTCTGATTTATAGTACAGGCCGCTTTCAGTCATACTTTCCTTACTGTCAATGTATACAGATGATTCATATGGCTATCTGCCTGTTCACTAGCCATTATGACTTGTTTAACCATTGATTCAAATGCATCCTGAATATGCTGTCTGCAAAACTGAAAGCAGGGTTGGAGGATTCTCCACACACTGTAAAGTAACAGCAATGCCCAGCAATGCAAGAGATAGGTGTGTCACATTTATTTATTTGCAGAGTACAAATGAAAACAAGATACAATCAATATACACACACAAGCCTTAGGTGACCTCCCATAGGCCAAACCAGACTGTCCCTATGCAAAAGAATAGGGACAACATTACATTCTATCACAGGGTTGAAATTTTAAACCATTTTGCTTCAACAAAATGGTTTAAAAGGGAGGCTCTAGCATGAAACTGAAGTTGGAATTTGTTTGCAGATTTGACAATATCAGAGCTGAGCTACATGGAGACTGTTTGGATTTGTATAGAAATGGATTATTCTCTTAAGATCTTGCTTTGCCCATTCATAGCCAGTTGGAAGGGATCACACCCACTCTAGATCTTTTACTCTTTGGATCTTGTTTCCATTTGTGCTCTGCATACTAATGTGACACAACTTTCTTGTATTGTCGGGCATTGTGGTCTCACTTTGTAACAAAACTCCTCACATAACAAATTTGACAAATCTCTATTAGACACCTTCACAGCCTAAGACACCTGACTAAGAGTTCTGCAACAGGTCCATTAAAATTTCAGTCCGTACTTCTTGGGAATACTATTGTGTCATATTAAGTGAATAGATAACCACAGGGCTGGCGCTACCGCTAGGCAGACCCAGGCGGCTGCCTAGGGCGCGGGGCGGAAGAGGGCGCAGAGTTTCTGCGCCCCTTCCTCTCCTCCGGCGCGCTCCTGCCCTGCCTGCCACCTCCGCCGCGCCTCCCCGCCCGCTTGCCGGCCGCTGCCGCCGCTGCTGCACCTCCCCCCCCGCGTGCCCCCCCGCGCGCACGCCCGCCAACCACCTACCTACCTTCCCGTCGTAAAGCGCGGGGGTCCCATCGCGTCGGAGGAGGAGGAGGCGGCGGCGGCGGCGCCTAGGGCGCCAAACAGCCCTGCACCGTTCCTGGATAACCACCTCTTAAGACTTTTATATAACAGTGCTAAAGATATTTCTTTAAAGGCTTTTGATGGCTGACAGCTACTAGCAACTGGACACACCTCACATGCTTGGGTGTGAGATGGAAATAAACAGTTTGGCAGCTGCAATGTAGCCAGCAAAGAAACCCAAATCTAAGTTTGCAGCTGGCTGAGAAGCAGTCTCATAGGACTTCAAGGGCTGCATGTTGTTTGTCTTTAGGAAGCTGATGCTGTTTTAAATACTAGCACTTTCTGTCTAGCTTGCCTGCTGCACCATAAACAACCTATATATTTGCAGATGCATAGATATGAGGGGCAGAATGACACTTTGCGTGATCTCTGCAGCCCACTGCAGCTTATTTAAGCCATGGGGGGTTGTGGTGCATGCTGGCGGCCATTGTGAATACTCAAGCTGCAGCAGGCAGTCACCAGTGACCACAGCTTATCGTGATGTCCAAACCTGGTGCAGAGTGGGTTGTTGCCATAAACCACCCCCAACACCAAAACAGCCCATGGGTTGTGAGTGGTTTGTTAACCATGGCAACAACCCACCTTCGCCAGGTTCGGACAAAGCTATGGTGGGCTGCAGTGATTGTGCGAATCAGGCCAATGAGTCTCCAGTACTGTTTCCTCACATGGATACTGATCCTGTAAAAGGGTGAAGTCTACCACTTGGGGAAGTATGTGTGTGGAGTTTAAAACACAATGTTGATTTTTTTTTTACTTTGTGAGATAAGTATAGTTCAAATAACACCTTTGCATTCAAGTTATATGTTCAGCATTTTCTGAACATGTAACTGCTTCTTTACTTTGAAATAAGATGCCAGGATTAAGGGGGGAAAGCAACCCTGAAAAGCTAGCATGGATCCAACTTCTGGTTCCTAGCGCCACCTAGTGTTTGACATGTTTTAAAATATAGAAGGTACCTGCCAAGGTCTAGAGCAGTGCTTTTTAACAAGGGCTCCATGGAACTCTTGGTTCTGCAAACCCCTCTGAGGTTCAGAAAAATATTAACTTCCCACTTCAGGCAGTTGGCTTTCCCTTCTTGCACAAGCCAGTCACCCCCACTCCAAAAGTTAGAATATCCACCAGTAAACACATGGCCTGGTCTCGTCTCATGATGCATTTTGCCAAAGTCACCATGCTCAAATTTCACAATGAAAAGATAACTCTCAGAATTACATTTATTAAAGTTCTTAATTTTCCAGTGGTCTTGAATAAGATTCCAAGTTATAATTATTATTTAGTACAACATTTTGCCTTTGTATTTTTAAATTACTTAACACCAGTGAAGAGAATCAGTAAGAGAAGGCCACACAGAGGATGCAAAACTAACAACTTTAATAAATAAAGCTTACTGAGAACAGCACTCTACTATTACTATAAGCAACATTGACACTGAAATCCAGCATCCTTTGAGCTCCGCAAGTGCTGCATTTTCTCGAATGAAACATAGAGTGTTCGAGGATTGGGATATCTGTAAGGAGACCAAAATGCTGGTTTATAAAGGCTCCACCCCCACCTGTCTGACATCAGCCTGACCAATGGCCACATCTTCCTCCCCAGGTACCAAAGGGCGGGGCTGCCAGAGGCAGTGGTTGGAGTGTTTGGGTGGGGATCCTCTGCTGGAGCCGGCTTGCTGTGGCTCCACCCCCACCTGTCTGACATCAGCCTGACCAACGGCCACTCCTTCTTCCCCAGGTACCAAAGGGCGGGGCTGCCAGAGGCAGCACCTCTGCGCCGCGCAAAGTGCGACGCTAAGTGCGCACTTAGCGTTGCACTTGGAGGCGCGCTTGGAGTTGCACAGAAGGACACACGCCTACCCACCTTCCTTCCTGGGGCTTTGTATATGGCAAGCAGCAGTAACTGAGTTCCAACTGACGCCTGACGGTTGAGGAGACCTGAGCTGGCTGTACCATCCCGCCAGCCTCTCCACCATCCCGCCAGCCGCCTTACCATCTGGTGGTCTACCTGCCTGCCTTGGCTGATGCTGTTGCTGGCTGGATTGGGGCTCCTTCCCTAGGAAGAAGCTCTGTTGCCGTAAGGAGAGGGCAACACACACACACACACCCGCCGCCTGCCTGATTGGTAGCACCTGCCACCAGGCTTGCTTGGCACTCCGCAGACCTTCATCTGCTGGAGCGGCGCGTCGACACCCTGGCGGTGACGTCTCCGAAGGTGACGACGCCAAAGGGTGTTGCCCCTTTGGGGGAGCCACTTCGGGGTTGGCACGAGGGCAGGGGCCCTTCCCTCTGATTGTTAAGGAAAGGGAGGGGTGGGGGTGGGTTCCCGCCTGATCGGCGGAAGCAAAGGGGCATGTGCCTATCTAATGCAGATAGTGGGGGGGAGTTCTGGGGGGCAAACTGTACCAATGTTGAGCGGCAGGCGCTGGCAGAGCTCTAGGGCCAGGCCACACCGAGTAAGGGGAACAAGGGATCGATGCTTAATATCTATCCCTTGTTCCAGGCCTGCCCAGAGCCAAGGGATAACTGGGGGATGCCTGTCTCCTTCCTCTGCCTTGCGTTTGCTGCTGTGTAATGCCAGGTCTGTTACCCAAAAAACATCTTTAATCCATGACTTAATCCTGGATGAGGGTGCGGACCTGGCATGTATTACAGAGACCTGGCTGGACAGGGCCACTGCTCCAACTCTTGGGGCCTTGTGTCCGCCTGGGTTTATGTATGCCCAGCAACCGAGGACTGGAGGACGGGGAGGGGGAGTGGCTGTTATCCAGGGATGGGGACTCGGACTCGGGGACTCGACTCGTGAGTCCGACTGAGTCCCCCCTCTGACTCGAGTCCCACTTGAGTCCCAATAATTTATGTGGGACTCGAGACTCGACTCGGGACTCGAGCCCAAGGACTCCTCTTCCTCTGCCTCCGCCGCCGCTCTCGCCTCTGCCGCCGCCGCCGCCGCCCTCGTCGCCATCGCCGTAGCACACAGCACGCCGCGTCACGCCGCCAGCGCCGTCGCTCTGTTTTTGGCGGGGTTGCTGTAGTTCAAAAACAGAGCGCTGTTGCTAGCTGCGTGACGCGGCATGCCGCATCATGCCGCCAGCGCTGTCGCTCTGTTTTTGGCAGGGTTGCTGTGGTTCAAAAACAGAGCGCCGTCGCTAGCACCGTGACGCGGCATGCCACGTCACGCCGCCAGCGCCGTCGCTCTGTTTTTGAACCACAGCAACCCCACCAAAAACAGAGCGACGGCGCTGGCGGCATGACGCAACGTGCTGTGTGCTACGGCGATGGCGACGAGGTCGACGGCGGAGGAGGAGGAGGAGGAGGAGGAGGAGGAGGAGGAGAGGGCGGCGGCGGCGGCGGCGGCGGCGGCAGAGGCGAGGACGGCGGCAGCGGTGAGGTGAGGGCGGCGGAGGTGGAGGTGAGGGCAGTGGCGGCAGCGGCGGCGGCGGCAGTGGCGGCGGTGGCAGAGGCGAGGTGAGGGCGGCGGCGGTGGCGAGGTGAGGGCGGCGGCAGCGGCGAGGTGAGGGCGGCGGAGGTGGAGGTGAGGGCGGCAGCGGCAGCGACCCATGGAGGGAGCAGGAGGGTCTCCGCGGGAGGAAGGGCAGCTCTTCTTCCTCTCGCGGAGACCCTCCTGCTCCCTCCATGGGCCGCCGCTTTGGGAGGGACTCGGGACTCGACTCGAGTCACCATTTTGGACCTCGGACTCTAGACTCGACTCTAGACTCGGGTCCAAAGACTTGGGACTCGACTCGGGACTCGGGACCAAGGACTCTTCAACATCCCTGCTGTTATCTAGCAGGAGTCCTTGGTCCTTGCCAGACTCCGGGAGACCAAGTTTATCAAGTTCATGTACTGGAGGTTGGGTCCAAAGGGCAGTCTGGGGATTCTGCTCATGTACCGTCCACCCCGCTGCACGTCAGACTCCCTGGCCGAGGTGCTAGAGGTGGTCTCCGATGTGCGTGTGCTGTCCCCCAAGCTATTGGTGCTGGGGGACTTCAACATACACTTGGAGGCTGCCATCATGGGGGCACCTCGGGACTTCATGGAGACCATGGCTTCCTGGGAGCTGCACCCTGTATCAACTGGACCTACCCATGGAGCCGGTCATGCGCTAGACTTGGTTTTCGTTTCTGGAGAGGGAGGAAATGATCTGGAAATCGGGGGTATATACACCACCCCCTTGTCATGGTCAGATCACTATCTGGTAGGGCTGGATTTCTTGGTGCCACAACCCCTCTGCAGGGGTGAGGGACCTATTAGGATGGTCCGCCCCAGGCGTCTTATGGACCCGGATGGATTCCTGAACGTGCTTGGGGAACTGGAGCACGCAAACGGGAGCTCGATCGAGACCCTGGTGGATGACTGGAATGCTGCAATCACCAGGGCATTAGACCAAGTTGCCCCGAAGCGCCCTCTTCACCTGAACAGAGCTCACACGGCACCTTGGTTTACTCCATCGCTGCGAGCTCTGAAGCGGAAGGTGAGAAGGCTAGAGTGCCGATGGCGTAAATCCCACTCTGAAGACGATCGGACACAGGTCAGAGCTGCATCTTCAGCCTATCAGGTGGCAGTGAAGGCAGCAAAGAAGAATTTCTATGCTGCCTCCATCGCGTCTGCGGAGTGCTGCCCCAGGAGGCTGTTCCAAGTGGTCCAGAGCCTGGTCGGTCCAGTTGCTCCGGATCCGTTGGAACAGTCTAAAGCCTCCTGTGAGGCTTTAGCGAAGCACTATACTAATACTCTATACTCTCTATACTAATTCACAGAGTATGGGCAACAAACAGGACGAATTTGAACTCTTGATTCATGAGGGCAAATACGACTTGATAGGGATAACCGAAACCTGGTGGGATGACTCCCATGGCTGGAATACAGCGATTGAAGGATATAACTTGTTCAAAAGGAACAGAAGCAACAGAAAGGGAGGTGGAGTTGTGCTGTATGTTAAAGATACGTATCTCTGCACAGAGATACAGGAAGAGGAGCTTGGCAGCCCCATTGAGAGCATCTGGGTTAAAATAAAGGGGGCAAAGGATAAGACTGAACATGGCGGTTGGAGTCTACTACCGACCACCCAATCAAGGAGAAGACGAGGATGAAATTTTTGAAAAGCAAATTGCAAATGTTTCAAGGAGGCACGATGTGGTAGTAATCGTCGGTGACTTCAATTTCCCAGATATCTGTTGGGAGACTTATTCAGCCAAACATGGCCCCTCCAAGAAATTCCTGAGTTGTGCTGCTGATAACTTCCTCCTACAGAAAGTGGAGGAAGGAACTAGAGGATCGGCTATCCTTGACCTGATTCTAACCAACAGAGACGAGTTAGTGGATAAAGTGGCAGTTTCGGGAACTCTGGGGGAAAGTGACCATGTTATACTTGAGTTCTTGATTCTAAGGGGAGCAAAAGCTGAGTGTAGTCAAACACGTACCCTGGATTTTAGGAAAGCCAATTTTAACAAACTCAGAACAATGATTAGTAAGATCCCATGGCAAGCGACTCTAATGAGAAAAGGAGCCCAGGATGGGTGGGAGTCTTTAAAAAAGGAAATTTTAAAGGCACAATTGCAAACAATTCCCACAAGGAAAAAAGGCAGAGGGCAACAGAAGGAGCCAATGTGGCTTCACAATAAACTCAAAGATGACCTGAAAACAAAAAAGGACACGTATAGGAAGTAGAAGGAAGGACAGGCTACAAGGGAAGAGTACAGGCAGGTGGCACAGAACTGCAGGAATAGTGTCAGGAAGGCTAAAGCTGAGAATGAGCTAAGGTTAGCGAGGGATGCTAAAAACAACAAGAAAGCTTTCTTCAGATATATGCACAGTAAAAGACAGAGGAAAGAAATGGTGGTTCAACTACGCAATGAGGATGGCAAATTGATAACAGAATACAAAGAAAAGGTAGAAGTGTTCAGTTCCTACTTCGGCTCGGTCTTCTCCCAAAAGAGGGTCTATGACCCCCCTGGCAAACCTGAAGTGCAGACTGAAGGGGCAGGATTGCAGCTTGAGATTGATAGGCAAATGGTCAAGGAGCACCTGATTACTCTGAACGAGTTTAAATCTCCAGGGCCTGATGAGCTGCATCCTAGAGTAATAAAGGAACTGGCAGAAGAACTCTCAGAACCACTGTCTATTATCTTTGAGAAATCATGGAGGACAGGTGAAGTGCCAGATGACTGGAGGAGGGCAAGGACAGGTTGCTTACCTATAACTGTAGTTCTTCAAGTGGTCATCTGTGCATTCACACACATATGGGTTCTCTGCGCCTGCGCTGAGATCGATCGGAAACTTCTTCAGCTGAGATGAGCCGGGCGGGAGCCCCTCCCCCTCGCGCGTGCTCCTTAGTGCGGCTCCCGCCCGTCTCCTCAGTTCCCTGAGACCGCCTATTGCGACCCTCGGAACCGAGGCTGATCCAGAAAAAAAGAGCTCTACTACACCCCCTCGAACTCGATGGTTACGAGATCGATAGAAAATTCCGAACCCCGATGTAATCGAGATCGACTAACAAAACGAAAATGGACCATCCCATTTCCACCTGGGTATCCATCGAACTCGATGCAGACACCGAGAGGGGAAGGAGGGCGGGTTGTGTGAATGCACAGATGACCACTCGAAGAACTACAGTTACAGGTAAGCAACCTGTCCTTCTTCTTCGTGGTCTCTGTGCTTCACACACATATGGGTAGATTAGCAAGCTGACTTACCGGAGGTGGTCGGTGTCGGCAGTCAGATGGTGACCGATGATAGAACCGCTCTCCCGAATGCGTTCTGCGCCCTGGCTCGAACGTCGAGGCGGTAGTGCCGGATAAAGGTGGAGGGTGAAGACCAAGTCGCCGCCCTGCACAAGTCCAATAAAGAGACTCCTCTGCCAAATGCCGTCGAAGTCGACATGGCCCTCGTAGAATGCGCTCTTACGGAGACCGGTAAGGCGCGGTTGGCAAGTTGATATGCCAATTTAATAGTGTCGACTAGCCAGGAGGACAGTCTTTGCTTTGACACTGGACAGCCCTTCTTCGGTGGGCCGTAACAGACAAAAAGTTGTTGAGTGTGTCTTATGGGTTCTGTACGCGCCTTGTAAAAAGCTAGGGCTCTACGGACATCGAGGCTGTGTAAAAGTCTCTCGACATCCGATGTCGGTGATGGAAAGAACGCCGGGAGTATAATGTCCTGTCCCAGGTGAAATTCAGAAATGACTTTAGGAAGAAATGATATGTCTGGCTGCAAAACGACTTTGTCCTTGTGAAAGGTTATATACGGAGGATCAATTCTGAGCGCGGCTATCTCGCCGACGCGTCTTGCAGATGTAATCGCTACAAGGAAGAGGGTTTTCAGCGACAGAAGGCGCAAGTCTGATTTCGCCATGGGCTCGAATGGCGCTTTTGTTAATGCCTTCAAAACCAGTTGGAGGTCCCATCCTGGTGTAATATTCCTCATTGGAGGACATAAATTTTTCAAACCCTTTAAAAATTGTTTCACTAGGGGATGAACAAATAACGACATGCCGGTAGAAGTCATGCGATAAGCTGTAATTGCAGCCAAATAAACTTTAATTGATGAAAATTTCAGTCCACGGCCCATCAACGAGTGCAAAAAGTCGAGGACAGTGGATACCGAGCATGTTACAGGGTCTTTACCCAAAGCTGACACAAAGCTGGAGAAAGCCTGCCACTTCCTCGCGTAAGAAAACCTTGTCGAAGGTTTACGTGCTGCCAGCAAAACGTCTTTAACTGCCTCAGAAAGGTCCGTATCCATCGTTATCTGATCCTCCATGCTGTGAGGCTTAAGGAATGCAGATTCGGATGAAGTACCTTGCCTTGGTGCTGTGTCAACAGATCGTCTCGAGTCGGTAATTGCAGATAATCTCCCTGGGACAGATTGAGTAGGTGGGAAAACCAAGGCTGCCTCGGCCACCACGGAGAAATCAGTATGCAATTTGTCTTGTCTAGCGATATCTTGGCCAGCACTCGTGTTAAGAGTGGAATTGGGCGGAATAGGTAGTAAAAACCGTTGTTCCATTCCATCAGGAACGCGTCGGCCATCGACCTCGGGTCCGACGCTGCTCTGCTACAGAACAGGGGACAGGCCGCGTTTTCGCTGGTTGCGAACAAGTCTATGTCTGGTCGACCCCACTGATGGAATAGGGAAGTTAACACTTGCCTGTTCAATTCCCACTCGTGCGATCGCAGTGACACTCTGCTCAGTGTGTCCGCCAGCACATTGGTTTTCCCAGAGATATGTATCGCCACGAATGACATCTGACGAGGAAAGGCCCACTCGTAGATTTGTAGAGTCAGTCGCGTGAGGCGCACAGATCTGGTGCCTCCCTGCTTGTTTATATAAGCCACCACTGTGGTATTGTCCGTCACGATCTTTATGTGATGTCCGGTGAGATGATGTTCTAGTGCTTGCAGCGCTCTCCAAACAGCCATCAGCTCCAGCCAATTGATATGCCTGGAGGCCTCAGTCGGAGACCATGTGCCCTGTACGACGCGATCGTCGGAGTGGGCCTCCCATCCTAGCAAGGACGCGTCCGTCGTCAACATTCTGCTCGGTACCGGCGGTTGAAATGGAACACCGTCGAGTAGATTTGATTCCTGCTGCCACCACCTCAAAGACCCTCTTACGGCTCGTGGGACTAGTAGACGGAGAGAAGGTCTGTCCTTTTCTGGTTTGAAGGCTCGGACAAACCAGGTCTGAAGTGGTCGCATGCGAAGCCTCGCATAGCGTACGACTGCGATGGTCGAGGCCATGTGCCCCAAGAGTCGCTGTATCAAATGAGCTGATGTCACCGATTGCTTGAATACTTTGTTTGCAAGGGAGATCAGTTTGAATGCCCTGTCGTTTGGGAGATACGCCCGACCATCGAACGCGCTTAGCCTTGCTCCTATGTATTGGATCTCTCTCACTGGCTGTAGGACTGACTTCTCCGCATTCAGGCAAAGTCCCAACTCGAGCATGAGGTCGAGAGTCTGTTCGAGAGCGCTTTGGAGCTCGATCCTCGAGGATGCCACCAGTAACCAATCGTCGAGGTAGGGAAAGATGGTGACGCCTCTTGCCCTTAGACTTGCGCACACCACCGCCACACACTTCGTGAATACCCTCGGCGCGGTGGAAAGTCCGAATGGAAGAACGACGAACTGGTAGGAGTCGTCTCCCACTCGGAACCGAAGGTACTTCCGGCTGTCTTCGTGGATGGCGATGTGGAAGTATGCATCTTTGAGGTCAATGGATGCGAACCAATCGCTCCTTCGGAGTAGCGGGAGGATCGATTGGAGCGTGACCATGCGGAATCTTCTTGGTGGGATAAAAAGATTTACAGTCCGAAGGTCCAGGATCGGTCTGAGTCCTCCTCCTTTTTTCTTCACGATGAAGTATCTGGAGTACAGCCCGTCCTGCAAGTTTTCTGTGAGAACCGTCTGTATCGCCCCTTTTTGAAGGAGGGTCGAAACTTCCTCCATCAGCACCCGAGTTGGACGGGTGGCCTTGATCCCGAGAAACGGGGGGAGGACTCAGAACTCGATCCTGTAACCGTGCTCCACGATGCGTAGCACCCATCGATCCGTCGTGATGGTCCTCCAGGATTGCAGGTGGTGGTAAAGTCGAGAGCCGAAGAGAGTAGTCTGAGGTGGTGCAGAGGTGTCGTCGAGGTGAAGTGTCGGTGGTACTACGGTTGGGACTGCAAGGCAGTCAAAGACGCCGCCGGCTGGAGTCGCCTCCCCTCCTGGTGCCCCTGGACCGCTGTTGAAACGGCCGCTGCGGCGCTTGAGGCTGTGGTGCTCCGGGTCTTCGGTTCCCACTCCTGTATTGGCCCGTCTGCTGGTACTGCCTGGCTGGGAACGGGAACCGAGACCAACGCCGTGGCCTGAAGCTCTGGGATGGTTGCTGGCGGATGAGCCCCATCTTCTTCGCCGTCGTCAGAGCTTTCTGGGCAGAGTCGAGGGAGTCGTCCGTGGAGGCATTGAATAGACTGTCGCTGTCGAAAGGGAGGTCCTGTATCTTCGCCCTATCGTCGGGAGTCAGGGCGGTAGAGCGAAGCCATGCGTGCCTCCTCAAAGCCACGGAACCAACCATCGACCTGGCGTGACTGTCGACCTGGTGCCTTGCCGTGTTCATTTGCAAGGCCCCGATGCTAGTCGCCTCCTTAATAAATTGAGCTGCCAGGTCCCTCTTGTCATCCGGCAGATAATCACAGAGGTCTCCCAGCTTCTCCGTGATATACATTTGATATCTAGCCAACAACGCCTCGTAGTTAGATATCTTAAGTCCGAGGGAAGACGATGAATAGATCCTACGGCCATAGGAATCTAGTGTCTTACCCTCTTTATCTGCCGGAGTGGTATGCTGTTTTCCCCCACGAGACTGCGCCGATTTGACTATAAGCGAGTTCGGGGTCGGATGAGAAAACAGAACATCCCCCCACAGCCTGTGATACATCTTGTTTACATTTACTCAATGAGGCCTAGTGCCGTCATTAGTTTCCTGTGTCTTACTACAGGCAATGGTTTTGTGAAAAGATCTGCCACCATATCCCCTGTTGCACAGTACTTGAGTGTTACCCACCCCTTTTGCACACAGTCCTTTACATGAGAGTAACGAACATCAATGTGTTTGGTTTTTTGCCTACTTTTTTCATTTTGAGCCATGCTAATGCAAGCTTGGTTGTCCTCAAAAATTGTAACAACCTTGTCTACTGGTATGTGCATATCAGCAAACAATTGTTTGAACCATTCTATCTCATTACATGCTTGAGATAAACTGATGAATTCAGATTCTGCACTAGAAACAGCCACACAAGATTGTTTACGTGTGTACCAGTCAATTAGACTGTTTTCATACATTAAAACCGTCCCACTTGTGGACTTTCTATCTGTTGCAGATCCCCAATCAGCATCAGTGTACACACAAAAACCTCCCTCTGTGTGTGATGACAATTTCAGTTTGCAATTCATGGTACCTTTTAAATACCTTAACACACGTTTGACAGCTAGCCAATCATAGTTAGAAGGATTTTGCGTTTTCCTGCTAAGTATGTTTACAGCATTGCTGATGTCTGGCCTACTCACATTTGCCAAATATAGCAGGCTTCCAATAACACTCTGATATTTTTCCATATCATCAAATCCAGTGTTATCTGTGTGTTTCTGATATTCAAGAGTCATTGGAGTAGTAACTGGGTTACAATTCTCCAACCCATGAATTTCCAGCAATTTCTGAATTTTCCCACTTTGTTCAATCATGAAAGAACCTTCCTCATCTTGAGATAATTGCATTCCAAGATAGTGTTGTATCAAACCCAGATCTTTCAGTTCAAAGTGTGCTTGCAATTCTTGTGCAATTTTGTCTTTTTGACTTACCGATTGTGTCACCAGTAAGATATCATCAACAAAGACTAGCAAATACACCCAGTTTCCCTGTTCTGTGTGATTTGTATACAGACAGTGATCAGCCTTGCTTTGTTTGAATCCCAAACTAATCAAAACTCTGTCTAGCTTTTGGTTCCAGCATCGAGCTGCCTGCTTCAACCCATATATGGATTTGTTCAGACGACATACAAGACTGGGGTCTTCTACAAAACCTTGTGGTTGTTGCATGTAGAGTTCCTCTTGTAATTCCCCATATAAAAAAGCAGTTTTTACATCAAAATGAAATGCCATCATTTTTCTTTGTGCTGCCAATTTCAACAACAGTCTGACAGTTGCATACCTTGTTGTTGGTGCAAACACGGAATCAAAATCTACCCCATGTTTTTGTGCAAACCCCCTTGCAACGAGCCTTGCCCTGTATCTCTCCACCTGCCCCTGGTGATTTGTCTTCACCTTGTACACCCATTTACAGGTGATGGCTTTGCGCCCCACAGGCAAAGATACTAGACTTCATGTGTTGTTGTCATGCATTGCATTGATTTCATCCTGCATGGCCTCAAACCAATCATTCTTCATTTTTGGTTCCATGCTTTGAATTTCCTCAAAACTTTGTGGTTCTAAAGCTATTTTGAGAGCTTTATGTACAACAGTTTTCCCACTTTGGAATTCGTCCTGATATCTAACAGGTGTTTTGCGTTCTCGGGTTGAACGCCTCAGAGATTGTTCACCTCCCTCCTGTTCCCCAGATATCTGCCCAGTGGCCTGTTCTGTCCCAGAAGCATCCTGCTGTGTTTCAGACATTGCATGCATTGGCAATTCCACCAGCTGTTTCTGGTCATCTGTTTGCTCGTGAAAAATCACATCCCTGCTCAGAATTACCTTGTTGTGGTGTGGTGACCACAACCTGTACCCTTTTGTTTGTGCATCATACCCCAGCAGAAAACATTCAAAGCTTCTTGCCTGTACATGAACAAAACATTTACACCCAAAAATGTGCACGTGTGCTACTTTTGGTTTCCTCCCATGAAACATTTCATATGGAGTTTTCCCAATTGTGGAATTTGGTAACCTGTTCAGCAAGTAATTGGCATTTGACAATGCATCCCCCCAGAAACGGTTTCCCACCTTTGATTCAGTCAATTGAGCCCTCATCATGTCCTGGAGTGTTCTGTTTCTTCTTTCAGCAACGCCATTTTGAAATGGGGAGTATGGGGCAGTGACTTTGTGCCCTATACCCTCACTTTCCAAAAATTTCTTGAACTTTGTACTCATGTACTCTCCCCCACCATCTGTGAGTAATTCTCCTATTGGATATTGTTTATATCTGTTCCCAGCCCATTTAACAAATGATTCAAATCTCTCTTGAACCTGAGATTTATGCTGCAGAAGATAAATAAAACAAAATCGAGAAAAATCATCAACCAGAGTCATATAGTACCTGTTCCCCCCATAGCTATTTTCAAATGGACCAGCAACATCAGAGTGTACTAGCTCAAAGATTCTTGTGCTAACTCTATCACTGTGTTTCTGAATGTTTGACCTGTGTAACTTTGCTGTACTGCACACTTCACATTCCACATACTTAGAACAAGGTTTCATTTTCATACCCTCACACAGACCCGGCATTTTTTCTATGCTTCTGTAGTTGGCATGTGCAAACCTCCTGTGGAAAATATGTAAACAATTTTCATGGGGTTTACAATTTGCATACTTTGCCTTCTCATCATGTGTTACAAATGGATTTATAACATACAGAGAATTCTGCAAATCACCTTTTGCACAGATCACCCCTTCATGTGAAATTACACAGTTGCTGTTAGAAAAACTTATTTCATATCCATCATTAGCCAGTTGTGATATACTTATCAAGTTTGTGTCCAGTTCTTGAACAAGCAGTGCCCTTTGTTGACCCAAAGTAGCAAAGTCAATTGTTCCTGCAGCTGTCACCTGGATTCGTTTTCCATCAGCCAGTTCCACAAATTGATTTGTATATCCATCATCCAGAGATTGAAACATGTCTCTGGAATTTGCCATGTGGTGAGAAGCTCCGCTGTCAAGTACCCACATGTCTTTGTTGGAAAAACCCACCCGAGCAATCAAACTTTTGCCCGTTTTAATTGTCTCCTCAGGTGTACTGGTAACTTCCTTTTTCTTCTTTTTCTGCTTGCTCTTAAAATTACATTCCCTTTTAAGATGCGAAGTCGAACCGCAACAAAAGCATTTTCTCACTTTTAAAGCTGCCGCGTGGGTAACTCCCACCAGCTTGCCATTGCCTGAGTCAGCTGCGCTGTCTGCTGATTTACGTCCAGCATTCCTTCTGTTGCCTTTCCGTTTCTCCCTCTCAGAGAGAAACTTGCCTGACACATATGCCATGGTCAGATTCCGATCTGGCTGCCTGTTAGCTCAACTGGTACAGCTTCCACGCAATTGTAATCCTACTCCCAGATCTGTTTTACAGTGTCCAGAAACTGTTTTCCGTCTCCCACTGCAACTGCAACTGCTTCTTGTATTACAACATTCCAGAGCCCCGGCATGAGTTAAACAAATGCCGCTTCTGGTCGTTTCATAATACACAGTTCGGCCCAGATAGCTGTACCACTATCTGTGAGTTAAGAGCTGGTGCTGCCGCATTCCCGGGAACAGGGTTTCCCCCCTCCTTCCCTTCCAGAATTCTCGGCCTTGCTTCCTGAGCTTCCGGCTTGAACAGAGCCTGCCAGCTCACAGCATACACACCTCCCGCTCTCTTCCCTTTCCTTACCGGATGAAGGCTCAGGAGATTTCTCTTCCGCCTTGATGTCCTTCTCTGCCATAAATCACTGCTTCTCCGAGTCGGCGAAGCGTTGATACACAGCAGCTGGAAAAACAGCTCCCGCTGCCGCTGCTGGCACAGACCCACGACCTTGCCCCGAACTTGCTCCGCTCGGTTCCCGGCACCGGTCCAACAGGTCCCGCGTAATCCGATTTTCTGGGCGCATAACCCTGAAAGGGCGATGACACAGCCCTGAAGGCTTTACAACCAATCCACCCGGTAGGCCCGCAGGCCTCGTGGAAAAGCAGAGCGTGAGATGGAAGATTTAAGATCCTGCTCCTGTGTGCAGCTGCCCATAAATCTACAGACAGAAGTCCAGACCTGTATCTGCCATCAGCAGCATTCCAAGCGTCTCGGGTTACAGCCAGCTCAGCCTCCTCCAGCAGCTTTCAGTAATAAGGAAATAACTCTGTAGACTACAGGTTTAATTGCTACCTGTTTATTACTACATCAAGTATTCACGACAGAGTATACAATCTCCTACATTACAGTCCATATTGCAGAGTACAATACATAGCACGCATTAGTCCAGTGGAGCAAGTCCACCTCAGCACAGACGTTACATGTTTGCAATAAGTCAGCAAGCAATAGTCAGAGCATCAGAGAGAAGAAGAAGCAATCCATCTCTCTACTAAAATGGCTACAGAACGAAACCTAACAAATCATACAACGTCATCAGAAAGTACAAACCATGTGATCAGCTCGTATTTCTTTCACACCTACTTTTCCCATGAGAACAGGACAGGAAATGGCAGACATAATATGACTTGTTTTTCCAGCCATTCTGTACCTTTCCAAATGAAAACAATTGTGCCACAGCTGTTGTTTTATTACATGTCACAACAATAGTAATGACGTTCCGACCCCTCGCGTGAGCGTCTCGACCTCGAGTAGTGGCTCCTAGAACTCGATCCCGAGTAGTAGGAGCGGGACCTCGACCTCTCATCTCGGTATCGGGAGAGACGAGATCGATGGCTCGAAGTCATGGAGACCGAGTCACGAGCCCGATAGTGCGGGGATCGTGATCGGCGGCGGTGTTCATGACGCTCCTCTGCGCGCCCAACTGACGGAGACAGTAACGGTAGAGGACCCCTCGAGCCCGAACGGGGTCTGTCCGATGTCTTCTGCTCCTCGAGCTGGACTGGCGAAGCCACTAGCTCTCCCTCCGACAGGGAGGCTGCCGCAACCATCGGCTCTTTCCCGGTCTCTCGGCCTCGAGGAGACGTAGTCGAAGCCGGAGTAGACTGGTGGGCAATCGGTCCCGAAGCTCGATCCCGAGCACCAGTCAGAGCCTCAATCATTGCCATCGTACGCTTCGATACCACCACAGTGGACGAAGTCGACGGGCCCGCCATCTCGTCAGGCTCAACCGCCATTTTCTCTTTAAGGCGTTTCGCCTTATCCTTGCGAGCCTTCTTCGCCAGTTTTTTAGCCATTAGCGTGTCCGTTAATGGCTTCTTGGCCGGCTGGGATCCCCCAGGCCGTTCCTCTGGAGTAGGGCCTTTTGCTGACAGGGATTGCTCCCACAAAAGGGCCCTCAATTTGGTTTGGCGGGCTTTTCTGGCCTGTTTAGTGAAGGCCTGACAATGCTTGCAGGACTCCATGACGTGTCCCTGTCCGAGACACAGCAGGCAGAGTAAGTGATTGTCAGCGGGGGGGATTTTAGTCCTACACCACTGACATTTTCTAAATGGTGCCTTGAGAGGCATAGTTAGAAATTAGATTAGGAGAGAAAATAGAGAATAATACAGTAACTAGGACAAGAACGGGGGAGAGAAGGTTTTAGGTAGGATTTTTTTGAAGATTTTTTTTTTTTTTTTTGAAAAATGAAAGTATAGTCCGAAAGAGAATCAAGAAATAGAAAGTTTATGAAGAGAAAAAAGTTTTTAAGATTAATAGAAAGACTAACAAACTCAGCTTGAAAACTCGAGAGTGAAGAGAAGAAGAACCTATCGACTGGTCGCAAAGGCGGTCGAAGAGGAACTGAGGAGACGGGCGGGAGCTGCGCTAAGGAGCACGCGCGAGGGGGAGGGGCTCCCGCCCGGCTCATCTCAGCTGAAGAAGTTTCCGATCGATCTCAGCGCAGGCGCAGAGAACCCATATGTGTGTGAAGCACAGAGACCACGAAGAAGAAATGTTGTTCCCATCTTCAAAAAGGGCAAGAAGGAAGAACCTGGAAACTATAGGCCAGTCAGTCTGACATCAATCCCCGGGAAGATTTTTGAGCAGATTATAAAGAAGTCAGTCTGCAAGCACCTTGAAAACAATGCAGTGATTACTAGAAGCCAGCATGGATTTGTCAAGAACAAATCCTGCCAGACTAATCTGATCTCATTTTTTGATCGGGTAACCTCCCTTGACTGTGGGAATGCTGTGGACATCATATATC
This sequence comes from Shinisaurus crocodilurus, assembly GCA_021292165.1. Taxonomy (NCBI): domain Eukaryota; kingdom Metazoa; phylum Chordata; class Lepidosauria; order Squamata; family Shinisauridae; genus Shinisaurus; species Shinisaurus crocodilurus. The sequence goes on from CM037877.1 coordinate 226,204,276, forward strand.
TGGACTTCAGCAAAGCTTTCGACAAAGTGCCTCATGATATCCTGATTAGCAAGCTAGCTAAAAGTGGGCTAGATGGAACAACTATCAGGTGGATCCACAGTTGGCTACAGAATCGGACTCAAAGAGTGCTTATCAATGGTTCCTTCTCAAACTGGGGAGAGGTAACGAGCGGGGTACCACAGGGCTCGGTCCTGGGCCCAGTGCTCTTCAACATTTTTATTAATGACTTGGATGAGGAGGTATAGGGAATGCTTATCAAATTTGCAGATGACACAAAGTTGGGTGGAACAGCTAATTCTCTGGAAGACAGAAACAAAATTCAAAGTGACCTCGATAGGCTGGAGCGCTGGGCCGAAAACAACAGAATGAAATTTAATAGGGATAAATGCCAAGTGCTGCACCTAGGGAGAGGAAACCAAATGCAGAGTTACAGAATGGGGGACACTTGGCTCAACAATACTACAAGTGAGAAGGATCTTGGAATTGTGGTAGATCACAAACTGAATATGAGCCAGCAATGCGATGTGGCTGCAAAGAAGGCAAATGCTATTTTGGGCTGCATTAATAGAAGTATAGCTTCCAAATCGCGTGAAGTGATAATTCCCCTTTACTCGGCACTGGTTAGGCCTCATCTTGAGTACTGCGTCCAGTTCTGGGCACCACACTTTAAGAAGGACGTAGACAAACTGGAGAGGGTTCAGAGGAGGGCAACAAGGATGATAAAGGGACTGGAAACAAGGCCCTATGAGGAGAGACTGAAAGAACTGGGCATGTTTAGCCTTCAGAAGAGGAGACTGAGGGGAGATATGATCGCACTCTTCCAGTACTTGAAGGGATGTCACACAGAGGAGGGCCAGGATCTCTTCTCGATCATCCCAGTTTGCAGGACACGGAATAATGGGCTCAAGTTACAGGAACCTAGATTCCACCTAAACATCAGGAAAAATTTCCTGACTGTCAGAGCAATAAGACAATGGAATCAACTACCTAGGGAGGTGGTGGGCTCTCCCAATCTGGAGGCATTCAAGGTGCAGCTGGACAGCCATCTGTCAGGGATGCTTTGACCTGGATTCCTGCATTGAGCAGGGGGTTGGACTTGATGGCCTTGTAGGCCCCTTCCAACTCTACTTTTCTATGATTCTATGATTCACTTTGCAGATAAAATTGTTCGGATTAGGAGTGGGATTCCGTGCGTCGTGGACACAGTGGGTGAACGGGAGGAGGCCAGTGGCAGTCCGGTTTTGTGGAATCGGTTCCAGCTTCTTCCTTCTGGTGGAGTGGACAAGGTGCTTTCTTCTGTTAAGCTGACCATCTGCTTGCTTGATCCTTGCCCGTCCTGGCTTGTTATGAGCTGCAGGGAAAAATTGGGTGGGGAGATCAGGGCGGTAGTGAATGCCTCCCTTGAGGAGGGAGTGATGCCATCAGCCCTTAAGGAGGCAGTAATAAGACCGCGTCTAAAGAAGCCCTCCTTAGATCCCCAAGATTTGAGCTTCGGCTATTGGGCGGTATAAAAATGAAATAAATAAATAAATAAATAAAATAAAACAACTTTTGCCCAGTCTCCAATTTGCCATTTCTGGGCAAGCTGATTGAGCGAGTGGTGGGGGCTCAGTTGAGGGCACATTTGGATGAAGCCGATTATTTAGATCCATGCCAGTCGGGCTTCAGGCCTGGACATGGGACAGAAACGGCCTTGGTCGCCTTAGTGGATGATATGAGGAGGGCTTTGGATAGGGGCGAATGCTTTTTTCTAGTCCTCTTCGATCTCTCAGTGGCTTTTGATACTGTTGACCACGGTATCCTCCTGGACTGCCTGGAGGGGTTGGGCGTGGGAGGCACTGTATTGCAGTGGTTCCGGTCCATCCTCTCTGGCAGGTACCAGAGGGTAGTTCTCGGGGAGGAGGCTTCGGACCCTCGGCCGCTCACTTGTGGGGTGCCACAGTGTTCCATCCTCTCCCCGATGTTATCTGTGGAGGAAGGGGGAGCTGGCTGACCCGCCACACCCCCACCCTTTCCTACCCCAAAGGACCCAAGACCCCCAGAGATCTCAAGGTACCAGATTGCCAGCCTCAGCTGTCTGCAATCCTACTTGAATCTCTGTTCAGGGACTTGCCTTTGTCTATAACCTGGATTTAGTTACTGAACCAAGCAGAGCAATCCACAAACACCATGTGGGGTAAAAAACCAAGAAAGGTTTATTCTGGTAGCATTTTACAACAAGAATAGGGAAATGAGAGAAGCACAAAATGGAGAGACACTTTGGTACAAAGTAAAGCTGCAAAATAACAAAACCTGATTCCTTAATATCTCCCAGGCACACAACTCTGTTACCTGCGGGTCAGTTCTCTTCCAGGGTTAGATCCAGCACAGCCTTGCTGCCAGGGAGGACTACTTCACCTACCCGAAGGTCCGAGATGGGTAGCCCTCCACAAGGCCTGTCTTTACCAGAGCCCTCATTCAGCTAATTTCACCAGGAGCTACCTGGGGTCGTATCCTGAGGCCCCCTGAAGGCTTGGACCTCTGCCTGGCTTGCTGCCATTGCTCCACAGCCAGCAACCACGCGACGAACAAAGACACACAGGCTACACTTTGGGAATATACCTTTTTCCCCTCCCCCCCCTTCCTGTAGCTCTACTGCCTCCAGCCAATCATGATGCACTTCACCTGGCCAGGCAGGGAGGGGAACTCATTACTTACTGGGCCTGAACTACATTTGCATTTGAAAGCTGTAGACCCAGGCGCCATGTCTCATCTGATACTTTATGCACATTTCGCCTCCTCCCAGCCCCCAACCGGCCTTACTTGTTTTTCACATGAGGAGGCGTGTGTGTGTGTGTGTGCGTGTGTGCGCGCGCATGTAGGAACCCCCAAAGGCCCCTTCCTTCACATTATCTAACATCTACCTGAAGCCGCTGGGAGCTATCATCAGGAGGTTTGGGGTGCGCTGTCATCAATATGCGGATGACACACAGATCTACCTCTCCTTCAAGTCCTCACCAAGGTTGGCTGTTGAAACCCTGTCCAAGTGCCTGGAGGCAGTGGGTGGCTGGATGGGAAGGAACATGCTGAAACTGAACCCTGACAAGACCGAGGTACTTCTGGTGGAAGACAAGGGAAGGTTAGGGGATGTTGACCTGGTGCTGAATGGGGTACATCTACCCCTGAAGGACCAGGTCCGCAGCTTGGGAGTCATTCTAGACTCCCAGCTGTCCATGGAGGCTCAGGTGTCAGCTGTGAGCCGGGTGGCGCTGTATCAGCTCCATCTGATACGGCAATTGCGCCCCTACCTTCCTAATCATCTGCTCCTATCAGTGGTTCATGCCTTGGTCTCCTCTCGTCTGGACTACTGTAATACGCTCTACGTGGGGTTACCCTGGAAGACGGTTCGGAAGTTGCAGCTGGTACAGAATGCAGCAGCTCACCTGGTTAAAGGCTGCCGGCGGCGTGATCACATCACTCCGATGCTCAAAGAATTGCACTGGCTACCAGTTGTTTGCCGAGCCGAATTCAAGATGTTGGCGTTGACCTTTAAAACCCTGTACGGCTCCGGTCCAGTATATCTCAAAGAGTGCCTCCAGCAACATCAAGTAGGCCACTCAACAAGATCTGCTACGGACGGCCTCCCTGTCCCATCAGCCAGAGAAACCAGGCTGGTGGGGACTAGGAGGAGGGCCTTTTCTGTGGCAGCCCCCAATTTATGGAACTCTCTCCCCAGTGACCTCCACCATGCCCCTTCCTTGATTAGCTTCTGCCGGGCATTAAAAACGTGGCTTTTCAGGCAGGAATATGGGGTGGATTAGGATTTTTAATTGTGTTTTATACTGTGTGTGTGTGTCCTGTATTTTATTGCATTGTACATCGCTCAGAGTGGCCAGATGTCTGGCCAGATGGGCGATTCATAAATATAATAAATAAATAAAATAAATAAATTGTATTACCAACTTTATTGTATGCCTGCGAAACATGGACTATCTATAAATGTCATTTACACCTCCTTGAAAGATTTCATCAACGTTGCCTCCGGAAAATCCTGTGAATTACTTGGGAAGATAGGCGAACAAATGTCAGTGTACTAGAAGAAGCAAAGACTACTAGCGTTGAAAAAATGATCCTTCAACGCCAACTTCAATGGACCGATCATGTTGTTCGAATGTCTGACTGCCGTCTCCCAAAGCAATTACTTTATTCCCAACTCAAGGATGGAAAGTAGAATATCGGTGGTGTCATGACCCCCCTCCAGGAATCCTCCTCTGAGGACGAGTGTGACTCACCCAGGGCCCTGGACACTCCTCAGGAGCAAAGTTCAGACACTGCTGCTCCAGATGGGGCTGACCGGGCAGCTGAAGAGCTGGCAGGCCCTTCCGGCATGACCCATGGGAGTTCTGCAGCCCAGGAGGAGTCAGAATCAGAAGTGGAGATGGTGCAGGCCCCAAGTCCCAGACAGAGGAGGAAGATGAGACGGCAGGAACAGATGCAGGCCCCTCGACGCAGCGTCCGGCTGCAAACCAGGACGTCGGCCTTGTGAGGCTTTTATAACCAGCCTGCTACTAAAGAGCTCCAGCTGCGAGACGGGCGTGCCCAAGCAGCAGGCAGTATAAAAATGCTCAGTCACTGAAGCCTGAGTATCGGGAAACAACGTCCTCCTTGACTCTTGTTCCTGATTCCTGACCCTGCTCTTGACCCTTGCCTTGAACCTTGGACTTCTGGATTTGACTTAGGACTCACCCTGACACTGCCTCTGCTTGATCCTTGGACTTTTGTAAGAACTTTACCGGCTAACAACTCTTTGGACAGGTCGACCATGCATTTATCTGCTTCATTCCTCTGAAGGCAAAACAGCTTCCATTATACCATGACTTGGCTTATGCTGACTCAGCTTGTCTGAGCGTGGAAAGCTAAGCAGGGTCAGGCCTGGTTATTAGTTGGATGGGAGACCCCTCCTCTAGTTTCCTGCATTGAGCAGGGGGTTGGACTCGATAGCCTTGTAGGCTCCTTCCAACTCTATGATCTATGAAATCTACAGTTGTTGGCAGTGCTCCCAGAAGCAAGGCAGCTGCTGGCTGCCGGCCAGCCTTAAGCCGGACAGGTGGTCAGTATAAGAGGTTTAAAGATGTTCTTAAGGCTAATCTTAAAAAATGCAATATAAACATCAAAAACTGGGAAGCTCTGGCCCATGAACGATCTAACTGGAGGTTGGCCTTTCACAAAGGTTCTATGGACTTTGAAGAAGCCCGAGTGCAAGGTGAAAGGGAGAAACGTGCTAAGCGAAAAGCACGTCAAACGAATCCTTTACAGGACCATCTTCCATCTGGTAACCTGTGTCATCACTGTGGGAAGCTGTGTGGATCTAGAATTGACCTCCACAGTCACTTACGGACCCATTGCTAGAGTCTACGCAATTTTTAAAGAATTTCCTCTTTTTATAATTTTCTTTTTGTAATTTTATCCTGGAAGACAATCTTACTCGGTCACGAGTGATCGCCTACTACTATAAGCAAAGCTGAACAAGAAAATGAAAACAGAGTGCTGACTCAAGCACTTCCTGGTATGGCAAGCCAGGAGGACCAATACACTACAACCAGTTTTTCCTTCTCCTTCCGGCCAGACACACTTTTTTCTTTCTTTTTACTTTGGGGTCACGGATATCACAACACATTGCAGGGATTCCTCAGCCAAAAAAGGGTTGAAAACTGTTAGGCTAGTGGAATGCAAGCTTATCCGTAGAATGGCAGTGCGAAAAAATGGGGCAGCAGAGGAAAGATTTTAGAAAGAACTAAAGCTGCACAGAGCGTCTTTGCTGAGTAAGCACAACCAGTCCTCACACTTCTGAACTACAGAGGCAGAGTTCATAGATAGAATCCACCAAACATGAGAGTCTCTATGGACCAATTTTTAAATTTTATTTATTTAATAGATTTATATACCACTTTCCGTATTTTAAAAATATCTCTAACTGGTTTACAAAGAAATATTAAAATACATTAATGATAATAATCTGCAAAAAACATTTATAAAAACATTAAAACCAAGTACTCGGAAAAGCATAATTAACAAAACAGATGGGGCAGCACAATCAATCAGGGAAGGCCTGGGTAAAGAGATAGGCCTTTAATTTCCTCCTAAAGCACACCACAGTTGGCACCTTCCAAAAACCAGGGAGGAGGGCATTCCATAAGGTGGGCACCAAATCAGAGAAGGCCCGCTTCTGGGTTTCCACAAGATGGCATTCTGCAGGTCGCAGTACAACCAACAAGGCCTGCTCAAATGTTTTTAATGATTGCACAAGTCTATATTCTACCAGGCAATCCACCAGGTAACCTGATCCGAAACTGTTCAGGGCTTTAAATGCCAACATCAAGACCTTGAACTTGGCCGGTAGTTAATAGGAAGCCACTGCAGTTGCTTCAACACCAGTGTATATTAGCATCCTGCTGCTACTGGATCGTGCACCAGCTGCAGCTTCCAGACCAAGCACAAGGGTAGCCCCACATAAAATTCATTACAATAATCTAAATGTGAGGTTACCAAGGCATGGGCTGCAGTGACCAGGCTATCCCTATCCAGGAAAGGGTGTAGGTGACATAACAACTGGAGCTGGCAATAGGTGCTCCTCGCCACAGAAGACACTTGAGCCTCTAATAAGAATCCAGGAGCATCCCCAAACTTTCTGAGGGAATGCAACTCCGTCTAGAACAGGCAAATTCCCCATTTCCCATACCTGGAAACCACCCACCCATAGAGTCTCCATCTTGTCAGGATTCAGTCTCAGTTTGTTGGCCTTCATCCAACCCATCACTGCATCCACCAGTTCACAACACACACAACCTCACTCAATTCAGATGTCACAGGCAAACAGAGCTGTGTGTCATCAGTGTACTGATGACACCTTGTCCCGAATCTCCTAATGACCACCTTCAAAGGATTCATATATAGACATTAAATAGCACTGGGGACAAGATGGTACCCGGTGGCACCCTACAGCATAATTGCCAGGGAACCAAGGCACAGTCTCCCAATGCTACTTTCTGGAACCATCCCCACAAGTAGAACAGTGCCCCCAATTCCCAGCTCATGGAGATGATCCAATAGAATACCATGGTCAAAAGTTTCAAAAGCTACTGAGAGACCAAGTGGGATCAACAGAGTTGCATTCCCTCTGACACTCTGGGCTTGTTCGCACGACACGGGAACCGCAGGGGAGCAGAGGTCCCCCGTGGTTCCAGTGTCGTGTGAATGCCAACCGGGGGTGCCCCCGTAGGAGGGTCGCGTGTGGGACGCATGCAAAGTGACCATGGTCGGTAGAGGGGTAAGCCCCTACTGCGCGTGGCCACCATGCCATGCGAACAGCAGGCGGCCGTCCCGCGGGGTCCGCACAGAGCCGGCTGCCAAGAGCGGCCGCCATGGCCGCCGCTCCAGCCTGTAGGGGCAAATGGCCCCTCTGGGCACCCTGGGGCCCCGCCCCCTAGTGCTGGGAGGCCCGCACTGCGGTGCGGGGACTACGGGGTCTGCCCACGTGTGCGGGGCGCAGGTCGTCTGCAGCACCCCGCTGGACCCCACAGATCCCCCCGTGGTGCCTCCCCCGCCCGCAGCCTGGGTCGTGCGAACCGGCCCTCTCTCTCTCTTGGAAGAGATCGTCCATCAGGGCAAGCAAAGCCAATTCTGTCCCCAAACCAGGCCTGAACCCAGACTGAAATGGGGTGAGATTTTAACCAGTCTCTTACTCTCTCTCATCTCTTTGAACTGCAGAGGCCTAAATATATGGCTTCCAAGCTCGTTTGAACCCCCTACATCTTTCTCACTGGAAATTAATAATTGCTTGCAGGTTAGAGACAGAATTTGCTCATTTCAAGCCTATTGTGTGTTGCAAGGGCTCCTCTGTGTCTGAAAATATCTCTGATAGTATGGATTGTTGAGCGAACGAAAGCCTTAGATGTTATTGCTAGTGGTGGGCAAGGAAACAAATCACAAAAGAGGCTGAAGGGAGAAACATCTGGTGTGGGGAAATGGAGAGGAAAAAATAAGAAGATAACTGAAAAATTAGGGCTCTGACAATACAGAGAGAGAGAAAAGTCCTGAAGTGTTGAGAGCGAGAGAAAAGGGGGTAAAAAGACATGCAGATGCAGGAAAAGCTATGGGGGGGGGGATAAAAAGGTAAAACTTAGAGGTTGTAAAGGAACTTATTATTTATGCATGTTTTATTTGTATATATGATTAACAGTGCAATCATATACGTGTCTAATCAGACGTAAGCCCCTCTGGGTCCAATGGGACCTACTCCTAGGGAAGTCAGTATAGGATTGCAGCCAGAGGGAGCAATCCTTTGGCCCCTAGACTGTGTTGTTATGAGTAGATATAATCATAACTGTTGGATAATTAAAACTGCAGTCAAAACCTATGGCTAATGTTTCACCAGGTAATTGGGTGAAATGGTTAAGGTCACTGATACCTTCTAGGGTGGTTTTCTTAGAAGGTACTCATTGAATCATTAACAGCCTGAACAGGAAGTGGGCGTTGCTCCCAGCTTCTTCCTCTTTCTGTTCAGACTCGAGTGAGCGTGGCACCACCAGGTTGTTGTCTCCATGTGATCCTTGTAGCAGCATGTAGCCAGAGTTGCTGGTCTGAACTCCACAAGTTCAGACCCCAAGTATTTCCAAATGAACTTGTAACCAACTGTAAGAAACGCTTGTAAGCCTGCCTGAATGAAACTGCATATAATCTGAGTGAGTAAATGTTACTTTTAACTTTTACAAGACTGTCTCTCTGATTATTGTTCTGAGGGAGAGAAAAGGGCAAAACCAGGGAAATCCAGTCTGCCTTAAAGCATCCTGGATTACCAAATGCTAACTGGCTAATACTAGCCAAATCTAAGCTTCTTTTAAGCTGGAAAGGGACTCTACTCTGCTGATCTCACTAACATGAGATAGGAAGGATATTACTCCACAATATATCCTCTCCTAGTATCTTTTTCAAGTCCCAACAATAACCATCTGGTTAGGATTGTGTCTCACAAGGAAGACCACAACAGGTCCCAGCAGCAGTTTGAATAAGTTTGGGTTTGTGAGAAATGACTGGCTAGGCCATTTGCTGGACTGACAGAATGAGAGAGAGGAGATGCAATTGATGGCTTGAATGGAGCGTGATTGGATTCCTGATGCAGATGAGGGCATGAATGGGCAGTGGCTGAAGTCTTGCAATGATCAGATTAACACACATGGCCTAAAGGGACAGGAGAGAGTCTCCTGAAAAGAAATTAAAAACAGCCCTGCAAAAGGATGGCCTCCAACCAATGGTAGGATTCAATCAGAGTCTTAAGTGAATCAGGTGAGGGGAGCCCACAAGGCTTCCCCTATCAATAACACCCATACACATATCCTCACACAAAGGACAGGACACACTCAGCAACAGTCTCACAAAGAAGACAGCCAGACATGCCACCAGGGAAAATTCAAGAATTAAGGTGGCGGGCACTTGGCAGGGTGATTAACAGTGATTAAGAACATCGGGGAAACAAAGAAGACTTTTGCCCCTCTCATGTGGTAAGGAACTCAGGGAAAGGTATAAAAACTGAGGTTTTAGTAAAGGAACTCAGTCAAGAGAGTCATCCTAAGCTGTCTAGCATGCTGGTGTGTTGAGAGTTGAGACGCAGACCTCTTCTTCACCTCCAGCCTCCACGGGACTATGGTTGGGAATCTACTGCAGGGACCACCAGCAGACAGGTAGTAACCAGGGCTTCTTTCTCTGACTATCCCTTACTCTAATCTCTTTTAAAGCCATCTGCATTGGTGGTCATTATCACATCCTCAGGTAGTGAATTCCATAGCTTAACTACATGCGGTGTGAAGACACACTTTTCTTTGTTTGTCCTGAATCTCCCACCATTCAGCTTCACTGGATGACCCCCAGGTTGTAGTATGAAGGAACATACTAAAGAGTGCAGCGTTTCCAAATATGTGAGGAAGGCATTGTCCTTGAAGGCTGCAATCCTGTTTTGGGAATACGTCTCACGAGGTTACTTCCCAGTAAACATGCTGAATGAGCAATCTGCTGGCCACTCAGCTTTCCCCGCCCCGCTTTGCTAGCCTTCAGGCGCCAGCTAACCGATGCCATCTTCCTTACGCTGCATCCTACTACTACCATCCTTCCACCCTCTCAGGTGCACGTGCACCCATTCTTTCCATTCCGAAGAACACTGCCTCACACCAAAGGAGCCCCGCCCAGAAAACTCTCTCCCATCTACGCCGCCTCTTACACCAAGCCCCGCTCCCCCGCCTCAATTTCTCTTTAGTCTGCGCCTGCTGCTTATTTTGTAGTCCTAAACATTAACGAGGCTCCGCGCCTGCGCGAAGCCGAGACACTCGCACCAAGGCGCAGTGCGCCTGCGTAGTCTCTTCCCCACACATGCTGGTGTTGCTGCTGATGGTTGAGGCGGCGGCTGGGGTTCACCTGTGTGGTGTCTGCCTGTGAGGTAGGTTCCGGGTCCCGTTGCCTGATTCGCTTTGGGGCGGGCGGGGGCTCCATGTTCCCTCAGGCATGTGCCCTCCCCCCCCGCCGCCTTTGCATTGCTTTGACAGGCGGCTTCGTCTGTGCTTCGACACGGGGGCGGCGCTTGCCGTGAGTTTGAACTCCTTCGGCACGGACTGAGGCGGACCGTCTTGTCCCCATGGCGGACTTCCGCGCGGCTGCTGGGACCCGACTGCTCGCTTCCCTGTCCTGTGCTCCCGCCCGCTTCTCCATCCCCGGGGAGTCCGGCGGTGAGGAAGTCTCGGCCTTGTCCCTTTTCGTCCTCCTGGCGGGGCTGTAGATGCGCTTCCTTCTTGGTCTTCTTTCCCCTCAGAGCCTCCCTCCCGGTGTCACTTTAGGGCTGCCGCTGCGGCGGTGGTGTGTGGCTGGGACGTTGTGTCTCTGCCCCTCCTCAGTCGGAGGTGGCGGCTGCTGGTGGTGCTGGTGTGCCTTGCGGCGCCCGGCCGGCTCGACCGTCCAGCAGCGAGCTCTCGCCGCCTGAGGATAAGGAAAAAGCCATTGTGGAGAAAGGACACAAAGCGCAGTGGTGATATCTGACCCGTTAACTAAGTGAAGCAGTGCTGGGGAACTACTTTTGGGTGGGGGGCCGCTTGACCCTCCCCCCACCCAGCCTTCCTTGGGCCGAATGACGTTCGGGGGCGTGGCCACGTCCTTGACGTCATTTTGTGCCCAGCGCTTCCGGCTGGAGGACGCAGCGCTGAGCAGGCTCAGTCCCTTTCGCTTCTCCACTCTGCCCTGGGTGTTCGGGTGTGGCCGCTGTGAGAAGAAAATGCTCTCTCTGGGAAAGGAGCTGGTCTTGCTTCCCGTGAAGTCAGAGTACCACAGGGCGCCCAGGCAAAGCTAGGCCACGTCAATGCTAAGCATTTTCCCTTTTTGCCACCACAACAACCTGATTGAAGGATTGCGCTCCAGTTAGTTGTTATCTGGAGCAGGCTGTAGAGTAGCAGAGCTTGACTTTTAACCCAAGGACCCGGACAAGCATATCCCGTGGTTATAGATACGGAAGTTGGGACTGTCATATTTTTAAAATAAGACTGTTGGAAGCTGTTCTGATGCTGTCACATAGTGAACTGCCCAAGAGAGGGACAACTATGAATCAAGAAGTCCCTGCTTTGAGTCTCTTGTATGCCATGAACTTATTAGCTTTTGCTTCAGCCTCCCCACTTCTTTTAAAAATGGAATAGTAACACTGATTTATTATGGAGTTCTTGTAACAATTATGATAATATAATGTGTGGGAAGCACTGAGCACTGTATATAAATACCAAGTATGATTGCTACATGGGAGAAGCATTCGTTTCCTTAAACTCGTACACTATTATAACCTAATAGGGGTAGCTATAGTTCATAATTGGGTATATTTATTTGCTGTCCCCTGATTATACTGAAAACCTAACTTGAAATCCTGACTTATTTTGAAGCTAGTGCAAAACTCATTATCATCAGAATGTTGCTGTTTTGTGTCATACCTGAGGTCCAGCACACAGTTACTCTAGTCACTGATTTTCCTAGTTGGATTTTTTAAAAAGCTGTTTCCTTGAGGGTGCTGTTCTGTGCAAATTTTCCATTTTCTCTCCTCAGTAGCCCTATTGTAAAAAGTCTGCTCAGGAAGGTAACATGTCTTGAAGTACCTAAAATATCTTAACGAGGATAATTATTTCTGTTAAACACCCTTTTCAAACTCTCAAAAGTATTTATCCCTTGCCTTTCAGTGGGTGACATGCTATTCTAAATGGGACTAGTGATCATGAGAATAGAAGAGAGAGAATATTTCCAAAATAGTTAATCTGCAGAAAAAGTGGGTAAACTGCTTGCATCTACTTACAATACATAGTTGGGCATACTAAAAAGAATAAGGCAGGAGAGAGCAACTCTCCTTATTTATTTATTATATTTATACTGCACCTTTTTTCCTGCAAGGAACCCAAGGCAGCTTACATAATCCTCCTCCTCTCCATTTTATCCTCACAACAACCCTGTGAGGTAGGTTAGGCTGAGAGTCAGTGACTGGCCCAAAGTCACCCAGTGAGTTTCATGGCCGAGCGGGGACTAGAACCCGGATCTCCCGACTCCCAGTTCAACACTCTCACCACTATGCCACACTGGCTCTACTTGTAGGTCCCAACACAAAAGACGCCTAGTTTGAATATGTTTTGTTTTCAGATGTCAAGCCTTGGAGATCCTATATATCACAATTTACTGCAGTTATAATTTATGCAGTGTTGGTTCTCAGGGCTTGTACCACAGTTGTAGCTGACAGTTAATGCCTAGCAGAGAGGACCCTAGATTGATTGATTGATTTATTTACAGCATTTTTACCCCTCTCTTCAGCCAGAAAAGGCTCCCAGGGTGGCTTACAAAGATTAATATTAGACAGTCCCTGCCTTCAGGCTTACAATCTAAAAGACATGACACAAAAGGAAAAGGGAGAGAGGAAGAAGAACGCAAAACTGAGGTACCAGTTCTTAGTTACAGGGTTCTTACAGATTTCTTCTTTTTTTCTCTCAGGGAAGGGCAAAACAAGCTCCCTACAGCTGTTCCTTCTTTGGCAGATATATGGGGTCATGCTGGTCTCCCCCTTGCTGTGATATTAATCCTGGGAGGCATGGGGTGCAGCCTCCCAGTGACCCTTGGTTCTCCGGCCGATGGATGGATTTATGTGTTAGCTATCTTGTTGTGACAGCCAATCTTTTAGTATTGACCCCTTTTGATTGTTTCTTATGATCTTTTAAATCACCTTTTAGGTAGATTATGGGCCACCACATCCTATGTGGGTGCCTGCAACCCTCCGAACCAGGAGGATTAGTGGCATGCTATTGAGTGCGGGAGCAGCATGGTGGATAGGATTGCCTCCGCGCTCCCCTAGCCCTCAAAAACATCTAGATGTCCGAAATCGGCCATGTAGATGTTTTATACCTCCTGAGAAAGAGAGGCTGAGGCACCATCTGGATTTGTCATAAGACAATGATACCTCGCTTCTCCCTCCCTGCCCCCAGGAACGCCCCGGGAACCGAAGACAGTCTTCTGTGTTCAGTTTCCAACTGGCGCAGAAAGAACCGCACAGACTACGTGGGGGAAGTGCTCTGCAATGATGCAACCTCGGAAGGGATTTCCAAGGTCGCAGTGGCTTCTATGCCCCATATTGTGGCCCCCAGACAAGGTTGGAACTTGGAGGGCCTTAGGTTTGCGCCCTAAGGCATAAATCCAATGTTGTGCGAGTGGAGTTCTGCTTCCTCTCCTCCCTCCTGCAGTCCCCGTGTGGCTTGCAAATCTGTTCCAGAGAATCCCCCAACATTCCAAAGGAGATCTGGGGTGGGTGTGTGGTGGCAGCAGCAGGGTGAGGGAGAACCGGTTCTGCTAGCATTTTCTGTTCCACTGGCACACAGGGTTGGATACAACCCCAATATCACTAAGGCAGCAGTCCTGTACACAGTTACTTCAGAGTAAGCCTCACATTCAGTGCAATTTATTAATGGGTAAATATGGGTAGGATAGGGCTATTAATCTCTTCATGTGTAGTTGCATATGGTGTAACAAACTAGTGTAGTGGTACAGATTCATGTAGTACTTCTCTGAACTTACGCAAGAGAAAATGCATGAACCAGATAGAAAATAGGCTGTTTTGGAGAGTATATATAATTGTTTGTGTCGTGTAGAAATGCAAGAGAGCACAAAGCAGAACATAATCCAGGCATATAATGTAGTCAAATTTCATTCAAATGGACAAGTTTGTAAAAAAGAAAAAGAAAAAAAAGATGAGGGACGTGTCTTCCACTGTGGTGGTGAAATGGGTGTGTACACATTCCACTCCAATGATAATACAATGTAATTGTAAGTTAGGTGTCATTTGGAAAAAAAATTTCGTGAACATAATGGTACAAAACATACCAAACGTGTACATGTATATTTATTACATTTATATCCCACCTTTCCTCCAAGGAGCTCAAGGTGGCATGCATGATTCTCACTCCACTTCCCATTTTACCCTCAAAATAACCCTGTGAGGTAGGTTAGGCGAAGAGGAGATGACTAGCACAAGGTGATCCAGTGAGCTTCAATGGCTGAGCAGGGATTTGAACCGGGATCTCCCGAGCCCTAGTCTGCTACAAGAAAAAATATATAACACATGAATGGATGTCTTAAACCTCAGATCCTGGATAAGTTGGTGGCTGTGGTGCCTGGAGGTGATTTTTTTGTTGGTTGTCTTTGCTGCCCAGGTTCTGCACACTTGCTGGAGATCAGAAATCTTTTCATATTTGTCAATGCTTTTTATAAGGTTTATGAGTGTAATACAGACATACATATACATATATATATATATATATATATATGGCTGCCCATTAAAGACTGGTGGAGCAGGAAGAATTTTGTGGTTAAACTTAATTCAATTAGTACAATGGGGTAAGAAATGGAAGAGGAGACAGGAGCATGAAAGAGATTTCACTGCATTTGAGCAGTCGGTTATGTCTAGAGAACTTATAGAAGGAAATGCATCAGCTAGGGGTCTTACAAAGATGTTATATAAAATGTTGCAGAAATCAGAAGAGCAAGCGGAAAATCTTAAAATAGTTTGGGATACAGAGTTTGAAGAGGAAATATCAAAGGATGAGTGGAACAAGATTTGGGATAGGCGAATATTGAAAAATATGTCAATAAGAATTAAAGAGAATTTTTACAAGTTAATTTGGAGATGGTATTTGACTCGGGTGAGATTAAATAGAATAGATAACAAATGTTCTCCAATGTGCTGGCGAGGTTGTCAGGAGATGGGTACATATGCTCATATGTGGTGGAGTTGTAAAAATGTAATGGATTTTTGGAAAATGATTTTTGAAGAAATATCAGAAATTGTTGGAGTTGACCTAGAGGTTTGTCCTAAATTAGCTTTGCTATCAATAACTGAAAAGGTGACCGGTCCTCAAAATGTTAAAGAATTAATTATAAATTTGTTAACGGCAGGTAGATTAATGATAGCAAGGAAATGGAAAATTCAGCAAGTTTTCACTTGTTTCACTTCTTTGGTATAAAGAAGTATGGGATATGGCATTAAATGATATGTTGACTTGTAATATCAAATGCAAAAGGGGTCAATTAAAGAAAAATATTTTAAAGGATATTTGGGGTTTATTTTTGGAATATGTGTTAAAAAAGGGGAAAGAGAGTATGCCGTGTCAAGACATGTTGTATTTTTGGAATAATGAACAATTATAGAGATATTGTATTATTTGGTCCCGTGGTGATGGGAGCACTATATAAGTTATATGTGTGTTATTTTCTTTGTATTGTTGAAAAATTAAAAAAAAAAAAAAAAAAAAAAAGACTGGTGGAAGCTGTAGTGGGTGCAGAATGCCACTGTTCATTTCCTGATGGAGGTAAGCGCATATTCCACAGATTCTGTGGCAGTTGCACCTTCCTGTTAGCTTCTGGGCCCAATTCAAGGTGCTGGTACTTTTAAATCTGTTCACAGCTGTCTTAAGACCTGAATACCTGAGAGACGTCCCCTCTTGATATGAGCACCCTTCACTGTGTGGTTATCGCAAGCTGTTGGGGCCTATACTGTAATGGCTCTGATCCTGTGGGATGACCCTCTCTGAGGAGGAGGTACAAAGCTATTCTTCTCTCATTGCTTTCTGGAAGTGATGCAAAACTCATTTATCTGATAAGGTTGCTGTGTTTCTGCCATTCCTACTTCCTGTTTTTTATTGTGTTTATGTAACTGAGTTGTGGAAAGGTAGCATATAAATGTGTTAAATGAATCAAATGTTTACTTTCAATGAATTAATATTCTTTATTACGGTTAAATGACCCATTCAGGTTGAAATAAATACCGTAACTAGCAAAAAAATAATAACAAGAGCAAGAATCCCATACATATCCAGATTGACTAATATAATCAGCCAATTGGGTGCTTCAACACAGAGCAGTTAAAAAAAATTAGCCACCTGCTTGGTTATGGATGGGACCTTATCTGATGCATAGTCATAGTCATGATGGCTATATATATAAGATATAGTCATGATGGATATATACAGGCAGTCCCTGAGTTAAGAACATGCAACTTACAGACAACCCATACTTAAGAATGGACTTCTGGGTTCCCCAGCGCTACGTTGTTTATGTAGAGTACATGATAGCATAGTATGCTACGCAATTTGCGTAAATGCCGATTTTTAACGTATAGAACGCTATGCTGTTCAGACTTGCATACAAATTCGACTTAAAGACATTCTTTAAGTCTTTAAAAATGCCGATTTTTAACGTATAGAACGCTATGCTGTTCAGACTTGCATACAAATTCGACTTAAAGACATTCTTAAGAACGGAACTCATGCGTAACCTGGGGACTGCCTGTATTACCTTCAGTACTGGAGGCAGTAGGCTTTTGTAGACCAGTTGCTGGGGAACATGAACGGGAATGTGCTATTGCATTTATGTTCTACTTGTAGGCTTCCCACAGGTAGCTGGGTTGGCTACTGTGTGAACAGAATGCTGAACTAGATAGGCCTTTGGTCTGATTCAGCATGGTTGTTCTTATAAACAGTACTTAATCAGCCTTTTGTCTGGGAACTCCAGTAAACTAATCAAAAGAGGATAAATTATATGATGTCTCAAATCAAAGTCAAAATACATATATTAAGGTTTCAGGGACTTCAGCATTACATAGACATAATTGATCTTGAAACGGAATTCTCAGAAATTTACCCTGGAGTACTGCTGAAGGTAGGACATTAAATCTTGCGAGCATAAATGCTCTGTGTGCTTGAGTTCCTTCCAAAGGAAATAAAATAAGACCAAGAAGTACCATAATTGGGTAAAATTCCTTGAACCATGGGGGAGTGTTTTCTCCCATATCTACCTATCCATACCCTAACCAGGTGCCCCTGCTGAATGAGGTGAGGTGGGCAGTACAAGAGAGATTTTAGTGATTAATGCCACTTTTTTTTATTTTAGAAGGTTCCCTTGCTTTATTGTAATAAATGTATTTTGTCAGTTTTGTTTTAGTTTGAATAATACTTTGAATAATACACACAATATTTTAATATTAAAATTGCCCATTGGCTAGAATTACTGGTGTTTGGGTTTTGGTTGTTAGGCAACATAGTGGCTGTGTTGGACAATTGTGTCTTGGCTTAATAAGTCAAGATATGCATGCATGTTTTTTCCATGCACTCAGCCCTTATGTTGCCCCTTCCCTTCTCCCTTGTTAGTGTGCAAAATAAGCCAGGAAATCTTAGTTAACCATAGTTTTCTGTTTTGTCTGAATTGGGAAACTGTAGTTACCAGGTTCAGAAGAAGCCCGTATTTTAAACCAACTTCAAACTGTAGTTTTAAGATTCTGTCTTGATCTAAACCTGGTAATTGTGGCGTGCCAAGGAGGAAGAGGGCTGCAAGCATGGGTATAAGGATCATTCATATCTAAGCTTATTAAGCTAAGCTATGATTGTCCGAATACAACCAAAATTCTTCCTATAATCTGTGGTGAGGAAGTTTTCAAACTGAAAAATATTACGGTACCTGGTGACACCTTCGTAAGGCAGCATTTTTGAAGTAAAATCACTCCCTGCCTGGCCTTACTTCTGTTAATGGTTGTGTGGAGGAAGAGGGGGATGCTGCCACCATGTGGAGGAAGAGGGGGGGCTGGCTGGCCCGCCAGACCTCCCACCCTTTCCTACTCAAAGGAGACCCAGCACTTGCCACCATGTGGCCCGGAAGGGGGGGCTGGCTGACCCGCCACCACCCCACGCTTGCCTACTGGCAAAGGAACCAAGACCCTCTGAGATCTCAAGATACCAGACTGCCAGCCTCAGCTGTCTGCAATCCTACTTGGATCTCTGTTTAGGGACTCGCCTTCATATTTCTGTAACCTGGATTTAGATACTGAACTCACAGAGCACTACAAAACCCATGTGGGGTAAAACCAAACAAGGTTTATTTCTGGTAGCAATTTACAACAAGATTAGGGAAATAAGAGAAGCACACAAAATAGAGAGAGAGACACTTTGGTACACAGTAAAGCTATAAAACAAGAAAGACCTGATTCCTTAAAATCTCTCAGACACACACCTGTTACCTGAGGGTGTTCGCTTCAAGGGTTAGATCCAGCACAGCCTTGCCGCCCGGGGGAAACTATTTTATCTACCCGCAGGTCCGAGATAAATAGCTAGTCCTCCACAAGGCTTGCCTTTTTCCAGAGCCCTCAAACCAGCTAATTTTACCAGGAGCTGCTTGGGGTTGGTTCCTGAGGCCCCCCCCCAAAGGCTCGGGCCCCTCGCTGGCCTGCCATGGCTCCAACCGCCAGGCAGGCACCCAAAAGACTGACTAAGAACAAAGGCTACACGTGGGGAAATAGCTCTTCCCCCTCCCCTTTTCTGTAACCTTCTTGCTTCAGCCAATCAATTTGAACTTCACCTGGCCAGGCAGGGGGAGGGAACTGGCCAGGCAGGGGGAAGGGAACTCCTGAGTCATGGCTTGAACTATTTGAATTACATCTGCATATGAACGCTTTCAGCCTGGCTCCTCCAGACCTCTGGGCGCCAGGCCCCATCCTATGTTCCATCACCTTTTGCTTCCTCCCAGCCCCCACCTGGTTCACTCATGAGGAGGCGTATGTGTGTGTTTGTGTTCCTGCATGCATGCATGCATGAACCCTAAAACTCTTTTCTCTACACGCTAACTATGCACACCTCACCCCAGCCGGTTCACACATGCGGTGTGTGTGTGTACCCCCAAAGGCTCGTTTCTTCACAGGTTGCATCTATATGATAAATATATGATATGTTGGCTGTAATTTAAGTGAACTAGGGTTTTAGGTGCTTGCTTAAAACCTAGGTGTCACACCCTGGTTAGCTTGAGTTGTGACTAATATAGGGGCAGATAAAATGATTAATTGTGTTTAAGGCAAGTGGGGGAACTTACTGCTGAGAGGGGATAGGAGTACACTGTTCCATTGTTTTGGTTAATTTTTTACTGTATTTGAGAGTATCTTCATTATGTCTGCATCAGCCCCCAGTAGTAAGTGCTGCCTCTTATATAATATTGCCAGGCACCTAATAATGTCTTGTGATTTCCACTTTCATCTGCTTTGCTGATTATAATATACTGTCATAACTTCCTTGTGCATATAACCCTGGAAGAGCTATAATATTAACCACTTTTGTTCCATAACACTTTTTTCAATAAAAAGTGAGAAGTAATTTAGAATTTGTGAAGTATTATGAGAACAGAGTTGTGCAATCCATCATGTTAATGCTGTTAAGGTGCTAGAGAGCCTACACTGACTCTCAGTGACAAGTTCCCAAACAGTTTACAATAAAATCAGTGTTTACAACATTATATTTGCAGGCAAAAATCTCAAAACAAATATATATCTATTCTAATAGATAATCACAACAAAGGGGTCAGGAGTGCTCTAAAATGTGAAACTCAGCTCTAGCTTCTAACATTCTGGAAGGTTAAAAGCACTCTGGAGCAATAATTCTTTTACATATCTACCCACTTCCCCCATGGAGTGAGTGCTGAACTTCTCTGGACAGGGAGTGAAAAAATGATATACCGTATATCAGTCAGTCAATCATTTTATTATATATGACTAATGCCTATATATTTCATTCTGTAATGGCGATCTCCTAAAACGGATGGGAACGTGTGACCCTCCAGGTGTTTTTGGACTGCAGTTGCCATCATCCCTCACCACTGGCTATGCTGGCTATAGCTGATGGGAGTTGCAGTCTATCAGTATCTGGAAGCCCACATTTACCTCATCCCTGCTTTAAATAAAAACGTGGCACAAAAGGGAAGGAGGCTTGGGGAGAAGATGGCAGATCTTACACTTGCTGGGTGAGACTAAAAGGAAGCAAAGTTTCAGTAAAACCTATACAAGAATTAGGCTAGCAATAAGAAAAGAATAAAAATAGAACATCACCTAGGGGGAAGTGGAAGAGACAAGAGACGAGCTTATAATATCTTAACGGAGGAGAATTCTGTGCATCAGGAGCCATAAGAGATGGAGAGAATGTCCAGAGCTAGGAAATGGCACAAGGGAGTGATAGTTTAGTAAGAAGATTATCATTTGATGAATGGAGGGACTGAGGAGGAGATCAGAGAAAAAACAACCAAGATAGTTAAGGGGCAAGACTATGAAAATACTTATAAGTTGAAACTAAATATGGATCAATAGAGGAAGCCACTGAAAAGAAATGTATTTAGGTGCACACAATTAAAATACGAAGAGAAAAATTTAAGCAAGCAGAAGAGAACAGCAATAATGGAATAGATCAAAACTTTGCTGTCTGCAAACAGAACGGCTTTTCATCCAATGGAGGGCTCCTGCAGGCAAAAAAAAAAGAGTTGGCAGGCGACTTTTGCCAACTCCCACCTTCCCCTGTGGCTCCTATCACTATCACCTTCACTGTTCTGGAAAGTCCCCCCCCCTCCAGAACAGTTTCAGAGTGCACAATAGGCTGCAGCGGGATAGGGAAATCGGCAAAAATTGTCTGCCCCTCCTTCTGCTATCATCATCAGCAGCAGCAGCAGCAGCAGCATCAGGCGATCACTCGTGACCGAGTAAGATTGTCTTCCAGGATAAAAATTTACAAAAAGGAAATTTTAAAAGGAGGAAATTCTAAAGAAAAATTGTGTAGACTCTAGTGATGGGTCCGTATGTGACTGTGGAGGCCAATTCTAGATCCACATAGCTTCCAACAGTGAGGACACAGGTTACCAGATGGAAGATGGTCCTGTAAAGGATTCATTTGATGTGCTTTTCACTTAGCACGTTTCTCCCTTTCACCTTGCACTCGGGCTTCTTCAAAGTCCATAGAACCTTTGTGAAAGGCCAACCTTCAGTTAGGCCGTTCATGGGCCAGAGCTTCCCAGTTTTCGATGTTTATATTGCATTTTTTTAGATTAGCCTTAAGAACATATTTAAACCTCTTATATTGACCACCGATATTCCGCTTTCCATCCTTGAGTTGGGAATAAAGTAACTGCTTTGGGAGACGGCAGTCAGACATTTGAACAACATGACCGGTCCACTGAAGTTGGCGTTGAAGGATCATTTTTTCAACGCTAGTAGTCTTTGCTTCTTCCAGTACACTGACATTTGTTCGCCTATCTTCCCAAGTAATTCGCAGGATTTTCCGGAGGCAACGTTGATGAAATCTTTCAAGGAGGTGGAAGTGACGTTTATAGATAGTCCATGTTTCGCAGGCATACAATAAAGTTGGTAATACAATGGCTTCATAAACCAGTGTTTTGGTCTTCTTACAAATATCCCGATCCTCGAACACTCTATGTTTCATTTGAGAAAACGCGGCACTTGTGGAGCTCAAACGATGCTTGATTTCACTGTCGATGTTAGCTGTAACAGAAAGATAGCTGCCAAGATAGAGAAAATGATTGACATTTTCCAGTATTGTCCCGCCAAGCTGGATAGATGGCATCACCAACGGCATTGCTCTCAGGGTTCATCGGAACACGCAAGCCCACTCACCACTTCAAGGTGACGATCCGGCAAGAGGACCTTCTGCTAGCAGGAGGATCCCCTTATGGAACTAGTACTTCATGCTATACTTCTATTAATGTAGCCCAAAATAGCATTTACCTTTTTTGCAGCCACATCACATTGCTGGCTCATATTCAGCTTGTGATCTACAACAATTCCAAGATCCTTCTCACTTGTAGTATTGTTGAGCCAAGTATCCCCAATTCTGTAACTTTGCATTTGGTTTCTTTTACCTAGGTGCAGCACTTGGCATTTATCCCTATTAAATTTCATTCTGTTTTCAGCCCAGCACTCCAGCCTATCCAGATTACTTTGAATTTTGTTTCTGTCTTCCAGAGTATTAGCTGTTCCACCCAACTTTGTGTCATCTGCAAATTTGATAAGCATTCCCTGCACCTCCTCATCCAAGTCATTAATAAAAATGTTGAAGAGTACTGGGCCCAGGACCGAGCCCTGCTGTACCCCACTTGTTACCTTTTCCCAGTTTTAGAAGGTACCACTGATAAGCACTCTTTGAGTCCAGTTCTGTAGCCAACTGTGGATCCACCTGATAGTTGTTCCATCTAGCCCACTTTTAGCTAGCTTGCTAATCAGGATATGAGGCACTTTGTCGAAAGCTTTGCTGAAGTCAAGATATATTACGTCCACAGCATTCCCACAGTCCACCAGGGAGGTTACCCGATCAAAAAATGAGATCAGATTAGTCTGGCAGGATTTGTTCTTGACAAATCCATGCTGGCTTCTAGTAATCACTGCATTGTTTTCAAGGTGCTTGCAGACTGACTTCTTTATAATCTGCTCCAAAATTTTCCCAGGGATTGATGTCAGACTGACTGGCCTATAGTTCCCAGGTTCTTCCTTCTTGCCCTTTTTGAAGATGGAAACAACATTTGCCCTCCTCCAGTCATCTGGCACTTCACCTGTCCTCCATGATTTCTCAAAGATAATAGACAGTGGTTCTGAGAGTTCTTCTGCCAGTTCCTTTATTACTCTAGGATGCAGTTTGTCGGGTCCTGGAGATGTGAACTGATTTCAGAGTAATCAGGTGTTCCTTGACCATTTGCCTATCAACCTCAAGCTGCTATCCTGCCCCTTCAGTCTGCACTTCAGGTTTGCCAGGGGGGTCATAGACCCTCTTTTGGGAGAAGACCGAGCCGAAGTAGGAATTGAACACTTCTGCCTTTTCTTTGAGCCAGTGTGGCGTAGTGGTGGGAGCGTTGGACTGGGACTCAGGAGCTCCGGGTTCTAGTCCCCGCTTGGCCATGAAACTCACTGGGTGACTTTGGGCCAGTCACTGACTCTCAGCCTAACCTACCTCACAGGGTTGTTGTGAGGATAAAATGGAGAGGAGGAGGATGATTATGTAAGCTGCCTTGGGTTCCTTGCAGGAAAAAAGGTGGGGTATAAATATAATAAATAAAAATAAATAAATACATTCTTTGTCTTCTGTTATCATTTTGCTGTCCTCATTGCGTAGTTGAACCACCATTTCTTTCCTCTGTCTTTTTACTATGCACATATCTGAAGAAAGATTTTTTTGTTGCTTTTCGCATCCCTCGCTAGCCTCAGCTCATTTTTAGCCTTCCTGACACTATTCCTGCAGTTCTGTGCTACCTGCCTGTACAGGCCAGCTAACGGCCCTTGTAGCCTGGCCTTCCTTCCATATCCTATATGTGTCCTTTTTTGTTTTCTGGTAATCTCTGAGTTTTCTGTGAAGCCACATTGGCTTCTTCTGTTGCCCTCTGCCTTTTTTCCTTGTGGGAATTGTTTGTCATTTTTCCTTTAGAATTTCCTTTTTTAAAAACTCCCACCCATCTTGAACTCCTTTTCTCATTAGAGTCGCTTGCCATGGGGCCTTACTTATCATTGTTCTGAGTTTATTAAAATTGGCTTTCCTAAAAACCAGTGTACGCATTTGGCTACACTCAGCTTTTGCCTCCTTTAGAATCAAGAACTCAAGTATAACATGGTCACTTTCCCCCAGTGTTCCTGTGACTGCCACTTGTTGATTAGAATCAAGTCAAAGATAGCCAATCCTCTAGTTCCTTCCTCCACTTCCTGTAGGAGGAAGTTATTAGCAGCACAACTCAGGAATTTCTTGGAGGGGCCATGTTTGGCAGAATTTGTCTCCCAACAGATACCGGGGAAATTGAAGTCCCCCATTACTACTACATCATGCCTCCTTGAAACGTTGGCAATTTGCTTTTCAAAAGTTTCATCCTCATACTCTCCTTGATTGGGTGGTCGCTAGTAGACTCTGACCACCATGTTCCTTTTATTCTTTGCCCCATTTATTTTAATCCAGATGCTCTCGCTTGATCTACCAAGCTCATCCTCCTGTATTTCTGTGCAGAGATATGTATTTTTAACATACAGTGCAACTCCACCTCCCTTTCTGTTCCTTCTCTTCTTTTTGAACAACTTATATCCTTCAAATGCTGTATTCCAGTCATGGGAGTCATTCCACCAAGTTTGTTGCATCTATTAAGTCATATTTGCCCCCTTGTACTAAGAGCTCAAGTTCGTTCTATTTGTTGCCCATACTCTGGGCATTAGTATATAGACATCGAAGACCATGTGCTTTATACTCTGGCTTTCTTCCTATATTTTGTGGTAGGCTATTATTGGGTGCTGTTTGAGCTGTTCTCACTGTTGCGGTGTATAGGCCTTCATCCATTGTTACCCCCAAGTTTACGTCTCTTTCCCCTGTTGGATTCAGTTTAAAGCCCTCCTGATGAAGTTCTTCATGCTGTGGCCAAACCCATTCTTCCCAGTCCTTGTGAGGTGCAATCCATCCCTTGCCAGCAGTCCATCTTCCCGAAAGTGTACCCTGTGGTCCCAGAATCCAAATCTCTCATGTTGGCACCACCTTCGTAGCCAGTCATTCACCCAGAGTATTTTTCTTTCCCTTTCCTATTCCTCTTCCAAGTACTGGAAGAATGGATGAGAAAATTATCTGGGCCCCAATGTTCTTGAGTGTCCTTCCCAAATCTTCAAAGTCTGACATGATTTCTTCGTAGCTCTGCTTTGCGGTATCATTTGTTCCCACGTGGATGAGAAGAAAGGGATACGTGTCAGTGGGCTTTATGAGTCTTGGCAACCATTCTGTCACATCTTTAATCCATCCCCTGGGGAGACAGCATACCCGGTGAGTCCTAGATATTTTTCAAAGAGAGACCCAACAGCCCTTAGTTAAAACAATAATATGATCTGGAAATTGAAGGATCAATGCCCAAGCTTTTCACTTGCTGAGAAGACCAAAGAATGATATTGCCAACTAAGGAAAAGAAGAAGGTGAAAGTTAAGGTTTTGTAGGAAATACAGTAAATTATGTCTTCTGCATATTGAGTTTTAGATAATGATAATAAGAACATAAGAGCCCTGCTGTATCAGACCAAAGGCCTCTTCAGTCCAGCATTTTGTTCATATAGTGGCCCACTAACATGTCCTACTTGTGGGCTTTTCACAGGCAGAGTACAGTAGCTCATGGTCCTCAGCAACTGGTATACAAAGGCATACTGCCACCGATAGTGGAGGAAATGTTAAGCCATAATGACTAGTAGCTATTGATCCAACATCCAGACAGAAATCTTTATAAGACAGGTGGAAATATTAGTAAGAAGAGAGAAGGAAGGAATAAAGATAGAACTCTATTGTAAATGTAACAGTAACATTGTTGGCCAAAAAGGAAATTGGATGACCAAGAACTGAGCATGACAGAATAACTCATATAATCATGCACTTTTTCAAAATTTACACCTTTGTGGACTAATACATGGTGATCATTTTAAGATATGGAGGCATGTGGTGTTGCATGTGTGTGCATGCACAGTTGATTGAACATGGTATAATGCACAGTGACGCACAACTATTGTACATTTTTTCATAAAGGGTTTTGGAACCTGTTCTATTTGAACATAGTGGAACACATCGTGACTTGTATTTAAAAAGGATGATATAACCAAAGTATTAAGGGAGCAATCCTATGACCCCCAGACATAGGATCAAGGCTCTGCCCCCATCCCCTCTCAGCTGGCATGGAAAGAGGAAAGAACCACACCAGCTGTTCTCCAAAGTCAGGAAAACGACCTCAGAGAGGGGTAGAAGGGGGAGTTTTGGGAGGTAGGGAGGGGAGGAGACTAGGGAGGCCAGGCTATGAGTTATCCAGGGGCCTCTCCAGCCTCCTTCTCTTCCTGTCTGAAGTGCTGTCTAGCGAAAATGCAGAGCAGGAGGAGCGGGTAGGTGAAGATTGCCTCTGCCACTCCTGCTCTGAATTGAATGAGTGTGAGCCTCCAAGTTTGGGGGCTTATGCTCATCTCCATAGAATTGCGCCCTAAATCATTAAAAGCACCAGGATAGCTTTGAACAGTTATACAATTGTAACTTTCAGAAATGTTTTGACATAATATGCATGAATGAAATAATATGCGTATGCTAGCCACATGTAATACTGCAAATGTTCATAGAAATTAAGTAAACATTTTGACATACCTTGCTAAAAAGAGATACTAGTCTTTAATTTAACAGCAATCTTAGCTGAACAAAATTGTTTCAAGTTATCAAATGTAATCGCTAGAGCATTCTGTCTTGCAAGAGCACAGAACAGTGCATGGAGTGTTAGCCTTTCTGCACTTCCAATGCTGCTGCCATTCTTTTGTGCAGCCCTAAGAGAGCAACTCATAGCAAGTCTGGGAAGCTTCCAGGAGTGTTGTCTGGAGGGGCTCATATAGTCCATCATCCATTTGACTCCAGCCCCAGCTTGTTAGGGAAATAAGGGTAGGCCTTGGAAGCAGTATCTGACATAACCAGCCTGGTAGGCTTCCCTCTACATTCTCCTCAACAGCAGCTCATGTTGGAGGAATTCTTTCCATAGAGTTCCTTTTTGCAAAAGCTTCTTTCTTGCCTTGTCCACATAAATACAAATGCTTGTTTGGTTGTACAGCAGTATGACAAAACTCAATGGTATACATGGCAGTAATGCATCAATAAGTTCTGGCAGAGCATTCCATGTGGACCAGGCTGTTATCATTTGCTGGGCATGGAAAGATGATATAGTATCACATCCTGAAAGTACATTGAACAGTGGAAGAGAATGTGATTTATCAAGCTTAAGGCAAGAGGATATTTCATGAGAGGCCAGCTAACTGAAACTTTTTCCTGATCCAAAAGCTGCAAGTGTCTGTGCCACCATTACAGACAATACACATGATCTGTGTCAACAGTACATGTGAGTATCTTGCAATAATTTGTTTTTGAGCCTAATTCAAAGTGTTGGTCTTGACT
The DNA here is from genome assembly GCA_021292165.1 of Shinisaurus crocodilurus. Taxonomy (NCBI): domain Eukaryota; kingdom Metazoa; phylum Chordata; class Lepidosauria; order Squamata; family Shinisauridae; genus Shinisaurus; species Shinisaurus crocodilurus. The sequence continues at coordinate 226,231,583 of CM037877.1, forward strand.
TATAAAGCCTTGCATGGCTTGGGACCCCAATACTTCAAGGATTGCCTTTCCCCATACAAATATGCCTGGACTCTGAGATGGCCATTTGTGGCCCTTCTTTCTGTGCCCCATTCAAGAGATGTTTGGAGGGTGGTGATGAGAGAATGGGCCTTTTCTGTGGTAGCCTTCCAATCATGGAATGATCTCCCCACGGAAACTCGCGTGGCACCAGCTCTGTCATCCTTTTGATTTTTGTCTTCTCCCAGGCATTTGGATAGATTTAAGGGTCTGCCTTTGATAGTTATTTTTGCTGTTTATTCCTACATTGGATGAGGATGGTTTTAGGTGGGTCCATCTTTGGGATGGACATTTTTAGTAAATTTGTATGGTTTTAAAGAATATGCTATTGTGTATTATTTGTACTTTATCCTTTTTTGTTAATCGCTTTGGGACTCCTTTCAGTTGTGTGAAGTGATGTATAAATTTAATAAACTAAACTATAACTATGTTCTCTGGCTTATGCTATATGCAGTAACTTATTGGTGTCTTCATCTTTGTAGTTGCATGGGGAAAGTGAGTGGAGGTCATGTTGTGATGGTGTACTAAGTACCTGCTCCCCTTCTGAGTCAACTTACCGTATTCCTTGTCTGCCTCATTAAATAATGTCTTTGAGAGGAAGTTGAATAGCTCTCGCTATGAGACCTTGGTCTTATATCATACTCAAATAGAAACATTATTTCATATGGCTGTGCAAGTGCACACATGCAGTATATCACATGCCTCCATATTTGAAAATGATCACCATGTATTGGTCTACAAATGCTGTACATTTTGTGCTTTTCTGAAAAAAATGCAAAAGTGGTAATCTATGCCGCTGCACTATGAGGAAAAACAATGCAAAACTTTAAAGTGAACAGTAATTTGAGAGAAGAAAAGGAGCAGAATGAATGTTAGAAATCAAGTCATTTCTTCATGTTGCATGGTCTAAGATGTGGCAAGAAGAATGGAAGAGGGAGTTATATAGGAAAAGAGGGTTAAAGCAAAAACTCTTGAAGAGAAAGAAAGTGCTGAACAAGATTCAGAATATGAGTCAGTGTGGACCTTGAAGTTGCACAGAATAAAACTGGGAGAGAGGAGAGGAAAAACAACAACCCTGAACTTGAGGGCCAGAACAATTGGCATTAAGGAAGGGGAGAGACTGTGGGCTCAGCTCTGTCTCCCTACAGCTGTGCCTTAAGCTGAGAAAAACATATTAGAAACAGGAGGAGCGGGTAAACTGTGACAGAAAGTTTAAAACAAAACAGAAGCACCTGATTATTTTTTTTAGGCTTCCACTTGTTAATACGGTACCTTAATTTCTCCCTTTCCCCAGACCAGATGAAGAGTCTGTTCTTGCTCTTTAGTGACAGTAGAGTTGGGAACATCCTCTCCTTCCCAGAAGAGTTATTTTAGATTTTATCATGTACAGGTTGGAATATCTACTATCCTGATGTATAGCACTTCTGTCAAAGAACACTGTTTCCTGTTCTTTCAAGCAGGGGATCTCTGGCTGCATGCCTTTTTCTTCTCCAGGAAATAAAGTTGATTCTTTAGGAAATGTGTGGGAGTGGAGGAAATCCTTCTGAATGTATCTGTTCAATTTTTAGTGCTTTCTGTGATTATGGCAAAGAGTAAAAAATATACTTCAGGTTTATGCAGTTTAAGGATTTTTGCTAAGTCTTCGTTTTGAATTTCTTTGGATACCATGTTGTATTTACACACACACACACACACACGCACACACACACACTTTTTTTTAATGGCTGTTCTGTTTGAAAGGACACTTTATGCCAATTACCGGTACTCGTTTTGGTGCTGAGCTGTGGGTCAAAGAGCAGTAGAATATGAAAGTCTAATCAAGACAGGCAGAAAATTTATTTGACCACCAGTGTAATTTTTGGGCTGGTAGACTAGGTTCTCCTTTGTAACTAATTTGTTCAGATATGGCAAGTAGGCTAAACATTCACATTGAAAGGAAGAAAATAAGACCTGTATATAGAAAATACTATTTATTGGGTGCTCTGTGTCGGACAGAAAGCAACCTTGGCACATGAGACTGAGCTGCAGGCAAAATCATGCTGATTTCAACTGACACTGTTTCTGGCTTTTAGTTCTACACTCTCCACCTTCCCGCCTCCCAGTATTTCTAAATTTGAAATGTTCAGCACTGGCATTTTGCATGCGTATGTGTGTGATACGCGTGCACACGCACACACACACACACACACACACACACACATGCACCACTGTTATTGTGTCCGGTATTTCTGGGGTTTATTGCTTCTTCTGCAATTGAGGTGGGAATTATGGTTAAGGTGCAGTCGTGACATAAATGGAAGTCTTTTCCCAGTGCCTATGTACTTTCAGCCTTGATGCTGCTCAAAATGGCGGGGGGGGGGCTGCATGTCAGAGGTGCAGAAGAGTATATGGGTGGGGAACTGGATTGCCCCCCACCAGACCCTCCATGGTCTGGATGATGTCATTGGGCATGTCCATAGCTACTGATGTCCCCCCCCCCCATTTTAGCTTTTCTCCTTTCTTTCTTTAGGATTCAGGAGGTGATCTCTTCCAAATGGTATCAGTTTCAGCCATGTACCTTATGATGTAATTAACAGTCCCCTTTTTGGAGTGGTCAGAAAAATGGTACATTCCAACAAAGTCAGTCAAACTGGACAGTCTGGAATTATATACAGTATCCCCTAACAGATGCTGCTTGTTTTATCCATGTACCTTATGATGTAATCATTGGCCCCGAAAAGGGGTTGGCACCCCCTAAATACCCCAGCAGTTATGCATAAGACTGGCAGTTTTGGAGCTGCCACAACTTTTGTAAGATGTCCAGACAGTCAAACCTTTTGTACCTTATGAGATAACTATTTTGATGTGTTTGCTGCAGTGGAAAGTAGTTGAAATAAAAGTAATTCGTGGTCAGCGTATCTACTGTCGCTATGGTGCTTTGGGTAACATGTACAGAAAGGGGTTCATTGGTAATTTGCTTCACAGGGTTAATTGTGTGCACAAAGGGTGGGAGAAATATGCCTGTAAACAGCATATTGTATGTGTGTCCTTGCATGTTGTGGTCTACCCACTCCAGATTCATTATCAAGTGTAGAACCTGGTAGGTATGGGGTGGGTGATGTTATGGTCATCAATGAAGGCTGTATGAACCACAGTTGATATTTGTCTCTGTGGAGGAAGGGGGGGCTGGCTGACCCGCCACACCCCCACCCTTTCCTACCCCAAAGGACCCAAGACCCCCAGAGATCTCAAGGTACCAGATTGCCAGCCTCAGCTGTCTGCAATCCTACTTGAATCTCTGTTCAGGGACTTGCCCTTTGTCTGTAACCTGGATTTAGATGCTGGAACCAAGCAGAGCAACTACAAAACCCATGTGGGGTAAAAAACCAAAAGAAGGTTTATTCAGGTAGCATTTTACAACAAGAATAGGGAAATGAGAGAAGCACAAAATAGAGAGGCACTTTGGTACACAGAGTAAAGCTGCAAAATAACAAAACCTGATTCTTTATATCTCCCAGGCACACAGCTAGTTACCTGGGGGTCAGTTCTCTTCCAGGGTTGGATCCAGCACAGCCTTGCTGCCCGGGAGGACTACTTCACCTACCCGAAGGTCCGAGATGGGTAGCCCTCCACAAGGCCTGCCTTTACCAGAGCCCTCATTCAGCTAATTTCACCAGGAGCTACCTGAGGTCGGATCCTGAGGCCCCCTGAAGGCTTGGGCCTCTGCTTGGCTTGCGGCCATTGCTCCACAGCCAGCAACCACGCGACGAACAAAGACAAAGACCAAAACCCACACGTTGGAAAATATACCTTCCCCCCCCTCCCCTCCTTTTTGTAGCTTTGCTGCTTCTTAGCCAATCAGGATGAACTTCACCTGGCCAGGCAGGGGAGGGAACTCATGACTCATGACATTTGCATTTGAAAGCTGGGTCACTGTAGACTTTGGAACGCCGGCATACACACCCCGCCCCCCCCAGCCTTTAGCTGGTTCACACATGAGGGTGCGTGTGCGTGTGCGTGTGCGTGTGCATGTAGGAACCTCCAAAGGCTCCTTCCTTCAGTCTCAAAGGTCCCTACGCTATTCCTCAAAGAAGGATGTAGGCATGGTGGATGTTATTGATTATCCAAAAGGTGTGCAAATATCATACATGTGATATCTTAAGCAAAGCATTTAATTGGGAAATCCTGTAGTCATTTTCCTGAGTAAGCCCCATTGAATTCAAAATATTTACTTTTGAGTTGACCTGCACAGGAATACACTGTAAACTTGTTTAATTACTGAATAGTAATTACAGTGGTCAATGGCTGTATTTACAGTGGTCAATTACAGTGGTCAATGAAACAAGCTGGGTGATTATAGGAGTTGTAATCTTCCTTTTGTTGCCAGTCACTGAGAAATAAACCAAATTGGATGTTCTCTTTTTTCATTCCCTGCTTGTAGGCACCCTCCGCCTGCTTGGGAACCTCCATGATCAAAAGTCTACTACTAGGACTGGTTTCTATGGACTACAATGGGTCTAGGCACATATATTTTTCTTTAATTTACACACACACACACACACACACACACCTATGCAAAACCTGACGGATAGTTCTTGTACAGAAATATATCTGTATTATATATTATCAACTCCCACCCATTTATTTCCCCCACTCCTCAAAGGTAATGTTTTAAAAGCTCCTTGTCTCCAGATACTTGATCAAAGTGCCTTAGGCTACAATCCTGTACACACTCCCATTGAATCCAATGGGGCAGATATGTATAGGATTGTATTGTTAGCTGTGGAAACATGAGTGGATTCCCAGTAAGAACTCCAGAAGTTCTGCGGTAGTAGTTGTGAAGGACCAGCACCCGGGTCCTATGCGTGAGTTCGGCGCTTAACGGGTTAACCGGCACTGAGTTACAGCCCGTACAAGCAAGTGAAACCGACTAGGAGGTTTGCGTACACAAGAGGAAACTAGAGCCCTTTAAATGACCAAATAAGGCTTTATTTATTTACACAAGATACGGAGCGGAACTAACAGCTTTCTAGGAATAATATAATGTCACCACAACTTGAGGTGACCTCTACGTTTATCAATGAAACAGACTCCCAGGCTAGCGCCTTGGGATTAGTCAGTTACCTTAGACTAAAGACTTTACGCTAGTCAATTTCAGCCTGGCTCCGGGTCGACCGATCCGGGGATGAGAACAGCTTACTCCAGCCGCCGCTTGGAGGATGAACCTTGTTCCAAAGCACCCTGTGTTCCCAACAACTCCTCACAGGAAGGGAGAGGGGTTTTCTACCCCTGAGTTTCCCGCTCTCCCCACCCTCCAGGTCAGGTGGGGGCTTATGCCTGCCCCTTCGTATCAGGTGGGCTTATTCCTGCCCGGGAAGAAGGTGATGTACTGGGTACTTTACAGCTCTTTGAGACTGCCCTGATAGTTTGATGGTCTTGATGGTCCTTTCTTGGGTTTTGTGGATCCTCCATTGTGGGGGATGCCGGTCTGTCTGGCTGCTTCCCTGTAACTCAATCCCCCCTCCTCGCCCCCCTCCCCTGGACAGAGACTCTGTGTGTGTGCGCGCGTGCGTGCGTGCGCGCGCGCATACTCGTGTCAGGCTTTCTCCACAGTAGTAAAACACACACACACACCAAAACCTATAAGCAGGTACACAGAGTGCATCAGTAAGTATTAGCTGGAACAGAGTGATTTTTTCCCTTGAAGTGGTAAAACAGTGGAACCCCCCCCCCCCCGCAATTAACACTAACAGGCAAGGCTCTGACTTGCAGAACCAGCAGCAGGAACATGGGCATGGGGAAGGAATTTAAATTTCCCTTCCCTTCCTGACACATTGATTAGAATTAGAGGCTACTTGGAGAGCAGAGCCCAGTATCTCATGGGAAATGACGTTCTCTTTAGGAGCCTTGCAATGGCAGCAGCCCTAAAAAGGAACTTCATTTCCCATCTGCCCTTTGTGTTAGTATCTTAACTTTCAGTTAATTCGCAAAGGATGATGGGAAGCCATCCGGGGACTGGGAGGCTAAATCAGGAGAAGTGTGATTGGATGTTCAGTAGGAAACATGTAGGAAGAACTGCAGTGTAACTATCAAAGCGTGCAGTTAAGAAAAGATGGGGAGCATGTTTTGGAAAACAGCTTGAAGATAACGTTAGTTTTGTCCTCAAGAACAACCTGACATTGACACTGGGAAAGCTGGAGAGTGTGTGTGTGTGTGTGCGCGCGCGGGGGGGGGGGCGTCTGCACAGGTGGAAGAGGGAAGAAAATGGAGCTGAATTAAGGTAGCCTGGGGATGTAGAAGGGGGGAGGGGGGTCTCTCCCCTCTGAGAGAAAACTGCCAGAAGGAGCTTTGAAAGAAATTAGAGAGTTAGATAAAAGTTTGATGATGAAGTGGGGGGAAAACCCTGTCAGTAGAGAGGAAGGGAATAAAATAAAATCTGTTACAGAAAGAAGTGAAGGTAAAAGTAGAAGGAAGGAAGGATAAAAGAAACCAGCAGTTGGGGGGATAGGGTACATGTTAAGTGTGAAAGGAAGAAGAAATGACAAGAGATGAGAAAAAACACTTTGAGAGGTGTGTGTGTAAGGAAAAATATAAGATGAAAATTCTCCCCTTAGAGGGAGAAAATTCTTCTCTCCTGCCCAGGTGTTTTTGCAGCTCCTGCCTTGTTCCCTGCCACTGCATGAAGAGAAAACCATCGGTAGCCAAACATTGTGGCAATTTTACAGGGAAACAATCAGAATTGCATTCCTGAAAGCCTCGGAGACGCCCGGAAGAGCGATTCTGCAGGGAAACACCATGTGTTCTACCTGTGTTACTTGTTTCCCTGCAAAATTGCAGTGATTTTCTGCTGTCACTGCTTACTCTTTGCATCACAGTTTCGGTGGTCTAATAGCAGTGGCAGCAAATTCAGCAGTGGCAGGGGTAGGATGCAGTCCCTGGTGGGTTCGTGGGGGGTAAGTGCTGTCCCCGACTCTTAGAAGTTGCTCACCCCTGCCTTAGATCCTCTGGATCAGCAAATTCTGCCTAAAATGGGGAGGCTCAGTCAAGATAACGCCGCCGCTGCTGCTGCTGCTGCTGCTGCTGTTATTGTTATATTTATTTTTATCCTGCCTTTTTTCCAGTACTGGGATGCAAGGCGGCTTTACAACATTAAAACTTGTACAATGAAAACATATAGAGATATACAAAGTTAAAAATATAATAAAATCATCTATAATATTAAAATTATATAAAATGTCAGAATTAAAACAACCATAGCACTATACTGGCCTGTGGCTTGTCTGAGCATGAAAAGCTAAGCAGGGTCAGGCCTGGTTATTACTTGGATGGGAGACCCTTCCTCTAGTTTCCTGCATTGAGCAGGGGGTTGGACTCGATAGCCTTGTTGTAGGCTCCTTCCAACTCTATGATATATGAAATCTATAAACAACAATACTAATCCATCACATTCCCACAGGTCCAGACTATTCCCAAAGACCTGCTGGAACAAAGTTTTTGCCTGCCTCTGCAAACATAACAAGGAGCGTGCCACTCTAGCCTCCCTGGGAAGGGAATTCCAGAGCCTTGGGGTAGCCACTGAGAAGGCCCTCTGCTGCGTTCTCATCAGGCGTGCCTGCGATGGTGGGGGAACCAAGAGAAGGGCCTCCCCTGAAGGTCTCAGGGTACGGGCAGGCTCATAAGGGGAATGCAGTCTTTCAGATAACCTGGACCCAACCCATATAGAGCTTTATAGGTCATAACCAGCACTTTGAATTGTGCCCGGAAACAGACTGGGAGCCAAGGGAGCTGTTGTAACAAAGGAGTTGTGTGCTCCCTGTAGCCCACCCCAGTTAGCACTCTGGCAACAGCTCTTTGAACAAGATGAAGTTTCTAAACACTCTTCAGAGGTAGCCCCACATAGAGTGCGTTACAATAATCCAAACAGGATGTAACTAAGGCATGTGTCACTGTGGCCAAATCAGACATCTCCAAGAACGGGCACAGCTGGAGCACTAGCTTTAACTGTGCAAATTCACTCCTGGCCAACACTGAAACCTGGGTATCCAGGCTCAGGGTTGAATCCAGAAGTACACCAAAGCTGCAAAGCTGTGTCTTCAGGGGGAGTGTAACCCCATCCAACACAAGCTGAATCCCTATTCCTTGATCTGCCTTCTAACTGACCAGGAGCATCTCTGTCTTGTCTGGATTAAGCTTCATTTTGTTTGCCCTAATCCAGTCCATTACTGCATACAGATACCGGTTTATCACAGCTACAGCTTCCTTGGAATTGGATGGAAAGGAGAAATAGAGTTGGGTGTCATCAGCGTACTGGTGACACCAAATCCCAAAACTCTGGACAACCTCTCCCAATGGCTTCATGTATATGTTAAATAGCATGAGGGACAAAACGGGAGTCAAACAGCAGTCCCCCAGAACCACCTTCTGGGTGCACCCCTCCAGGAAGGAATGGAGCCACTGTAATCAGTGCCTCTAAGTCCCATCCCGGCGAGGTGGCCAAGAAGGATACCAAGGTCAGTGGTATCAAAAGCTGCTGAGAGGTCCAACAGAACCAACAGGGACACACTCCCCCTGTCTAGTTCCCTGCATAGGTCACCACCAAGGCGACCAAAGCTGTTTCTGTCCCATAACCAGGTCTGAAGCCAGATTGAAATGTATCTAGATAATCCATCTCATCCAGGAATCCCTGGAGTTGGGAGGCCACCACATGCTCCAATATCTTGCCCAGAAATTGAATATTGGAGACTGGCTGGTCATTATCCAATATAGTGGGATTCAGGGAGGACTTTTTCAACAGGGGTCTCACCACCACCTCCTTAAGGCAGGCTGGAACCCTGCCTTGACAAAGAGAAGCATTAACCACTCCAGTTACTTAAGTAATGTCTGTACTTAATGTGGGGAAAGCTGAATTATGGAACTTTGTGCCACAAGAAAATCACTGTGGTAAAGTATTGATTTTCAAAGAGGGATTAGCTATGAATAGAAAATTATATCGGTAATTGACTGCTGATTATGCCAAACTCTGCCTCTGTCTGCTGCCATTTTGTGATTGACTCTGTCCTTGCACTGCCAATTTGTGGCTGATGTTCTCTCAAATGGACTCTGTGAGTTCAAGCCAAGGTTTAGGCCTCAAATGTGGAGGCATGTCAGGTGTGTATCATCATGGAATAACCTATTACTGGAGCTCCATCCTCCACCACGACATGGGCTTAGGGGGCAGAGCTTCCAGGTCAGAAGATGGAACTTCTAAGCATTTCTAAGTTCTGCCATTTCTGTTTTTAGAAGTTAGCCACTTGCATGCCATTGCTTTGACTGGCACTGAAGGGACAGAGTTCATTAATATTGCACGAGACTGACTTTATTAATGTATTGTGTATACACACTATTTTAACTAGAAGAACCTCACAGACATCTGTTTGGATAAATACTCACTTTGTACATAATGTGAAAAATAATAGAATATAGGATACAACATACAGCAATCATTGTATATTCACATTTCAAGTAAATAATAGATGCAGTAATAATGTCCACCTTCAGTTGTAAAACACAGAATTACAAGAGCAACAGTTTGCAAAGATCCACTCATTCACAGGAGTAACTCCTGCTCTAATAAACTTGATTGTTGTGCTAGCAATCCTTATTTGTGAACGTTTGCAAATCATGGCATAGACCGTAGTACAGGATATGGTATATATGCATCAACATCTACATGCAGCACTCTCTTAGGTTCGATGTACCTTTATTCCAGCTTTTTCTGTATGCAGCAAATTCTCAGGAATCTTATTCCATTTTAATAACCTTCCTAAGCTCTTCATCCATTCTGTCCCTTTAAATTTTAAAACCAAATCAAAACAGGTCTTTATTTGAGTTGAATTTTTGATTGCATTTATATACCACCCTTAATTAGTATTTATCCCAGGGTGGTTTACATTGCAAATTAAAGCAAAAACAGCAACAATAAAATACATAATAGAGTAATTAAAACAGTAAAACAAATAAGATAATTAAATAACAATCAACTAGAACTGCAAAGTGAAAACCTTAATTTCCAGTATTTAAAATATATCCCTTCCAGTGCTTAAAATACAAATCATTAAAATGCCGGAGAGAATAGAACTATCATAACCTGATGCCTAAAAGGTAATAAAGTGGGCACCAGGTGTCGTTTTTGGGAAAGGAAGTTCCACAACAGTGGGGTCAGAGATGAAAAAGCCCTCTCCTTTGTTGTCACCTCTTGATCTCTGGTGGTGGCGGCACTCCAAGAAGTGTTTTAGTGGAAGATCTTAACAGTCAGGCAGGATGTGGCCTTTCAGGCAAGAGGCAATAGCTAAATTGAAAAAATCTGGAAAAACTGCAAATGTCATTACTCATTCTCCCATATATCACCAAGTTTAAAGGATCAAACAATAACAACCTTGAATTTATAACTTATAAACATTGCATTTCCAATTCCATTGTGCATCTATTACTTCATATTCAAACCTTCCTTCAATGCAGACTGATGATTATTGCTATATTTTGCATTATAACTGCACCTTGTGTGATGCATTTCTATATGATGTAGTTGAGGTGTGGCAAAAGGTAGATGTGGATGTACTGGTAGATTTTTGGGTGATTTGCAGTAGATCAGCAAGGGTTTTTGATTCCCACTTGTTTAAAAATAGCAACAAGAAATTATTTTTCCACCTAAATTAAGCTGGTGAGATGAAGAAAGCTTGGGGTAACTAGGAGTGGATTTCTGTAAGAAAGGACTCCTAGCTAAGCCCAGTTCAATTCTGATATTGAAAACAAATTTCTAGGCTCAGAGGCACCCTGTTCTTTAATTCTAAGGCTGTAATTCTATACATAGTTACCTGGGAGTAAGTCCTATTGAACTCCCTGGGACTTACTTCCAAGTAGACATGAACAGGATTGTGCTGTAAGTGTGTGTATTTTGTATCTGGCTCTGGTTGGTGATCTTGGGGTTCTAGTAAAAAATAATGTAGATCTGAAAAGCCTGAAGTCCATTCAGCCCTGATGTTATTAGACTAATGGGCCACTTCCTTACCTTCTTTTTTTCTGTTTTATATATATGTAAATTATTTCAACCATACTCACAATTGCCTGCTTTCTTGTGCCAAGATAGCAATTGCCCCTGGCAGAAACTACACCTTCCCATTCAGGCTCTTTGGTTCTTTTGCACTTCTCTTGCCAACTCCATGAGTCCAAGGGCCCTACGCAATTGCCTCAGCACATCCCTGTGCTGAACAGAGTGGAGTACACATGAGGCCCTAACCCTCACTCCCTCTTCTAGCCATGGAGGGGGGCTAATAGCCATTTGCAGCTAGAAGACAGGGAGAAGTAAAGCCAAACTGTGTACCAGGACAGCAGAAAGGGATATGAGAGGCAATGAAAGCGTGGAAGGTGGAACTGCCCCTAAATAATTAACTGTAGTGCTGACAGCCTTCATCCTATATGTATATGTCCTATCCTTGAAGTACAGCTGTCCTGTGAGGGCTGCTTGAAATTGCCCCCACATGATGGATGGTGTGCTGTTGATGTATACCAGGTCTCTTTGAGGTTCACCTTCCTCCTATTTCTGCACTGCCCCTTCTGAATGCTTGGCAGTAATCTGGAGATAAGCCAAGTGATGAGAACCAATCTACATGATAAACTGGTGCAGGTAACTGGCTTTCTGTGGGACAGCAATTTTAGGCTGCTGACTCCTTTTGTTATGTAGTGTGAGGAGATTTAAAACATTGTGAGAGCCAGTGTGGCGTAGTGGTTAGAGTGTTGGACTGGGACTCCGGAGATCTGGGTGCTAGTTCCTGCTCGGCCATAAAACGCACTGGGTGACTTTGGGCCAGTCACTGACTCTCAGCCTAACCTACCTCACAGGGTTGTTGTGAGGATAAAATGGAGAGGAGGAGGAGGATCATGTAAGCTGCCTTGGGTTCCTTTCAGGAAAAAAGGTGGGGTATACGTAAATATAATAAATAAATAAATTGTGTGGGTGGGAATTAAAAGAGAATTTGGCACACCTGCTATTATTATTATTATTTTTAAAGAGTTGGAATTAAGATGAGGTGCAAGCAATTCCCTGGGATGTGCAAGGAAGGGTGTGTGTGTTATAGAATGGATTCCTGATTTCCCATGGTTTGGTTCCACACTGAAATACTGTGCTCTGTGTCCATGAAGCCTGGAATGACTTCAGCTAGAAGAATGTGAATGTAATGTGTGGAGTCCAAATGGTAAGAATAAGGAAGAAAAAAGCCCTACTATAACTAGAAAGAAATCCTTTCTCTCTTCCACCTGCCTTCCCCATCCTTTAGTTCTCATTGCTTGCTTAGCAGAACAGAGTCTGGGATTTACTAAGCCTTCCCATGTTGAACAACCACCCTCACAGCCAATCACCAGCCTAAAGGGAAGAGAGACCTAAGAAATTTGAGGACAAGCAGGATGCTTCTTGTGGAGGAAGGGGGGGCTGGCTGACCCGCCACAACCCACCCCTTCCTACCCAAAGGACCCAAGACCCCCAGAGATCTCAAGGTACCAGACTGCCAGCCTCAGCTCTCTGCAATCCTACTTGAATCTCTGTTCAGGGACTTGCCTTTGACTGTAACCTGGATTTAGATGCTGAAGCTACAGAGCATTCCCAAACACCATGTGGGGTAAAACCAAGAAGGTGTATTCAGGTAGCATATTACAACAAGAATAGGGAAATGAGGGAAGGACACGAAAATAGAGAGACACGCTTTGGTACACAGAGTAAAGCTGCAAAATAACAAAACCTACTGATTCTTTATATCTCCCAGGTACACAGCTAGTTACCTGGGGGTCAGTTCTCTTCAGGGTTGGTTCCAGCACAGGCTTGCCGCCCGGGGAGACTACACACCTACCCTAAGGTCCGAGATGGGTAGCCCTCCACAAGGCTTGCCTTGCCAAAGTCCTCATCCAGCTAATTTCACCAGGAGCTACCTGGGGTCGGATCCTGAGGCCGCCCGAAGGCTTGTGCCTCTGCTTGGCTTGCGGCCATTGATCCACAGCAAGCACGCGACAAACCAAGACAAAGAGACAAGGGCCACCCCTTGGCAATATCTCTTTTCCCCCTCTCCTCCTCCTTTCTGTAGCTCTGCTACCTCTAGCCAATCAGGATGCACTTCACCTGGCCAGGCAGGGGAGGGATGACTCATGACTTACTGGGCCTGAACCACATTTGCATATGAAAGCCGGGTCACTGACTAGACCGGCTTTTCAGGACTTTCAGGCGCCATCCAGAGGAACTATGCACACCCCGCCCCCCCAGCCTCTAGCCGGTTCACACATGAGGTGTGTGTGTGTGTGTGTGTGTGTGTGTGCAGGAACCCCTAGAGGCTCTTTCCTTCACACTTCTTATTTATTTTTATTTATTTATTTGTAGTATTTATATACCGCTAAGTATAATATCCCTAAGCAGCTCAAATCATACAGAAGGAAAGGAGCTATCTTATAAAATAGCTCCATTTGACATATGTTTTTTCAGTAGTAAGTCTCAATTGAGACTGGCTTCCTGGTATGGTTCCTATCCTAAACATACTTCCCACTTCCAGGGAGGAAGACTGCAATGTTATACACACTTCAGAGTAAGAACTGCTCAATATTAAAGAGCTTAATTCTGATAGGATAATGCTGAGAGCAGCCCAAGTCTTTGTATGTTCTGCTGGGTAAATATGCATAGGATTGTGGCATGAAGCAATGAGTGCCAACTTCTGCACTAGCCTTGCTCCTGTGCATCTAACAACCAAATATGTAGGAATTAAGTAGGTGAATCTTTTGCTGATATGGAAACAAGGCTGCTCCTACCACTAGGTAGTGTAGGAGGTGGCCGCCTCAGGAAGCTTTTTTGGATGTCATTGAAGGTCAGCATATTGTTGCTTAATTTATTACTATTGTATTTTTACTGCCAAGGAAGGGGAGAGGCACTTATGGATCTTCTGCCTCAATTGCCTTAAATAACTTGAGAGCCTTGGATTGCTGCTCCGCCTCAGGCAGCAAAATGCTGTGCCTCAGGACAGCCCTGCTAAAAGCTCATGCTTACATTCCAGAGAGGTTTGTTGCTTCTACTACACCAGTTAAGCAAACTAGAGAATAAACAATGATGGGTAAAAGAGTTTGTGTTGGCTGATACAGTTCGAGGGGAGGCAAAATAATAGTACATGAAAAATAATAATACTTTAAAAGGTGCATGTCTCTGGATGAAAACTGCTGAACATTCAGCATGCTATTTTATTGGGCTAAGTCTTGCACTTCTTGGTACTCGGTGCTTGCAATATGCTTCAGTATATTTGGGGGAACCACAGTTCTTTTTACTTGAAGTAGTATATAATCTAAGTACCGGTAATTTTAACTCTGTTTTTTTCTTTTATTCTAGGTACTCTCTACTCTGCAGTATAGAGGAATTATGTACTCAGAGTGGAGGTCCCTACATCTTGTAATCCAAAATGATAAGGGTCACACCAGTGTACTTCACAGCTATCCTGACAATGTGGGGAGAGAGGTGGCAAATGCTGTTGTTCGTCCCCTTGGACAAGTCTTGACTGCTCCATCAACAGTTGGAAGTGAGAGTTTATTGAAAACGGACAAAGAAGTGAGTATTCATCTGGAGAACCTGTAATTCCACTTCTATTTACATGTAATTGTCAATGATTTGGCTGCTGTAAATTAAACTAAAAAAACCATGTTGTGCACATTTGTGTATGACCTGTAGAAAAGCATTCCATGTTAAATTAATAGCAAAAAGAGATTATATGTTTTGTTTAGCTTCTGCAAACAGGAGCACAGGCTTTTTCTGCTACTCTGATGCCTATTTGCAACTAACAGAGCAATCCTATGGCCCCTAGACAGCATTTAGACAGCCATAGGATTGTTCAGATTCTGAGCTCAGAAAATCACTTCAAGCTTGGTGCTGGGGATCCGCACTTTGATCCTCCCCCCCCCCCCCTCACAGCCAGCATGGAAAGAACTGCACTGGCTGCTTCTCTGAGGTCGCAAACGACCTCAATTTATCTGGTTATGGAAGGGATGCAAGCCTTTGACACAGATATGACAACCTTTGGGTTGTTCTTGTTGCTTATCATCTAAATTAGACAGGGGGAAGACAAGAGAAGGATAGGGAGGTGCATTTATTTTTATTTTGCTTAATGATGTGCAAGACAGAACTAGCAGCATTGGAGCAATTAGCTATAAAACTAGTTCTCAACCTGTTTATTTTCATATACAGAATTACTTCCATTAGATGAAGCTGGAGTTAGTTCAGAATTATTATCCTCAGTATGGTGTAATAAGAAAACGGAATTCTTACTTCCTGTTTGGAAGGGGTAATTCTAGACACTCAACTGAGGCCTTAGTCATACATTTTCTATGCTAGAAATACTATGAGCTCCTGATCAGCCAGCCTGTGTATAAGCCCCTCAAAATGCAATGTGTGATGTGGGCATGAGCAACTATAGCTTAGATCTTAAGCATGCCTGACTGGAGGGATGCTGGGAGTTGTAGGACTTTTTTCCCCTGTCTAATCCTTGATTATTGCTAGTCATTGCTAGTATTGACAGTGTTATGCTATGGGACTGGTGATCATTTTGAAGAAACTACCAAATGAGAGACATGTTAAAAAGATGGTAATGAAACACTCTACTTTTCTTTTCTTAGGTAAAATGGACCATGGAGGTGGTTTGTTATGGACTGACCCTCCCTTTAGAAGGGGAGACTGTAAAGCACTGTGTTGATGTATATACAGACTGGATTATGGCTCTGGTTTTACCTAAGGACTCAATTCCTCCACCTGTTGTTAAAGAACCAAATCTTTATGTTCAGAGCATTCTCAAACATCTACAAAACCTCTTTGTACCAAGGTGAGCAGCAGTGGATAGCAAATAATTTCATCTATGTGATATGGCTATTAGCCAAGTGTTTCAGACAAATTGGTAGTTCATAACACTAAGCATAACTAACTGATATATTTATTTTGACATATAATTAAAAGGGTCATTTTTGGATTAATATGCAGCATAGAAGATTCTCACAGATTCCTGTTTTGAAAGATGGATTTTAATAAGTATATGTTAAGAAAACTCTGTCCAAGATAAGTGGCAGCTGCAGAAAAAATGGATTAAAAGGATGCATATTATGTGGGGAAGATATTAAAGCTGGGGAAAAAGGTTAATTTTGAAATAACCTGAACTTTATATGCCCATATCTCTGTTGCTGGATTGTGTGTTAGTTGAAGCTTATCTTCCTTTTAAAAATTTTGGACAAATTTTTAATTTTGTTGAACAGGAAAACAAACAAACAAAAAGCCCTGTATCTGCAGCAACAGGAGTCTAACAGGAGAAGAAAGCTGCCAGATATTAATGTAAAATATTTGTTCTAAAAATTTGATACCCTACACATTTCAAGCTCTTGCTTTTCCTCAGGAGTAGTCTCTGAAAAATATTATTTCAGTCACTCAATACAATTATGCTTTCTTATAATTACTAAGAAATTAAAACATTTGACATAAAGTTAAAAAGAATACTATATGTATACAGCTCTTCCCAGAAGAGTGAGGGCAATATGTAGAAAATAAAGAATTTGCATAGCGATTATTGTAAAAACAACTAACAAACCATTTTGTAGGGTTCTTTGTTAAACAAATTATAAGCTGCTACTCATTATGGGAAAAGCTATCTGTAGCATCTAATAAAAATTCATCCATATTAAATTAAACATACAAGGGAAATATGGCAATTTAAAATATAATAAAAACAATTAAAAAGCCACTTAGAATCCTTCCCTACCCATCAAGCCTAATATAGTCCAACAGCTATGTATGGACAGCCCATAGAAGTTCAATGAAGCTCCTGTGTATCGAGGACAGTGGAAGCAGGAGGTTTACCGAACCCCTGACAGGCCCATCATGCACGACTGGTAGGCTGTGTTCTACCTGGTGGGTCCCAAACTCCAAAGTCCTGCTCCACCTATTCTAGAATTCTGATATTTTGAAAATCTTTTGAGTGGCTTTTCTTAATCCAGTTTTTTTAGATTTTGCTTATGAGAGTTCCAGCTTCATTCGAAAACAAATCCTGTTAGAGATGCAAAATATCAATAAGAATGCCTCTGTGTCTTCTTTTAACTCATCTATGCCAATGCTTTTTTCAGTTTGTTTTTATGGAATGTAAGTAGTGTTTTCTTCTTGTACAGGCAGGATCATGGTTCCAGTCAGATTAAATTGTGTTTGCAAGTTTTAAAAGCTGTCCAGAAATTGGCTCGTGAGTCAACCACTATGGCTAGAGAAACATGGGAGATATTATTATTATTTCTACTACAGATTAACGATACTCTACTGGCAGCTCCAACAGTGCAAGGTTTGTCTCTTAGCTTTTACCATTTACCACTTGCAAATGTGTATCTTTGGCCCAAGTGTGACCAAATAAGAATTGTATCACCTTTTCCTACCATTCAAAACTTTAAGGGAATGTAGTCATAGAACACTTGATTGATCTTCATGTTGCTTATAAAGGCCATGGTGTCCCTTTTACTCGCTTTTATTAATTCACAGATGCCTTGGACAGTGATTTCCAGGCTTCAACCATTTTGCTTGCCATGGTGAGTGTGGTGCCACCCCCTGGCAAGCATGGTGGGTATGGTCAGTCTTATCCTAAGTTTGAAGCTGCAGAAGTGGGTAGAGATTGTCCTGTCAGTTGTGGGGATCCCCACCAGATCTAAAATCAGGAGGAAAGCTGGGGTTTGTTGGCAGCTGTGTGGCCAAAGCGTCTGGAGAGCCTTGGCCATGCAATGGCAAACTACCCCCCCCCCCGGCCTTTCCTGCTCCACAGCAGGAAAGATAGGGATGGAGGATTGGACACAGCTGCCTAAAGGCACTCAAGGCACTTTCAAGCTGTGGTACCCAACCCAACAGTCTTCTTTCTGCCTGCCTTTCCTTTGGGAAAGGCTGGCAGGGCAACGCTTGCCTGGAGAAGAGCAGGATGGAAAGCTTTATAGGCAGGGGGCTGGTGGCTACAATTTTTGGCTTGGCCAGCAAGGTCAAATTAGAGGTTTCTGGTGATTTCTGAATGGTTTCGTACAATCATGGGTACCCTAACTTTCATTTAGGATGATCAGTTATAAGAACATAAGAAGAGCCATGCTGGATCAGACCAAAGGCCTATAGTCCAGCATTCTGTTTCCACAATAGCCAGTGAGATGCTCATGGGATGCTCACAAGTAGGATACAAGTGAAACAGCCCACCCTACCCCACCCCCTTGCTCATGCTTCCCAGTAACTGCCTCTAATATATAGCCATAATATATAGCCATAATGACTAGTAAACATTGATACCCTTATCCTCCATGAATTAGTCTAATCCTCTTTTAAAGCCTTCCAGGTTGGTGGCCATAGCCACATTTTGTGGTAATGAATTCCACATTGAAATTATGTGCTGTGTGAAGAAGTACTTCCTTTTGTCTGTCCTGAGTCTCCCACCATTCAACTTCATTGGATTACCCTAATATTATGAGACAGTCTTAGAGGATGAAAAACGTTTCTCTGTCCTCTTTGCATAATTTCATACACCTCTATCTTGTCTCCCCTTATTCCCCTTTTTTCTAAGCTAAAAAGCCCCAAATGTTGTAGCCTTTTCTCCGTATGGGAATTGCTCCAGTTTCTTGGTAATTTTGGTTGCACTTTTCTGCCCCCTATCCTGCTTTTCAATATCCTTTTTGAGAATACTGTACACAGTATTCCAAGTGTGGCCACACCATAGATTTGTATAAAAGCGTTATGATTACGCTGGCTCAGCTTGTCTGAGCGTGGAAAGCTAAGCAGGGTCAGGCCTGGTGATTACTTGGATGGGAGACCCCTCCTCTAGTTTCCTGCATTGAGCAGGGGGTTGGACTCGATAGCCTGGCAGGCTCCTTCCAACTCTATGATCTATGAAATACCGACAGTTTTATTTTTGTTTCCTTTTCCACTGATCCCCAAAATGGAATTTTTTGCAGCCGCCACACGCTAAGTCAACATTTTCATTGAACGATCAACCACAACCCCACGATCACTTTCCTGGCCAGTCACCACTACCGTAGTATATGTATGAAGTTAGGATTTTTTGACCCAGTGTGTATCACTGTACACTTGCTTACATTGAACAACATGTGCCATTTTAATGCCCATTCCACAGTTTGAAGAGATCCTTTCGGAGGTCTTTGCAATTCCTTATTATTTATTTATCTATTTAATGATATTTATGAATCACTTACATTAAAAGACATTTCTACATGATGTACAAAATCAGAGTATAAGATAATAATAATAAAATACTGTATATTATTGAATACTGAAGACGATTATCCTTCTGGGAATGCTTGTTGGAACAAGTACGTTTTCAGTAGGTGCTGAAAACCCAGAAGGGTCGACGCCTGTCAAATTTGTACTGGTAGGGAGTTCCAGAAAGTGTGCAATATGATATTAAAGGCCCTATTCCAAGCCATCATGGACTGGACCTCCGAACTCTTAGGCACCACCAAGAGGGTATCTCCTGATGAGCGCAGCAACCAAACAGGCAGGTATGGAGTCAGGCAGTCTCTTAAATACCCTGGTTCTGAGTTGTTTAGGGCTTTGTAAACAAGTACCCAAACCTTAAGCCTGGTCCAGTAGCATATAAGTAGCCAGTGCATTTCCTTCAGTATAGTTGTAATATGCTGGCAATAATTGCTCCTGTTACCAACCTGGCTGTGGCATTCTGCACCAACTGCTGCTTCTGGACCAATGTTACTGGCAGCCCCACATGAAGTGCATTGCAGTAATCCAATGTGCATGGACTACAGAAGTCAGGCTATCCCTGTACAGGAATGGCCATAGCTGTCCTACCCGCCAGAGCTGGTAAAAGGCACTCCTAGCCATTGAAGACACCTGTGCTTCCAGTGACAGTGTTGGAACAATGGGCACTCCTAGGCTACACACCTGCTCCTTTAGGAGGCATGTAACTCCATCCAGAGCAGGCAGATTACCCAATTCCTGGACATGGGAACCACTCACTCACAGAGCCTCCATCTTACCAGAATTCAGACTTAGTTTATTAGCCCTCATCCAGTCCACCACTGCATCCAGACAGCAGTTTAAGGCTTGTACAGCTACTTGTGATTCAGATATTACACAGAAATAAAGCTGTGTGTCATCAGCATACTGATGGCACCTCACACCTCAGATCCCCTAATTATTGCTCCCAGTGGCTTCTTATAGATGTTAAATAGTATTAGAGATCATTTTGCTGACCATTTTTGTTTTAACCACCCTAAATAAATTGGTGTTGTCAGCAAACCTGGCCACCTCATACTCCCTTCCTGAAAATGTCTATTCAGGCATGGATATTTGCCCTTCATCTTCTGCACTGAAGACAGATGCAGAGAATTCATTCAGCTTCTCCGCATTTCCTTTTTCTCCTTTAATACCCTTACAATCTCCTGTCATCAAATTGTTCAACCACCTCACTAGTCAGTTTCCTGCTTCTAATGTATTAAAATATTTTAGTGTTTGTCTTAACATAATTAACTATTTTCCTTAACATTCTTTTTCGTTGTTCCTTATTGTCTGCTTGCATTTCTTTTGAGCAAGTTTACTTTCATTTTTGTACTCCTTGTTTGGACAAGAATTTTCTGAAGGAAGCTTTCTTTTCTCTGATAGTTTCCTTGATACCATGCTAGTGACCTCTTGGACTTTGTGATACCTTTCCTGACCAGCTGTATACATTCTAGCTGAGTTTCTATTATTGTGGTTTTGAGCGACTTCCAATTGTTCTGGAGAGATTTGACCCTCTTGACTTTCCCTTTAAGCTTGCTCTTTAAGCTTGCTCTTTAAGCTTCCTCTTTACTGGTTCCCTCATTTTTAGAAGTTTCTCTTTTTGAAGTCAAATGTGACTGATTGGACTTGCTTGACAATTTCTGACTAACTTATAAATTTCATTTGATATCACTGTGGTCAATGTCTCCAGTTGTTTCAACAACACTTGCATCTTGCATGACACAAGAACAAAATATTGTGAGACTAATGGCAGCTTTGGAGGAAAAATTGGGGAAAGGGGTGGGGAGGGTTGAAGAACCCCTCAGATACTACTTAAATCAAAGCTGGAGTGCATAACCCCACCCTCAGTAGCTGCTTTAAATATTAATTGGGAGATCTGATAATGCATCTTCCATGTCACATCGGTTTTGGCCCTCTATCCCTGAACAGTAGAAGCATTGATTGTTCCCCCTCTCTTCTCTTGCAGGTTCTCAGCCCTTATTACACTGTGTTCACATGTAAACAGTTTTTCCATCTGACAGCTAGAGAAATGCTCTCTTGTCACATTTAAAGCTGTGACTTGTGTGGTAAATACGTTGATGTGAATCTTGCACATAGTTCTGAACATAGCTGGCTACTGCAGTACAGTGATAATAAAACCATACGTGTGTTAGTATGCAGAAACAGTAACTGCAGTTGTAGAGCTGAATATGCACTTGAGGCAATTCATAGTTAACAAATTGTAGTATGAAAATACGTAAAAGATTTTTAGGGATTGGGAGGGTTCCCCAAAGATGATGATGATGATGATGATGATGATGATGATGATGATGATGATAAAAAGATACCTTGCAGCCAGATAAGATTAAAAAACCTTATTCTCTGCTTTGTTCTGTTTGTAGGTGGTATTGCTGAGAATCTGGCTGAGAAGCTGATTGGTGTGCTGTTTGAAGTCTGGTTACTAGCTTGTTCCCGGTGCTTCCCCACACCACCTTACTGGAAAACTGCCAAAGAGATGGTAGCCAACTGGAGGCATCATTCTGCAGTGGTGGAGCAGTGGAGCAAAGTAATATGTGCACTTACTGCTAGGTAGGTGAAATGCTATCCTTTTTTCATACTTCAGTTTGACACTATAAACTGGTAATGCAATTGAGTTTTCCAGTTTCAGAGGACATGTTTTAGTAGATCACATCCCCCCCCCCCCGCATTATGCTCCAGTAATAGTGGGGTGTCTTCTAACTTGTGAATTCCTGACTTTGCTCTTGGACCTAGTTCTCGCTGTGGTGATAAACCTGCTTCTGGGCAGTAACACTTCAGTTCAGAGCTCCTATGATTGATGCTCCCCCATAATATTAGACAATCACTTGAAATAGAAAGCTGGCATTTCAGAGAGAAGCTGTGCTGGAGGGGAGGGGAGCATGCTAGCCTGAGGCTTTCTGTGCCTCATTCTCATAATCGCATCCTAATGAGGCCAGTGTGTCTTTATACCTCCTGCAACTGAATAGGCATAATTATATATTCCATATCATTTTAATTATGATTATTGTGGAAGGAAAGTATACAGTATTGTAACTTGGCTTCTGAATGGGTGGGTAGGAATTTCTATTATGGCTCAGCTAGGTATTCTTGAGACTGGTGTATTACAAGACCATTTGAAACTGTAAAATGTACTTTGACGTATGTTGAGGACTGTGTGTAGTGGGGTGGGGTGGGGCTGGGGGGACGACATTCCAGGGAATATGTTTTATTTCTGTGAACTTCACCTTGTCTTTTACTGGTGCTGTAGTGTTAGCTTAGACAAATGCAAACCTCTAGCATCTGGAACATAACTATTTAAGCAAGCACTTCCCTTCTTGTGTTGCTATGTAACCTGATAGTTCCTTGTCTATTCCAGTAAAGAGGGAATTTAAACATCAGGACCTTATGGCAACTCTGCTTGGTCTAAAATGTTCAAGAGATGTGTCCTGAAATTTAGGAAGAGGGAAAGCTAATGAAGGATAATTGGGATGGTTAAACTTTGGTGATTGCATGATATTTGTAAGGGATTAGTTCAGCAAATGCCTCTAATGAGATATGGATGCAACACATATAACTAGGCAGAGTGAAAACATAGAGAATTACAAACCCATTGACAGTCTGACGTATCCTCCAGATTGCTGCGTTTCACATATGGACCTTCATTTCCTCCTTTTAAAATTCCTGATGAAGATGCAAGTCTGATTCCTCCTGAAATGGATAACGAGTGTGTTGCCCAGACTTGGTTTCGCTTTTTACATATGCTGAGGTACTGTACACAAGAAAAAGCATGCAATGTTACTGGCATGTTTATCTAAATCTCATATGTATGAGTCCTCTTGGGCCATGGCTTGTTGGAATAAGTTGTCTTTGGATTGGAAGGGCTCTCTAATATTATAGGAGACATGAATTCAAATTATGCTCCCTGTGTGTCAATGAGAAGAATCCAGTTGACAAAGTAGCTTGAATTCCTTGGTCTGTCTGTCTAGCTACATGTGATAGGGATGTATTCATTCTGGAATAAATTAATCTTTTATCTAACACCTGAGAAATATTTGTCTTGAGCTAAGCACTTGGTATCTTACCCCACAGTTGCCCCCAGAATAGCTACTTGTGCAGTTCTGACTCTCACCATTTCACTGTCAACTTCAAATGATTTCTTTTTGTAGTTCTTCATATGCTTCAGTTTTGTTCCCTTCAGATACCTAACAGCTTTACACCTAGCAGTGACACACACTGAACAGTCTTAATAGTCCACCCCTTCCCTTTATGTACCTTAGTGTCTTCCTGCCTCTACTGCTGCATGTTCTCCTGCGGTACTATCTCATTTAGTCTCTTTCTGCTGCATGCAGACATCATGTGCCCCAAGGTGACCACAGTTAATTTGCAAAACACTTTACCAGGCATCAGCTGACAACTGGTCTGACTGACAGATGCTGTCAATTTTATTTATTTATTTATTTGTTTATTTATTTAATACATTTTTATATTGCCCAGTAGCCGAAGCTCTCTGGGTGGTTTACAACAGTTAAAATCATAAAATACAATATAAAATATAAAATTTAAAACCACAGATTAAAAACAAACAGCAGAGCTAGCAGCAGCAGTTACAATAACGGAATTAAAAACAATTACAAGATTAAAATGATTAAGATGATTAAAATGATTAAAATGCCTGGGAGAACAGAAAGGACTTCACCTGGCATCGGAAAGAATACAAAGTAGGCGCCAGGCGAACCTCTTTGGGGAGCTCATTCCATAACCGGGGTGCCACAGCAGAAAAGGCCCTCCTCCTGGTAGCCACCTGCCTCACTTCCTTTGGCAGGGGCTCTCGGAGAAGGACCACTGATGCAGATCTTAGTGTCTGGGCAGGAACATATGGGAGGAGACAATCCTTCAGATACCCTGGCCCCAATCTGTTTAGGGCTTTAAATGTTAGCACCAGCACTTTGAATCGGGCCCGGGAACAGACTGGCAGCCAGTGCAGATGAGAAAGCACTGGCATAATATGTTCTCGTCGGCCAGTCCTGGTTAATAATCTCGCTGCCCTATTTTGGACCAGCTGAAGTTTCCAAAGGCAGCCCCACGTATAACGCATTGCAGTAATCCAAACAAGAGGTTACCAGAGCATGGATAACTGTAGCTAGGCTATCTCTGTCCAGATAAGGACATAGTTGGTATATCAGCCTAAGCTGATAAAAGGTGCTCCGTGCCACCGAGTTCACCTGTGCCTCGAGTGACAGTTGGGGATCCAAGAGCACCCCCAAACTACGAACCTGATCCTTCAGGGGGAGTGCAACCCCATCCAGAACTGGTTGATTATCACTTAGCCGGGCAGACGAACCACCCACTAACTGTACCTCCATCTTATCTGGATTGAGTCTCAGTTTATTAGCCCTCATCCAGTCCATTACTGTGTCCAGGCACTGATTCAGAACAGCCACTGCCTCACCTGGATTAGATGAAAAGGAGAGATAGAGCTGGGTGTCATCTGCATATTGATGACACCTCAGCCCACACCTCCGGATAACCTCTCCCAGTGGCTTCATGTTAAACAGCATAGGAGATAAAAATAGAGCCCTGTGGCACCCCATGGCATAACTGCCAAGGGACAGAGCAGTAACCCCCCAGCACCACCTTCTGGAATCGGCCGCCCAAGTAGGATCGGAACCACTGCAATGCCTCCAACTCCCAACCCAGACAACCTATCCAGAAGGATACCATGGTCGATGGTATCGAAAGCCGCTGAGAGGTCCAAGAGAATCAACAGGGTCGTACTCCCCCTGTCCCTCTCCTGGCAGAGGTCATCCCACAGGGCGACCAAGGCAGTTTCCATTCCAAAACCAGGCCTGAATCCAGATTGAAATGGATCTAGATAGTCCGTTTCATCCAAGAGTGCCTGGAGTTGACCAGCAACCACCCGCTCAAGCACCTTGCCCAGGAATGGGATATTAGCTACCGGCCTGTAGTTATTAACATCATCCGGGTCCAGGTTAGGCTGTTTGAGGAGTGGCCTAATCACCGCCTCTTTCAAAGACGCCGGCACCACTCCCTCTCTCAAGGAGGTGTTTACAACCTCCTGGACCCAGCCGGCTATCCCTTCCTTATTTGATGTAATAAGCCATGACGGGCAAGGGTCAAGCACACAGGTGGTCGACCGGACTTGGCCAAGCACCTTGTCCACATCCTCGGGCCTCAATAACTGAAATTCATCCAATAAAACCGGACCAGACGGTGCTCTGGACACCTCTACTGAAGGAGCTGCACTAACTGTGGTGTCCAATTCATGACGAATTTGAGCGACTTTATCTTCAAAGTGCCGTGCAAAGTCGTCACAGTGTGCAACCGAGGGTTCTATCATTTCTCTCACTGGCCCAGAGTGTAAAAGGCCACGGACCACTCGGAAAAGCGCCGCTGGACGGCACTGAGAAGATGCAATGGTGGTGGAAAATAATTCTCTCTTCGCCACCCTCACCGCCACAGAATAGGCTCGATAATGAGCTCTAACCTGTGTTCGGTCAAATTCAGCACAAGTTCTCCTCCACCTGCGTTCCAGCCGTCTTCCCTCTTGCTTCATTGCCCTCAGCTCTGGTGTGTACCAGGGAGCTGGCCGGGCTCTGCCCAGAGAGGGCGCTTGGGCACGATCGTGTCAACTGCCCGGGTCATCTCTGCATTCCACAGCGCAACTTGGACTTCAACAGGACCACCAGCCATACCAGCAGGAAAATTCCCCAGAGCCCTCTGGAATCCATCGGAATCCATTAACCTCCGGGGGCGGACCATTTTAATAGGCCCCCCACCCTTGTGGAGGGGAAAGGCTGCTGAAAGTCTAAACCTCAATAGTAAGTGATCTGACCATGACAGAGGAACAGATGTTAATTCCCCCACTTTCAGATCACTATCTTCCTGCCCAGTCGAGAAGACCAGATCAAGTGTATGTCCTCTTACATGCGTTGGGCCGATGATATGTTGGGACAGCCCCATGGTTGTCATGGCAGCCATGAAGTCCTGAGCCGCCCCGGACACAGCAGTCTCGGCATGGAAGTTGAAGTCCCCCAGAACCATCATCCTAGGGGTCCTCAACACCAAGTCCGAGACCACCTCCGTCAGCTCAGGCAGGGAGTCTGCTGGGCAGCGGGGTGGGCGGTACACCAGCAGAATCCCCAGTCTGTCCCGAGTACCCAACACAAGATACAGACACTCAAGACCTGCACTCGAATGAACAGGAAGCCCAGAGAGGGAGATAGAATCCCTATAGACTCCTGGTTGGCAAGAATCTGGGGAGATGGGTGATGATTTTAACAGTGGTTGGTGCTAGAATCAAATTTTTGGAAAGCTGCAGCATTCTGTCATGAATAGCAACCTTTTATTAAACCAAGGCTCTCCAACCTTGGGTCCCCGGATGTTGCTGGACTACATCTCCCAGAATCCCTTGCCATTAGCCATGCTGGCTGGGTATGCTGGGAACTGTAGGCCAGCAACATCTGGCCTACAGCTTTTTAAATTTTTAATAAGCTTTTGTAAAACTGGAAACAATTTCTAGAAGTAGCTTTAGAGAAAGTAGTTCAAAGATTAATAAATACTTGTGCAGTGTTTTAGCTTCAAAAATGGCAAGTGTCGTGGTAAAATTATTTGCCTGTCTTCTTAATTGATGGGTTTAATGTTATAAAATTGCTTGTTTTTCCAGGTTGCTAACTGATGGTATAATGTTTTAGATTCTTTAAAAGATCATTTTTCTTTAAATGTGTGTATTATTTTTGTTACATTTGTTAAATGCATTATGATTAAACATTGTCATTTTTTTTATAGTAACCCTGTGGATTTGAGTAATCCAGCGATTATAAGTTCTACCCCCAAATTTCAGGAACAGTTTCTAAATGTGAGTGGAATGGCTCAGGAATTGAATCAGTATCCCTGCCTTAAACATCTGCCTCAAATATTCTTTCGTGCTATGCGTGGGATCAGTTGCTTAGTGGATGCATTTCTAGGTAACACTTCCCATTTTTAACTAATAAGATGTTGTTTGCCTTTTTGTAAATAATTTGGTAGATTTTAACTTTCATATTAATATATTTAACGCTTCATATATTTGTTTGTGGAACTGGTTCTGCACATCTTGATTTTCTCCTTGTCATTATCTATGCAGCTAAAACGTATTTTATTTGCATCATTTGGCAACTGGTGGACCTTGGACCAAATTGGCTGCTCGGCTCTGGTGCCATCTGCCTGTCTCACACATCCAATCCTAAAGTCAAAAGATGGTGTGGTTGAGCAGCTTCTATGGCAGTGAAACCTATGCAGCAGGCCATTGGGCTTTAGCCCATGAACCTAGTTTCTGCCCAGGGCTCTCTAGTCTTGCTGAGAGCTACTGAAAAGTGGTTACTAATATGCTCAGCAAAATGCCTTAAAATCAATCATGGTTCCTTCTTGTTACCTCTAATGGAATTTTCTTTAAACAATTCTCAGCAGTTATATTTGTGGTTAATTAAAACAGTTGCCTATTTTTATATAAAACCATAAATGTTTTAGTAAACAGTACATGCTTCATTTTCCTGAAGAACTGCTGTTTGGAAATGTTTCCATTGCACTGCATAATATAGTAGCAATATACTCTCTTTTTTCTCTAGGAGTTGCTGTCTTTACAACCAGTGGGTGTGAAAGGTTACCCAGATATGGTATTAAAACTTGTTTCACTCTCCTGGGTGGCAAGAATCTGGGGAGATGGGTGATGATTTTAACAGTGGTTGGTGCTAGAATCAAATTTTTGGAAAGCTGCAGCATTCTGTCATGAATAGCAACCTTTTATTAAACCAAGGCTCTCCAACCTTGGGTCCCCGGATGTTGCTGGACTACATCTCCCAGAATCCCTTGCCATTAGCCATGCTGGCTGGGTATGCTGGGAGCTGTAGGCCAACAACATCTGGGGACCCAAGGTTGGAGAGCCCTGTATTAAACAGATCGATTTCCTCTGGATGAAAACATTAAATTTAGAATCCTGTTTTGTTTTAAAAATTGTTGGCATACAAATTCTTTCATTAAAAAGTGAGCTTGTTGCAGTGTTGCAGGTTATGTATTTTTAAAGGTACAATTCATATTTATATGAAGAGAGAGCTGTTGGTTTTTAACAAACAACCACCACCACCATCCTGATCCTTAGTGCCTTTTGCAATTATGTTATAAGTCTCTCTCACTGTAACTAACATGCAGGTGAAGTCTAAGTTGTGGTGTTGCATAATCGTAATGGTTTGTCCATGACAAAAGATATGCACATTGTGAACAATAATGCAATCTTGCAATTAAAGCTAATTAAATTGTGTCGAAACATAAACTTGTGAGACCACTGTGGTAGTTATGATTCCACAACTGTATATGTGGGCCTTATGTCACTTTTGTGTAGCCCATACTCTCTTGTAAAAAACATTAGTGCATTCTTGTTCTGGCTCTCATAGTTGGAGATGCTTGAAAATCTCTTAAAGATTTTAGAAACAGGGAAATAATAGAATCTCAAATACGTGGTTGGTTTTTTTCACTTCAAATACTCAAGATGGGATTGCTTGGATCTTTTACATTTGAGAGTAAACATTAATGGATGCTGTTGTTGATAATAATGCAAGATGTCTACCAACTTGCCTGCCATGTTCATTAACATAAAATAAATTGAAAATGGCATATCAGACATCTTACAACTATACTATTTATGTTTTGCTGAACTAGTCACTTGTCATACCCTATAGTAAAGAACAGTGTGTAAGGGAGTTGGACTCTTTAACAGAACTACAATGAACTGAAAAGTGTGCTCCTACAATTTTGAAGAAAGCTATTTAAAATTTGTTGCGGTATGAGAGAGCTGCCTTTAATTATGAGGAAACCACAGATCTCATATTAACATAATCATTCGTAAAAGTACTTATATATTTAATATTAAATTAAATCCTGAAATCTTGGATGGATGTTTCTTTATAACAGAATACTGCTTCTTTATTAAACTAATAGCACAGTTCTTTTTCAATTGTGCTAATTGTTATACCAAGGCAGTTAGAAGAGTACTGGCAATCACATACTTGTAAATTGCTTCTTTCCTTTTAATATCAATGGAAATTTTTTTCTTGGTATTTTACTTGTGGATGAAGAGCTGTTGAAAGTATAGTATGCATCTAAGATTTGAAAATTGCCGGTATTTTACCAAACTGTTGAGTTCTGGATGTACCATGACTAGTGTTAACGTAAGCTACCTCTAGCATAATGCCAATAGTGTTTGCTAGCACAATGGGTTTCCGGAAAACCCATCACACCAGCAGTCGCTATTTGCAGCTTACACTAGCACATTGTAATTTATGTTAGCACTAGTGCCAAATCAGAAACTGCCCATTGCATCTTTCTGTCTAAAATTTAAGTAACATTGAGGCATCTTCATAGTTCAGTCTTTATCAGGAGTGGGGAATGTGTCACCTCCACTAGATGCTGTTGGGCATCAGCCCTAACCAGCATAGCCAATGATAAGGGATGATGGTTGGTGCTACATTTGGAGGGCCACATGTTCCCCACCCCTAGTCCATATGATCATTGTTTCAAAAATATACTGCTTTTTACAGGCTTTTTACTTCCTTATGAGGGATTCTTCAAATACTGTGTTTGCAAACCGAGTCTTCAAATACTGTTCTTGAAGCGAATCTTTAAAAAGAGAAGTTTTTTATAGTGGTGTAAATGCTGGTAGCAATTATGCTTATTTTCATCTTCATTCCTGTGATGAGTGTCTGAAAAAAAGATGACACTAAACAAGGAGCAAAAAGCACCATGGCTGAGTACAGTTAAGGGGAATTAGTTTCATTCACACTACTTTCACATACCTCCTTTAAATATATTTTCTGTTTATGCACCATCAAATAATTCCCATTAACCTTGTAGTTTTTGCTTTGCTCACAAGTTACAGGTACTGTTGAGTACATGTGACTGGGTACAGGATTGTAGGGTATATTCCTTAGTTAGCTTGAATTTATTTATTTATTTCATTCCTATACCGCCCCATAGCCGAAGCTCTCTGGGCGGTTCACAAACAATTTTGTGAATGGTGTTGGGAAGAGATTATCCTTTTAAAATTGCAGGTTGTTTGTGCCAGAACATAGTTAATTGAAGGTGCCTGTAACGTGGCTGGGAAGAAAGTGGTTTTCAAACAGTCGTTGTTCCTCTTTGCTTCCTACTGGTTCTCTTACTCTTCCCATTTTTTAGGTTCATATGTGCGTGTTGCTCACCTTTTTAAGGTAAGCAGCAAACTTATATGTAGTTACTTCAAATACTTTCCTTCATCACTTTTCAATCTTAATGAAAAACTAATTCTCAAAAAAGATATTTTTAACTTTGGTGCTGGTATGGGAAGAAAGTGTGTGCCGTGTGTGTATGTGGATATTTTGTTATTTAAATACCCTTATAATATTGGGATTAAAGAAGGACTTGATACTGAGATTCCTGTAATATCTTTCAGGCATTTCAAGGCCTCGAGCAGATAGTGCTCCACCCACACCAGTGAATAGATTGAGCATGCCCCAGACAACGGCTGTCAACACAACTCCACCTCACAACCGAAGGCATCGAGCTGTAACTGTGAATAAGCCAACAATGAAAAACAGCACAGTAAGCCTCTATGTGTAGTAATGTAATAATTGTATGTTTCAAATAATGCAGATGATAACTTGTATTGTCTGACATGACCAAGTATGTGACTTTTCTTTAGCTCTAATCGGATGATGATTTTCTCTCTCATTCAAATAGGCTAGCACTGCTCATGCTTCCAAAGTACAACACCAGGCATCCTCCACTTCTCCACTATCTAGTCCAAACCAGACCAGTTCTGAGCCTCGACCTCTCCCTGCTCCCCACAGGCCAAAGGTTAACAGTATCTTGAACCTCTTTGGATCATGGCTATTTGATGCAGCATTTGTTCACTGTAAGCTTCATAATGGAATAAACAGAGACAGCAGTATGACTGGTAAATATTTCCTATCAAATCTGTACACTCCCTTCCTCCTTTGTTGGAATTTCCTACCTGCAAGATTAATATGTCTGGCTAATTAAAGCAAACATCTGACAAAACAACATGATTAACTATTGTAAATATCATATTCTAATATAAATAACATTTTCGCTTTTATCCATAACATAAAGGGGCATTTATTGTTAAAGTCAATCGCTGTGGTTGGATCAAATATTGATTGGATCAAATATTTCTACAGAAACTATATCGTGTGTCCACCACCACCATCACCACACATGTTGGCGTGGAAAATATGATAGGCTGGAGGAAATTGCTTTCTTACCTTTAAAAAGCATCACTTTGAGAGCAACTTTCCTTAAGATTAATTACTTTGAGCAGTTAACTAGAAGGGCAGGCAAGCATCATAACAGGACTTGTCTGCATTGTTTGTTTTGTGCTTGATTTTACCGTTGAGAAGTGTTATCTTAGTTTTCATAGAAGCCCATATGATAAAACATACATTCCAGTGGTTAGTCAAATATTTTAACTTCAAGGGTTCTGTAACCTTGTAGCTTTCAAATCTTCCTGACTCCTACACCAATTTTATTTTTTGTTTTCTCATTGTTTTCCTGGTTTCCATATTCAGAGCTAAAACTAGACATGACAGAAATTGTGTTGGGATAAATTCACCTGGGATAAATGAGATCATTGTAGTAAATGTGTCTGTTGCTTTGTGTTTGTAAGAGACAATAAAGCTTGTCATCATAATAATAATATGCCAAAGTTTATTTCCTGGCTGCTTAGTCAAGAAATTTATATCTGAATGAAAGAATGTATAATAGTAACGACTGATGGTAGAGTTGGGATTGGTCAGCTGCAAATCTGGCTAGTTTACGTACCTTCCATTAACATCTTATAGGCATGCCATCCTACATCTGTAGAAAATACTTGTCTGTTCTAGTAAATGGCATTTGTAGACATAAGGAATATTTTTATGGAGAAAGAGATTTCATTGTTACAAAGCTTGAACCAAAGTAGCTTGGTTGCCTTTAGGTAACCAAAGCAAAATCATATATATTGTGTCCTTTAGACTTGTCCGCTTAACCATATAGATTTAATAGAAATCAGATTACAGCATCGTCAAATGCAAATTCTTGGGTTGAAAGAGAAATTGTATGTCTAAAATTTCATTGGCTGATCTGCTCATCTTTTTAAAATTTTGAGACATACTTTAAAAGTGTATAACAGCACAATCCAATGTGACTGCTGGTAACCCTCTGAACTTGGAGGATTACAAGCATCCAATGGAGGGTGGAAGGAGCGTGGAACGAAGGTCACATCTGCGCTTCTCCCACCCTGCAAAAGACTTAGCCGTCTAAGATTTCAGCTGTCTAAGCCTTTTGCCCTGGCTCATGAGGAGAGACTGAGGCGCCGCCAGGATACATCATATTGTGGCGAAACCTTACTCTTCCCCTCCTCACCCACAAACCTCTGGCTCCGAGGTCGGTCTTCTGACTTTGGTGCTGCAGCCAGTATAGTTCTTTCCACACTGGTTGCAAGGACATTGGGAGGGTGCTCTGAGGGCAGCATCCCAGCTCTGACCTCGAAGTGCTTTTCTGAGGTCGGAGTTGGGACTCCAACTGTTCTTGTGGCCATCTAGACTCCGACTAGCGGCCATAGGATTGTGCTGTAAGATACTGGATTGGTTCCAAATTTAGTCATACCTGGAGTAGACCCATTGAAATCAATGCTCAAGGAGCTGCACTGGCTACCAGTTGCTTGCCGAGCCGAATTCAAGGTGTTGGTTTTGACCTTTAAAACCCTATACGACTCCGGTCCAGTTTATCTCAAGGAGTTTATCTCCAGCAACACCAAGTAGGCCGCTCAACAAGATTCAGCCAGAGCAGCTAGACTGCTGGGGACTAGGAAGAAGGCCTTTTCTGTGGCGGCCGCCATACTGTGGAACTCTCTCCCTAGTGACCTCCGCCATGCCCCCTCTCTGCTGAGCTTCCGTTGCTCACTAAAAACATGGATGTTCAGGCGGGAATATGGGGTGGGCTAAGATTTTAAAATTTTATACTGTTTTAAGTGTATTTTATTCTGTATTTTATCATGTTGTACATTGCCCAGAGTGGCTGGTTTGCCGGCCAGATGGGCAATCCATAAATGCAACAAATAAAATAAATAAATAAATGCGACTTGTTAATCATGACTATTTGTTCCATTGATTTCAGTGGAATAAGTTAAAATTAGAGTACAAATGACAGTATTACATTAACAACTTAAGTATTAAGTTTCATTCCCCAGCAATATGGTTTTATTGAGAAGTGAAGACCTGCTTTTGGGAGATGCCTTTATAAGAGCTTTGAGAGCACTGTTATAAATAAATAAATAAATAAATAAATGTTGTCTTTTCTACATGCTGGGCATATTTCATTATTTCACTGAATTTTGATGCAGTAATTATAACTCTGTTTGCAGTGGTCAAGGCAGTAGGACATGTAGCTTTAGGTTCTTCTTCGTGGTCTCTGTGCATCACACACATGGGCTCTGCGCGTGCGCGGAGGCCGCTTTGGGAAGATTCCATAGCTGAGGCAAATTTTGGGCGGGAACCCCTCCCCCCTGCGTCTCTATTACGCGGGTTCCCGCCCTCTCCCTCAGTTCCTCTTCGACCGCCATCGCGTGTGGCTGTTTCTTCGAGAGGTTCTTCGATTCTTCACAGAATCCAACAAAAAAAGCTGAGAATTCTTCTTCTTGTCTTCTTCCCCCCGTTCTTCGTGGGATCCTTTAAAGTAATTATGGCTCCGAAAGCCCCCTTCCGCAAATGCGTGAGGTGCGGGACCAAGCTTCCCCCGGCGGACGGGCACTCGCTTTGCCTCGCATGCCTTGGAGAAGGCCACAACATGGACGCTTGCCATCACTGCCAAGCGTTCACGAAACAAACGAGGAAGCATAGGGCGGACAAGTTGACGGCGATCCTCTACAAAAAAGCCCTCCAACCGCCCGCGGAAAAGCCTTCCCCTTTGCCAAGGCCTAGTACGCCGCCTTCTCACACGGTCTCCTCAGAGGACGCTCAGGAGGCCTATATGGCCACTATGATATCTAAAAGTAAGGCCAAGAAGGCATGCAGAGAGAAAGAGGAAGCGAAAAGGAAGAGCAAGGAACTAAAGGAAAAAGCGAGGAGATTGGCAAAGAAACTGGCTTCGTCACTCTCGGGATCGAGATCGACGCTAGCTATGGACCCGACGGATGTCGTGGCCGCTGAACGCCCGGCTGGGCATAAATCTCCTACCGCTTCGGTCCCCTCGGGCTCGAGGGACCCTCCGCCTTGCTCCGCTCCAAAAGCTCCTTCGGGCTCGAAGGAAGCTGAACAGGCCATCTCGTGTTCGGATGGGGAGATTGTGGACTCGCCGTCGGACCCGAGACCCTTGGCACAAACCTCTGCCCCGCCGTCTATCGCCTCCCCGGCTCGTGGGGTACGGGCTCGTACCCCACGAACTCGATCCAGATCACTCGAGATCGAGGAGGTCCTGATCATCCGGGACCGGGCTTCATCCAGATCCTCGGCTTCAAGATCACGGGATCCCAGCGCTACAGGGAGAGATCCCGCGATTCCAGGGACTCGAGATATTCTTCGAGATCACGGGACACCTACCGTCGAGGATGTTCTCCGGTATCCCATTATAGATACCAAAGAACTTATCGATCCCGGGATAGGTCTCCACGTAGGGGACGTTTCCCACCAAGGCGGGAGAGAACACCTGCGAGCCCCAGGAGGTCTCCACCGACTCGTCTCCTGGCCCTCCCAGCACGCAGTGAAGGAAGAGAGGACCAGCTAACGACCTTCTCGTTGGAGGCCGTTTCACGATCCCGTAGATCGTCGACTCCGGGCTCACCTATTTCGAACTCGGACTCGATCATTTCTCTCTCTCCATCCTCCACATCTCCGGACCAACAGGTAACTACCCAGTCGGCAGTGTCCCCTTCCGAAAATATGGGCACCTTCCAGGAGCAGATCTTCCGAATGGCCCAAGCCCTCGGTCTAGAGACGGTGGTGGAAGAGAAGAAGGCGGTAGACCCCCTATTTGATGCGGTCTCTAAATCCTCTTCGGGCCCGACACTGCTTCCAATTACTCCCACGATGTTGGAGACGGTGCAGGGTTCATGGAGCTCCCCTCCACAGCTCCTCCCGCGGCAAAGCGTCTCGACGCAATTTACAAAGTAAGGCCAGACACAGCCAAGTTTCTCTTCTCACACCCTACTCCGAACTCAATGATAGTTGAGTCAGCGCAGTCCAAGTCGGGCAAACAACACTCGACTCCATCAGACCCCGAAGGTAAAAAACTAGACAACTTCGGACGAAGGGTCTACACTTCGAGCTCCCTGGGGATCCGAGTCGCCGGGTACCAAGCTACAATGGCAAGGTACCAACTCTTCCTTTGGGAGAAGATGAGCGGTCTGATAGACTATTTACCGGATGAGAAGAGGGACTTGGCTAGAGTCTTCCAGGCCGAAGCAATGAACACGTCCAGGCAACAGATCCACACTGCCAGGCACCAAGGGGATTGTCATGGGAGATCCCTGGTGAGCGCAGTCGCCCTCCGCCGACACGCCTGGCTACGGTCCTCAACCTTGACTACTGAGGCGAAAGCCAAGATCGAGAACCTGCCCTTCGATGGAGTTGGTCTCTTTAATGACAAGACAGACGACTCTCTCGATGCGGTCCAAAAAGCCAGGGTGAACGCAAGAAAAATGGGGCTCCTTCCGATGCCACCAGCTCGGTCATACAGACGCCGTAGATGGGCCCCATACTTACCTCCTATAGCCCCAGCCCAGCAAGGGCAACAGCACCAGCAGTGGCAGGATAGCCGCACTCGTCCACAGCAGCCCCGAGCACCGAGCCGTCATTACCAGCAGCAACGGTACCGGGGCTCCCGTAAAGGAGGTGACTCTCAAAGGCGACGGGTTTGACGGGACCCAAGGCACGACCGACGCCTCCACTTCGATCCTTTCGACTCCGATCCTTCCGGCTCGACCTCAGTTTGGAACTCGACTATCCCTCTTCCTACCATCATGGAAGAAAATTACCACCGATCGTTGGGTTCTGAACATTGTCCAGCACGGCTACAAGATCGAGTTCGACTCCCTCCCACCCTTCCTTGGCACCCGCACAACACAACCATCTCAAGCGCTGCGAGAAGAGGTCCACTCCCTGTTGCTCAAAGGAGCCATCGAGACGGTTTCTCCACATCTCGCGCAGGACGGCCTTTACTCCAGGTATTTCACGGTGTCGAAGAAGGATGGTGGACTCCGACCAATCCTGGACCTCCGCTCAGTGAACTTCTACATTCCACCCAAGAAGTTCAGGATGGTCACGCTCCAGTCGATCCTGCCTCTCCTTCGCAAGAACGACTGGTTTGCATCCATCGATCTTCAGTTCGCATATTTCCATATAGCGATCCATCCGGACAGCCAAAAATACCTGAGGTTCAAGGTCGGGCCCGATACCTTCCAGTTCAAGGTACTTCCATTCGGACTTTCGACGGCACCGAGGGTGTTTACCAAGTGTATGACAGTGGTGTGTGCTTCTCTTCGGACTCAAGGGGTGACGCTCTACCCCTACCTGGACGATTGGCTCATAGTAGCACCCTCTGCGCAAGATCTTCGGAGCGCTCTACACTTGACTACCAACACTTTGAACACCCTCGGTCTCTGTCTCAATACAAAGAAATCCACACTCTTCCCCACTCAAAGGATCCAGTTCATCGGAGCATTATTGGATGCTACTGTCAGTCGCGCCTTTCTACCAGAGGACAGAACTCTAAAAATACTTACCCTCGCCTTGAAAATACACAAGGCGACCTCGTGCACAGCCTTCTCGATTCAGCGACTCCTCGGCCTCATGGCCTCAACCATATCAGTCGTCCCTCTCGCTCGACTCCACATGCGCCAGCTCCAAAACTGGTTCATAAGGTCGTTCGATTCCGAGACGAACGCACATCGAGCCCGCCTGTCGATCCCGTCTACCGTAAGGCAGTCGCTTCTCTGGTGGACGACTCGGCACAACTTGACAAAAGGCCTGCCATTCCAACCCGTCGTGCCCTCGATCATGTTAACGACAGACGTGTCTCTTCTGGGCTGGGGAGTTCATTGCGGGGACCACACAGCACAGGGTCAATGGGGCCCACACGACCGAGGAAAACACATCAACGTCCTCGAACTCAAAGCTGTATGGAATTCGATGAAATCCCTCGAATCCATATTTACAGACAAGCACCTACAGGTAGTCACCGACAACACTACTGTCGTTGCTTACCTGAACAAGGAGGGAGGTACCCGCTCGATACGGCTGACGAACCAAACCCTCCGTATATTCAACTGGATGATACCCCGCCATATCTCTGTGAAAGCCATCCACATCGCGGGGAAAGACAATTCTCTTGCAGATGCTCTCAGCAGAATATCCTTCGGCTCTCACGAGTGGCAACTGGAGGACCGAATTCGTCAGTCCCTTTTTCGGCGATGGGGGACCCCGACGGTGGACCTCTTCGCAATGGCAACCAACGCGGCGTGTCAGGTTTTCTGCAGCAGAGCGGGCCACGACAGCCTATCGATCGGAGATGCGTTCCTGCTAACCTGGTCAGGGACCCTGTTTTATATATTCCCTCCGATTCCGTTATTGACCAAAGTCATTGCGAAAATCCAGTCCGACCGAACGAACTGTATACTCGTGACCCCGTGGTGGCCGAGACAAGCCTGGTTTGCGCCACTTCTCAGTTTGTCCAAAGGGGAGTACCTCCGCCTACCGAACTCGACAACAATCCTTTCTCAAGCTCGAGGCTCGGTTCTCCACCCGAGTCCGTCCATTCTGCAGCTTACTGCCTGGATGATCTAATTCCAAACTCACTTCCATCAGAAGTCAAGCTTCGTACTGCGGGAAGCCAGGAAGCCGTCCACTAGAGCCTCTTATGCAAGAAAGTGGAAAGCCTTCTGCGAGTACCTTGGGGAGATTGAGGTACCCTATCCTAAAGCACCTATTCATCGTGTACTGCAGTTCTTGCTCCATCTGCAACACAAAGGGCTCAAGACGAGCTCGTTGAAAGTCTACTTAGCTGCGTTATCGGCATTCCACGAGGGCCGGGACGGATATACATTGTTCTCGAACCCATTGGTCAAACGCTTCATGAGAGGTCTAAAAAATATAAACCCCTCGTTCAAACCGATAACCCCTGTTTGGGATCTACAGCTGGTTCTACAGGTACTCATGTCTAGCCCGTTCGAACCAATGGCAACATCAGACCTTCGATTACTAACTTTCAAAACCGTATTCCTTGTCGCCATCACCTCTGCCCGCAGGGCATCAGAATTAACGGCCCTGAGAGTAGATCCGCCATACCTTAGTTTTCATAAGGATAAGGCAGTGTTACGCCCAAACTTAGCCTTCCTTCCGAAGGTGGTTTCTTCCTTCCATCTTAACCAGGACATTGTGTTGCCAGCGTTCTTTCAAAGCCCGTCGACCCCTTTGGAACGTCAACTCCACATGTTGGATGTGCGAAGGGCTTTACTGTTCTACAAGTCCCGCACCGAATCCATCAGGAGGTCCCTCCGCCTCTTCGTCTGTTACGGAGGACACTCCAAAGGCATGCCGGTATCGAACCAACGCTTGTCTTCCTGGATCGTAGCCTGTATCAAACTAGCATACGATCTCAAACGACAACTATTGCCGAACTCGGTTCGAGCCCACTCTACCAGGGCAGTATCAACCTCGACGGCTTTCGCAAGAGGGGTCTCACTGACGGATGTCTGCAAGGCGGCAGCATGGTCCACGCCTTCGACGTTCGTTATGCACTACAAGGTCGATGTCCGATCCCGAAAGGACAATGCGTTCGGCAGAGCTGTCCTTTCCTCGGTCCTACAATGATGCCGACACCGACCCTCCACCGGTAAGTCAGCTTCTTCGAGTGGTCATCTGTGCAGTCACACAACCCGCCCATCCATCCCCACTACGGTGTCACTGTCGAGTTCGATGGTGTACTGGACCGGGACCCTTGGGCACACGCTACTCGATACCGTGTAGTACCATCGAATTCGACACTCGGTATTGATGTAAAAAAGTTAGGAAAGTTACTCCTATGTTCTTCCTTAGCACTGGGATCGCGATGGCGGTCTCAGGGGAACTGAGGGAGAGGGCGGGAACCCGCGTAATAGAGACACAGGGGGGAGGGGTTCCCGCCCAAAATTTGCCTCAGCTATGGAATCTTCCCGAAGCGGCCTCCGCGCAAGCGCAGAGCCCATGTGTGTGACTGCACAGATGACCACTCGAAGAACCACAGTTACAGGTAAGCAACCTGTCCTTCACCAGTTTTCCGTTACTGCTGAGTTAAAACAGAACATATTGCTGTAAGTTATACCCACACTGCAAAATATTTTCTGTTAGCTTGTAGTTGAGCTTTCCATGGAAAATCTGGGTGTTGATTCCCACCCCCACCCCACCATCCATGTCCAACCAGTTTGCTTATATTCAGTACTGTTCATTGCTTGTTTCTCACTCTCCACATTGTTACTGAGAAGCTCAGCCATGATGACTTTTGTACACATGTAGTTTGTATATTTGTTGGCATAACCCTAGCACCTTGTTTAATATGAATTGTTCTGCGAAATGTGAGGTGAGCAAGGGTTTCAGGGCAGCTAGGAGCAAAAAGATCCAGATAGTAGCATGCTAGCTACCTGACTTTTTTTGGTAATTTGTAGTTCACTGACCTGTAGTTCACTGACCAAATTAAAAGATTTGCCCTGCTGCAGTCTGCAAAGCTTGGAACGCTGGATACATGCAAATGCCTTCCTGACTGAAGTTGCCAACCCAGCCAGACAACCCACAAGGCTACTTTTAAATTGGCCATTCTAGAGCTTTAAGAGGAAACATGGTCAATCCTGAAGTGTCTTTGCCCCAATATAGATCAGCAGGTTAAAGTACCAGCAGAGCACACCTTATTGGTAC
Organism: Shinisaurus crocodilurus; assembly: GCA_021292165.1. Classification (NCBI taxonomy): domain Eukaryota; kingdom Metazoa; phylum Chordata; class Lepidosauria; order Squamata; family Shinisauridae; genus Shinisaurus; species Shinisaurus crocodilurus. The sequence goes on from CM037877.1 coordinate 226,271,870, forward strand.
CCATTTTTCGGTATACCTCTACCTAACTGTTTCTCAGAAACATGACTTTTGTAATGCTTATTCAGTTAATTAAATTCAGACCAGAAGTCAGAAACTTTCTTGAGGTTCCCTTTCATTCCCCAGAGTAGAGCTGTTGATCCCTTTGTTCTATCCCACCCTGAGTCTGACCAAAGTTGTTGGCCATTTGTTTGGAGCCTAAAATTGCCCCTGAGTTTGGGTATGCAGTGCTGCTCTTAATTGTGGGACCCAGCATGGACAGTTCTTTTTCGTGGTCTCTGTGCATCACACATATGGGGTCTGCGCCTGCGCTGAGCTAGCTTCGGAAGATTCTTTAGCTGAGGCGAAATGGGCGGGAACCCCTCCCCCACCGCACCTGCTCCTTAGCGCGGCTCCTGCCCATTCCCTCAGTTACTTTTCGACTGCTATTGCGACTGGTAGTCTTCGAAAGGTTCTGAAACAACTTTCTAATGGCTGAGTAGTTTAACTAGTTATAACTATTCTTCAACTTCTATCTTCCTCATCTTCACTTTTTCTATCAAAACACACACACACACACACACAAAACCCCCTCTCTTTGTTTACCGTCCTTCTAACTTTCTCTCAGGAACTATGGCTTAAAGGCCCCGTTCCGAAAATGTGCATGCTGCGGGGCAAAATTCCCCCTAGCAGATGGGCACTCCTTATGCCTCCTATGCCTAGGAAAAGAACATATTGTTGAGACTTGCCGCCATTGTAAAAAAATTCATCAAGGTGACAAGGAAGCAGTGGGCACTGAAGCTTAAAACCGCTCTGTGGCAGGAAACTCTTTCAGCAGCCGGCCCCTCGATTCTACGTGCTGCGACATCCAAAAAACCTTCTCCTTCAGGATCAAAAGAGGCTGCATCGGAAGAGGTCCCACCAAGAAAGAAGAAATCCCACAAACATGGGGAATTAAAGGAGACAAAGCTTAAGAAAAAATCTAAGACTTTGTCTCCGACTAAATCGACCACGCCAATTAAAACAACGGAGACAACTGAAGCTTTAAAATCTCCGTCTTGGGCAAAGCACTCAACGTCGACACGCAGGGACCCATCGACACTGAGGGTCACCCAGCCATCACCGACAGCTTCAATTGTGGCATCGATCTCCGAAGGAGAAATCCTGGACTCTCCCGTTAAAACGGTGCAGTCCGTGCACTCAACTCCATCCAAGTACAAAGAGAGATACTTACCCAGATCGACAAGCCGCCACAGTAGCCGGTCTCGCTCGGAAGCGTCTGATAGACAATCCTTCCATTCTAGAGACGACTCTGCCCGCCGGAGACAAACTGACCGTGCAACTCGATATCGATCACCACGATACCGAGCAGAGCGCAGGTCTCCAAGCAGCTCATCCGATTCCAAAGAAACCTTTCGACGTCGAAAGTGACGCGCCGAAAAACTGCAGAGTGCCGAAGGACCGGCCGGTGCCGACTACCCACGGCGTCAAGACTCCATCGACGCCGAGAGTTCTCGACACCGAAGCCCAAAACTCTATGTTGAGCACCCTCGCCGCCGGGACTCGATCCCCGTTGACGTCGAGCATTCTTGCTACCAAAGCCCTACGCTCAATGTCGATTGTTGTCAGCGCCGAAACTCGCCGACCAATAGCGACTACCGCCGATGCCGGAGCCCTTCCACAAACATTGATCGGCGTCGCCGTCGAAGTCCTTCGCTTGACAACGAACGTCGGCGCGGGAATTCACCAAGAAGTGATCGCCGGCAACGCCGAAGCCTGTCTCTTGACATCGGCTACCGGCATCGCGACTCTCCGCGCAGTGACCGCCGTCGCCACTGGAGTCCATCGTTCGATGCTGACCGCCACCGATGCAAGAGTCTATCTCGTAGCCGCAGCCCACTCAAGACCGAGCGTCGGAGTCCAGGTTGAATCGAAAGTGGCAGTGTCACCATCAGAAGATTTGGGCTCGTTCGCTGACCACGTCCTGAGGATGACAGCATCCCTAGGCATAGAAGCTGTAATTGAATCTCCGGATGATGATGATCCAGTATACAATCTTATGCAGGCGACCCAAACTTCGCCAGCGCTGGTGCCCTACCTACCTGCTCTATTAAAAGTAGTGAAAAAACACATGGAGCACACCAGCTGTGATCCCACCAACGGGTAAGAGACTTGAGTCGCTCTATCGTGTGTGTCAAGAGGACGCACAATTTCTATTCATGCATCCGGCCCCGAACTCTATTATCGTTCAATCAGCCCAATCCACCACAAATAAGCAACATACTACACCGGTGGATCAGGAAGGAAAAAAACTGGATACCTGTGCCAGACGTATATACTCATCCAGTGCCTTGGGTCTGCGAGTATCAAACTATCAAGCAATCATGGCCAGGTACCAGCACTTCCTAACTGAAAAGCTGGGTAACCTCTGTGAGGAACTGTCAGAAGAAAAAAGAGAGTTGGCACGTGTCCTACAAGCGGAGGCTCAAAGCATAGCAACCCTCCAAATGAATAATGCGAGACACCAAACTGATTGCCATGCGAGATCTCTCATCAGTTTGGTCGCTCTCCGCAGACACGCGTGGCTCCGCTCAACCCTGTTAAACAATGATGCAGAATCCCGCATAGAAAACTTACCGTTCGATGGAGAAGGCCTATTTAACACCAAAACCAACGACTCCCTTGATACGGTACAGAGTCAATGCCCACAAAATGGGACTTAATGCCCTGCCAAGGCAAAAACAATACGGGCCAAGGCAGTTGTCTAAATTTCAACCCTCCACGACTCCATTCCGACCACGGTTCCAGCAAAAAGGTCAGGACTCGAGAGCACAGGACCGCCAGCCTACTGGATCAAGGAGACCCTTCCAGTCCAAATATCAAGGCCCAAGGAAGGGTAACTCCTTTGGCAAGCAGCGTCTTTGACTCTCTAACACAGTGATGGCGAACCTATGGCACGGGTGCCACAACTGACACGCAGGGACCTCTCTGTGGGCACTCGAGCCATTGGTCACCAGATCGCGAAAAGACCATCCCCTTCTGCAAAACACTAATGATCTTGTTCTTTCTCACAGTGTGGAACAGAATGATTTTATTCTAGAGTTCCTGTTACAGAATTCTTTTCTACATTGTTATCACATTGAAAAGATTTTGAAGAATGATGCACAGAGCATGGCTTGGATATAAAGCCCTAACAGTTGACCTGAGTGCTGCATGTGTTGCTCTCAAACTAACCGAGTATGAGCCAAGGTTTGACAAATTATCAGCATGCATGCAATAGCAAAGATCACATTAATTGTGCAAAAGCATGCCCAATGCAAACTTTTACCTAATGCAGTGTTTGCAGTCCAAGACATAAAGGGTTTAAAATGTGTTAAGCATGTTTAGTTTTCTTGTTTATCTTGCTCATCCTAGTACAGGTTGACTTTTACTAATCCGACACCTGTAGAAGCAGGGAAAGGACCCGGAGTAAAGCTTGCCCCATACAATTTCAGTCTGGCATATAATCATATTACAAGTTGAGAATCCCTTATCCAAAAATACATGTGCCTAATTATTTGAAAAGTTTGTATAAATTTTTTTTCAACAAAAAACTGTTTGTATCATTGAAAGCTCTGTTATTGTGTTTTTCTTTTAAGACAAAAGATGTTAATTAGTTCGGACAACTGTATGAGTTGTTTTTCTAAAACTAAAACCTCGGTTTAATTGCAGTGTTGGCACTTTGAAATAAATAAGTTGGTTTTGTGTTGCAGTTTGGGCACTCGGGCTCAAAAAGGTTCGCCATCACTGCTCTAACGGCTCGAATCAAGACATACCGACTGGACTTGACGCAAGCACTGAAAGAGACAAAACCACTGATTTTGACAAAACCACCAAACATGACGAAACCACTAATCTCGACAGTTGCATCGGACTTGACAACCTTCTTCTCAGACAGGTTAGCCACATACCTTCCGTCATGGCACTCCATCACGACGGACCGCTGGGTCCTAAACATCATCCAGCACGGGTACCAGATCGAGTTCGACGTCCTCCCACCTTTTCTCGGCATCAGTACCACGCAGCTCACTCCACCATTGTTGGAGGAAGTGGACGCTCTGTTGCAGAAGGGCGCCATCCAGCCTGTTCACCCACTTCACCTCCAAGAGGGGCTCTATTCCCGGTACTTCACAGTGTCGAAAAAGGGAGGAGGACTCCGACCGATCTTGGACCTCTGACTTGTCAACTTCTTCATCACAATGAAGAAATTCAGAATGGTCACCATCCAGTAAATATTGCCATTACTTTGCAAGACGGATTGGTTTGCGTCGATAGACCTGCAAGACGCATATTTTCACATCGCCATTCACAGAGACAGTCAGAAATACCTACGATTCAAGATGGGAGACGATGCATATCAGTTCGTGGTTCTTCCATTCGGCCTCTCCACCGCACCGAGAGTATTCACCAAGTGCATGGCCGTAGTCTGCGCAAGTCTCCGGGCCAGGGGGATCCGGATTTTCCCCTACCTCGACGACTGGCTAGTTGTAGATTCCTCAAGGCTTCACCTCGAGTCAGCTCTCCACACGACGTTGAACCTGCTCGAAGAGCTGGGCTTGTGTCTCAATGCCAAAAAATCCATCCTCACTCCTGTCAAGGAGATCCAGTTTATAGGAGCCATCCTCAACTCAGTTCAAGGCAGGGCGTATCTACCACAAGACAGAGTGGACAAAATACTCACCATTTCAAAAAATCTATATCGGAGTTGTTCACCGTCAGTGAAGACAATCCAACGTCTTCTAGGCCACATGGCCTCTACAGTACAGGTTGTGAGTTACGCCCGCCTGCATATGAGAACCCTCCAAAACTGGTTCATCCGCTCCTTTGATCCACAAAGGCAGTCTCCCTCCACTCACCTTTCCATTCCGAGGACAGTCAAGGCAACTCTGCTGTGGTGGATGGACAGGAAGAATCTCATCAAAGGAGTTCCCTTTCATCCACTAACACCAACGAAGATACTGACAACAGACGCTTCCCTCCTGGGCTGGGGAGCGCACTGCACAGGCCAGACGACTCAAGGCACCTGGAACTCGATTCAGCGCAAGATGCATATCAACATGCTAGAATTGTTGGCTGTATGGAATGCCATGAAAGCGCTGGAGTCACACCTATGCAACCAGCACATCCAGGTGGTCACAGACAACACAACCGTTGTTGCCTACCTCAACAAACAAGGGGGGACGCAGTCGATGAGACTGACGAGGCTGACCCTCAGAATTTTTAATTGGACAATTCAAAGATCCATCTCCCTCGTGGCGATTCACATTGCAGGCAAGGACAACACCTTGGCAGATGCTCTGAGCAGAGTCTCCTTGCAATCCCACGAGTGGCAGCTGGATCCAGACATACACCATTGGATCTTCTCAATCTGGGGATAGACCTCTTTGCCACATCAGACAACACCGCATGCTGCCTGTTTTGCAGCAGAGCAGCGTCAGATCTAGACTCCATTACAGACGCCTTTATGATGCAGTGGTCGGGGCATCTGTTTTACATCTTTCCGCCTCTTCCTCTGTTGACACGGGTCGTCTCAAAAGTCTGGAACGACAGTACGGACTGCATCCTGATAGTGCCGTGGTGGCCCAGGCAACCGTGGTTCCCCCAGCTTCTGCACCTCTCCAGAGGGGAACACTGCCGATCACACCAACTCTGCTAACACAGGCCCAGGGCAATATCCGGCACCCGGACCTGAAGAGTCTAGCGCTCATGGCGTGGAGAATATGGCACTCCTAGTACAAGACTTGCCTCTAGCAATACAGGACATTCTAAAAGCTGCCCGCAAACAAGCAACTAGGGCATCTTATGCAAGGAAATGGCTGAACTTCTCCGAATTCGTCATTGCATGTGGACAAAATCCAAAGACTTGCGCGATACAAACTATCTTAAAACTACTTACACACTCTAATGCTGAGAGGTTTGAAGTTATCGTCCATAAAGGTGTACTTGGCAGCAATTTAGGCCAATAGGCCTTACACTATCACAGGAACAGTCTTCACTCATCCTCTGGTGAAGCAATTCTTGAAAGGCCTACGGAACATCATTCCTCCAGTCAAAAACTTAATACCAGGTTGGGACCTACCACTAGTGTTGCGTGCGCTACAACAAAAGCCATTTGAGCCACTTGCCACCATAGATCACCGGTTGCTGACGTGGAAAGCAGCTTTCCTGGTCGCCATAACGTCGGCAAGGAGGTCCAGTGAACTCTGTGCACTAAGACAAGACTCACCTTATATGGTCTTTCATAGAGACAAGGTAATTGTCCGTCCATACCTCGCTTTCATGCCAAAAGTAGTGTCCGAATTTCATACAAGCCAGGACATAATCCTACCAGCCTACTTTCCAAATCCGACTACCGACTTGGAAAAAAAGATGCACGCACTAGACGTTTGTCGGGCATTGGCTTTTTATAAGGACCGAACGGCTTCATTCCGACAGACGTCGCAGCTGTTCGTCTGCTATGGTGGCAAATCAAAAGGTCTACCTGTGTCCAGGCAAAGATTTGCGAAATGGATTGTAGAGACAATCAAACTTGCGTACCAGTTATCACACAGACAGTTACCTGGTTTGGTGAAAGCGCATTCAACCCGAGCGCAATCAACGTCCGTGGCATTTGGGAAGGGCATCCCTCTACAAGAACTGTGTAGAGCAGCCACCTGGTCCGCGCTATTGACGTTCATCAAGCACTACAGACTTGATCTCCGAGCTCGGGAAGCAAATGCCTTTGGCTGGGCAGTGCTCTCATCGGTGTTGCAGTGACATGCCGCCGTCCCGCTGCCGGTAAGTCAGCTTGTTACTCTGCCCATATGTGTGATGCACAGAGACCACGAAGAAGAAGGACAGGTTGCTTACCTGTAACTGTAGTTCTTCGAGTGGTCATCTGTGCAGTCACACAACCCCGCTCCATCCCCGCTCGGCGTCATTATCGATTTCGATGGACCTGCCAGTGGAGACTGGGTGGATCGCTCCAATACATCTCACTTGGATGAAAATGTTTTTAAGTGTTATGGTCGAACAACAAATAATAACACCACCACGTGTCTCTCGGTTCATGGGGTCGCAATACGCGGTCTCAGAGGAACTGAGGGAAAGGGCGGGAGCCGCGCTAAGGAGCAGGCGCGGTGGGGGAGGGGTTCCCACCCATTTCGCCTCAGCTAAAGAATCTTCCGAAGCTAGCTCAGCGCAGGCGCAGAGCCCATATGTGTGACTGCACAGATGACCACTCGAAGAACTACAGTTACAGGTAAGCAACCTGTCCATTCTGTCACACAGCTCCAAGACTCACTTGGTGTTCACTTGGCTGTGAGCCTCTTTCTCATTATCCTTCCTAATACTCTCCCTCTCTTGCTCTTGTGCCTAGCCCATGTTTCCTGAGTTTCACATTCCTCTTTTGAGCCACCTTGCTGTCATGTTTGCTCAGATAGATCTGTGGCCTTGTAGCCCTAGATGGAACTTAATGCCTTGTTGAACAGCCATTTGGTCTCCCTATCATTGCCTGAGTCAAAACCATTTTTTGATATATCAGATCTGGGTGGGTGTCTGCCCCATTTTAATTTGTGGACAAACCTGTGAAGCCCATGGTAGCTTGTGCCCGCTGTGAGTTACTAATTAACCGTGAAGTTATTTGTGTCACCCTTCCTCTGAAACAGGTAAGTATACCCACTCTAACTTTATTTCTTCCTCTTCTGATATTGCTCTAAAATTGGGGTCCCCGATGTGGTTCCTGTGGACACATGTTGGTGCCCACTAGGTCTCCTGCCCCTCCTGATTTTTTTAAATCTGTAAAGTTTTTTTTTTATAATTTAAAAGTAGTTGGGAGGCTGGCATGCTGCAAAGTGAAGCATTGACCTCCAGCACCACCTTTATTTCCAAGTATGCCTGCAAGCCCCACATGAACTTCAGTGGCATTTGTAGCAAGCAAAAGTGGCAGGAGGGTGCAGCTCAGCACTTCGTCTTGAATAATCTCTAGTTGCTCAGAGAAAATAAAACATTATGCTGGAGTTGGTAGGGTATGTTTGTTGCGGTGGGGAATAAGGGTGAATGTTTTGCATGTACTCTGTGTGTGAGAGAGAGCTGGGTCTGTTTGTTTCTGTTTTGATGCAGTGTGTGCATTGCCTGGGTTTGTGTGCAGTGTGGTGTGTCTTTTGCCTCGATTTTGTGTATGGATGTTTTGCCTCTGTGTGTGTGTGTGTGTGTGTGTTTCTCTGAGTAGTTTGTCTTCTGTGAAATTTGTTGTGCTTTGTGGGGGGCAAATATGTGATTTGGCATTTCAGGCTCAGACCCCACCTCTGCCTTATACTTAGGTTCTTGGGTAATTTGCTTTTCTTTTAGCCTCACCATTTTCCCTTCCGTGAAATGGGTGTTTTGTGACCAGCAACACCCAGTATAAGAGCAATCTATTTTGTGAAAGCAACCATAAGAGTCTCTCAGAATTCCAGTTGTGCCCATCAGCTCCAAAAAGGTTGGGAACCTTGTTCTAAATCTGTCCATTTTGCCCCTCATGTGACCCTTTGCAAATTGAGCCCCCAGTTGTACTCAGCCTCCTAAGCCCCGCCTTGCCCTTTTCTTAGTCTCCTCCCCACTCCTTATTTGCCAAATCATAACTTCCTGCCTTCATCTTTTCTGTATCTCTGTTAGGAATAGTCGGCCAGTCTAGTGCTATGGGGTTGGTATACTAATCTAGCCTTCTTTCTGTAAATATTTATGGTGAATTAAAGCTGTGTGTTATTCTCTCATAATCTCTGTCTGTGAGCTATTCCCCCCCCCCCTTTTTGTAGTACATTGCAAGGTCTGGTGTGTGCCCACCACACTACTACAAAAAAACTCTATATTCCAGGTTCAGGTACACATGTGAAAAGGTCTTTCAGAAACAAGGAACATGTGGTGCCTAAAGGGACCCTTAATAAATTGCCATGCATCTTATTTATTTATTTCAGAACATTTTAATAATGCTTTTCATTATTTATTTATTTTTAAATCCCAAAGCGGTTCACAAAAATTAAAGCGAAAATACAATGAAACCAATCTATAAAATAAACGACCAAAAAAAAAAAAAAGCAATAATTTTTTTTATTAAAATCCCCAGGGGTAGCTGGCAATGCTAACAGTCAGGAAAATGCCCAGGCAAACAAGTGACTGCAATTGCTGGTGGAAACACTAGTCTCTAGGAGCCAGCTGATCTCAATGTGGAGATCACTCCACATTGTGCATGCCATAGTAGTGAAGGAGAATGGATCTTCCATTATCCTACTGTGGATTCCTTGATACAAAAAGCCATTTGGCCTTGTAGCAAGTGTACACAGTCCATTCTTTCCCCTTGTGTGCTGCAGTCCTATAACCCTTAGTTGGTTTTGAGCCATAGCTCAGTGGTAGAGCACATGCTTTTGTGTGCAGAAGAATCCAGGCTCAATCCGTGGTATCTCCGGCTAATAGGAAAGTCCCTGCCTCCAGGTGACGAGAAAGCGGGGTTGCAAAAAATCATGCACCAAAAAAAAATCATTTTTTTGATTTAAATCAATGATTTTTTTTTATTTAATTAATCCCCCCCAAAAAAATTTTTAGTAAAATTTATTTCAAAGTTTCAGGCAACCACATGTACAAATAGCCTACACTTAATAGTTAAGAACACCAAATTATACAGAAAACACTTTCCTCATTTTTTAAATGTTACCAGTATTACTAGGCTATCTACATGACAGGGTTGCAAAAAATCATGATTTTTTTGCAAAAAATTGAAAAAAATTGATTTTAATTGTTGATTTAATCAATGATTTAATCATTGATTTAAATCATTCTGATTTAAATCATTGCAACCCTGCGAGAAAGTCCTCTACCTCTTGCCAGTTAGAGTAGGCAATTCTGGATTAGACGGACATATAGTCTGACCAGGTATAAGGCAGCTTTAGAAAAATACAGAGAAATTGCTGTAACAAGAGATAATTTAAAACCCTGTATGGCTCCGGTCCAGTTTATCTCAAGGAGCGCCTCCAGCAACATCAAGTAGGCCGCTCAACAAGATCTGCCACAGACGGCCTTCTCCCTGTCCCATCAGCCAGAGAAACCAGGCTGGTGGGGACTAGGAGGGGAGCCTTTTCTGTTGCAGCTCCCAATTTATGGAACTCTTTCCCCAGTGACCTCCGCCATGCCCCTTCCTTGATTAGCTTCCGCCGGGCATTAAAAACGTGGCTTTTCAGGCGGGAATATGGGGTGGGTTAGGATTTTTAAGTTTTGTACTGTTTTTAATTGTGTTTTATACTGTGTGTGTGTGTGTGTGTGTGTGTGCGTGTGTGTTCCCCCCCCCCCTTGTATTTTATTGGACTGTACATCGCTCAGAGTGGCCGGATGTCTGGCCAGATGGGCGATTCATAAATATAATAAATAAATAAATAATGATTAAACAATGATAGAAATTAATCAAAGGGGAGCATTTCTGGCCATTCAAAGAATATTATTGTGAAGGAATGCAGTCTCTCCTTATCCTGTAGTTTTTGATAACTTCTCAGCACCTCCATGACATATAGTGGCTTTCTGTGGGCTATACTTGAAACAGGTCACCACATATATCAAATTATTCAATAAATGGTCCATGTACGTTTTAGAGGCTACTGTGAGTACTATTTCTTTTCTGTCCTTTGTATTGCTTGGCCCCTTTTTTGCTTCATAGCTTTACAGTCTACATTAGTTTGTGTCGTTTATTTCAGCATTAGCGTCTCCCTTCTCTCTTTAAATTTGGAACATAACTTTGTTCCAATATTTTGACTTGGTGAGAGGAGTTGTGTTTTGTTTCTGCAGAGTTGTACTAGAAAGCCTGGATTGTCTTTGTATAGCAATGTAGTCCAGTATTTCATCACTTTGCAGCATTACCTGTCCAGTTGTTTGTGTAAACATGTGCTTTTGGAAGAAATATTTTCCCTCAGTGTAGCTCCTGTTTTTGCTTCAGGGCTTCTGTCATTCAAACCTTCAACTGTAGACTAGAACATTGATCAGCTAGGTGGCTGAAAATTCCTCTCTTATGTTATCGGCTTTTGTAAATCTTCTATCTGAATGGCTGAGCAGGTATGGCCAAATTGCAAAGCAGGCAATTACCTTTTGGTGATTTGGTGCGGTCATTTGAAAAAAGACACACCTCTGAAGTAGAATATGGAATGTTTACCAGGTGCACCTGTTGATAGTAGCTACAGATTGCAGAACCCTTGAAGAGGGAGGGGAAGAGTCCTCACTTTCTGCCTCAATTGTTCTCACTCCTAGTTCCTTACCTTGAGGCTTGCATGCAACCCTTTGGTAGAAAGCAAAGACTAGATACCAATTCACACATTACATAAGCAGTTTGGTTGCTGTGGTAATAACAAGCCATGTGGTAGCTAAATATATGGGGATCTGTGTGAAGTGGCTCCATAAGGGTTGGGGCCATTTTTATTAAATCATAAGGACATGGTTACCACTGCCCTGATCCGTGCGGGAATAGCTTTATGCGTATGGTTTGGGATCTCCACATCACTTAGGAAATCGAATTGGGATTAACTTTTAATTTAAAACAATATCGCTTTACTCCCACACAAATCCCTATTCTTCATAGTTGCAGAAAAGTTTGGCTATATACTGAGGAAAGGTTGGCTATATAATGAGGAACATTTTCCAGTGTGGTCCTCAGTGACAAACAAGGGGCCTAACTACTTTTTGATTTCAAATATGGTCTCTGTCCAACTCCCCTTTGGGATCTGTTTATTTACAAGCTTATAATTGCATTCTTCCACCTTTCACTTTTCCACTGAGGATAACCTTAAGTTAAAATTCCTCCAGTAATCATTTTATTTCTACCTATACCTCCTTTGACTAAGAGTAAAGGGTTGGACCATCTTGAAGGTCTTCTACATCCCTTTATAGAAATTGCAAATAAACAGACTAAATATGGGATAAGTGGACAATGGTAAAACAGTTATTGGTAACTTTTCTGTCCTCGCACCCTCTTATGATTTCTTTCTAGAGTAGATTTTCAACTGTTGGTAAACAAAATAAAGCAAATTACTGCCGAAGTTGGGAAGGGGCAATGTTTCTGCAAATCTGCATATACAATATATACATACCTAACCCTAAGGCAGTATATTTTTCTAACTTTTGTTCATAGTTCTGCATGAAATCATAATTTTGGACCCTAGTACCAATTTCCTGTGTGTTTTAACAAGCCTGCTAGATCATAAGCTTTTAATCTGTTTTTCAAAAACCTAAAAGCTGCTTAACTTGTTATTACAGTTTCATCATCTTTAAAGTATTTTATAACTACTGCTGTCCTTTGATTTGTTTCCATTTTATTTCTATTATCTTGCAGCATCTTTTATCCAAATTCTTCTTTCTTATAAATCTTGTAAGTAGGAACTAGTAGCTTCTCTTTAATTGCAGTCATGTTTTATCTTTTCTTTTTTCCATAATCCCATTTTTTAATTTGTATCATCAACATCCCTTGTAGCTTTTGCTCTTTACATGGGAAAGACAAGTAACTGTGTATGGCTTTTTTAAATGGGGAAGATTGTTGGCAAAAGCAAATTAATCTGCCTGAATCAGTCCCATCATTTTCTGTACTCTAGTCTGTGATCATGTCATGAATTTAAGGACTTTGCACTAACCGTGTTTTTTTTTTCTTAAAGCTTATTTTGCACAGACTTAGTTTTTTTTTATTTGTATGCATTCTGCATGTAGTTTTTTTTCTAATTACAATATTTTACTGGATAGTTTATTCAGGACAAAATGGCTCATGGGAAGATGCATAAAGATTTGGGTTTAGTTGCTTTTGCTTTAAAAAAAACAGTGAAGAGATTATATATACCGGTATATATATATATATATATATATATACTACCTCGATGTGCTGGTTCTAAATTGTCAATCCATCAAATTTGTAATGAATGTTCAAAACATGAGCAGAGCTTCTGTTTGTAAGACTGCAGCTGACTTAGTTTGCCATCCTGTGCACACTTACTTGAGCAGGGAGGGGGGAGTAGGTCTGATTGAATTCAGTGAGAGTTCTGAGTAAGCATGCTTAGGATCAAGCTATGAAACACCTTCCCCTTTTGTTTACAGAGTCCCCCTAACATTGTAGGATTGAGCTAATTTAGTTGCTTTAGTATTGGTGGAATTAGGCTCTTTTTTGAGGGGGAACACACACATCCATCTCCATTATAATCCTTAACTGTTCACCTTCCCTAGAAAAGTCAAAGCACCTGACTCTTCTCATTTTCATAAATTACACAAATTGTTAGGGAAGTGGCATTCTTATTGCCAACTTCTTACTGGGTGACAACTGGAAAGAATGAAACAGTTGGATATTTTCTGCAGGGCTTCAATAACAACACAGGATTATAAATATATGAAGCTAGAAAGTTAAGAGCCAACCCATATTGCCTGATGTATTTTTAGATAAATTTATTGGATCATTTCCTTAATTATGGGGGCCAAAGAATTGTAGGCTGAGCTTCCATATTTGCTCTCTGTTTCTGTTGTCCCCCTTCCCCCGCCCCTCCCATGTGCCTCAAAAGCCACTCCAGCTGATAGGCCTGTGAAGTGGCCTCCAGCAGAGGATGAGGTGCTGCAGGCAAAAAGTAAGAAGGCTTGATGTGACTGTGGACATTGGGCATTTGTCTGAGGGTCTCTGGATCCTCACCCATCTTCCTAAAGAGCACTCCATCCTTATTGGCAGTGGTCCCTTTTTGGGTTGTTTTTTTAAAAAAGCAGTTTGAGAGGAAAACTCCAGCAAGTTTTAACCACCCAATTTACTACTCAATATTTTCACCAAACACAGTTTCCATTGTAATCTGGCATCTGCCTGTTTCCTAAGTTTGCACAACTGTAGTCCTAGTTTCAGCAGCACAGGCTGTATCACAGTAGCTTCATGATGGTGGCAGAAGATGAAGAGAGATTTCATAGATCATAGAGTTGGAAGGAGCCTACACAAGGCTATCGAGTCCAACTCCCTGCTCAATGCAGGAAACTAGAGGAGGGGTCTCCCATCCAAGTAACAACCAGGCTTGACCCTGCTTAGCTTTCCACGCTCACAGACAAGCTGAGCCAGCATAAGCCACATGCCTGTATATGGGAGATTGGGTAATTAAGGGGAACCTGAATAATTAAAAGGTCAGAGACAGTTTTTAAGATTGCAAAAGGTTTATGGAAAGGGCTAGGAAAATGAAAGACACAGGTGTGAAAAAAGTTTCAGGGACTCTATTGAGGGACCTCTTGTCAATACATATGGCTGAGAATGTGAATGGAGCAGAGGCTTCAGTGCTTGGGCAGCATGGATTGTACAGCATAGAATGCTGGAGGAGATGATGATATTCTTGTGATGGAGACTAAAGAGAGATATTTTTTCATTTCTTACAGATGTAGTCATATAGTTCCTAAATGCTTTATAAACAGAGGCAGCAATTCAAGTGTAATGAACTAATGGCTTTTATGATGACTAAACTTGACTTGATCTTTGTGTGCAGGATCCCATGAGCCTATTGAGTATGTTGACAAATGTAATAAAACTCTGTGCTTCTCATTTTTGTTTTAGCTATAGCAACACAAGCTAGTGTGGAGTTTCGCCGGAAAGGATCACAAATGTCTGCAGATACTATGGCTTCCAATCCCATGCTTGATGCAGGCGAATTTTCAGACAACTATGAATCAGGCAGAGCAGAGGCATGTGGAACTCTTTGTAGGATATTTTGTAGCAAGAAGACTGGGGAGGATATACTGCCAGCCTACTTATCCCGGTACTGACTTAACTTTTAAATTGTTATCTTGTCAGAATGTGCTGTAGAATATCTGTGTTGTGTAAGAAAGGATTCTATAGTTTCTAGAAGTTCCTTTGTGCTCCAAATATTCAAAATGAACGAATAAAAATGTATTCCATCAATTCAAGTTTGAAGAATAAGTTGCTATCTTTGCCACTTAACTATAGGAAAAGCAGTCAGAGGGTGGGTGGAAGAGTTTGCTTTACTGTTTTCCAGATTTTTCCAGGTGAAGAAAATATAGAATAGAATTTCCCCCATTATATGCTTTCTTTCTACACAATGTAGGATAAGTTTAGTATTTCGGGGGTTATATAAGGACAATGAGGTAAGTAGCAACACTTGTCATTATGTTTAAATGGCAGTACTAGAGAAAGGAAGAGAGTGGGTGTAGTATGGTTTCTCTTATGTTACTTTCCATTATATCTGTATGAAGTTAAATACAGAAGCGTGTTTTCTTTTTTTCCATATATGTGTAGGAGAGAATGACTAAAAACAGGCAATACATTTGACATTCTTTATTTGAAACCTGTAAAAATGTTAGACAGAACTAGATGTTTTGGGTGACATAGAGATGGCTACTGAAAACAAAACCTTCATATTGAGCTCTTGCACTATTCTCCTGTAATGTGTGGCAACATGTTGTGACATCATGCTGTGTGGTTTCGCCTGTTCCGCATCATTGGCTGCTGCTCGTGCGAAAACCTGTAGCATGACAACATCACATTGCTACATGAAACGGGGGAGATGAAGAGAACTCAACTTACTGATGCCATTTTTGGCAGCATCTCTGCCTTGCTTGTAACACACTTAACTAATCAGGAGAACCTTATTTAACAGGGAGAAAAGGCAATATAATATGTTCTTACTAGACACTATCAGCCCCCAAATCAAACTTTTCTATAGTTCTTCGCTTATTTCTTGTGTGTAAAGATGAATATTATATTTTTGATTGTTCTTCCCTATAACTGATCCATAAACCACTTCAGCTTGTGTGCCTGCATCTGGTATACGTGCACAAAGGTAGGTTAAGATGGTTTGTGGATTGCCCTTTCTACCATGTATGTGCTGTGCCTTATGCCAGCAGTCTAAATAGAGCCTGCATTTAAAGTTTTTAAAAACTATTTCAAAATGCTGTGTGAGAGATTTCCATGCTGCCCCTGGGCACTAGTTGACATTTTTGTTTGGCATAACTAATCAAAATGTCTGCAGGATTGAAAATGATGTAGCTTCTTGCTTAAATAGGCAAGATGGCAGATAACTTTAGATGTTTGTGATATCGAAATATAAATGCTGAATTTACCTTTTGCTTGTGATCTAGTCCTAATAGCATTTGATTGCAAATGTTTCTTTCGTACAACTCATTAAGCCTGTTTTTCTCTGCCAGATTTTACATGCTTTTAATTCAGGGTTTGCAAATCGCAGATTCTGTTTGTCACCCGGTTCTGGCTAGTGTTATTCTAAACTCCCCAGCATTGTTCTGCTGTGACCTGAAAGGGATCGATGTCTTAGTTCCTTATTTCATTTCAGCACTTGAAACTATTTTACCTGACAGGTAAATATCTCTCTCTATATCGATATTCATTTTATTTATTTGCTTCTGAGTTTTTGAAAAGCTACTTTCTTCTACATCCTTAAGATTACAAACTCAGAAATACAGACCACAAACTCAGAAATACAGACCACAAACTCAGAAATACAGACCACGGTGGTAACTTATTTCGAGCAAAGAAGCATATTAGAAAGAATAGAAGAATTGTAAACACATTCCTCTAGCTCCTGGATGTCGTGCAGCATATAATTATTGTGGTGTGGTTGCATGTCAAAAATATAGATCCATTTGTATTGTGCCCATTTATTTTGTTATGTCCCACTGAAAGTAATGGATGAGAGAAACTGATAGTACTAGAAGGGCCAAATTATATTTTTCTTGCTTTTAGACACTGGTTATTGATGCTTACCTGTAATGCTTTGGTCCAAAGCCAAAGTGAACTAGTTGTTTAATATTGAGGAACACATGAGAAGCATAATGAGAAGAACTAGATATAATTTACAGATTGTAGTTGCACATTACTAGTATAATTTTCACATCATTATGTGCTGAATGCCAAACTGCAGTTGGCAGACATATTATAATTGCTCTTTGAAATTGAATTACTATGGAAAGGGTTGCCTTTTTGTGTGTGAAAAACATGTACGTATATATGGCTGTAAGAAAATGTCTATATTATATTTGCTTTTACTTGTCCCCACTTTCTGCCTCTTTGGCTACGCTATAAGCTTAGTACTTTCAAGACTATAAATGCTTCAGAATTATATTAGCTATAAGACATACAAATGCTTCAGAGGGTCACATGCAGCCAACTTATGTAACCAGATTATGTAAATGTATCCAGATTCTGAGGTGAAATGTTAATTGTTTTAGCACAAACAAAGACCTTGCTTTTTGGCTTTTGATATAAATACCACAAGTATTGTAATTCACTGACTGGGTTCGCACGATACAATAGCATGCCAGGCGAAACCACAATGGGTTTGTCAGGGTGGGTTAAGTTTGGGTTATAAGCCACCCTGACCACCCATGACTTGTTGTTGGGATTGTTTCACCCATGATAAGTTCTCATGATATCCAAACCCAGACAACACGACCCATTGTGGGTCAACCCCAACAACTAGCGAGCTGCTTGGCAAGAGCAGCAAAATTCCCTTGCCGCTCTTGCCAAGCAGCTAGCAGTGAGCGCGGTTGACAGCTGCCCCTAAAGTGCCCAAGCAGCTGGGGAGTGATCTCTGGCTCCCCGCCAGCCATTTCAGGCCTGTGGCAGGGAAGAGCCCCCACTGCCAGCCAAGTGACAGCCACCCCCCAAAGTGGCCAAGCAGCACTTGAGGGTGGCTGTCAGAGGCTTCCCCTGCTGCCCACTGTGGCAGCGACCCCTCTTGGACTCACTGCCGCAGCGTGTAGTGGCAATGGCTGCTGCCAACTCATGAGTCAGCAGTGGTGATCCTGGCTTGGCTGCACGGAGCAGAGATCGGGTCAGCCTACTCACATGCCGGCCAACCCGATCACTGCTCCGCTGCTGTGACCTGCCTACTTGCAAGCCGGCTAACCTGATCCCGGCTGTGTTTTTTTTTTTTTTTTTATGATTAATAATAAAATTCTTCTGGAGAAAAAAAAAGAGAGAGCGTTGCGGTCAGTCTGATGACGTGTCTGACGTTGAACCCGAGAAGCTGGAGAGATTTCATCTCGGTACCGACAGTGGTCCCGAGATTTGAGAGGGTCGGTCTCCTCGGCTGGATCCCATTCTACGCGGGTCATGGTAATAGTAAAAGTTGGAATGATGCACACAACTTGGACTATATGAATAACTCATGGATGTGACTGAGTAAACAGAACCTTCCCTATACCACGGGGATCTAGACTGATACGACTGATGCTCCTCTCTGGAATGTGATCAAACCCGATGGTCATCCGCGTGCGCAGCAGCCTAGACCACCGACCCACTCGTACAACCAGGCATGGTCCCGAGGCTCCCGCAGAGCGGAGACTTTTCAAAGTGGCGAGTTTGACTCTCCTACCAGCCCGATCCACAGCATCCAATTCGAACCATCAACTTCAACGGCCGCTTGTCCCACTTTCTCCCATCGTGGAGGAAGATAACATCAGAACTCTGGGTACTGTACATCATCCAGCGAGGGTACAGGATCGAGTTCGACGCTCTCCCTCCTTTTCTTGGCATCCGCACCACGCAGCCATCTCCACCGCTGCGAGAAGAAGTCGCGTCCTTGCTACAGAAAGGAGCCATTCAATCGGTTCCTCCTTATCCGAGTACAGAACGGCCTTTACGGAGAGCTTCGACTGATCGTGGACCTATGGGAGGTCAACTTCTTCATTACACTGAAGAAGTTCAGGATGGTAACACTTCAATTGATCCTGCCATTGCTGCGCAGGACCGATTGGTTTGCTTCCATCGACCTTCAGGACGCTTATTTTCACATAGCGATCCATGAGGACAGTAAGAAGTTCCTTCGTTTCAGCATCAGAGAAGTGGCATTTCAATTTACAGTCCTGCCATTCGGTCTTTCGACAGCTCCCTGGGTGTTCACAAAATGCATGGCAGTAGTCTGTGCCACCCTTCGAGCCCGAGATGTGACAGTATACCCTTACCTCGACGATTGGCTTATAGTCGATTCCACGGAACACGCTCTCCTACATTCTCTAGACATTACCTTATAGATGCTAGAATCGTTGGGACTTTGTCTAAACTGGAAGAAGTCTATCCTGGTGCCAACCCAAGCAAATTTATTGGAGCAGTTCTGGATGCTACTGCAGGTCGGGCTTATCTACCAACAGAAAGAGTACAAAAAATCCTTACAGCGGCTCAAAGAATACACACGTCAACATCGAGCACAGCCCATTTGTTTCAACGTCTCGGCCTAATGGCATCCTCGATTTCAGTGGTCACATTCGCCCGTCTGTGAATACGACCACTGCAGAATTGGTTTCTCAGAGCCTTCGATCCAGAGGACAATGCTCGTCGGACTGGTCTAACTCCTCCGGCCTGTATAAAAGACTCTTTGAGGTGGTGGATGCAACAGGAGAACTTGACAAAAGGTCTTCCTTTCTCCCCTCCACAATCATCACTAACCTTGACAACAGACGCCTCCCTGCTCGGGTGGGGAGCGCACTGCAACTTCAGGACGACACAAGGTGTTTGGAACTCTCGCAAAAGGAAGGAGCACATCAACATGCTGGAATTGAGAGCAGTAAAGAATGCCATGCTCTCCCTCGAACGCATGTTGATGGGCAAACTAGTACAGGTGGCCATGGACTATACAACAGTACAGTAATACCTTGGATTGCAAGTAACTTGGTCTGAGAGCGTTTTGCAAGACAAGCAAAAAAAAAATTTAAATTTTGACTTGATAAACAAGCAAGGTCTTGCAAGACAAGTAGTGTAGGGATGTAACCGCTTGCCTTGAGCGGGTGTAGCGGGCTGAAATCAGCTCCGCTCACGCCCGCCAGAGATTCGCTTTGATATAAGAGTGTTTTGGATTACAAGCACAGTTCCGGAACGAATCATGCTTGCAATCCAAGGTATTACTGTAGTGGCTTAGCTGAACAAAGAAGGAGGCACTGGCTCTTCCAGACTGACAGCTTTGACGCTCCAGTTATTCAACTGGGCGATTCCCCGATATATCACCTTTCTTGCCATACACATAGTGGGAAAGGACAACAGCCTGGTAGATGCCCTAAGCAGAGTATCTCTGAGCTCACATGAGTGGAGACTGGATCCTTGAATTCGTCTGATGCTCTTCGACATTTGGGGGACCCCTTCTGTCAATCTATTTGCCACCACGGAGAATACAGCTTGCGACCTGTTCTGCAGCAGGGCAGGGCAGGACCCTCGATCTCTGACAGATGCGTTCCTCATTCCTTGGATGGGAACCTTGTTTTACATTTTCCCACCGATTCCTCTGTTGATCAGAGTCCTGGCCAAGATCCAACGGGAAGCTACCAACAGCATTCTAATAGCTCCGTGGTAGCCGAGACAACCTTGGTTTGCGACTCTCCTCAGAATTTCCAAGGGAGAATTCCAGACTCTGCCATTCTTTCCAACTCTGCTCATGTAGTCACACGGTCGACTTCTCCATCCAGATCTTCAGACCCTGCGCTTCACAGCGTGGAGGATTCATTGACATCTCATCTGATGGAAGGGTTCTGTGCGGTCCTATCTGCAGCCAGGAAGCCATCAATGCGTGCATTGTACAAAAGAAAGTGGTTGGCTTTTTCCTCTTGCATGTTGGATGCTGGTTTCAGTAGTGTACTGTAGAACAAGTGTTGCAATATCTACACATTCTGATGATTGGAGGGTTGAAGCTGGCCTCTATTCGAGTGTACCTAGCAGCAATCTCGGCGTATTGTCCGTTGATTCATGGAAGGACTCTGTTTTCACATCCTTTGGTAAAACAATTTATGAAAGTATTGAGGAATTTGATACCTCAGACTCGGTCGTTGATTCCTGGCTGGGATTTGAACACAGTTCTTAAGACATTGATGTCAAAACCATTTGAACCGATGGCAACAGCGGAGCTCCATCTAGTGACTTGGAAGACAGCATTTCTTGTGGCCGTGACATCTGCCCACCGCTCTAGCGAGCTCTGTGCGTAGAGGGTAGATCCTCCGTATATGACCTTCCATAAAAACAAGGTGGTTTTATGTCTTGATTTGGCTTTCCTGCCTAAGGTAGTAACAGGCTTCCACCTAAGTCAGGAAATTATTCTGCCGGTATTCTTCCAAGATCTAACATCATCTTTGGAAAAGTCACTCCACACTTTGGACGTATGAAGGACATTAGCTTTTTATAAAGCTAGAACCGAATCAGCACGTCGCAGCCACGGACTGTTTGTTTGTTATGGTGACAATAATGTCAGCTTACCTGTTTCGACCCAGCGCTTCGCAGCATGGGTTGTAGACTGTATTAAATTGGCTTATGAACTCGCTGGAAGACAGCTCACGAACTCGATAAGAGCTCACTCGACGAGGTCAGTGTTGACATCGGTGGCTTTTGGGAGAGGCGTACCACTCCAAGACCTTTGCAAGGCAGCTACCTGGTCTACTCCATCGACATGTATCAGGCATTACCGGCTGGATGTATGAGTCCGATCTGGTACTGCTTTCGGTAGAGCTGTCCTCTCTTCAGTATTACCGTGATGATAACACCTACCCTCCTCCGGTAAGTCAGTTCGCTATTCTGCCCATGTGTGTGATGCACAGAGACCACGAAGAGGAAGAACAGGTTGCTTACCGGTAACTGGTTCTTCGAGTGGTCATCTGTGCATTCACACAACCCACCCGCCGTCCCCGCTACAGTGTCTCTGTCGAGTTCGATGGGTCTACTGTTGGGCAAGGAATTACTGTAGTTTCTATCTGTACCGATGTCGGGAGTTGATCCTGACATATTCCCTTGGTTCCAGGGGCTGCAATGGCGGTCTCAGGGAACTGAGGTAACGGGCGGGAGCCGCGCTAAGGAGCACGCGCGATGGGGGAGGGGCTCCCACCTGATTTTCCTCAGCTATAGAACTTTCCCAAAATGGTCTCAGCGCAGGCACAGAGCCCATGTGTGTGAATGCACAGATGACCACTCAAAGAACCACGGTTACAGGTAAGCAACCTGTTCTTTTAACCTATAAAGCCCTACACAGCTTGGGACCACAATACCTGACAGAACGCCTCTCCCAACTACAATCTACCTGGACACTACGCTTAACATCTGGGGCGTTCCTCTGACTGCTACTTCCAAGGGAGGCTCAGAGGGCAGCAACAAGTTGGAGGGCCTTTTCTGTGGTAGGCCCCCAACTGTGGAACAGGCTCCCCCCTGTTCTTCCTGATTGACACATCATAGTCAACATTGCCAAACCTTTCTTGGAAGACAACTGACCCTAGAAGCAGTCCTAAGGAGAAGGTGGTCCTTAGGATGTGGGTGTCCGTGGGAGATTGGCCCCACTGCCCACTGCCCAGAGAAACAGGAGCGGGCCAAAGAAGAAAGTGCTCCAGCCAAAGCAAGAACATCACATCTGAGTCAAGCCGCTTACCTGGGTCAGACATAAGGGTGGAGATATTCAGAACCTTAAGATCTTGTATTTACTTATCTTCTTGATATTGGTCCCATAAAGTAATGGGCTAATAAATGGTTAGCACAAATATTGTTGTCTTTGTCATGCTTGAGGATGGAAGAAGGGTTTTAGGCTCCTGATGAAAAATTAAATACAATTGGTTGATTGCAGCAACAACAAAACATTAAATCTGATTTTTGTTTTCAGGGAACTCTCAAAATTTAAAACATATGTGAATCCCACAGAACTAAGAAGAGCCTCTATCAATATTTTACTCTCATTGCTGCCTCTTCCCCATCATTTTGGAACAATAAAATCAGAGGTAATCAATTTAGGAGTTTTAAGTGGTGTTGTGTACAATTTTAGCCAAACTTAAGATTAGTTGTACTTTCAAATCATCAGTTAGGATGGAGCAGTTCTGAAAAGATGTTGCAAAAAATTTGTGCTGCTGTTCTATAGAAAAGAGAGAGGTACATTCCGAGAATGAATTATGATTACTTGTCCTAGTATAAGGTTTCTTGTATCAGTTAACACATCCTAGGATGGAACAAATCAAGAATTGCCAAAGCACCCTCCACACTGTTTAGAAGTGCACCTTTTCAGAGCCTGAAAATACAAACGCACACACGGTATTATAAATTTGTCCTACGCTGAGTAAGAAAACAGCTATGCTTCATTGACTTGCCATTTTTATTTTTCTGAAGTTGCATCATGGCCAATTTTGAAATCTGTTTAACAGCTCCATCTAGCACTATTTCTGTGTCAATTTTTTTCAGTTCTCGTGGTGGGGATAGGATACTTGAAAAACTAGATAGCACTGAAGTATGTCAGATATTTGTTAAATTTGTGACAGGTCATTAAGAATACATGCTAGTACAACTAGTTTCTAATTCATATCTATTACTATAGATGATAAAAGCAATTTATTTTTCAGGTTGTTCTGGAAGGAAAATTCAGCAGTGATGACGGTTCATCCTATGATAAACCAGTAACCTTCCTTTCTTTGAAGTTGAGGCTTGTGAATATATTAATAGGAGCACTGCAGACGGAAACAGATCCGAACAACACTCAGATGATACTAGGTTGCTTTTTTACTTGATCTGTGGGATGTGCTTTTGAAAACATCTTTGCCCTTGTTAGCTTGGGGTTCACACTAGCTTTCTAGCAGTATGTGAGTACTGACAGGGTCAGGTTCCAATGGTTAGAAGGGCTTCAGGTAGCTGGCTTGAGGAGGTGGCTGGAGATGGAGGTTATAGTTTAGACAGAAAGCTAAAGGATGAGACAAGCCATGGAAATGAGGCCGATACAGAATGCAACAGGCAGGAGAATTATCTGGATGTAAAGAGAGGTAGTCTAGTGGTTTCCCTCCCTCAAATTAATTGCCCAGATGGAGAGGCTATAACAGGCCTTAAAGGTATACAGCACGTGGTGGCACAAAACTGGCTCCCCTGGGTCGCCTGATTCCTGGAATCAGGAGAGTACGGATCCATGGTGTCTGTATATAGGCTTGAATGGACCGTAGATCCCACTTTTGACCAGAGTCTCTGGTCAGAAGACTCTGGGGGAGGAAAAAGGGGAAAAGGCAGGAAAAGTAGGCATACCAAAAAGGGGTGGGGGTACAATATCTCCCACTTGGCAAGGTAATCCTCACACTTTTAAGTGTTGATCTGACACTTGTCGCTGTCCTGCTTCCATTCCACACTTCCCGGAATCTCTAGCAGTCAAGAAAAGGGAGATATTGGCTCTCCCCACATTTCGTGGCACCCTTTCACAGCAGTTACTGCTACTGTCACTGCGGTTCCCCCCCATAACTGTTGGAAATGTTTGTGCAAATTTAAAAACAAGGAAGTAAATGGTGGGAAAATTGGTGCAGATTTAGAGGCTCGGCAGTAAAAGGAGAATTTTGGGCAATTTAAGTAACTGCTCCAGACAGCCATAAGTGTCTGGAGGGCCAGAGTGGTATAGTGGTGAGAGTGTTGGACTGGGACTCGGGAGATCCGGGTTCTAGTCCCCTCTCAGCCATGAAACTCACTGGGTGACTTTGGGCCAGTCACTGACTCTCAGCCTAACCTACCTCACAGGGTTGTTGTGAGGATAAAATGGAGAGGAGGATTATGTAAGCCATCTTGGGTTCCTTGAAGGAAAAGAGGCGGGGTATAAATATAATAAATAAATAAATAAGTGTGCACTTGCGTATTTGTGAAAGACTGAAATAACAATTAAAAAAAATATGGAGACATTTGTGCAATTTTCTGGGACAGAATTATTTTTTTTTTAAAGGAATGGTGAACAAGTGACTGTCCCTCCAAAGTGCTGTTTGGGCATTGGTGGAAGGGCAGTCATTTGTGAAGGAGGCTGGAGACAGCACGGGTGAGAATGCAAAGAGTGGCAGGGTTTTTTGCCGCTCTTGCCGAGTGGCTCTGTAGCCAATCGCAGCAACCAACGATAAAATTGCTCTCCCAAGTTCGGACAACAAGACAACCCATCATGGGTATGATAACCCCTAGAACAAGCCATGGGTTGTTAGGGGGGCTTGTTCCCAAAAATTAAGCCACCCTGCGGAAACCAGTCCAGGTTCAAATGACACAACAACCCATCGTGGCTAGCTCCCCACGATGGGTTGTCATGTCGTTCAAACCCAGTCACTATGGTTTAGCGTGGCGTGCGAACCAGGTCTATATTAGTAATGGCATGTTAATTGCTTTTCCTTCCAATCCATCCCAGTTCCTACATTTAATTTCCCCCTTTTATTTAAGGTGAGATTTTCTTCCTCTACTGTTTTATTTAAGATCCATGGTTCTCCCAAGAACAATTTAGCAAAAGCATTTTATTAGTGATTGCTGTTGTTTGTCATGATAAAGACCATTGTTATGTGAGAGGAAACAACAAAAAATATGGATGGAGGGGGATTGTTCATTCTTGGAAAAGCATTTCTCTTGGTGCTTTGTAAAACAACTTTGCAAGTATCCTAATTCTGAGTTCAGGGAACATTTTGGATTATTGCAGCTATTACTGAGATACAGGATTGATATGGTGGCAGACAGAAAGTTCCAATGCAATAAAATTCTAGCTGAGCATCCTGTTACAAGGCTCACCTGTTTTCCCTTTAGTATTTAATGTAATGTTTTTCTGAGACTTCTGAACAGTTTTCGCTCACAGTTACTGCTTCCCTGTGCTAATATACATTATTCACACTAGGTTTTCTGGTAGTTGTTTACATCTGTCTTATCCAGCTCTGTATTTCTGGAATATCTTGAAAGTTTCTTTTTGCTTTTGGTGTATAATGTTCATATAAAAACATCACTATGCTGAATCAAAAGCACACAGATAGTGTGTGACTTCCACTGTCTATATCATATATGTCAGCCTCCAACACATTTGGAGGGGCACCATATTGGGTAATTTTGATATATACTAATAACTAGCTGTTGCCCGTGGTTTCGCTCGCGTGATGAAGAGTGACTGTGGCAAGTTTGCACGGGTCATCATTTTCCTATAGGCACTGTTTGTTCGAAATTCCTTAAGGTAGCTGACCACTGTTTTGTGCCCCTCCATAGGAAAGGTCCCCCGGGACTACATAATGGAATCCCAGCTCCCCCAGGACTACCAGCTCCCCCAGGATTACACAATGAAATCCCAGCTCCCCCAGGACTGCACAATGAAATCCTAGCTTCCCTGGGACTACCTGCTCCCCCGGAACTACACAATGAAATCCCTGCCCCCCCCCCCCCCCAGACTACACAATGAAATCCCTGTTCCCTTTCCCCCGGGACTGCACAATGAAATCCCTGCTCTCCCGTGACTACACAATGAAATCCCTGTTCTCCCCCCCAGGCCTGCACAATGATATCCCTGCTCCCCCCCCCCCCCGGGACTGCACAATGATATCCCTGTTGTTGTCGTCCCGGGACTACACAACAATGAATTCCCTGCTCCCCCCTCCGGGACTACACAATCAAATCTCTGTCCGCCGCCCGGGACTGCACAATGAAATCCCTGCTCTCCCCCAGGACTACACAATGAAATCTCTGCTCCCCCCCGCCCCGGGACTACACAATGAAATCCCTGCTTCCCCCTCCCCCGGGACTACACAATGAAATCCCTGCTTCCCTCCCCCCCCGGACTACACAACAATGAATTCCCTGCTCTCCCCCCCCCCCAGTACTACATATCTCTGCTCCCCCCCCTCGGGACTACACAACAATGTAATTCCAGCTTGCATCCCCCCTCCCCCAGGACTATCCAACAATGAAATCCCAGTCGTTGTCGTCCCCCGTGTAGGCCCCAGCTGCAGTTCATATGAACATTCTGTTTGGACATAGGAGAGATCTGCATATCCGCTCCTGATTGGGCCTCTGTGGCAGTTCATACGAACATTCTATATGATACATTCATACTATATGAAAACGTTTAGGCTGGGTGCTGGCAGCAGAAAACTTTTCTGACAGAAATATCTGATCTTAAAGAAAAATCAGGTTAATCCTGAGAGTCTACAGGTGATGAAGAGTGACCGTGCCAAGTTTGGGGTAGATCCATCAAAACGTGATGGAGCCTTTGCGACGACACCCCCCACACAACAGTCATTCAGTTATTTAAAAAGTTTCCCTCCCTTTCCATCCCCTCAGAGAACATTCT
Source organism: Shinisaurus crocodilurus (assembly GCA_021292165.1). NCBI lineage: Eukaryota > Metazoa > Chordata > Lepidosauria > Squamata > Shinisauridae > Shinisaurus > Shinisaurus crocodilurus. Next base: position 226,298,893 of record CM037877.1, read on the forward strand.
AAATGACCTAGGGGAGATCTGCATACCCACTCCTATTGGCCCCTGCAGGAATTCATACAAACATTCTAAGTGTCATATGGGCTATTTGCATAACTGCTCCTATTGGCTCCTGCAGCAATTCTGAGGTGAGGCCGATTTGCATAATTGCTGCCCTGTTGTTTTGTCCATAGGAGATATGAGAGTGGGGCGATTTTGCCCCCTTTTTTCACCCCCTTAGGGACAGAATTTCCACAAATCCTTCCTTAGTGGGTGTCTATGTCATAAAAGCAATATCCCTTTAAAATTTCACGTTCCTAGATTAAACAGTTTGAGCTGGGCGTTGATGAGTCAGTCAGGACACTTTCTTTTATATATATAGACAAACATATCCTCCAAGTGCCAGTCCTTATGTAGCCAGAATGGCACCATACTCATACAATAGAGTGGTAGTAGCAGGCTTGGGGGTTTGTGAAAGAATATTCTTAATAGGGGGAGCCCTGAAAGTAGCCCAGTGAGGATTGAGCATGCTCAGTTGCCATGGAATGCTGACTGACTATTGAGGAGGTGAAACAGAAAATGGGGGAAGAGAGGGAATGGAATGGAATATCTTGGAAGAGGGCATGGCTGGCTCAGCTGGCTGGAGCCCTAAACAGGTCCGCTCCACTCCACACTGTCTCATTGCAGGACCCACTTGTATCAGAATTTTTCTTTCCTTTCTTTTAGGATCATAGAGTTGGAAGGGGCCTACAAGGCCATAGAGTCCAATCCCCTGTTCAATGCAGGAAACTAGAGGAGGGGTCTCCCATCCAAGTAATAACCAGACCTGACCCTGCTTAGCTTTCCATGCTCAGACAAGGTGTAAAGGTTCATACAATGTGGCACATAAGATACCAGATTTTTAGGAATGGTCCCTTTGCTTCCATAGCAGACAGTTATTTTTAATACAAGTTGACTGAAAATTTTAGTATTGTGTTTACAGCATACTCTAACTTTCTTTAAGATGAGGGAAATTCAAGCTTAAAAGGAATTTAAAGTACCTCTATTATCAGCTGAAGTGTATTTTATTTACATGGAAAGGAAGTAAGTTCTATTGAAAATAGCGGAACAGGTGAAAGCAAATTAGCCTAGAATTGTAGTATAAAGTAAAAATATTAACCATGGTTGATATCCCAATACATTCTTTCTAACCCATTTTCTGAAAAGCTAAGATAACAAAACATGAAACATGCAGTAATGTAGGAGCAGCAAAATGTAGTAATGGGGAAAACCTGAACACCCAAGTGCTTCAGTTTCAGACACTTTCCCATCAGATTTCCAGCAGGCTTCCCATTGGGGTGGGGTGTTTCAGTCTCAGTGAATATGTATCTTGAAAGAAATTTTCAATTTCCAAAAATTGGGAGCATAGACCTCCTGCTGCAGGGTTCAGTGGGGTTTATTTGATGGATGGATTTTCACCAAAATTGACGACTGTCTAGCTAAAGCGAATACTGGATTTCATAGAGTTGGAAGGAGCCTACAAGGCTATCGAGTCCAACCCCCTGCTCAATGCAGGAAACTAGAGGAGGGGTCTCTCATCCAAGTAATAACCAGGCCTGACCCTGCTTAGCTTTCCACACTCAGACAAGCTGAGCCAGCGTAAGCCACAGGCCTGTATACTACTAAAATACCAATCTGCAAAATCCATATTTGTATAATAGCTTTATTAGGTCAAACAAAGGGTCACCAAAAATGTGCAGTCTTTCGAGATCTCCAGATCTCTTCATCAGGCAAGGTGCTACAAAAAGCAGGTTGTGGGGAGGGGGGGGGGGGAAGGCTGACGATGTTGAACTAATGATGTCTGCATGGTGACAGTGTTGAGATAGAATGGGCCAACACAGCTACCTTTTTGTGAATCTGCAAGATTATTCTGGATTTACAAAAAGTTGGAGTATTTCACCCAAGAATTCAAAGAAAAGTGGCTAGATCATTTGTGACAAAGATAAATACTACTGGATGTATTGGTTTGGGGTGGGGGGTTGTTTGCTGCATTGATTTTATCATACACATTTCAGATATAAAGTCTTTGCATTTTTAATTCTGCAGGTGCAATGTTGAACATTGTGCAAGATTCAGCACTTCTAGAAGCCATTGGTTGCCAGATGGAGACGGTGAGGTTATTTTCCCTGTTTTGGAAAAGGGTGCCAGGTGACTTGTTGGGTTATAGCAACTTATCCCCTAACTAGAGTACAAAGGATGTATGTTTCAGTTGTAGGAGGGTAATCAACATCCCCTTCAGCCCCTCATAGAAATCTCTTCTCTAACTTAACAGAATGATGGTGAGAATACAGTCTTGAAAAGCCATAGTCGCACAAACAGTGGCATTAGCACAGCAAGTGGAGGAAGCACGGAGCCCACTACTCCTGACAGTGAGAGACCAGCACAAGCTCTCCTAAGGGATTATGGTAAGGAATTGGGCTTCTTAAATATTATCTTTATTTCCAGACCCTATTATTTTTAAATGAGTTCTTGGCAGAGGAGCTTTTTGGTTGAAAGATTTGGGGCAGCTTGTAGTCCATAGTATAAAAAGCAAGGGAAAGAGGTAAATGAATGCTTTTCTTATGGTGAACTGGCAAATCACAGTCATTATGATGGGTTAGTGAGGGAGGGGAGCCGGTCATTGGTAGTGTTTGGTGTTTTATGGGGAGCACCCTCGCCCTTCCTTTAGTCACCCCACCCATTCCCTTGTTGCAGCTTTTTGTCCCCACTCCCCACACACCCATGGACACTGCATCCTCTTTACTTTGTCCTTCAGCTAGAAGAGCATATTGAAGGCTGTTAATTAATATAGTATATAGTTTAGTTTTGCTAGGATGGCATAAACTTCATGGCTCCCTCTTCTCAGCTGCTCCAGTGTCAGAGTATGCTGACCACACTGCAAATGGGAAGAAGATATACTTCATATAATGTGTTGTGACCCAATTCCTTGTTTTTGTCTTCAGCTTCATGCACTTGGTGTGCTTGCATTTTACAAGAGCTAACTACGGAGAGTTAACTAAAACTGTGCCATGTACTAGCACTGTTCAGAGAAATCCAGGATTCTCCAAAATGTTTGTCATTCTGCTGACAACCTTAATATTAATCAGATGTGCCTTAAGATGTGTGTGTTTTTATGTGCTGTAAATGTGTTTGAAGAGCCATGTCCAGCAGTTTTGAAGAGTTTAGTTCAGGAGGTAGCAGAGCAATGCATATTTGTTTCAATTATATCAGCAGTCTTACATGTTTTTCTGTGGCAATTGAGTTTAACCTGGAATGTCCTTTTTGATTAGAAATGCTTCTGTTTCACATACTTCTCCATTTTGCATTGAGATGCTACTGTTTTATGGTATGTCATATATGTGTCTGGTGTTCATGCTGACTGTTCTCCTACAGATTTCTAAATCTGATAAAGCTAAGAGCTCAATAAAAATGAGAGTTGGGGGCATCCTAGCTGGAGGAAGCCTGGAGACCCCGAACGATCATTTCCAGAAAACCCAATAGGAGCCTATATAAAGATTTTAAAATATCAGCAAATGGCCAGCTCTCCTTCATCTACACTGAAGATTCCCCATCCTTTTACTGCACTGAAACTCTCACCTGAGTGTACCAGATTTCCTTAGAGCAGCAACCTGCTCCTGCTACTTCCATATTTAAACTGCCAACCCTTAATAACAGAATAAAAACAAGCTCTCAGGTAAAGCACAAGATAGGCAACTGTGGCACAGGCATTTCAAAAGTTAAGCTGTGGTAGTTTTTCAGACACGGTTTCCCACATCATGCTTTTGTGGCAGTAATGTAATATGTGAGATGTTAACACTTTTTAGTTAATATTTAAGACATTTTTTGAGGCTTGGAGAACCTTAATTTTTCTTTATTTACGTATACTTTGTTTCCTCATTTTGCTTGAGACAACTATTCATCTTGCTCAAGAAAGCTTGCAATAATATAAAACATAAACTTCATAAAATATCAAATCTGTGAACAAACCATAAAACCCTTCTAAAAACATTAATGGAAAAACAATAACTAGCATAAAACCATATTAATAAGACATCAGCAGGATATGCAAAGTGCTTGGAAGGCTTCCTGAACAAGCCTTACATTTCCAACCTCCCCACCCCTGCACTAACAGTGAAGGTATATTTACATACAGTAATACCTTGGATTGCAAGCATAATTCGTTCCAGAACCGTGCTTGTAATCCAAAACACTCTTATATCAAAGCGAGTCTCTGGCGGGTGTGAGCGGGGCCGATTTCGGCCCGCTATGCCCGCTCGAGGCGAGCGGTTACATCCCTACGTATTGCAAGACTTCGCTTGTTTATCAAGTCAAAATTTATTTTAAAAAATTTGCTTGTCTTGCAAAACGCTCTCAGACCAAGTTACTTGCAATCCAAGGTATTACTGTACCTCAGTAGGGAACTCATTGAGGCAACCAAGTTTAGTGAATTTAATTCCTCAGCTTACTGTAGCTTTAACCGGTATAGTTTAACATCTGATTTGTGGGTAGATTCATGTTGTGTACCCAAGTGGTACTGGCTGAGTTTTTCCTCCCTACCCCAAACCTTCTGCCCTACACCCCACTTCTTTTAGCTGACCACAAAATATCAACCCATATAAAAATCTTGCTACATAGCCACGATGTTATCCTTTGTTGAGTACCAAGAATGTCTTAAAATCCTCTTATGCAGAATAATGTTAATACATTATCAGGATTCCAGTAAACATGAACCAAAGTTGTTATGTGAGTAGGTGGAGAGGGGAAGACCTATAAATAACATTGAATTTATTTGTAATGGAAATGGTTTACATGGCATTTAAATGTAAAAGGAAGAAGAAAGCACAAAAAATAGTTACAAAATTTATTAGGCAAATGCTTTTCTGTACTGTTTGGCCAAGTTGTTAGGCTAGTAGGGTACTCCCAAAATATAGTGTTTCTAAGATTCCTTTTGTTTCCATCCATTTAAAATGGAGTCTGTAATGTGTTTTCTGGGCAGCTCCAGTCTCCTACATCTTGTCCTTAGTTTCAGGAAAAGAAGTGTCTTCTGCCGTCTTCTCAACAGATCCTTTTAGATCTGTTTGAATTTCCTGCCTCAATTCTCTGGCTTTGAAAACATATCCAATCAGGACCAGTCGGAAGTACTCTTTAGTCAGTCATAGAAGGGCACACAAATAAGGTTTTCAGAACTCACGTAGATGGAGGAGACATGATTATCTGATAAATTTATTCTAATAAAATAAGTTTTTGAAATATTTCCTATTAAATTCCAAGCATGCAGCATAGAAAAGTCAAATGTCTGGAATTTTATTATTCAGTGTATTAAAATCCAAGTTTAATTCTATGAATGCCTGGAAATGATCTTTCAAAATGTCAAAGGTAATTTTTAGAAATGATATATTTAAAAACAAACTGTAGGTTGCAAAAATTAACCCTATGTTAAAAGAGCTTACCTGAAACCCTCTGGCCCCAATCTCATAGAAGAAATGTTTGCAGGTATCATTACTTTATAGTTCTATATTGTGTGCAGATTGATGTAGCACCACATATTTGAATAGTTAAGTGAAAAGTGGTAAACAGTACTTCATTAAAATTATATGAAATGTGTTTTCATTAGAGATCTGAATTACCAACCTGAGTGCAGGAGCATTTCCAGGGGAGGCTGGTGACCCCTATGTCAGTGGGGCTCCTTGCTCATTGCAGCTTTTATCCTGAGCTTTATAGGAGCTATCCATGGTGCTGTACTCCATCCCCAAAATAGGTTCATTGCTATGGAGCACCATGGATAGCTCCTATAAAGCTCAGAATAAAAACTGCAACGGATAAGGAGCCCCACTGACATAGGAGTCACAGGCCTCTCCTGGGCATTTCCTAGATCTTTTATCAAGTATGAAATTCCCTCTACCACATTTAGAAGTCTCTCCTCCCAAACAGCAATGGTCTCATAGCTGCTTAACTTGCAAAACTTGCTGGATTAACATAGGACAAACAATGTTTGGAGACAACAGGTGTACCTGTTCTACAGTCATGTGAAAAAGAAAGTACACAATCTACGTGGCCACTATGCTTAACATCTGGGGCGTTCCTCTGACTGCCACTTCCAAGGGAGGCTCAGAGGGCAGCAACAAGTGGGAGGGTCTTTTCTGTGGTAGGCCCCCAACTGTGGAACAGGCTCCCCACTGAGGCCCGCCTGGCACCAACTTTACTATCCTTACGGCACCAGGTTAAGATTGCCCTCTATGCTGAGGCATTTAACAGGTCCAAATAGTACATGGGGGTGGTGGTTATGTCACCTTTTCAACCGGTCTAATTTTTTAACTTTCTTCTTAAGTCGTTTTTAAATGTGTAGGAGTGAAATTTTTATGATGTTTTTATTGTTTGTATTTTATATTGCATTTTACAAGGAGCTTTGGCTATTTGGCGGTATAGAAATAAAATAAAATAAATAAAGTCTTTATTATCCACTTAAACTCAGAATATTGTTAGTTACTAATAACTTCATTTGTTTGAAGTATTTTTACTCCACATTCCAGCTGAAAAAGGCTTCCAAGATGGTTACAAAGATAAATAATAAAACAGTCCCTGCCTTCAGGCTTTATAATCTAAAGGACATGACAGAAAGGGATTGGGACATCTAGGCAACTGAAATTAGGAAAATTTCCAAAGATTTCCCTAGCAACTTCTGCAAGAACTGCTCAGATCAGTACATAGCTTCTTTAGTGAACAGTCTGAGTTGCCTGTATAAATTGTTGAATGTTTGCTTCTCAAACTGATGTGTACTTTGTTTTCTGTGTGTACTGTGGCTGCTTTAGCTTCTGCCTGATGGACCGCTTTGCTGATTGTTACTAATGCTTAGTTGTTTTCCCTCCCTGTGGTGTGTGGTATTGGGGTTTATATTCTAGCTCTTCATACAGATACAGCAGCTGGACTCCTGATTCGCAGCATTCATTTGGTAACACAGAGACTCAATGCACAGTGGAGGCAGGAAATGAGCATCTCACTAGCTGCGTTAGAGCTGCTTTCTGGTTTGGCAAAGGTGAGCATCAGACTGTCTCTGTTCTGGAGACTGTCTCTCTTAAGACTCCTTAAGCTGTGGGATTTGGCTTCAGATTCTCTATCCTTTACAGCCAGAAGTTCTTGCCTGATGACACTGTCGAAAGTTTTCCCTCCTCCTTAGCTGGAGAACATCTGGCAGAGCTGGTGAAATATTTTGTTTCATGCAGCAAAGCAATCTCATGAAGTGTGGGATCCCCCCCCCGAAAAGGAAATTGCCATAGTTAAACAATTCAAATAGAATAGCATGTTTGTTCTATTCTGCACCATCATTTAAGCTTTTAGGCTATCATGTAAAGCTTGTTTGTGCTTTTATAGGCTCTAGAGAGCCTTGTTTTACATTTTCTTAGGTTTATAGTTGGAAACAACAAAACTAATTTTGAGGGTGACTTCCTAAAGAGGCTGCCAGCTAAACATCTGTCTGTGCTACTCATTTTAGGTGAAGGTTGGTGTTGATTCTTCTGACAGGAAAAGAGCAATTAGCTCTGTGTGCTCTTATATTGTGTACCAGTGTAGTCGTCCAGCCCCTCTCCATTCCAGAGACCTTCACTCCATGATAGTAGCAGCATTTCAGTGTCTTTGTGTCTGGCTCACTGAACATCCAGACATGCTTGAGGAAAAGGTGAGTTTTCTCTACTGTTTTGTAGCTACTTATAGGTAAACTAAATTATTTCTCTTTAGAATATTTAAAAAATGCATTATCACAAGCTCTTTCATTAGATTGTAGTGTCTCCCCATATTTTGTTTGCAAAATTGTACTGGAACCTGTACAACAGGAGTGTAAGACTTACCGTAGGTTGGAAAACCAGATTTCACCACCTAGCAGTTGCCCAGGAGCCATTCCCATAGTGTTTCACTTTAAAAATGTCAATTTGACAACAAACCATCAGTTCTATCTCAGACAGTAAGACTGTGGAGTGAGGGTGATTGAAATGGTTACTGTAGTTCTGGCAAGCTATCTGTTCTTCAACATTTATAAATATGATGCACACAGTCTGTGTCTGTCTGTCTGTCCTCTCCCTCTCCCTCTCCCTCTCTCTCTCTCTCTCTCTCTCTCTCTCTCTCACACACACACACACACACACACACACACACTAAGGATTCCTACTCCACAAAGCCAGCTCTCAAAACTCATCACTGGTTGCTACTGTGGCATATTGCAGTAGCTACTGGTGGGTCAGCCCTTTTGGCCCTAACAAGGGCAGTAGCCTCCTAGCTCCAAAAGGGATTTAGTAATGCGTTGGGTGTAGTAGGGGTGCTGTGGGGCACCCGAAAGGATCTGATCTGGCCACAAGTCCTTATGTTTGATATCTTTGCTATGCATTCTGAACTCTGTTCCCTCCTTCTTGGGGGTTTAAGGCAGGACTGCCTTGAATCATCAGAATTTCTTATCCACCCATCTCTTCTCTGAATTTTCAGCCTGATGTTTTGTACTTTGCATACATCTGAGTAGCAGGTGAAGTCAATGAGCCAAGTCTTAGACTTTAATAACAACACAAGGGCTCCATGCATATAAGCTAGTTGTGGGCAGCACCTTCCACTTGATGATGAAATTCAGAGTGGGAATATGGTTCTAGGGAAAATATGGTCATATGTCATAGAAGCTGTATGCAGCATCATGGCAGTGTAACTAGTGAAGTATGCTCAAAAGCAAATTGCATGCAGTGCAAAATTCTTCCAGTGGCTTTAGTCCTTTCATTTTCTTTGATAAGCAGGTGCTGGTGGATTTGTGTGCAGTGGGTACAGTGAATTTGCCAAACACCTGACCGGTACAGTTTACCCCCCTCTAGGACTGTTTAAAAGAAGTATTGGAGATTGTGGAACTGGGCATCTCAGGAAGTAAATCCAGAAATAGTGAACAAGAGATCAAGTACAAAGGAGATAAGGAGCCAAATCCTGCTTCCATGAGGGTGAAGGATGCAGCTGAAGCTACTCTCACATGGTATGGAAGGTTATTGAAAACAGTGTGGTGAGAGCTAGTGTGGCATAGTGGCTAGAGTGTTGGACTGGGACTCGGGAGACCTGGGTTCTAGTCCCCACTCGGCCATGAAACTCACTGGGTGACTTTGGATCAGTCGCTGACTCTCAGCCTAACCTACCCCACAGGGTTGTTGCGAGGATAAAACAGAGAGGAGGACGACCATGTAAGCCGCCTTGGGTTCCTTGCAAGAGGAAAAAAGTCAGGATATAAATATAATAAATAATAAAAATAAATAAATAAATCATTTGGCTAGCAGTGTATGAGGTGCTAGAAACATGTTTAATTTTTATTGCAATGATGGCCAGCTTTTTTTTTTTATCCTGGCATGCCAACTCCTCCCCAGCCAAGCTGCTCAGGATGCTGGTTTGCTGAAGATTTGAAAGTATTAAGAACATTTCTCTAGAGAAATTAATTTTATGTGTAAAATTAATAAGTAAAGTAAAGGAGTTTACTTTACTTTACTCTCTGTTTTAAGGATTTTCCATCAGAGCAGATCCCCCCCCCCCCCCGTTTCTGCACTTGTCTTTTGAACCTCACTTGTTAAGTTATGTTAGCTAGGATTGTAGACTACATGACTCCTTATGACCGCAGATCGTCAGAAAAGATGCTATAGATTCAAGTGTTCCTATCTCCAGCACTGCAAGATTGGATTTTTCTGTGACTGTGTATTTTGACTGAACCTTTCTCTTGGTTCACAGCATCATGCAAATACTTGGAGCTTTTCCTTCACCCAGTGGCCCTGCCTCCCCTTGCAGCTTAGTGAATGAGATCACCTTAATTAAATACTCCCGTCTGCCTTCCATAAACAAATACAGCTTCCGCTACTTTGTCCTGGACAACAGTGTCATCCTTGCAATGTTGGAGCAACCCCTAGGGAATGAGCAGAGTGAGTAAATCCATTTTATGCCTTCTCAAGCAGGTATGTCATTGTCACAGTAATCAATAGGATGACAGCAAGATTTGCTCCATCACCATGTTTCTGCTCCTGTTTCATTACACTGATGTCCTACTTTACAGAATATTCTGCAGAACTGTGGAGTATTGTGCAACTCTGGCATAGTAAATGTTAAGACAGCAGATCCAAGAATGCTTGCATAATGGCCCAGTTTGGACAATCCAATCTCTGTTTGAATATCCTGGCTTGTTCTGTTTTGTCTGTAATTTGGACAAAACAGAAAACTATGCTCAGTTAGAGGTTTCCTGGTTTGGGGCGCAATCTAGTGGGAAAGCCCTACACGGCTTAGGACCACAATACCTGACGGAACGCCTCTCCCAACCGCAATCTACCCGGACACTGCACTCAACATCTGGTGCTCTCCAAACTCGGAGGATTACAGGCGTGCTATGCAGAGTGGGAGGAGCTCTGCATAGGATGCAAACTAAGCAGTAGCAAGCAGCATAGAAGTCAGAACCAACAAAAAAAAATCTTAAGCCAAGCTCTCAGTTTGAGTAAACTTGCCTCACTTTGTTCTACAACCAGAATAAATTATGCAAGTGAGGCAGATTTATTCATATTTTGTATGACTTGAGTTTTGTTGCCTAAAAATATTGATCCCCCCCAGTTAGAATGTAGTACAGAATGACCATCCTAGATGCATGGCACTTTCAGGAGGTGGACTTAGGTAATAATAATATTTTTGAGCATCCAAAGCACTTCACATACATCATCTCAGTAATCTTTACAACAATTCCATAAGATACATCATTTGTGTTATCCCCATACTGGAGATGGGAGGGGGGCTGAGGCTGAGGAATAGTGGACTAGAATCACTTAACTGAAGAGGGGCTTACTGAAAAGTAAGCCCCTTTGAGTTCAGGGAGACATATCCCAAGTATATGGGTATAGGATTGCAGGCTTAGTAGCTTCATGAAAGGGAAAGAAATTCATAGAGGATAAGACTATCAATGGCTAATAGTCATGATAGCCATATATTATCTCCAATATCAGAAGCAGCATGCCTCTCGATATGGGTTTCTGGGAAACATGAGTAGAAGGGTGCTATTGCACTCATGTCCTGCTTTAGTAGGCTTCTCATAGGCATCTGGTTTGCCCCTGTGGGAACAGAATGTTGGACTAGATAGGCCTTTGATCTGATCCAGCAGGGCTCTTATGTTCTTACAAGTTTTGAACTGGATGCTTTCTGGTTTATAGCTCAGCCTCAGCTACTATGCTACATTACTTCTTACTAGATCTGAATTAGTTTGACAAAACAGTACAACACTTTCTTAGTTGCATTGCAGGTATTCAAGTTAGTTAAAATTGAGGTCTATTTTCTGTTGTTCTGGCTAAAGCTCTTGCAGCCTGGCTGTTAGCATCTGGGACCCTAGGAAACTGCTGTTTATTGTATCATGTTGTCATTCAATATTGGGGATATTGTGGGCCAGCCTGCTGACCCCCTCCATCTCCCTTTGTCTATCTGGTAAGTTAGGACGAACTTCCTCGTCCCTCTTTGTAATACGGGAGCCCAGTAAGTCTGCCCCCCACACACACACACAACTGCATACTTGTCCTGCATGGAAAGGGAAGAATTATGCTCTTATTTACAGTTGAGACTGGTTCACTGAGCTTACAATGTAGTAGGATTGACCTTTTTTCTTTATCTGTTTATATGTACACAGTTTCATGTTTAATTTCTCTCTGTTAATATATTAGGAGACCTTTCATGCAAATGTGTTTCTTCTTCAGATGACTTTTTTCCTTCAGTCACAATTCTGATCCGTGGGATGTCTGGAAGATATGCATGGGCCCAGCAGCTTTGCCTTTTGCCAAGAGGAGCCAAAGCAAATCAGAAGGTTTTTATCAAAGCCCATAGTGAAAATAGTTTGCTGTGTTAAACATCCATCTACAAACAGCTCTGATAGATGTCCAGAGAAGTGGTATAGTAGCCTTAATGTAAAGAGTTACTATAATTATAATTATAATTATTATATTTATTTGTATCCTGCCTTTTTCCCAACACTGGGACCCAAGGCAGCTCACAGCCTTTAAAACTCATACTCATACCCTCTCCGGACCCGGAAGATCTTAACAACTTTAGGCTGGTGGCGAATGTTCCTTTCCTGGACAAGATCCTTGAGCGGGTGGTGGCCAACCGACTCCAGGCTCTCTTGGATGAAACTGATTATCTGGATCCATTTCAGTCGGGGTTCAGGCCTGGTTTTGGCACAGAAACGGCTTTGGTCATCCTATATGATGACCTATGTCGGGAGAGAGACAGGGGGAGTGGGACCCTGTTGATACTCCTGGATCTCTCAGCGGCTTTCGATACCATCGACCATGGTATCCTTCTGGGGCGGCTGTCTGAGTTGGGATTGGGGGGTACTGCATTGCAGTGGTTCCGCTCTTACTTGGATGGATGGCTCCAGAAAGTGGTGCTTGGGGAATACTGCTCGGCCCCATGGACTCTCCAGTATGGGGTTCCTCAGTGGTCGGTCTTATCCCCCATGCTATTTAATATCTACATGAAACCACGAGTGGGGTCATCCGGAGTTTTGGAGTGTGTTGCCATCAGTATGTTGATGACACGCAGCTCTATTTCTCCTTTTCATCTTCAGCAGGTGAGGCTGTGGATGTGCTGAACCGGTCCCTGGCTGCGACAATGGACTGGATGAGGGGTAACAAACTGAGGCTCAATCCAGACAAGACTGAGATGCTGTTAGTGGGTGGTTCTCCTGACCGGATGGAGGGTGTTCAACCTGTTCTGGATGGGGTTGCACTCCCCTTGAAGGAGAAGGTTCATAGCTTGGGGCTGCTCCTGGAGCCATCTTTGTCACTTGAGGCTCAAGTGGCCTCAGTGGCAGGGAGTGCCTTCTACCAGCTCTGGCTGGTGGCCCAGCTACACCCCTATCTGGAAAGGGATAGCCTAGTCTCAGTAATCTACACTCTGGTAATCTCTAAACTAGACTACTGCAATGCGCTCTACGTGGGGCTGCCCTTGAAGAGTGTTCGGAAGCTGCAGCTTGTGCAAAATGCGGCTGCCAGACTTGTTACGGGGACTGGAAGGTCCGAACATATTACACCAGTTCTGGCCCATTTGCACTGGCTGCCAATATGCTTCCAAGCCGAATTCAAGGTGCTGGTTCTAACCTATAAAGCCCTACACGGCTTAAGACCACAATACCTGATGGAACGCCTCTCCCAACCGCAATCTACCTGGACACTGCGCTCAACATCTGGGGCTCTCCTTCGACTGCCACCTCCAAGGGAGGCTCAGTTGGTGGCAACAAGGAGGAGGGCCTTTTCACTGGTAGCCCCCCAATTATGGAATAAGCTCCCCACTGAGGCCTGCCTAGCGCCAACCTTACTATCTTTTCTGTGCCAGGTTAAGACTTCCCTCTATGCCAAGGCATTCAATAGTTAAGAGCTCAAAATAATAGCACATGGGGGGGGCGGGGGGATTGTCACTTGTAGGCTTAGTTTTATTAACTATGTGTGTCATCATTTTAAACTGTGCTTTTAAATTTGGTTTTTAATCTTTTTAACTATATTGTATGTTTTATTGTTGGTTTTTATGTAGTTTTTATTGTATAAATTGTTGTGAACCGCCCAGAGAGCTTCGGCTGTGGGGCAGTATAGAAATGAAATGAAATAAATAAAATTATAAAACAGAAATAGAGAAATATAAAAGTTAAAAATAGAATTAAACCATCAATAATATTAACAATTATATATATAAATATAACATGAAAAACAGTACAATATACATAACAATATAAAATACAGCATTCCATCACATCACAGGCTAGTTCCAAATGCCTGCTGGAACAGGAAGGTCTTTGCCTGCCTCCGGAAATTTACCAGGGAGGGCGCCACTCTAGCCTCCCTGGGGAGGGAATTCCAGAGCGCTGGGGCAGCCACTGAGAAGGCCCTCTCCCATGCTCCCACCAGGCGTGCCTGCGATGGTGGTGGAACCAAGAGAAGGGCCTCCCCTGAGGATCTCGAAGTGCGGGCAGGCTCGTAGGGGAGAGTACAGTCTTTCAGATAACCTGGACCCGAGCCGTATAGACCTTTATAGGTCATAACCAGCACTTTGAATTGTTCCCAGAAACAATTGACTGGGAGCCAGTGAAGCTGTTGTAACAGAGGAGTTGTTTTAGTGCCCCTTAATTCATTTGTTTCTAGTCGGATTTGGTGCAGCAGTGACTATTCCCCTCCCCACCCCCCTGCTACTTTCCACAGCAGTGAGGAGACAGCAATTTAATTCATTGAGAAGGCCTGAATTATCTGAGATGGTATTATATTTTTCTCCTGTATCTTCCTGGTGACATACATACGTGTGTGTACTTGCATACACATAGAAAATTTGTGAGTTGTTTTAGTGTCCCATTTAATGGTTACACAACTTCGTAATATCTCATAGTAGCAATCTACCCTTTGCGAGACTAGATGCAGTTGGAAGTATGCATTAAAATTTATAGTAATTTTTGTATTGTTTAGTTTGGGGCTGTGATGTGCCAAATTCATATAGATCACAGAGTTGGAAGGAGCCTACAAGGCTATCGAGTCCAACCCCCTGCTCAAAGCAGAAAACTAGAGGAGGGGTCTCCCATCCAAGTAATAACCAGGCCTGACCCTGCTTAGCTTTCCACACTCAGACAAGCTGAGCCAGCGTAAGCCACAGGCCTGTTCTCTAATAATATCAGGCTGAAGCTGGCTAAAATAAAATATTCCTCTTAGGCACAATTTTCATATTAATTATCTTCAGGTGCATGTGGGAGTGCTAGTTGTCCTTATTTCAAATGGTTCCATAATACATAGTAAAATCAGTCAATATTTGCTATGCTAATAATTAGGGTACAGGCAGAAACTACCAAAATCAAAGCAGAATTTCTAATTTAGGATGAAATAAACCATTAGCAAAGCTACTATAAATGATTGCTGTTGGTTTAGTAATAACCTAGAAGAATGATACAGCCTAAACCCTCCCTGCCATCCTCCAAACACCTCTCTTGGTACCTGCTTCAACAGTAAATCATTGCTACTGCATTATCATGAAATATGTGACAAATTTAAAATAAGTCATGAGATTGTTCCCTTCCTTCAAACAGATGTTTGTCCCAGAACCTCGTCCTACACCTAAAAATGATGTTGGACTCAAATATAGTGTGAAACACCGGCCGTTTCCTGAGGAAGTGGACAAGATCCCTTTTGTGAAAGCAGATCTGAGCATTCCAGACCTGCATGAAATAGTTACTGAGGAAGTAAGAGGTTTATAGTATTTTTATTTATTTCCTGTGTATGTTGCTCAACAAAAGCTGCTATACATTCCGCTTGAGGGGTAGTGGCATTCTTCTCAGCAACCTTTGCTGCTTTGGCTGTATTCATGTCAACCTCCCTGTCAAAAAGGAAGCACATGGTGCACCGTGCCCGTTTCAGCAGCCCTGTCTATTGACATTTTCCCTGCCTGCTGAACATATAAGCTAAGTCAAGCATTGCTGAAGCAGATGTTGCTGCCTGCTTGGGATGGAATATCCTATAGTTCTTAGCCCTGTGCAGGCATTTGTCTGCACACAAGTAGAACTAAAGTGGAGAGGTGATGTGGGTGTGCAGCTGTGCACATATGTCCCTCCCCCACAACATCTCTGCACACTCGGCTGCCGTGTAAGAGCTTACAGAGCTCCCGTGACTGGGAACCTTGCCTTATCATGGTTCACAAAATGCACTTACAGGACCCTTTGCAGATCTTCACACTAAACACACAAAGATCTAGAACAGGGGTCCCTAATCTTTTTGGACCTGTGGGAATTTGAGAATGCTGTGGGCACCACAAAATGGCTCTCACGGAGGATGTGGCTAGTCACATAATGACTGCCATGGCGGCCTGGCTAGTCAAAAGTGAGCTAAAGAGGTTGTGTGGAGAGAAATGGTGAGGCTAGAGCCTGGGAGAAAGGGGGGAATAGCAAGGCAAAGGAGTAGAGGGGAGAGAAAGAGCAAGGTTAGAGGCTAGAAAGGGAAAGAAGATTGCCCTAACTTTTCCAAGGTTTTTATTTAAAAAAAAAGTTTTTGAAGGGGGCTGTGAGTGGAAAGCTTCGTGGGCACCATTGGAGGTCCTCATGAGCACCACGTTGCGGACCCCTGATCTAGAAGGCAGCTGGGCATGCAGGGATGTTTGGAGTTGGGGCTTACATATGTGTCCATGACCCTACCCACTTTAGCTCTGCTCATGCACAGGCAAACTCTTGCATACAGCTTTTATCCCTTCCATATCCTGTGAAGGTCAATCAGCCTGTTGGTTCTATTAACACTTGTTGCAGCTGTTCCTTAGTATTAGGCATTGATTTAGGAGTGTCACGGTGCAGGTGCTGAACAGTTGATGAACATCAGTGGTTTGCAACAGCTTTTACTGGCACTCGGCTCCAGTGCTGTTTGGCTTATCAAAGGAGGTGCTACCGCTCTTCATAGGCTGCTATTGCACTCAGCAATTTTTGATGTCTGAAATGAGGGTGTTAAATACATTTCAGCTGGAGGAACGGCATGAGAAGCTGAGAAATGGTATGGATCAGCAAGTTCTTTATGAGAAGTCTATAGATCAGCAGATGGAGGATAACTGGAGGAAGAAGAATTTCCCTGATCCAGTCACGGAGTGTAAGCCACCACCTCCTGCACAGGAGTTCCAAACGGCACGCCTCTTCCTCTCTCACTTTGGATTTCTGTCACTGGAAGCACTGAAGGTGACTGGAGACTTCACTTGATAGTATACAGTTTGCTTCAAACACAGCCACTGTTGGAGTCAATGTGACTATTACTTAACATTCCAACAGCTTACAGTCTACATTAGGCAGAGCTTATACAGTAAAGCAGAGCAATAAAACTATAACAGATTTATGTAATTCATTTTCAGAAAGAGTTGGCCATTGTTTTTTTTTTAATAATCTTTATTTTTGCATTTTCAAAAATATTACAAAAAGATAAGTATAAGAAAGAGTTGATGATTGTGATGCCATTTGCCTACGTGGATGTAAGACTGTAGCTATGGGTGTGGTGGGGAAAGAGAGGGTCTCATACGTCAGACTTTCAAATGAGCTCCTTGTTTCATTGTTCTGTA
The DNA here is from genome assembly GCA_021292165.1 of Shinisaurus crocodilurus. Taxonomy (NCBI): domain Eukaryota; kingdom Metazoa; phylum Chordata; class Lepidosauria; order Squamata; family Shinisauridae; genus Shinisaurus; species Shinisaurus crocodilurus. The sequence continues at coordinate 226,315,963 of CM037877.1, forward strand.
TTGTCTCTCACTTTGATTATGTTCGTATAGTTGCTTTTTTATAGTTCATTTTTGCACATCGCTCTCTAGGTGGTAAGGAGAGCTACATGCATATCTTCTTTAACAATCTGCTAGGAAAAATGCATTATTCTTTTATCAGTAAATTCAGAAACGGCAACCTGTTATACTGTTTTTCCCCATCATTTTTTTTATTTATTTACCTATTCATTATATAAATATTCCACCTTTCTTCCATCATGGAACTCAACACAGTGTGCACAGATACAGTTCCCAGGTAGTCTTCCATACAGACATTGACCAGACTCAGATCTACTTAGCTTCAGGAAGGTTAATGCATACTATGCTCTGGGGCTACTGATGTGAGCTATTCCCCCGATCAAGCGAAATACTTGCATCTTATTTAACAAGTTTATTGCATACTAACAAATTTAAGTAGCTTGTTATAGTTCATAGATAATGACAAAAGGATAAAAGTACAAAAGTATAAAAGCTATATTGCTTTTTTGTTTGGTTAGGAACCTGCTAACAGCAGACTACCTCCTCATCTGATTGCACTTGATTCTTCTCTACCTGGATTTTTTGATGACATTGGTTACCTGGATTTGCTGCCATGTCGTCCTTTTGATACCGTTTTCATTTTCTATATGAAGGCAGGCCAAAAAACAAGCCAAGAAGTAAGTGGCATGCTGATTTGCTTTAGGTTTGCTTTTACTTTAAACAGCAGTACTAATTGGTGAGAGTATGTGGTACAGAATGCAGTAAAGATACATATTCTGGGCTACCTAGAGGAGTACAAGAGTGCAGCTTTCATATCACTAGAAATGTGTAATCTCTATAAGCCCTGGGAACTGGGTAGAGCTGTGTTGTGATGAGATGCTTTACACATAGAGGTTTTTTTTTTGCCAGTTCATATATAATGCTGAAAGCTGAAACAAGCCTGAGCAAAGCTTTAGGCATGTGTGCTGCTTTCTCATCCTTTTGTGCTGCCAGGACGAGGGCTTAGCAGAGTTTAGTTCCACTTTTACTGAATTCAAACCAGTGAAACAGGTTTAAAACAAACCTCAGTTTAATAAACCAGTTTTTGAATCCATGGTTTGACATTCGCTCATTTACCAACTTACTAGAGTTTGTTTTAAATCAGGATACCTGGTTTCACTAAGTAACACTAAGTCAGGATTCAGTAAAGGTGAAACCAAACTCTCCTGAAGTTGTCCTCCCAGCTGCATGGGGAGGGGAGAGAAGAAGAGGGGGGCAGGGAATGTTTGAACCTGAGGCTTTGCTCTGCTTTCCCCGGCTTGTGCACATGGGGGATGGTTTAGTGCTGGGCCATGGTTTAGCATTACATCCAAATTCCCTAATATCTAGGCCATCTGAAAATAAAAGTGTTGTCCATTTATGTAGCATCATCAATGTACATGGAGCTTTACAGAGTTTGGCCGCAAGGATCATTATAGCATATAGACCAGTTTTTAAACTCCATTATTTTCCCTTCAGATTTTCACTGTAGAAGGTATCACTTCTGTATCACTGTAGAAGGTTTGCAGAAAGTTATCACTGTCAGCTGTCTGAGAAATACTTCTGTCAAAAGAATAGGGCTGTGCCAGGGTTGTGTGTATTCTTGTGTTTTAAAAGAGACAAACAAAATTCTGTGTGATAATAACACATATTTTGTGCTAAGAAAAGCCGGAGTTTGCGGTTTGTATAAATTACGCACATTTGTATAAAACATTTATTGTGCGTGTGTATGCTATTTTTACTTAAGTTATTCTGGTTCTATTAGTCATGGGGAAGAGCAGACTGTTATGTAGAGCACCTAAGCCTCATTCCCTAACCACTGGAAATGATGTTTTGGAACTCCGCTGGCTTCTGAAATTTGTGCTCACACTTGGTGATATCTTTACTAGTATAAGGGGTATAAACTTGAAAAAGAAAAGAAAAAAAGTTTAGTGTTTCCCAGAAGCTGGTACGTACCCAATAACACATTAGCCCACTTCAGACATAATAATCTCGGTCCAATAAACCATGGTTTATCAAACTGGGAACAAGCCTCTTCCCCTGACGTTCCTAGTTTCAAGTAAGATATAATGGTTTTGTTAAACCAAAATTTCTCATGATCTCTGAACTAGGAAACTGTGCTTTAAGCACTGAGGATATCAAACCAGGATCTGATCCTGGTTAGTATGCAGTGCTTACACCATAGCTTCCTGGTTTGGTTATCATGAGAAACTTGGTTTAACAAACCACAATATCAGCACTGAAGCCGGGCATGCAAAGGGCGAAGAGGGGAGTGCACAGACACAAAGCTTATTCCTGGTCTGATAAACCATGGTCTATTGGACCGAGATGATTACATATGAACCAGGACATTCTATGTTCTTTCTCTTAGAATAGGTGGCATACACAAGGCCTGGGCTACCTTCCTGGTTGATACAGTGTAATTGTACAGTGCAGTCAATTTGCATCTTACTTGTGCTAACTAGGTGGCTTCATACTTAGGACAGCACTTGCAAACACCTTAAAAGGGGGAAGATAATGCATTAAAAAAAAGAAAAAATAAACATACATAGCCTTCTGTTTTTTCTCCAATACTGGCCTTTTTTTCTTCCAGATTTTAAGGAATGTAGAGTCTTCCAGAAATGTTCAGCCACACTTCCTAGAGTTCTTGCTGTCTCTTGGCTGGTCAGTTGATGTGGGAAAGCACCCTGGATGGACAGGGCATGTTTCAACTAGCTGGTCCATTAACAGCTTCTGTGATGAGGAGGGATCTGAGCAAGGTGAGAGGCTTTTGTGGAGAGCTCCATCTGCTTTAATACTTTGTGTCATTAACGTGTCCTTGATTTTAATGTTCCAGAGAGGGATAAGATCCTGAAGCAGATCCTCCTCCCACTCCAGCCAATTGAATGCTCCCTGCAGAGGATCCTCACTGGTCTGCATTGGATTTGGAGGGAGGGGGTGACTGCACATTCACTGTGCCATCATCCCAATGTGATTTGGGAAGAAGGGAGCTCAGAGTTGTCACATTATTCTTAGAATGTTTCTTTATGCATGGCTTTAGGAGGGTGATGGCCAGACAGATCCTGCACTATTGCTCTTCTCATGCCTGTGTTGAGATTAGTACCCCCAATCCACAGATGTTTGGACATAGCAGTAGGTGGTATGCACACCTTGAAACAGATGGTTCATCATGGGTTTGGGGTGGATGGTGCAGAAGCTAGAGTAAGTGTTAAAGCAGGAGGAAGACCTAAAAAAAAATCCTTAAGAAACGCAGCTCTATTGACAAAGTGCATCACCAGGTGGGAAGACCTTCTCTCTGACTTCCCTTTTATTTCCTTCATTTTCAGATGAAATAATCTCTTCAGAAGACATTGGGGCAAGTATTTTCAATGGACAAAAGAAAGCACTATATTATGCAGATGCTCTTACAGAAATAGCTTTTGTTGTTCCATCACCTGTGGAGTCCTTAAGTAAGTGTGCTCTGTGTGTGTCTCTGTTGGTTCTGTAGCTGATCCAAATATATTTCAGCCTTCATGTTAGGAGTGCATCATATATTGCAGTAGAAGTTGGTGCACATGAAAAACATTGTGTGCATCCACCTATACCTTGCAACATGTGAGGTACAGTGGGATCCCCCCCCCCCCCGCTTCAGAAATGTGTTATAGGGAGTCGCAAGTGGCTTCAGCTCTCTCTGCACATTTCTGTAAACCACAGATTGCAAAAAACATGCAGCTGTCTCGTTAAGTGGTTACCTGCTAAATGGAACAATTTCTACTGTAAAATGTTATACAATCCAAAGTTCCTAGAGAGGTTCAGATCTCAAATACAAACTCTTAGGCCAGTGATGGCGAACCTTTTTGAGCCCGAGTGCCCAAACTGCAACACAAAACCAACTTATTTATTTCAAAGTGCCAACACTGCAATTAAACCTGAATACTGAGGTTTTAGGTTTAGAAAAACAACTCATACAGTTGTCCGAACTAATTAACATCTTTTGTCTTAAAAGAAAAACACAATAACAGCTTTCAATGATACAAACAGTTTTTTGTTGGGGAAAAAATCAACTGAAAAAATTATTATAGCACTACATTGTACACATAGCCTGAAGGGAATTTATACAAACTTTTTAAATAATTAGGCACATGTATTTTTGGATAAGGGATTCTCAACTTGTAATATGATTATATGCCAGACTGAAATTGTATGGGGCAAACTTTACCCCGGGTCCTTTCCCTGCTTCTACAGGTGTCGGATTAGTAAAAGTAAAAGTCAACCTGTACTAGGATGAGCAAGATAAACAAGAAAACTAAACGTGCTTAACACATCTTAAACACTTTATGTCTTGGACTGCAAACACTGCATTAGGTAAAAGTTTGCATTGGGCATGCTTTTGCACAATTAATGTGATTTTTGCTATTGCATGCATGCTGATAATTTGTCAAACCTTGGCTCATACTCCGTTAGTTTGAGAGCAACACATGCAGCACTCAGGTCAATTGTTAGGGCTTTACATCCAAGCCATGCTCTATGAATCATTCTTCAAAATCTTTTAAATGTGATAACAATGTAGAAAAGAATTCTGTAACAGGAATTCTAGAATAAAATCATTCTGTTCCACACTGTGAGAAAGAACAAGATCATTAGTGTTTTGCAGAAGGGGACAGTCTTTTCGCAATCTGGTGACCAATGGCTCGAGTGCCCACAGAGAGGGCCCTGTGTACCAGCTGTGGCACCCGTGCCATAGGTTCGCCATCACTGTCTTAGGCCATCTTCCTCAGAATACTATGGCCTGTAGGTAATGTGTGTATTCTCATTTGGGGAGGAGCCGTAGCTCAGTGGTAGAGCACAAGCTTTGCATGGAGCAAGTCAAAAGTTCAATCCCTGGCATTTCCATTTAAAAGAACCAGGTAGCAGGTGACAGGAAAGACCTCTGCATAAGACCCTAGAGAGCTGCTGTCAGCCAGAGTTCAGTACTGGGCTAGATGGTCTAATAGTTTGACCCTGGTATGAAGCAGTTTTCTCCATGTTGGTGTGGGGAAGGCATCCCGCAATGGGTTATCTCCCCCTATTGCCCAGGAAAAGCAGGGACCATGTGACTAAACTTTTGAGTATTCTATTAGTCCTGGGCTCCTCCTTGCCAGTTAGTCCCTGCTTTTTGCCCAGGACAGAGCTAACTTTCATCTCCTCCTACTCAAACCCTCTACTATCTTCAAACTCTTTCAAACTTTCATCTTTCTTACCTGTTAAAATCTTAATCTCCTAAGTATTTCCTTTCCCTTAAAAAAAAAAATCCCCCCTAAATCTTCCTCTATTTTCTCCGCTCAGCCTTCCATTTTGTTCATGACCCCTTCAGCAAAAAAAAGATATCTTCTAAGGCGGCAAGAAAGAACAAAACAAACACACACCTCTGAATCCGCTAGGAGACCATTGAAAGACTAAAGCTCAAGCATCCTCGCCTCACAGCAGGAGTGCAATTTTGTAGGCCACTCAAGAAAAGTAAATGCAAGCACACCAGCCTGCAGGCTTTGGCCACCTGCTGAATTTCCCCAACAATCAAAGGAGCATCTTTACAGCCAGAGAAGAAGTGGTCAAAGTTGAGGGAGTCCGGGCATCTGAGTCTGCGGACCACGCCACCCTCTGCCGAGATGGCTCAGAGCCCACCGTCAGCCTGGACTCAGAGGAGGAGGAATCAGCTCAACAACATCCAGATGCTGAAACCACTAGGAGGGTGAGATTGAGGGAGCTTCCTCCCCCCCCCCCCAGGAAGCTTCCCGCCAAATTAAGCAGGCTGCCATTTTGGATAGCAGTTGCAATCCACACTGCCAAAGTGAAACCTCTCCTCCCCCCCCTTCTGCTTCCAGGCAGGGGGATAAGCGCTCCCCCCCCCACTGTTAATGACATTTCTCAGTTAAATGAATCAGTACTCTCCCAGCTCACAAAAGCTGTGCTGGATAATTTGACTGATCACCTTTTAAACAAACAAACTTTAAGAACAGGACAGGCGACAAAGTGTAACCACAACTTGCAGTCCTCTGAGTCCGCTTCCTCCCCTAGTGTTCCCCCCCCCAAACACTAGAAATAAAAATAGAAAAAAAGGTAAAATGAAGGATAAAAATCCACAGCCAAGTCAACCTAATACTATTGCCAGTCCACATTCCTCTGCAGACTCAAGGGAAGACTCACTGGACACATGCACCATAGCCACGCGCCACAATACTGAAATACAAACTATTTTTACTGAGCATCACCTGGACAGTGATTCCTCCATGGATTCCAATCATGAACTCGATTCTGATGGAGAGGAGGTGTGGGTGTTCAGACATAGAAATGGTTGAGAAGAAATTGTCTGATAAGATTTTTTAACAAGATTATTTATTGTCTTTACTGCCCAAAGCAATTGCTTCCCTAGCCATTAACCCTGCAGAAACAGATAAAAAACAATCATTATCCAGAGGAGTGGCAATATTCCCAGAATCCAAGCCTGCAACCAGAGAAGTACCTTTTCCAAACTCTATCAAAAAGATAATGAATGAGTGGAAATCACCCCTTCAAGGTAAGAAGTGTGCTAATATTGCTCAAAAACTTTGCACTTTTGGGGGCAATAATGCCCGAAGATGGGGATGTCCCCCTCAGAGACCAGGGAGAGAGAGTCTGATGCTGCATTGAAGAAAGCCCACAAAGCATTGGCATTAGCACTAAGAGCCTCCACCATCTCCTCCTACTTTGCCAGAGCTTCCATTCTGTGGGTGGAAGACATAATAACTAATAAAAAACTAAATTAGACTTCCTTATATAGGAGCCTAGTAAAGCTCTCTTAAGTCCTTTGCCTTCTTAGCTGATGCTATACAAGATGCCCTTCAGTTTATTGCCCTCTCTATGGCAGCTACTACAGTAGCTTGGTGCTCCATCTGGCTCAATAATTGGAATGTAGGCGCTGCTTTCAGAGCAAATTTAGCCTCTGTTCCCTTCACAAGAGCACATCTGTTCGAAGAAAAAGCCTTAAAAGGAATCCTTATAGATACCAAAGACAAAAAACAGGTCATGCCTTCCTCGTCCAGAAGAGAAGACCAAAAAACCTGCCTTCATCAGAGCTTACTCTTCCTTCCGCTCTTTGAGGAATCCTAACCAATTGTCCTTTCAGTCCAAAAGCTACAGATTCCCACAACCATCTTCGTCCAGATCGTGCTTCCAACCCAAGAACACCACCTCCTCCAGCACTCTGCCAAACCAACCTCTTCTTTCCAGTCTTCCAAACCAGGACAACAACAATTCTGACACCCAGGAGCCCATCTCTGGGAGGAAGACTCCTGCACTTCCTCACAGCATGGGAACAATCCATGTCAGATCATTGGGTCCTAGACACCATCAGTAATGCTACAACATAGAATTCTGGAAATAACCCTCTCCCATGTTCATTCCTTCACCAATATCACAATCCACCACCAAGAAACACATCATAATCAAAGCCATTCAACAAATAGGGGCAATAGAAGCAGTACCATCACAAGAAAAATGCGAAGGCATCTACTCGATCTTCTTCATTGTGCCCAAACAGGATGGGGGATGGAAATCTGTACTGGACCTCAAACACCTCAACAAATTTGTCACGTACAGACAATTTCGTATGGAAACACCGCAGACCATCAGAGAAGCCCTTCACAAAGGAGAGTTCCTGAAGTCAATTGACCTGATGGAGGCCTGTCTCCACATCCCAGTAGCACCACATCATAGAAGGTTTCTTTGCTTTGCTTATCAAAACCACCATTTCCAATAAAAAGCAATACCAATTGGCCTAAGCTCAGCTCCCAGGGTTTTCACCAAGATCCGGGTGTCCCTGGTAGCTCATCTTCAGCTCAAAGGAGTGCACATCTACCCATATCTGAATGACCTATTCATCAGGTCCCCTTCCAGTCACAAAGCCTTACAGGACCTGAACCTAACTGTCAATTGCCTCAAATGCCACAGATTTGTAATAAACAAAAAGAAGAGCCACCTGACTCCCACTCAATCTCTTCTACACCTAGTGAAGCACTAATTGACCCCTCCAGGGGCTACCTATTCCTCTCCCCAGAAAGAATACTCAAGCTCCAAACTCTATCAGAGAACCTCCAATTTCAACATTACAACAGATCTAATGGATGTAGCATTGTGCCTAGGCATTATCCCATGGGCCTGGTTGCATTCTCACCCCCTGCAATGGTGTGTCCTACCCTTCCAAGCCCAGATTGTACAGAAGAACCACCACTCAGTACATCTACCTCACCATGTCAAAACCTCCCTCTGCTGGTGGCAATCTCCAGAACCTACAGAAGGGCACCCCCTTCCAGGATCCAGCCAGAATCATGCTGACAACAGATGCCAGCCTCAAAGGTCGGGGAGCCCACTGTAACATACAAGTGCGTCAAGGCAAATGGCATATATGGGAGAAAAGACACATCATCAACTGGGTAGAACTCAGAGCAATGCACCTAGCCCTGAAACACTTCTCCCATCAACTACAACATTCCCACATCCTTACAAGGAAAGACAACACCATGCCCATGGCACACATAACTCGTCAAGGAGGTACCAAATTGCGCTCTCTTCATCTAGAAGCACATACCATGCTATTTTGGGCCGAGCAGAACTTAGCCTCCATCACAGCACAACACGTCAAGGGAACACTGAATCACACTGCAGATTTCCTGAGTCAACAACAAATAGCTCCAGGGGAATTAAGCCTCCACCTTGCAATCTTCAGAGAAATCCAGAACCAGTTTGGCCCACTAACTCTGGACCTGTTCGCCTCCCAACTCAATCACAAACTTCAAGATCCCACTCTTACATAACCAAAGGAGTGGATGCACTGAACACCAACTGGCCAAAGGAAAAACTATGCTTTCCTTCCATTTCTGCTCCTAGCCAGAGTGCTGCAGAAGATCAGAAAAGGAGCAACAGTAGTCCTAATAGGTCCCTTCTGGCCCTGCAGACTGTAGTTCTTGGAAATCCTAGCCCTAGCTCAATAAGGACCATGGTTTTTGCCCCAGAAATCAGACCTCCTGTCTCAGGGTCCAGTTCTCCACACAGACTCACAATGGCTTCAGCTAGCTGCCTGGCTACTGAGAGGGCAATCTACACCAACATAGGCTACCCAGATTCAGTCATAAACACCCTACTGGCATCCCATAGGGAGTCCACAATACAGATCTACAAGACAACATGGAAAGCGTTTTCCAGATGGAGCAGGAGAAAGGAAGTCAACACACAAACAGGCGGCATAAAGGAGCTCCTCACTTTTCTACAAGAAGGACTGGAGGTGGGTCTTAAACTAGGCATATTACACAGACAAACATCAACCATATCATCGGTCCTCTCCAAACCAGGACAACAACCACTAAGCTCTCATCCTCACTTAAAAAGATTTCTCTGCGGAGCATCACTTATAAGTCCTCTGACAGTCCACAGATTCCCCTTATGGAACTTACAGGTTGTCCTCTCAGCACTACTCAACCCCCCGCCTTTGAGCCACTTAAAACAATACCACTAAGGATCCTATCACAAAATGTCCTGTTTTTGGTCGCCATTACATCTGCACAAAGAATATCTGAACTCTTGGCCCTCTCAGTTAGAAAGGGGCTTAACAGCTTTAATAGGGATGTGGTCATTCTCAGGACTAACCTGACAGTCATACCTAAAGTTAACTCCTTGTTTCACAGGTCAGAGGAGCTGGTTCTACCCTTTTTCTTCCTAATCCTTCTCATCCCCGGGAGAAGGACTGGCACAAACTAGACATACGCAGAGTGGTCAAAATCTATCTAAAACACACACAGTCTTTCAGATAATCAGATTCACTGTTTATATCCTTCCATCCTACAGCCATGAGTAAGAAAGTATCTAGGTCCACCTTGGCTAAATGGTTAAAAGCATGCATTTTCTCAGCATATGAGGTTTCACGCCTCCCCAAACCTTTAAGGGTTACAGCACACAACCAGGTCAACTTTGCGACTGTAAGCACTAATGCACCCTTAGCAGAAATTTGCAAGGCTGCAACCTGGGCAAATCCAAATTCTTTCACCAGACATTATGAAATCAACATATATGCCTTGGTGGACCCTTCCTTTGGAAGGAGAGTTCTCCAGCAGGTACTGATACCATAATAGTTTGCTCTAAATTATACTCCCACCGTAATTGGATGTTAGCTTTAGCATATGCCATTGTGGGATGCCTTCCTCACACCATTGTCACTTGAATGGAACATTGTCACTTACTGAAAAGGTTCCTTCTTGGTTGGTGTGCAGAAGGCATCCCAACCACACCCTACACTTTTTACTGAGCCTTCCACCCTGTCTCCATGGTCATCTGCCTCTGCTTTCACTGATCAGACCTCCTCTTATGGGACATGGATAAGTCTGTTACAGTATTTTCTGTTTCTCTGTGCATCTAACCTTTACTCCAACCAGGAGATCGACCTGTACTCTTTTCTTCTGAGCTATAGCCATGGACATAACTGGCAGAGGAGGAGCCTGGGACCAATAGAATACTAGAAAGTTTAGTCATGTGGTCCCTGCTTTTCCTGGGCGATAGGGTGAGATAACCCATTGTGGGATGCCTTCCACACACCAACCCAGAAGGAACCTTTTTGGTAAGTACCAATGTTCTGTTTTATGTTCCTAGCTTTGCATTAAAATCGCACAAATACAATGGAATCAGGTATGGCTGGTACATGTATTGGGTGTGGACTTGGGGAAACTGGGAGGATCCTAATTACAGTAAAGTACTTTGTTAGTGTTGATTAGCTCCTGATGGAGGAAATATGCTGACTACAGGTGCAAGGCTTCCCAGCAAGACTGTTAATGTGCTCTGTTAATTGTGGGAAAGTGCTGTTGTTCGATAAGCTGCCAACCATTACAGTAATACGTTGGATTACGAGCATAATTCGTTCCGGAACCATGCTCGTAATCCAAAATACTCGTACATCAAAGCGAGTTTCCCCATTAGAAATAATGGGAACTCAGATGATTCGTTCCACAACCATTTAATCACTGCTTTGCCGGCTCCCTCCATGGGGCTCCCTGCCAGGGAGCCGGCAAAGCAGTGATTAAATGGTTGTGGAACGAATCATCTGAGTTCCCATTATTTCTAATGGGGAAACTCGCTTTGATGTGCCGGCTCCCGGCCACGCCTCGCCTGGGCAGGGAAGCGGCACGGCAGCGCGAGTTGCCCGCAGAGCGAGCGGCCGCACCACGGCTCCACGCGGCTCCCTGATAGGGAGCCACGTGGAGACACTCCCGCCGCTCCATACCTTTTCCAGCGGCGGCTTGCCTCTCCGCGGCGAGCCGCCCACGCCGGCAGCGGTCCCGTCCCGTCACTTCCGGGGCCGGATGTGACGGGGGCAGCACAGGCGGCTCACCGCGGAGAAGCGAGCCACCGCTGGAAAAGGTAGAGAGCGGCGGGAGCGGCTCCACGCGGCTCCCTACCAGGGAGCCGGCAAAACAGTGCTTCACCAGTTCCCTGCCTGGGAGCCGCATGGAGACCGGCGTGGCCGCTCGCTCTGCGGGCGCCTCGCGCTGCCGTGCCGCTTCCTGACAGGGAGCCAAGTGGAGGCGTGGCGCGGCCGCTCGCTCTGCGTGCGCCTCACGCTGCCGCTTTGCCGGCTCCCAAGCAGGGAGCCGGCAAAGTGGCAGCGCGAGGCGCACGCAGAGCGAGCGATGTGGCTCCCTTGCCTCACCTCCACGGGGTGCTTTGCTGGCTCCTGGGCAGGCCACACCTCCACGGGGTGCTTTGCTGGCTCCTGGGCAGGGAGCCGGCGCAGCGGCGCGAGACACCCGCACAGCAAGCGGCTGTGCCTCGCCTCCATGGGGATCCCAGGCAGGGAGCCGGCGCAGCAGCGCGAGGTGCCCGCAGAGTGAGCGGCTGTGCATTGCTCCCTGCCGGCTACGCAAAGTCAGGGAGCTGGCACTTGGTGGTGCTAGTCACGGGCGGAGCGTGTGGCTCGTGTTGCGAGACTTGCTCGTCTTTCAAATGTAAATAAATGCTAAAATTTTGCTCGTTTTACGAGAAGCTCGCATACCAAGTTACTCGTAATCCGAGGTATTACTGTACATCCAAAATGCGATTGCAGCTCATGCAAGTCTCCCATTTGGCTTTCAGCGGATTCATTGGAAAGCAATGTCTCGGACCAGGAAAGTGACTCCAATATGGATCTCCTACCTGGGATACTAAAGCAGCCAGCACTGACGCTTGAGCTCTTCCCCAATCATACAGACAATATTAGTTCTTCACAGAGGGCAAGTAAATTCTATGTTGACCAATGAAGGGTTGTACTTTATATATAAGTGGTGGTTATATACCAGGATAACCAACTCCTGTAATTAAATAATATTTATTTCATGACAGACTAGTTGCAAAATAAGTGCAGAATAATTTTGTAGGAGCACATTTTTCATTATCTGCAATAACTAAGGGCCTATGCAGTTTTTAGCATGATAAGTGCTCTCATTGGCACACAATTCATGTTTTCCCCCCAAGGTTGCATTTTTATGGGAGGGATAACTCATATATAGAAGCTATTTTTTTACCTGGAGAAATTCCCCCAAGCAAGTGTGCATCCATTGCTATTGTTCATGAGAAACTAAAGGCAAATAATTCTAAAATCATGGGAAATATTCAGGCTTGGGATTGTCACCAATGCAGTGTTCAGTGGCTGGGGGTCAGAAGAAATTTCTTTCTAGTGTTCATAATAAGGTGTATGTTCTGTAGGTTGTTACTTGCCTTGAAACTTTTAGAATAGGGCAGATGGAATGTGCATCTTTAATTTTGATTATTTATTTATTCTATCTGTAACAGCTCAGTCCAACTTCCAGGTCGAAGAAGTTGCCACAGGGTCGAGCTGTTCCCCCACTGGGACCTGAAACCAAGGTCTATGTGGTTTGGGTTGAACGTTATGATGATATAGGTGTGTGAATTTTTGGTTTTTCTTGCAAAGAGTGGATGGGAGTAAGTGGCTTTGTGTCAAATTCTAGTTATCTTTAGATTTAAATACCAATCACTTAATTTGACTTGGTTTCTATTTTTATGTGTTCTCTTGTCACTTTTCGTGTTACCTGCAAAGGAAATATACCCCACTATTTAGCCTATTGTGAATATCCTTGTCTTGCAGAAAACTTCCCCCTCTCTGACTTGGTTTCAGAGACCAGCACTGGAGTAGAAACTACAACAAATAGCAGCACTTCATTGAGGTATGACTGGATTTCTCCAGCTTTTCAGCTCTACTGTTTGCAAATAACTTCAAATGGCAGTTCCACACATTTTTCTTTGCTCTTTCCTTCACTCTTGGAAATAGTCTACTCACATGCAGCAGGTGTGTGTTGCTTGTTGCTGTAGCAGAGATTCATGAGCCAGGAATGTGTGGGTGGGTACACAGTGCTTCTTCCACTTTCAAATACTACCGCTTTGTTTTACTCATGGTGTGGGCCCAGGAAATGGTTGCTCTAATGCTCATGTACCCTTGCTCCCAAGATACGTGAGCCTATCGATCTGGAGTGAGGTGGACAGGCGTCTGAGAAATTAAAGTTTTATTAAAGATAAAATTAGCAAGCATAGAGAAGAACAAGCCCTATTAAAGATGTGAACAGGGGTGATCCGGTAGATATTGTATAATTGGACTTCCAAAAGGCTTTTGACAAAGTTTTTCTCCAAAGACTCCTGACCGAACTTAGCAGTCATGGGATAATAGGAGAGGTCCTCTTACAGATCGGTAACTAGTTAAAGGAACAGAAAGCAGAGAGTAGGAGTAAATTCCCCCAATGGAGGGATGTAAACAGGGATCTTTGTATTGGGACCAGTTGTTTTCAACTTGTTCATAAATTATCTGGAATTAGGAGTGAGCAGTGAGGTGGCCAAGTTTGCTGATGACACCAAAATATTTAGGGTAGTTAAAGCAAAAAGGAATTGTGAAGAGCTCCAAAAGGATCTCCAAACTGCGGGAATGAGCATCAAAATTGCAAATGCAGTTCAATGTAAGCAAGTGAAAAATTTATTTTATTTATTTAATAATAATAATAATAATAATAATAATAATAATAATAATAATAATAATAATAATAATAATATTTTATTTATTACCCGCCTCTCCATCTAGATCGAGGCGGGGAACAACAGAAAATATAAAATACCTAAACTAAAACAACACAATATATACTATTAAACATCTTTAAACATCCTAAAAACATCTTAAAACATCTTTAAAACACATCTTAAAAACATCTTTAAAACATCCTAAAATTCCGCCGGATAGGCCTGCCGGAAGAGTTCAGTCTTTATGGCTTTTTTAAAGTCCAAAAGACTGACAAGTTGACGTATCTCCTCCGGCAGGCCATTCCATAATCTGGGAGCAGCAGAAGAGAAGGTCCTCTGGGTAATGCTAGTCAGCCTAGTTTTGGCTGACTGAAGCAGATTCTTCCCAGAGGACCTAAGTGTGCGGGGTGGATTGTACGTCATATTTATTATATGACGCACGTTAGGGCAAAAAAAATCCCAACCACATATAAGCTGATGGGATCTGAGCTAATGGTGACTGACCAAGAAAGAGATCTTGTGGTTATGGTGGACAGCTCAGTGAAAACGACCTGGTGTGTGGCTGCTTCAAAAACAAAAAACAAATTCCATTTTAGGCATAATTAGGAAAGGAATTGAAAATAAAACTGCCAATATCATACTGCCCTTATACAGATCTATAGTGCGACCTCACTGTGTATAGTTCTGGTCACCACACCTAAAACAATATTGTACAGTTGGAAAAAGTGCAGAAAAGGACAACTAAAAAGATTTATTTATTTATTTATTTATTATATTTATACCCCGCCTTTTTTCCTGCAAGGAACCCCAGGCGGCTTACAGGGGGCTGGAGCAACTCCTGTATGAGGAAAGGTTACAACATCTGGGAACATTTAGCTTCAAGAAAAGGCAAGAGAGGCGAGACATGGTAGAAGTGTATCAAATTATGCACGGTGTGGAGAAAGAGGATAGGGAGACATTTTTCTCCCTCTCATAATCCTAGAACCTAGGGTCATCCCATGAAGCTGATTGGTAGGAGATTCAGGACAGATAAAAGGAAGTACTTCTTCACACAGTACATAGTTAAACTATGGAATTCGCTACCACAAGATGCAATAATGGCCACCAATTTGGATGGCTTTAAAAGGGGATTAGACAGATTCATGGAGGATAAGGCTATCAATGGTTACTGATAGCTATGTGCTACCTCCAGTATCAGAGGCAGCACTATGTACACCAGTTGCTGGGAACATGAGCAGGAGGCACAGGCAGCTGGTTGGCCACTGTGTGAACAGAATGTTGTACTAGATCAGGGCTCTCCAAACTTGGGTCCCCAGATGTTGCTGGCCTACAGCTCCCAGCATACCCAGCCAGCATGGCTAATGGCAAAGGATTCTGGGAGCTGTAGTCCAGCAACATCTGGGGACCCAAGGTTGGAGAGCCCTGGACTAGATGGTCCTTTGGTTTGATCCAGCGTGGCTCTTCTTACGTTCTTATGTTCATACTCATATTGGTTTCTCTCCTCTCTAGTGGTTCAGTAGTCTGTGGTTAGACCACACATAGTGAGCTCTCATCTCTTGGACTTGCAGCTCACTTCTGGTCCACCTCCCACTTCCCTTTGATTTTTGTGTTCATTAAGTGCCAGCCTATGCACCTTCTATATAGATGGCAACATAGTTGTGGTATCACCTAGACTTTGTCTTTTCTGTTTGTGATTGGGAAAGCAACATTCAAGGTGTAATTGTTGTCTTCTCCTCTTCTGTATTGTTTTTTAAATTTTGAAAAACGAAGTTTGTCAAAGCTATTGCTGTCCTTTTATCCTTAAATGTTCACTTATATTGGTAACCTTTGTTTATTTAAGGTCCACTACTCCTGAAAAAGAAGTTCCAGTGATTTTCATCCATCCCCTAAACACTGGATTATTCAGGGTAAAAGTGCAAGGAGCTACTGGGAAATTCAACATGGTCATCCCACTGGTGGATGGGATGATAGTTAGCAGAAGAGCTTTAGGTAGGTCTTCTGAATTAACATTTAATGATTAACTTGCTATCCTCTGTTCAGCTATGAATGCAATGTCATGATGTTAGGCACTCTTCCCACACTATCACATCTGATGCTACAAATTATCTGTCTGGAAAGAAAAGTACCCTTCTTTCCCTTTGTACAAAATTACCTTCCTTGGGCAATTTTTCTGGTGAAGGAGGCAACCTTGGGAGCCTTTATTTGGGACACTCAGCAACTGTGGCCATGTCTAGAGGGACCACAGTTAGAGCATAGGTGGATGTATTACAAGTATGCTGGTGGTGTGCTCTTGTATTACCTTTGATTTCCTTTCTCCCAACCTTGGGAAAGTATTTCCCAAGGGGGCAGAAAAAGAAGGTCATGGGGAGCCATCCCTCTGCTACAAAGGTGGAGTAACACGGATACATATGTAAAGCCTCTAAAGTATTGAGGATTTTCCTTTGACCTCAAGCAGTCTTAAAAAATAAACTTCCTGGGAGGAGTAAGCAGAATTAACTTTGTTCTTTTTTTTTATTTATTTAAGGTTTCTTAGTGAGACAGACAATAATAAATATTTGTCGAAGAAAAAGGCTGGAAAGTGACTCGTACAATCCCCCTCATGTCCGTCGAAAACAGAAAATCGCTGACATTGTCAACAAATACAGGAACAAACAGCTGGAGCCTGAGTTTTATACCTCTCTTTTCCAGGAGGTCGGGCTCGAAAGCTGCAATCCTTAGACCAATATCCTTCCTGAACGATTAGATCAGAGCTTGGTGTCTACGGTAATGAAAGAAACCTTCCCCCTCTTGGAACTCCTGTGTAAAGAAACCACAACCTGAGCATGAATTCTGCTTCTACTGCAAGGAAGCAATGGGGACTCAATATAGGCTCTCACCCTGCAAACCTTTTGAGTACAGCTTCACACCACCAGCTGCTGCAGAGGGACAAGCTTTCACCATCAATTGTTATTTAGTAAAAGACAGTAGAGAGGATATGTAGCAGAGAGAGGGTTAACTGTACTTCTCACCATTTCCCATGTTCACATAAACTGCAAGATATTGAGCATAGAACTAACATCTGAAGTTTCATACTTGGTTTCACTAGCAGGTTAGGCTCAAGTGCAAATTCTTCCAGAAACCATGACATTGCAATACATTTTTTTGTGTGGCTGTCTATTTGGCTTGCTATTTGGCTGTCTATTTGGTTGCTTTCTCACTTACAAGCAGGCTTGGTACCAGATTTTGTTTAGCCCAAAGCCAGAGATCTCCAGTTGCTTCTTGTTTCTCTTCCTCCTCCAAATCCAAGGTGAATGTACCATGGGCCCATTGCTCAAAGTATATTTACTTTTGTAGGTTGCTATCCCCCTCTGCCTGCTGTTGGCCTGTCCAAGGTAAAAGCCCTGAGCTATTTGTGGGGAGGGGGAGGAGGAGAGTAAAGAAAAAGCTATCTTCTTTGAATCAAGGATGGTCCATTTTGGGTAATTTGCCAGTTTTGGGACATAGATGCATGTCTATGTAGTGACATCCCACCTGTCCTTTTTAGAGATGTAAAACCCTCATTATGGAAATGGATGCAATTGGAATTTGTCCATCTCTGCCTGTAAGGATGGAAAACTTGCTACAAACAGCTTTACTATGAAACCTGAATGAGAGATTTCTGAAGTGCAAACATTCTTTGCAGAAGGGAACAGAAGCTTCCTTTCAAGTCCCATATTTTATCCTTTCAGTGCAAAGAGGTGGACTCCTTTTTAAAAAGAATTATCCAAACTGAGTACAAGACTTTGCAGACCATGACTATGTACTGTCACTGGAAGTGATGAACCATGCAAGTTATCTGTCAAGTCATAAAATTTATTCTTGAAATTATCTGCTTAGTATGTGCCCCACAATGTACTTCAGAATTGTCACAACTGTTGGAAATGAAATTTATTTTATCCCTAGTTTGCAAGTAAATCAGGCTGGAAATAGACGTCACAAAAGATTCATGGCTTCTGCAAAAAACAGCTGGCAGTGTTGCACCGCACGCACACACACCCTGCCAAATAACTCCTAGTAATACATAACATATGATGTAACATTGCTGCAGATTTTTCTGGTCTCCCTTCACTTCATTGACTGACGTGTTCTGTATTACTAGTCATTACTGGAGGGGAAAGGAGAAAAGGATGCTGGGCTGCTCTTTTTGGTGGTGGCACTAATGTTTCTCCTGTAATGTCTAGTTCTGACATTAGACAGAGAAATCTGCATGTGGCTTTAAAGAAGAAATAGTTAGATGAGTGAGTTTTCTTAATATTGATACTTAAGCTTAGGGCAAGATATCGTTATTTGAATAGAACCTTTTTTTTTAATCTGATAAAAGCTTTTGAAAATCAACCTATACATTTTACAAATGGAGATCATTTCTTCCAAAAGAGAATTGAAAGACCCATACTTCAAGGAAAAACTTGAATATTGGGGGTGGGAGTCAAAAGGGGCCATTTATATTTACAGAAATACAAACCTAGTTCTAAACACATGTATTTGGAAATAAGTCCTATAGATGGCAATGGAATGTAACTCCAAGTAAGCATATAGTAAGATATTTAAGCCAGCAAAAATTAAGTTCCCAACTCAGTCTGGTGCTTTTGTCCATGTGCGACTTTTCTTTTTCTTTTTACCATCAGGCACAATATGATGCATGTGAGCCAAAACCATTTTGCTTTACTATTGCTTAATGGTAGGTGTTCAAGGTTAAAACATTAAGAACATCTACTTAGAAGCAAACACTACCAAAATCAGTGGGACTCACTTCATAGGAACCCCATAATAGTTTCGGATTGCTCATTGAGTTTCCACTATAATATCCTTGCAAGTCTTAGCATGCTACTGAAACAAAGCTGATGAATTCTAGAGGACAATTAGGGTTGTATCCAATGTTGTAATTCCACTGACGGAACTGGGATGGGGGTGTGTGATTCCACCTCTTGCAGCCCCCTGTGCACCCTCAAAATCTGCTCCAAAGGGCTGGGATACCCTCTGGAGCACATTTTTTGGTGGTGCAGAGCGCTGCAGTGAGGAGGAAAGAGGGAGGGAGTCCTGTCATGCTAGCAAACACCCACTAGTGCAACATTTGATTTAAACCTTAACTTCTAATATTTGATATGCCTATGCAGAATTAATACATATGCAAGTGGCTTGCAATTGATCATACAGTATTTTTGCTTAAATTCGTTAGTCTCTGCTAAGGTAACATAGACTGCCTGTCTTTCCTCAATCAGCAAATGGCCAGTTTTCTGCAGCAAGTGAACCTCTCTCCAAGTGTTTGTGAACATAAGTTGTTGGGCCTCTTCTACATCCAAAATTAATGAATATAGTATATTCAATTTCCATGCCCAAGTAGGCGTATAGCATAGAATGTGAACGTCAACTCTGTTGCTATTGATGACAATATTTAAAGCCTTTTGCAAAACAGTTGACTGCCACTTATCTGTACCTTTTCCTTTTTTATATCCAGTGTGCATGGCATGGAGCTTTAAAAATCTTTAATTTATGTGTTAGCCGTAACACTTACACATAGGAAGGTTTTTGCTTAGTTAAACCCTTATCCTTCTAACTGTTAATATGTAAGGATATATTTGAGGGCAGGAAGCAAACTATATCCATTAGTAGAGAGTGCAAAAAGTTATATTTTGAACTGTTAGGATCCTAAGGAAAAGCTATTTTGAAACTAGCCTACAGGTGCAGTATTTCATTATATCCTTCCATATGGCTGAATCATGCCAAAGAAACAAGTGGCCAGGTGTGATTTATGAACAAGAGCTCAACAAAGAAAATATGGAAAATTTAGTAGCTTTCCATGGATTTCCAGTGAGCATGTGTGTGTTAAAGCTACTCTTTGCACCAGTATTGGCTTCATAACTGGTGTAATAAAGAGTCTTTCACTACACAATGTTCTTCTAACAGATAGGTTTTGTTCATAAAAGCTACCACTGTGGCCTTTTTGAAGAGAAAAGTGACCCCTCTGAAGCAAACTAAAGGGCTTTGGGTTTCTTAGAGAAGACTGAACAATGGATGTGTTGTTTACACTGATCTAGCATGCTAATAATTGTCAGCTTTAGGTGTAGATCCAGATGCCGCTATTTGGAAAATAAGGAAACATAACAAAGTCCCTCCAAATGTCTGGCATGTTTGGTGGTTCTGCTTAACTAATGTACAGGACCAGAACAGCAAATAGCACTGCCAGTGAGGATCCAGGGTATACTGACATTTGTATAGCACCTTGTACTTGATACTGAACATCTGCCAGTATTAACCTAGTGCAGTCTTCCCCAGCCTGGTGCCCTCCAGATATTCTGGATTTCAACTCCCATCAGCCCCAGCCAACATGGCCAGTGGTCAGGAATGCTTGGAGTTGAAATCCAAAACATCTAGAGGGCACCAGATTGGGGAAGGGTGACCTAGTGGATGAGCACCTAGCTCAGTACTCTTAGGTACTGTTCAGATCTATAAGATAACCTGTCACACTTAGTCCATTAATTAAATGGCATGACCAATGCATGTATATCACAAAAACTGTCATCAAAATGATTGAGCAGTTGGGTGTCTGCATATAAAAGTAAATTGCTAAATAGCTGTAATTGTTTGAACCATATATGTACTCTGGGCAAAGTCACTAATTCATATTATGACTAATGGCCAAACCATTATTCTGTTGGATGGTATTCCTACACAGGTATTTCCTACACAGGTAGGAAAGAAAAATCTAAAACCTACAATTGTTTTTGAACTGGGCTAGAGGCATGACCAACTTTGGTATTCAAGACTTTAAATGAGTAGCTTTTAAATCAATAACTTTTAAATCAATACCTTTCAAGTTTAATAAATTTCAGTAAATTTTAGTTTATTAAACTTTGCCATGAAACTACAAGAATCACTTGTATTTGTAAAGGTTTTTTTTCTTTCCTCCAGGAGATCCTTTCTATTATGCATGTCTGTATTTATATCCCCAAGACTTGACTGGACTTTATAATTTGCTTGAAGCAGCCTTAATCTAGTTTATATTTCAAAAAGGTCTCAAAACAGGCATGCTGTCTTGAATCCACTTGTATGTGGTAAGTCCTCCTGACTTTGAATATGTACTTACCAGCACACAAGTGGACTCAGTGTTGAGGCCCAAATTTGCATGTATTACTACTTTTGTTAGCAGAATCAAAAGTGCTAAGGAGGGAAATACAGCAGTGATCCCTCCAAACTGCACTGAGCAATTAATAGAAATATGTAAGGGCTCACGTTCACTGTGTTCTCCCAGATGTTGCATATGATGTGGTCCTTCTGTACAGATGCTGGTTGTCTGTTTCTGTATGTGTTTAAAAGGGAAGGCTTCCAAATGCACTAATAACTTCCTGTCACCTGTGCAGAGCTGTTGACTGACTGCAATAAAATGTCCTATCTAAACTTCTCTAAAGATGGTTGTATTTGAAAAAAATTGGTTCTATTAGGTCAAATGAGGCATTAGACTTGATCATACATAACAGAACTATCAGAATAACCTTTACATTTCCAACTTTCATTTAGAATACCATCCAATAGAATAATTAAAAGAACAGACATTTGTAGAACAGACTTGTTTCCTACCATTCATGTTGCTTGTTTCCTATTACCATTCCATTTGGTTTTTTAATTACTATGGACTGTTTATTTCCACTCTGATCTCTTGAAGAGATACAATATTAGGGCTACAAATATTTATCTAGTCTGTTTCTATCATAAAGGTGTTATGCTTACAGTCCTCTTAATAGAACATTATGCTAATATAAATTGAGGAAGTAAAATATTGTCATCTTCACAGCACTTCGAAATGAAAACTCAGTTTTAGTACCTTTTTAATAAAGAGTTTCCATTTAAAAAATATAAATCACCTTTCTTAAGCAGGTCCTTCAAGGATATTTTAAATGTAAAGCAAAAAATCAAACAGCGAAGGAGCTGAAGGAAATCATGTCTGAAAAAGTAGCTATTTTGTATGCAGGGCCACTGTAAAGCAACAGTAGAAAACAAAGCTTGTTAACAATCCTCAGCACAAGCCCTATTTACTTCATTGGGTCATGAGCTGATAGGAGTGCCTTGAGGATTGGGCTGCCCATTATTTGTAGTTGCTTCCAACAGAGAGGTATACAGTTGGCATGTGGTGTTTAGAATATTCAGCCTAAGAGGATTATAGGACTACAATTCGACAGAAATAGTGAACAAAAATATAACTGTGACTCAGTGATGGTTATACAGTTGTAAAAAGTGTATTTGAAAGACAACAAGGTTCTTGCAGGAGTGCTTGGAAGGAGATGGGTAGATACCATGTGCTTAAAAATCATGTACAATTGTGTATAAAGTTCTGTATGTTGCCAAGACATGATCTTTTTGTTCTTACTGTATTTTCTGTAAATATTCCTAGCACTAAGTTGTAAAGGCAGACTGTAAATACAAAGATGTGAAGCTATGTTCCTCTGTCTCTAGTACTTTATCTCTTGTTTAGGGAAGGCACAAAGGCTTGTTTGTATTTATGCCAACTCTTTGTCCAGAAGAAACACATCAGATATTGAATGTAACACAATTAGTCAAATAAATTTTAAAGATATTCTTATGTATTAAGCCAGTGGTCTTCAGTTTGTGAGCTCATTCTCCTGTGAGCAAGATTTATCTTTTCATATACAAATGTGAGTGGGCAATTACATGAGAGGTGATTCCAGATGTTGCTAGTAACACCAAGCTAGGAAGTAGGAGTTTAAACCTACTGTCCCTGCTTTAACATGGCGATACCTGCACTGCCTGTGTTCCTGAATAGGCCACATTGTGACCGGGTTCACATGTAATGACAACCCAGAGTATGGGCTGAGTATGGGTTATTGTTGAATCGTGGGTGGTAGTTGTGCGTGCCCTGCACTGACTGTGGTTTAACTCTGGGTTAACCACAAACAACCCAGAGTTCACAACCCAACCACAGGTTTGCTTCCTGGGTTTGTGACATGTGAACCAGGCCTGTATAACAGGACTACATTATCTCAGTAATCTCTACAACAATCCTGAAAAGGTCTGCATTATCCTCATAATGCAGATGGGCTGAGGCCAAGAACTAGTGATTTGCCTAAGGCTACCTAGTGAATTCATAACAGGCAAAATTTAAATGAGATTTCCTAGTAACTTCGTAGCTCGGTTTCATATCCACTATGCTACACGATAGGAAGCTGCCTTATACCATGTCAGACTATTGGGTCCAACTAGCTCAGTATTGTCTACAGTAACTAGCAGCATCTCTTCAGGGTTTCAGTCAGAAGTCTTTCCCAGCCGTACCTGCAGATAACAGGGATTGAGTCTGGGACCTTCTGCATGCAAAGCTGTCACTGAGGAGTTCAGCCTTGCTGTCTTGAAGTGTATCGCCCTAGCATAGTTTTCCCAACCTAGCACCCTCCAGATATGTTGCTCTACAACTCCTATTGTCCCCAGCCAGCCTGTCCAGAAGTCCATTTTGTCCAGGGAGGCTAACTAAGCAGAGGCTAAGGGGCACCCAGCACAAGAAAGTTGCATCTTGAACTTTCTGATCTCTAAATACATTAATCAATATAGATGGGACTCTTCGCAGGTATATATAGAAGTGTGAAACATCAAGATAGATGCCTTCCTCCTGCTGAGTCCCTAATCTAATCCAGCTATCCGAGACACATCCTGGATTGGCAAATCTAGAGCCTTGGTGAGGCAAAACTATTGCTGCTCCCAGTAAATTCATTAGTACCTACTAAGTTAAAGACCACCATCTACAGGCAATCCCCAGGTTACAAACGAGTTCCATTCTTAAGAATCTTTAAGTCACATTTGTACGTACATCGGAACAGTATAGCGTAGTTTACGGCACTTACGCAAATTGCATAAATTACATATACTACGCTATACTCTACATAAACGACGTGGAGCCAGGGAACCTGGAAGTCTGTCTGTAAGTACGAGTTGTCTGTAAGTCAGAAGTTTTTAACCCGGGGACTGCCTGTAACATGTCCTGGTGTCAAGGACAGTCTAATTATTAACAGCATCTCCCAGAAGAAGGAGAACTTCATTTGTCTCCACTCTAGGAGATGTAATACCTGCATTCTTTTTCTCTGCTCCACTTTCATTCTCCAGCCCTCTTTCTCAGTAAAATAGCCATGCCACCCACGGCACTGCTTATATTTGAATTTTCCCCCCTCTAACCCAAGTAGGATTTGCATGTGTGTTTGGTGCTATTGCTGTCCACTTTCCATTTTGACATTAGGCTCCGCCTCTCACATCTCCCTTCAGAGTTAACCAAAGAATTGCCAGTCTAAGTTGACTGCTGCTTGTTTAATCAAACTTTAATCTCTGTAACATAGTTGCCTATTAATCAGGTTTTTTTAAATTGCTTTGTAATAAAACTATGTTCTTGATTCTAATCTCTTGTCTGTTGTCTGATTGCTGATTTCGCCTGGTAAGTGTAACCTCCCCGTGGTGTGGCTCTTAGTGAAAGGCATGAAAAACACATGTTCCTCCAATACATGTGAATATTACACATGTAGACAAGGACATATGGTACCCACTCAGCTATAACTACTATCCTGTTCAACTATCTGAACTAGCAGCAATCAACATCCTGAACATGTAGATTTTATATGACTCATGCTCTGTTTCTGGGTGTTGATTGCATGCAATGCACTGCTGCTGGAAATGCCCCAAGTCACTAGAATTCTGTGAAGAATTAATTTGATCACAACTCATGGGTAACAAACTTTAAAATCTCTCAAAATGGAAATGAAGGAAGTAAAATTCATCAGAAAAGCATTCATTACAATACCTGTTTACTAAACCATCACTAATGATGCAGAGATGATTCAAACAAGCAAAAATGTACGGGCACCTTTTTCTTTTTATAGCTTTCAAGCTAAGTTGCATTTAAAAGTGTAAATCAGATTAGTTCACCATTATCACAATGCAAATCACCATGCAATTTCTCATTTCTAAAAGCAAGACTGAAATGTTCAAGAAACCTCCAAATAAAGTAATCTGGGATTTGCATGTGGGTTCACCTTTCTCCAATTAAGTCTCTCATCTTTTGTCTTGGAATGTTGCCAGTTTTCACCTTCCAAACCTGCAGGTTTGCTTGCCCAACATGGAGTACTCTTGTAAATATTTATGGACCAAAGGAACTGTATCCAATATTTATTTTTCTCTTTGTAAAGTAGCCACACTTCGCGCCTTCAGTGAGGCATTTCTCGCTCCTTGAACACACCTTGAGGCTCCTGTTTGTCAAGATCCAGATTTGACTTGGTATCCGTATTGTTACTAGTAAAATGCCCATTGGTGGGATGCGTGGAAAGAGGGCCTGGTTGTTGCAAGAAGTACTGTGATATAGTGCATTGCCCTGCAGGATCTTTGTTAATGGAAGCCAAATTAGCCACTGTTAAGTGAGGGCAGCAAGGCAAACATCTGTACGCTGTTCAGTGTTATGCTATCACTCCTATTTTACTACATTAGGAATCAAATGTTCTTTGTAGTCTCTGTGCATCACATGTATGGGCTCTGTGCCTGTGCGGAGCCTTGGCCAGGAACCTCCTATAGCTGAGGAAGTTTTGGTGGGAACCCTCCCCCACCACCCCAGTGCACACATCCCTAGCGGGTTCTCTGCTATTCCCTCAGTTCTCTTTCAACCACCATTGTGGCAGCCTCATAGGGAACTTTCTCCGTTTGTTTCTTCCTGAGGGAAACAAGAATGTGCTGAGGCAAAACAACCTCCCCGCTTCCTTTCTCTTGCCATGCTCTCGTTTGTCTAACTGTCTGGTTTGTCTTGTTATTTGTATTTTGTTCGTTCCTGATCTCTGCGATCACCTGAGGGTGTATAGCCCTTCGGGTCCCTTTTTGGAAGTGTGCCCACTGCGGCAGCAAACTCCCACCAACAGACGGACACTTGTTCTGCCTTCTTTGTCTGGGAGAAGGACATAAAGTAGAATCCTGCTCATTTTGTCAAGCTTTTACAAAGCAGGAGAGACGTAATCGAGCCATATGGCCACTTTGGCTGCTATCTCACTGAAACGTTCTTTCACAGATTTTCCTGTTTTGCTTGACTTGAGGAACGATGCTACTTGTCTCAGAAATGCTTTGTCACATATTTTGCTAGTTTCTGGGTTAGCCTGGAGTTTGCTTTAGATTCATCTCAGAACCTCTCTGGATGGACCCAGCTTGACGTGTCTCATGCTGCAAATGTTCTGCGCAGCTCTGCAGTCCTTTGGCTGCCAGTGGTGATCAACTGCTGTTTATCTAATGCTTTGTGTCTACTTTTACAATTATGTTTTTAAACAGCCACAATCCATGCTGTAAAGAGGCAGATGCAATTACATTCTACCAGGTGTTAGAGATGAGAGTAATTCATAGGAAATGAAAAGATGACTGGGGATAGGCCTATTGTGTGGAGCTATTTTTAAAATTACTTTGCAACTGACAAAGGCATTAAGAACAAATCTTTGTAGTGCACTAGTAAGCCGGTAGTTTGCCTTGGCAAATCAAGGGGTGAAAAGTACTTCCATATGGCCTGCTTGCACTGGTTTTCCTTTTATTGTGCCTATTGATGCATAAAGTAACATTAATCTTTGTGCGAAGATGTAGTAATTCTGCATTTGAATTCCATGGTGTTCTCAAGAGCAGAGTTGCAGTTTCCAGAATAAAAATGTGCATGTGACCACTAAAGTAACAGAGGGTTGGTGTTGCTTGTTTTCAGTATATCTGCATCTAATCCTGTTCAAAAGTGCAATTTGTCCCTGTGGAGTTTTGCTGCTGCATGACTGTCGGCTATCTCATTCTTAGCTGTGCTGCCTGAAGTGAACCCCTGATCACCAGCATTGTCCATTGGTCAGAATGCTGGGTGTAGGTAAACCAAAGGCTTTTCAACACGTTAGCTAACTCATTGTGACGGAGTAGGCAGGAGCGCCTGACAAAAGTCACATATATTAACAATTATTTGCTCCAGAAGTTAGTTGGCCAAAATGTTGAAAAAGACAAAAGCCCAATAAGCATGGCAAAACAAGAGTAAAAGGCTTTTCTGGGCAAGAATACTCAGCCTTTCCAGCTGAGCGGTTTATAGCACAACAAATTTACTATAAAAGAGGTGTGCATTTGTTGCATCAAAAAGGAAAAAAAAGTCTTTTAGTACCTTAAAGAGCACCCTTCCCAAAACTATGTACCCTCCAGATGCTCGGAACTACAACTCCCATCTGCCCCAACCAGCATGAACAATGGTCAGGGTGACGGGAGTTGTAGTCCAACACATTTGGAGGACACCAGGGCAGGGCCGGTGCTACCATTAGGCCAACTAGGCAGCTGCCTAGGGCACAGGGCTAAAGGGGGCTCCAGGAGCATAGGGCTGGAGGGAGGGAAGGCTCAAGTGGGAAGGCCCCCCCGCTAAATATCTGATCTTGCCTAGGGCACCAAATTGCCTTGCACCGGCCCTGCACCAGGGTAAGGCTGGTATAGACAATACTGAGCTAGCTGGACCAATGGCCTGACTTGGTATAAGGATGTGAGCCTTATCTGTGTTCCTAGAATTGGATTAGATGGATGGTGGAGCTGGCAGAGATGGCCAAACTTATGTCGTTAATTAGAGAAAAGACAACATCTACATTTACTGCTGAGTGGAAACCTCTAATTGACTTTTTGCAGGGTTTAGGAAAAAATGATTTGTTTATCTGTGGTTTTGTGAAATAATAAGAGGATAAATAAGTGACAACAGAAAAAAGAATAATAAGAAGATAAATTTGGGACAATAGAAAAAAGAGAACTTTTCTGTTTTGATTATTGATTAGAGAAACTATTTGTTACTTATATTTGCTGTATTGTGATGGCCATTAGCTATAAGCAATAAATTGTATTACTGCTGTAGAAAAATTCGGAAGTCCATTTTAGTTTTGTTAATTGTTAATTGTAGTTTTATGTTTTGTGTTTTGTGTTTGTTTTTGTTTTTATAAAAATATAAAAAGTTTATGAAATACTAGAATTGGATTAGATGGCTATAGCTATGGCTTTTCCTTTACTGCATACTTTGTGATGCTGGGAGTTGTAGTCCAACACATCTGGAGGGCATCAGGTTGGGGAAGGCTGGTTTGCACTGAGTGGCAGCAGCTTTTCAGGGTTTCAGACAAGGATCTTACCAAGCCAGTGGAGGCTGGTGGCTCCAACCACTCTGGGTTTTAGTCTGAACTTTAAAGAAGCTGTCCATGGTGCTGAACCCTATCCCCATCCCCAAAATCAATTCAGCACCATTAAGAGCTCCTTAAAAGTTCAGATTACAACCCAGAGTGGACTCACTGGCCCACTGACATTGGAGCCACCAGACTCCACCGTATCCAGCCTTGCCTGGAGATGCCCGGGACTGAACCTTTTGCATGCCAGGCTCTACCACTAAGCTACAGCTTTCCCCACAAACCACAAGGGACTATTTGATGGGGTCTTGCTTTGAACCTTGGTTAATCCAGCCCTGTACCAAAGCAGTTGAATTTCTTGCGGTCTGAAAATCTTGAACATTAGAACTTTCTGGCGGTGCACTTCTAGGCTTCTATACCGGCTTGCTCCTGGGCTCTAGAACTAATAGGACTGCTTAGTTGCAGCAGTAGCATCTGGCTGCTCTGAATAGTGTTTAATATAAATTTAGACACAGACAACACACTGGTGGTCTAATTGTGAGGTTTAATTGAGCAAGGCTTACACTAATTTACTTAATAACATTTTGGATGTTTGTTTAGCTGGAGGAAAACGTGAATATTATTCTTGGTCGAATCAATTCAGAGAAACTGTAGAGTTCTGAGGCAATTGTTCTTGTGAACAATCTTGCAATGGGTGTAATGGTGCAGGACCCACATCTGTTAATTAATGCTGGCAGAGAAGAAAGCATGAGTTCTAGACTCAAAGGCTCCCATGCCCTTTAACTCTGTCCTATATATATGTACAGCTGCAATCACATGCACTCAGAGTCCTTGTCTCAGGGCCTTCTTAACGGGGGCACAGGGGGCAATTTCCCCAGGCCTCACATTTGAGGGGGGCCTCTGATGACAGAGCACAATAGCAGCAGAGTTCCCCTCAACAAACACACACACACACTTCTAAAGTAGATACTTTTAAAGTAAACAACAGTAACATGATTTCTTGTGTTCTATAAGCTTGATGGTTACAGACTTTGTAAATTCAGTTTCTTAAATGTTACTTATTCTGCTAGGAAAGGAGCTATCCATGGTGCTGAACCCTACCCCCAAAATAGGTTCAGCATCATGGATAGCTCCTGAAAAGTTCAGCCTGCAACCCAGAGTGGATACACCTCCCCACTGACATTGGAGCCACCAGCCTTCACTGGTTGCCACCTCTTTTCTTTCAGAATCCCACTAACTTGAGCTCCATAAACCTAATTGGGGGTGGGTGGGTCACAAAACCTTTCTGTACCATGTCCTTTTGTCATGGCAACATGAGCAAGATGGTTGCAGCTGCAGGCAGTGCTAATAGCAACAACCCAGGTCAACCATACTCAGACATACACTACAGGGTCCTCAGCGCAGTGCCCACAGCAGGCACCAGTGTGCTCAGAGACCTACCAGAATGCCCTCCAGGCTCTCTGCTCCCTTCATTGCACAATTCTAAATTATAATGGCCACCAGTTTCTCTTAAATCTCACCGGCATAGTTTTCTCAGGCCCTCTTCTACCATTCTGATTTGCCAGCATAATCAGAAAAAAAAGGAGTTGAGAGAAGAAAAAGAACAGTTCTATTGGGCACTACCAGCAGAGAGAACAGTTCTAACTGGACACTATCAGCAGGAGAGCATGTGAATTCCGAGAAGAGAAGAGAGAAGAGAAGAGAAGAGAGAGCAAGTGAGCAGCTATGCTTGTGCCTCAGTGGGAAAAGGAAAAGTAGGTACTGTGGGGGAAGAAAAAATGGAGGAGCTAGGACAGGGGCTGGGAGAGGAAGAAAAAAAGGAGGACCTAGGACTTGTGTGGGAGGGAAAGGGTGTGCCTGTGGCTTATGGATGGTGTATTTTATTTAGAGGTGTTTCGGGGAAATGACACCTTCTGTGAAATGGATATTATGTTGGAGCAGAAGACTGGGAGTTCAAAGGAGATAATTTATGTTGGTGTGTGTGTGGGGGGGCTCAAATACCCCATCTTGCTTTTGCTAAGGTTCTTGGGCAAGTTATTGTCTTTTAGCCTTCTGTGAAATGAAAGTTTTGTTGCAGTAGTAAATATTGTTCACACCCGCACGGCAGCCATTTTGTGACTGGCCCTGCCCTGCCCTTGGCAGCCCTTTTGTGACAATGCCTGTGCGGGAGGCCACAGCACTTTCTCAAAATTCCAAATGTGTTCTTGGGCCCAAAAAGGTGGGGACCACATTCACAGCTTGAAAATATTTTTAGGATTGTAAAGGAGAAAGAGCATTCTCCAAATTAGCCTTTATTAAAAATAAGTTACGTTCCACAATGCTATAGTCAAGACTGTCATCATTATCTGTGCTATCCATAGAATGGGATCTTCTGAGAGAAATATCTTTTGATACTCTCATTTCTGAATTTGCTGATGAGAAAAGTAAAAAAGAAGAGATAACTTTTAAAATATTCTGAATGTAGTTCATAGTTGTAAATATTTTCTTTAACTTTCAAATATAGCTGTTTTTTTAAAGTATCCAACGCTGCCTGTCTGCGAGCGGGGCCCACTGCTGCTTCCGTTCCTCGAGCTAGCCAGCCCCGCTGATTCCAGGGACAACCCAAAATGAGTGGAATGGGGCAGGTCAGCAGAGCTCCTTTATGTGAGCTCCACTGACCTGACCTGTTCCAGAAACAAATGTTTCTGCTCAATTTGACTTGCCCCCAGAAGTGCTAAATCTCCATTGTGCAAGCAGTGAGAGCAGCTTGTGGAACAGAATCAGCGGGGCTGGCTGCTTGTGAGCGGTCACCATTGGATAGTGCCCATTATATGCATTCTTACTTTTTTTTTCAGCTGAGGGGAAAAAATGACACTGACACAAGGTGCTGTGAGAAGGCGGGTGAGTGGGGCCTCACTGAGAGCCAGTGTGGCGTAGTGGTGAAAGTGTTGGACTGGGACTCGGGAGATCCGGGTTCTAGTCCCCGCTCGGCCATGAAACTCGCTGGGTGACTTTGGGCCAGTCACTGCCTCTCAGCCTAACCTACCTCACAGGGTTGTTGTGAGGATAACATGGAGAGGAGAAGGAGGATTATGTAAGCCGCCTTGAGTTCCTTGCAGGAAAAAAGGTGGGGTATAATAAAATAAAATAAAATAAAATAAAATAAAATAATAAATAAATAAATAAATAAATAAATAAATGAACATTCTGCCCTGGGCTTCTCCGTATCTTAGGACTTTTCTGCATGGGGCTTTTAACCTGCCACTTTACTGAGGCTTCTGCTTCCGGAATTCTTTGCAGGATTAAGATTGGCTCCTTTACCCGTGTTTTTTTTCTGGGGGGCTTCTTTCGCTGCATTTCTATATGTCCCATTACACAACCACTAGGTGACGCTGAGGCATAGCGGAATTGTGCAAATACACCAGAGCTTCATGTCACCATTCACAGGCTTTCCTCGTTAGAAAAAAACCAAACAGCTATAATGGTTGCAAAGTATGGGAGAGGCCCTGGAGGATGGCAATGTCATGTAAAGCAGTCACAAACTACAGTGAGTGAGGAATCATGAGCACACAATAAATGCCTCATGTAGAAAGGCTCTTAAAGAGGCCCTGTGTTGTCTACACAGGCTACAGAATGATGTGAGGGAGTGGACTGTGCCACTTCATACTGTAGGGGTGCAACTTGCAGAAGTCAATTTTTGGATGCTCCCTTGCATTAAAAACAACAATAATAATAAATAATAAACGTTTATTTCTAACAACAACAACTCCTTACACCTAGAAGCAAACGTTATAATATCAGGGAGAAAATTCTTGTTCAGGTTGCTCCTTGCTGTGCTAGTTTAGAATGCAATTCTATGGCCACTAAACAGAGTCTAGACAGCCATAGGAAAAGTTGGACTCCCAGAAACGTGCCTCAGAAACGTGCTCTGAGGTCCGAGCTGGGACTCTGACCTTGGAGCGCCCTCCCTCAGACCGACCTCAGAGTCAGCATTGGGTGGGTGTTCCAGGGAGCAAAGAGGGGAGGAGAGAGGCTCCGCCAGGATACAATGTATCCTCCTGGCAACACCTCAGCCTGTCCTTCTCATGACCGAAGACTTAGATGGCCGAAATCACAGGTGGGACCTAAAGTCTTTAGAAATCTTTCTAAAGCAGGGCTCTCCAACCTTGGGTCCCCAGATGTTGCTGGACCACAGCTCCCAGAATCCCTTGCCATTAGCCATGCTGGCTTGGTATGCTGGAAGCTGTAGGCCAGCAACATCTGGGGACCCAAGGTTGGAGATCCCTGTTCTAAAGACTTAGAAATTGGCTGTCTAAATGTTTTGCAGGGCAGGAGAAGCGCGGAGATGACCTTTGCCTCTGTGCTCCTCCTGACCTCGTTAGGATGCCTGTAATCCTCTGAGTTCGGAGGATTATGGGCAGCCACATTGGATCGCGCAGCCTGAGATCCACTTTATTACCTCACAACTGTACAACCTCATTTTCCCACATGCTTAGACCAAGCCTGAGTTCCACTGAAATTGTGATTAGGCTTCAACTGCACAGGAGCTAATATATTACTCTTTCCATTCTGGACCAATTTCCCTACATTAAATGCAAAGTTGATAACTTACAAGGTAGCTAGGTAATGGGTTTCTGCTATGATTTCACAAAATATATTTCCTTCAACTATATCTCACTAGAACAGGGGTGGGGAACCTCAGGTCTGGGGGCCAAATCTGGCCCTCCTGGGCTCCCAAACCAACCCTCTGGGATTCCCCGGGCCCTACCCCCTTTCCCCCAACGTGCGGAAACCACCCGAATTTGTGCAGTCCCCCCCCCCCCGTTTGAAATGCCTCTCCTAAGCCTTAGTTACTGGCAGTAAACACTTTAAGATAAAATAGGCTGGTATTTTTGTATTTTTGGCCCCATCCCTTTTTCCTTTGGCCCTGCCCACTTTGACTTTGGCCCTGCCCACCACTGGAATGCGGGCCCTGAGAGCTTCTCTGAAACGGAAAGAGGTTCCCACCCCAGCATCCAGGTAATGGGATTCTGTTGTGACCTTCCAATCATGTTCCCAAATGTTTACATCCTTGCTTTTACTGGGAAACCCAAGGCCCCTTCACAAGTCACTCATGCAGAGCAGCAAAGCAAAAAGGCCCTGTGAGTCGCAGCCCTCGGCCTGCCCTCAACCAAACATGGCTCCTCTTAGAGTTGACCATGGCATGCATCAGGTTCCTGAGGTGCTTGGATTCCTGTTGTTCTCTTAGGCACACAGACTGCAGTATTTCTATGTTAGAGAAGTGAACTGGGTTCCATGTTGGCTGAGTTGCAGATTGAATGGGCAGCTGAACTGGAGAGGCCATGATGAGGTACTTCTCAGTGCAATTCAGTCCACACAAACCTCAAAAGCTCTTTTTTACATTTGTGACTGCAGTTAATCCAACAGAAAATCATCCTGCCAACTGATGTGAAGAAGACCCAGGAAAAACTGGAAACTTTCAGGAAAAAAACTCCCCCCCCACTACTGCCCCCCCCGGACTTCGTTTCCCCCCCGAAAAATGGGTAAAAGCCACAGGGTGAAAATGTTTTTTAAACCTCTCTATAAGATTCCCAGCGTATTTATTTCTTCCTTCCCTTTTAAAATTATTGATCTAATGTATCTTTTACTGATAGACATTTAGGGATGCTCCAAGTTATGCTCAGTTTCCCAACATGTGACTAGAGTGATCATATCTTGAGAGGGTCGTGGCGAAGCAACTGCAGGCACTCTTGGAGGATTCTGATTATCTAGACCCATTCCAGTCTGGATTTCAGCCTGGTTATGGGATTGAATTAGCCTTGGTCGCCCTGATGGATGACCTTTATCGAGTGAAGGATAGTGGCAGTGCGACCCTGTTAATTCTACTCGATCTCTCAGCAGCTTTCAGTACCTTTGACCATGGTATCCTCCTGGATTGACTCCACGGGTTGGGCATTGGAGGCATTGTGTTACAGTGGTTTTTGTCCTACCTGCAGCGTTGATTTCAGAGAGTAAGATTGGGTGACTATTCCTCGGACCCTTGGGAACTGCACTATGGGGTTCTGCAGGGTACCATCTTGTCCCCAACGTTGTTTAACATCTATATGAAGCCGCTGGGAGCAGTCATTAGAAGATTTGGAGCCAAGTGCCATCAGTACGCTGATGACACACAGCTCTATATCCCTGTGACAACTGAATCAGGAGAGGCTGTGCAAGTCCTGGATCAGTGCCTGAACTCAGTGATGGGCTGGATGAGGGCCAATTAACTGAGGCTGCATCCTGGCAAGACAGAAGCCCTGTGGGTGAATGGTTCCTGAGTCTGGGAGATAGGCTCATTGCCTGTTCTGGATGGGGTTGCACTCCCTTTGAAAGATCAGGTTCGTAGTTGGGGGGTACTCCTAGATCCATTATTGTTGCTGGAGACCCAAGTGACTACAGCGGCTTGGAGTGCCTTTTACCATCTTCGATTGGTTCACCAGCTATGGCCTCTCCTGGACAGGGATAGCTTGGCCACAGTGATACAGGCGCTAGTAACCTCAAGACTGGATTACTGCTGCAATGTGCTTTATGTTGAGGCTGCTGCTCCAGAAGCTGGAGAATGCAGAATGCAGCAGCTCGGCTATTGTTGGGAGCTGCCCCTTTTCAGCATGCAACTCCTTTGCTGAAGGAACTGCACTGCCTATTCACTACCGCAGTGTTCTCCAACCTTGGGTCCCCAAATGTTTTTGGCCTACAGCTCCCAGCATGCCCCAGCCAGCTATGCTTGAGAACACTGCACTACCGGGTCAGGTTTAAGGTTCTGGTACTTGTGTACATAGCCCGAAACAACTTTGACCAGGTTACCTGAGAGAGCTCCTCCTCCCATACCAACCTGCCCGGTCGCTGAGGTCATCAGATGGCATGCTCCTGGTGGTTCCTCATGGACCTCTGGCCCAATTGGAGTCCACCAGGAGAAGGGCCTTCAGTGTGGCAGCTCCATTTCTGTGGAACTCCTTACCTCTGGAGGTCAGGCAGGCTCCGACATTGTGCTGCTTTTGACGACTGCTGAAGCCTTCTCTGTTGTCCAACCACCATTGTAATTTTAGTTTGTTTTCAACATACTGTTTTTGTTTCTTTTATCTGTTTTTGTCTTTTTATTGTTCACTGCTCCCGAAATCTGCTTGATGTGGAGCAGTATACAAATTCTGCAGATGATGGTGGTGGTGGTGGTGGTGGTGGTGATGATGATGATGATGATGATGATGATGATGATGATGATATCATAATATGTGAAGAAAATATGCATTCATGACAGCTTGGGTTTTGTTCTATAGAGTCCTGTATTTCTGGGCTTGTTCTGGTTAGATGCTGTAGCAGTCAATGTATGTAGTGCTAAAGCTCACATGTGAGAGTAACACTAAGTTATCTTGCCACTAACAGTGCATGTGTTTGAACAATATGTAGGTTATTTCACCTAAGTTTCTTCAAGGGAAAAAATACCCTCTTTGAGGCTTGGGTCTATGGAGCTCACTGCCACAGTTTTTAATAAAAGTTCCCAGTTAGACACCCTTAGGGAATGCTGCCTCAGCTATAAAAACATTAACTGCTATGACCAAAATAACCCCCCTGTACCTAAAAGAAACTCAAGAGCCTAGGCATAGGCATGGGATTGACACCACCACTAGAGGCAACCTTTCAAAATGAACCAAAATTAAGATTTCATAGATCATAGAGTTGGAAGAAGCCTACAAGGCTATCGAGTCCAACCCCCTGCTCAATGCAGGAAACTAGAGGAGGGGTCTCCCATCCAAGTAATAACCAGGCTTGACCCTGCTTAGCTTTCCACGCTCAGACAAGCTGAGCCAGCGTAAGCCACAGGCCTGTGGAGATGTTTATTAAGGGGAATTATTTACAAAAAGCAATAAAATGTAACTCTTCAAATAATAGGTTGAGATTGCTTAAAGTTTCTTAGATTAACTATGCCTGGTTACCATTCCTAATAGGTAAGCAAGTCTTCCCTAAGCAGCTCTCAATAGCTTTTTTCTTCAGACCAGATTTCCCTAAACTCCACCCCATGAAGAGGAATAGGTTTAAGAAGTTACCTATACTTCAGCACAAGCAGGAACAGATGCTGTACACCAGTCTCTCTTCCTCTGCCTCCAGCGTTTCCTACTTCTTCTGGCTTCTAGGATGATTCAGATGTTTTAAGGACTACTCACTGAAGTTCCCTCTGGTCAGACATAAAATAGGAACCTAAAATGTATTATGTATGTATTGGTTTGCTCATAAAATTATCATGCTTGGTATATTGAATTTAAAAGTATAGTTTATTCAGACAATAATTACAAATTTACTAACTGAAGGTGTAATCCAATGGGGGTGCTCGTAAGCCTCAGAACGTGGAAGATTACAAGCATCCTATGCAGGGCAGAAGGAGTGTGGAGGCGAAGATCACCTCTGCACTCCTTCCGCCCTGCAAATCAGCTAGACAGCCAATTTTGGACATCTAGCTGCAGCACTTCAGACGGGGAGGGCAGGAGGCTGGGGCACCACCAGGATACATTGTATCATGGTGACCCTGGTCTCTTCCCCTCTCCACCCGCTGGAATGCCTCCTTTACCCTTCTCTGAGGTCACTTTTATGACCTCAGAGATGTAGCTGCAAGTGGGGGGGGGGAGGGCACTCCGAGTGCAGATTCCCAGTTCCGAGGTCGGAGCTCTTTTCCGGTCTCAGAGCTGGGACTCTGAAAAATCCTATGGCCCTCTAGATGCTGCCTAGGGGCCATAAGATTGCTCTGTGAGTTTATTTTTAAATATTTTAAAATTTAATTATAATTTTATGAGCAAACCAAGTTATACATAATTTATGTTCCTAAAGTAGCAAAGTGATGAACTATGTTAGCAATGGCTCAGTTCAGATGTAAAGCCAAATCATGCCTCAGTGTTACATTAACAAGCCCTGGGGTTATATCCAATTGGTGTAACTCTGCTGATAGAATGCTCTTTGATCCAGTGGAGGCTTCTGTCAGTGGAATAAGGTGGGAGGCAGTTTTCAATGATGCCCACTTTCTCTGCTGTCCTCTACCCCAAATCTGCTCTGGAAGGTAGGGGGATCTTTTAGGAGGTGGCACAGAAAGCTGCAGGGGGAAGGGGAGTCTCCAAGAATTGCCTCTCTTCCCATTCCACTGATGTAAGCCTCCAGTAGATTGGATAATTCTTACAGCGGAGTGATACCAACTGGATACAGTTCACGGCCTCGTACGTCATCGCCATCCATCCTCCATCCCTTCCACTTCCACAGCAAAGTATAGTTTGCCATTTCATCTGAAGCAAGTTAACTATGATCTGTGCAAGTGATTGTTTGCCTGCATATCAGAATTGGAAATGAAGGTTTGATTGTGGTTTCCGATTCTAGTTTGCAGGCAAACTATAGTTTGTGCAGACCATTGTTGCCTGGTTCAGATGAAATGACAAAGAAGGAACATGCGAAGGAGGAGCGAATGAACTTGCAGAGTTAGTCTGAACGGAACCTCTGCTGTTGCACTACTGTAGAAATTTTATTTGTCCTTGCAGCATATGTTACATCTTATAATGCATTTGTATTTGTGGTGGTGGTCTCAGCTGATATTTGGCAACAATCCTGCATGAATATAAACTGCTGCTGTATACATATGGGAAGCCCTGATTCTGTAGTGTTGTTTACTTAATCAACCTATGACATAGGAAATAATCTCTCTAAAAATGCAGAGGTATTATCAGAATGGCATGATACCTCTCTGGTAAAATTCTGAGCCAAGCATTCTGGGAAAGCATACACATCTCCTAATCGTTGCTTGTGTTTGCCAGGTATATTCTCTTCCCTGCTACAGCAAGAGGAAGGAAAAAACAAAAATTGAAAAAGAACCAGGGAATGCCACATGAAGAACACTCTGAGTATTAAAACCTTGTGCATACGTGATTTTATGCCATACACGGTCCCCATTCTAAGGACATCCGCAAGCCATGATTAATCAGTGGCCACCACATTCCCTTTGTAGGTTGATGCTGTACAAACATTGTGTGGATAGCCAGTTTCCAAGAAAATGGCTCTTTCCCCAGTCTGCCGCTTTCTGCCATTCGTCGCATGCCGCATCACTGCTTTCTTTTCTCCAAGAGCCAGCGGCAAAGTGGAATACACATGCTGAGCACATGGATATCAAGGGAGCCATTTCCATGGCAACAGAAGTCATGTGACAGGAACACATGGAGACCAAGAAAGTTGTCGCTTAGCAACCATAATCAGATAAAAGATCTCTGAACTTCTCTGCTCACTTGGCTTGTTTTTGTTTGTTTCCGTTGTTGCTTTCTAAAAACACTGAAGATGTTTAAATAGGAAATCCTTTGTGTTCTGGTTGGCTGGGTTGTTGTTGTTGTTTTTACTCTTCAAAAGACAGTATATAGCCTCAACAACAACATTATCCCAGTAACATACTAACATATTCTTTCCTGAAGAACTGTAACAATGTTGAAATACCAGGGTTCTCCAGGAATGTGTAAAACAGGCTTACACAATGGCGTAAAGAACAAGACCCTTGCTGTGGATTTTGCAACTATCACATGGTTCTTCGAGCAGCATATTATAGCAAGTTTTAAATAATGGACTGATATTTTTATTTTTTTTATTTTTATTTTATTTATTATATTTATACCCCGCCTTTTTTCCTGCAAGGAACCCAAGGTGGCTTACATAATCCTCCTGCTCCTCCTCTCCATCTTATCCTCACAACAACCCTGAGGTAGGTTAGGCTGAGAGTCAGTGACGGGCCCAAAGTCACCCAGTGAGTTTCATGGTCGAACGGGGACTAGAACCCAGATCTCCCGAGTCCTTTCTTTTGTATTTTGTATTTCATTTCTGTTTTGCATTTGTATTTTCATTTCTATTTTGTCAAGATATATTCAAACACACACAATGTATAGTGAGTTCATAGGCAAATATCAGGCAGGTCTCTTAGCAGGCAGGAATTTGAGATAGAAATATGGAATTAATGTCCGGATCAAGAATGGCATCCTTGATAGATTTTTATACAAAGGGAATATTCATATATTTTTAATTTATTTATCTGATTTATACCCCACATTTCCACCCCGCCAAAAAGGTGCTCGAGGTGGCTAACAAAATAAAAGCAATATTAAAATAAACTTAGTTAAAACAATCATAAAAACAGATAGATTAAAAACACCATAAACACAACAATAAAAGAAATAAAAACAGCATAGGATAGGATGAAAGTGTTAGACATTAATGATTTGGAGACAGTCAAACAAGATGTTCTAAACAACTTTGATGCAATTCTAAAATATACTTCAGATTAACAACTGGATCTGTTTTTGCATAGCAGGGCCATCAGGGAGTACAACCGACAGTTCTATTAATGCTTCTGGGGTATAGGCAGTGGTGGCTGGTGACTCCTATTTTGGTGGGGCTCCTAATCCATTGCAGCTTTTATTTGAAGCTTTATACAAGCTATCCATGGTGGTGAACCTGTTTTGTGGGTGGAGTTCAGCACCATGGATAGCTCCTAGAAAGCGCTAACAAAAAGATGCAATGGGTTAGGAGCCCCACCGAAATAGGAGTCACCAGCCTCCCCTGGGCATAGTCAAGTGTTTTATCTGGTAGAGGACACCATCCAATGTGGTTGCCTGTAACCCTCCGAACTCGGAGGTTTACAGGCATCCAATGGAAGGTGGGAGGAACATGGAGGCAAGGATTGCCCCATGCTTCCCTTGCTCTCTGAAACACTTAGAGGGCCGAATTCAGCCCTCTAAGTATTTTACTCCTGCTTCTGAGGAGGAGAGGCTGAGGCACCACCTGGATTCTTCGTAGGACAGCAGTGCCTCGCTCCTCCCTCCCCATCCCCCCAGAATGCCCCTGCAGTGCTGGGTCCAAAAATGGCCTTCTGGCTGTGAGGGTGGAGGGAGGGCCCTCCAAAGTCAGAGTCCCAGCTCTGACATTGGAGGGCTTTTCTAAGGTTGGAGCTACGACTCCCAACTTTTCATATGGGCAGCCAGACAGTGTCTACCGGCCATAGGATTGCGCACTGAATGATGGTTTTACTGTATGTTTTATGTTTGTAATTCTAGAGTTATTATTATAGTGGTATTTATAAGTTGTATTGTTTTATATCCGCTGTTACCTGCCCTGGGCTTCTTGCAAGGAAGGGCGGCATGTAAGTTTTTTAAAAAAAATCATCATCATAATCAGAAATGCAATCATTAGAAATCAAGGTCAGTCAGTGCTCCTAACACTATGGGACCATTAGATTAACACTCAGTGTGCAGGTCAATGTGTCCAAGGTGAGGAAGAAAGTACTTTGGCAATACCTCTATATCAGGGGTGTCGAGCTGGGCCCTCTATGGGCCAGAAGATATCAGTGGGCACAGCCACAGCCACTAACGCCATCACCTCACACATTTTCCCTTTCTCCATGCTGAGAGAGGCACAGAGAAAGGGATTCAGATGGAACTGTGTCCCTGGAGCACTGGCCAAGTTCACAAGCTAAGACACTTATGGCCACTGCTGCAACTTGTACTTTCAAGACATTGATGAGTCCAAGAGCACCCCAAGTGTACTTGGCCCTTCAGGGCGAGTGCAACCCCATCCAGACTTGAATTAACACCTCTATCCAGATTGATTAGGAAAGACTAGGAGATATCTTCCCCCATATGTATGAAGTCTGTTTCACACATGGCATTTTCCTACACAACGATGTTCATCTTGATATGTGTAGTTGGCCGAGTGTTAGACTGCAAATATTCAGCGTTAAATTTGGCTCCCCAACTCCAAATATGTTTTTGCAGCTAAAGTAAACACTTGCTCTGAGTTCACAAAGAAGTATCTGTGTAGAGATAATCTCCATAAAAGCAAGATGTGTGAAATGGACTTAAGGGGGGGGGGGGAATCTAGCAAAGAAATACTTTTTGCTAGGGCACAGAGGCAAAGGACCGGAAAGAACTTGCCCCATCTAGACACTTGAGGTAAACCTGCAGATGGAATTAATTTTTTGATGTGCACTGGATAAAAGTCTCTACATTTCATTGTATTCTCATGCAACAGCCCCAGCATGCTAAATGGCCATTTGTATTACAGACCAAGACAATTATTTCCACATGTATTCTTCCTCATATAGCGGGGTGGGTCACCTGGGCTTTGACTAAGTTCAAGGGACTTCTTAGGGTTCCTTATGCCAGTCCTTCCCTTATTTTGCTCTCTCAAATCTAATAAAAGCTTAAGAAGTTATTTAATTGTTTTCAGAATATGGCGAGATGGGAACACAACGTGTTTTCTTAGATTAGAAGGAAGTTCTTGTTTGGGGGGGGGGGAATCTTTTCTTTTGTCTATGTAAACAGTGACTAAGGCAACCAGATATCTGGTCACTTGGAAAAGCACACTCATGAATGGCAAGTAAGCATGTGTCTCCCACATGGTCACTTTGGCATTGACATGTCCATCATTTTTCCTTTGTTGATGAGTATTCCCTCTAGAATTGCCATATTAACAGCAGGCTCATCCCTTTCACGGTGGTTTCCATACAAGCTGCTATTATGGTTACCCATCTTAACCACAGTTTGTCACAAATTCATGGAGGATTGATCGACAGCTATTAGCCACGATAGCTCAAAGGGACCTCCAAATTCCAAGGCAGTCTATCTTGAATGCTTGGAACAAGTAGTAAGAGATGCCCATTACCTTCCTAGAAGCATCTAGCTGTCCAATGTGGGAAACAAAATACTAGGCTTAGGGTACAATCCTATGCATTTTTAGACAGAAAAAATGCCTACAACTCCCAGCAAGACCCAGCTAGCCATTTCCAGAATGGGGCAGGCCAGTGGAGCTTGCAGAATGGAGCTCTGCTGACCTGTCCCAATCCAGAAGTGAGCTTTTCCAATCATTTTGGGGCTTGCTTTATGAAGCGCTAAATCCTTGCTGCACAAGCCATCACTCCTGCTGGCGCAACACCAGCAGCAGCAGCAGCGCAGCAGCCCTGTTGGATATTGCCCATACTTTCTAAGCTACAT
The DNA here is from genome assembly GCA_021292165.1 of Shinisaurus crocodilurus. Lineage (NCBI taxonomy): Eukaryota > Metazoa > Chordata > Lepidosauria > Squamata > Shinisauridae > Shinisaurus > Shinisaurus crocodilurus. The sequence goes on from CM037877.1 coordinate 226,358,165, forward strand.
TGAGCAGCTCCTTTTTTGAAGGGGAAAAGCAGGGGGAAATATCTTAAATAAATATGTAATAAGTAGATTAGAAGTCCCCAACCTTTTGGGCTGGTGGGCACATTTGGAGTGTTGAGAGCATGTTGTGGACAGCTTCACAAAATAGTTGCCATGAAAGAGACTTGTACATTCACAGTAGGTTAATATTTTTCCATAGTGCAGAGAAAGAGCAAAAAAGCTCAAAAGAGTGCCTTGCTGTTAAGAACATTTGAGGTTTATGGCACAGGAACGATTCAAGCTTTGGATTTCATAGATTACTGAATTGCATCATAATTATTTCTTCTAAAATAAACAGCTCTTCTTTCCTTCTAAACGCCTTGTGTGTCTCAGTTTAGTGTTAGTTTGTCAAGTCTATGTTTAAGTGTTAAAGGGTGAAGCGCATACTTCACCCAACTGTGCGCGTCTTTACTCCAGCCAAAGATCCTAAATCTTTGGTGAGAGTGTGAGTTTAGCCTCTCTCCTCAGAGTGAATCTAAAGCCCACATTATCTGTTGTAACACAAGGTACAAGAAATGAAACAGCAGTACACATGACAATTAGTTTTCTATTTGTAAATGGTGTGTCTGCTCTTTCAACTAAATAACCATTCTGTGGCTCAGAACCTTGAGAGGAAGGTCTACTTACTGATCTGAAAGCCTACTTCACAAAGTTTTCTGGCGACTCATTTGGAGAATATTCCACTCTGCACATGTTCAAATGTGATTTTGTATATGACTGCATATCACAGAGATGGACCCTGGCAGAGAAAATTATTCCCACAAGGCTGCTCCAAATCTGGAGTGCACAACATTGCACTATCTCATGCTGGCACTAGCGCAACGTTAGTTTCCATCCTGTCCATTCTCTCACTTTTAATCAGCTAAAAAGAAAGATACATTAAAATGCTTTATCTGTGGTAGCGGTTTGGACTAGATGACCATCAAGGTCCCTTCCAATTCTATCATTCTGTTTGGATTGGATTGTATTCTATTTGGATTGTATTGAGAGCCAATGTGGTGTAGTGGTTAGATTAATGGCTTTTTTTACTTCATCCAAAGTGGGGAGTATTGCAAGTTCCTCTCTAATTTGTTTTTGCGGGATTTGTGAAAAAATCTCATTATTCACCTTAGATTTACGATTTAAAAGGTCATAATAATGCTCTTTCCAACGCAGTGCAATAGACTCTTTGTCTTTTAAGAGTTTGGTGCCATCTTTTGATTGTAAAGGGTTTGTACCATAGGTTTTTGGTCCATAAATGGCCCTTGTGGCCTTAAAAAAGCCCCGTGCATCATGAGATTCTGCAAGTTGTTGAATTTCTTCAGCTTTCTTTTTCCACCAGGCGTTCTTAAGTTCTCTTGTTCTTCTTTGGACCTCAGCCTTTGCACTAGCGTAGATTTTTTTCTTGGCCCAGATGGGATTCCTGCTGAAATCTTTAAAGAAGGGCCCCCCGAACTTGTACAACATCTTCATAAACTCATCGAAAAAATCTGGATAAGAGAAGAGATCCCAGAAGACTTCAGGGATGCCATAATTATCACCCTCTTTAAGAAAGGTGATAGAACAGACTGTGGAAATTATCGGGGCATTTCTTTCTTAGCTACCGCAGGTAAAATATTTGCCAGGATTCTCGCAAACCGTCTTCTATCTATTTCAGAAGAGATCCTCCCTGAAACTCAATATGGTTTCCGCCCCTCTAGAGGGACAGTAGACATGATTTTTACTGCACATCAGCTCCAAGAAAAATGCCGGGAACAAAATCAACCCCTTTATATGGCATTTATTGATCTTGCTAAACCCTTTGATACTGTAGACCGAACAGCTCTCTGGACTATCCTTATGAAAATTGGATGCCCCAATAAATTTGTGAATATCTTGCGACTTCTCCATGACAACATGACGGCTACGGTCTTGGACAACAACGGCTCTCATGGTGCTCCATTTAAAGTGGGATCAGGTGTTAAACAGGGATGTGTTATCGCCCCAACATTATTTGCTATTTTCATCGCCATGATTTTACATCTTGTCGAGGGGAAACTTCCCACTGGTATGGGAATTATATATCGAACAGATGGAAAGCTTTTTAATCTCAGCAGGCTGAAAGCAAAAAGTAAGGTAATTACAACCTCCGTTGTGGAACTTCAGTATGCTGATGATAATGTGGTCTCCGCACATTCAGAGGATGATCTCCAAACTATCCTAAATGCTTTTGCAGAAGCATACGGAAAACTTGGGTCTCTCACTTAACATCAAAAAAACCAAAGTGCTTCATCAGCAAGTGCAAGCTAACCCTTTGGTGATGCCATCTATCCAGCTTGGCGGGACAATGCCATCTATCCAGCTTGTCGATCATTTTCTCTATCTTGGCAGCTATCTTTCTGTTACAGCTAACATCGACAGTGAAATCCAGCATCGTCTGAGCTCCGCAAGTGCCGCGTTTTCTCGAATGAAACATAGAGTGTTCGAGGATCGGGATATTTGTAAGAAGACCAAAACACTGGTTTATGAAGCCATTGTATTACCAACTTTATTGTATGCCTGCGAAACATGGACTATCTATAAACGTCACCTCCAACTCCTTGAAAGATTTCATCAATGTTGCCTCCGGAAAATCCTGCGAATTACTTGGGAAGATAGGCGAACAAATGTCAGTGTACTGGAAGAAGCAAAGACTACTAGCATTGAAAAAATGATCCTTCAACGCCAACTTCAGTGGACCGGTCATGTTGTTCGAATGCCTGACTGCTGTCTCCCAAAGCAGTTACTTTATTCCCAACTCAAGGATGGAAAGCGGAATATTGGTGGTCAATATAAGAGGTTTAAAGATGTTCTTAAGGCTAATCTAAAAAAAATGCAATATAAACATCAAAAACTGGGAAGCTCTGGCCCATGAACGATCTAACTGGAGGTTGGCCTTTCACAAAGGTTCTATGGACTTTGAAGAAGCTTGAGTGCAAGGTGAAAGGGAGAAACGTGCTAAGCGAAAAGCACGTCAAATTAATCCTTTACAAGACCATCTTCCATCTGGTAACCTGTGTCCTCACTGTGGGAAGCTGTGTGGATCTAGAATTGGCCTTCACGGTCACTTACGGACCCATCGCTAGAGTCTACACAATTTTCTTTAGAATTTTCCTCCTTTTAAAATCTCCTTTTTGTAAATTTTCTTTTTTTTTTTTAATCCTGGAAGACAATCTTACTCGGTCACGAGTGATCACCTGACTGACTGAGTGGTTAGAGTGTTGGACTGGGACTCGGGAGATCCGGGTTCTAGTCCCCACTTGTCCATGAAGCTCACTGGGTGACTTTGGACCAGTCACAGACTTTCAGCTTATCCTACCTCACAGGGTTGTTGTGAGGGTAAAATGGAGAGGAGGAGGATTAGGTTAGGCCTCATCTTGAGTACTGCGTCCAGTTCTGGGCACCACACTTTAAGAAGGACGTAGACAAACTGGAGAGGGTTCAGAGGAGGGCAACAAGGTTGATAAAGGGACTGGAAACAAGGCCCTATGAGGAGAGACTGAAAGAACTGGGCATGTTTAGCCTTCAGAAGAGGAGGCTGAGGGGAGATATGATAGCACTCTTCCAGTACTTGAAGGGATGTCGCACAGAGGAGGGCCAGGATCTCTTCTCGATCATCCCAGTTTGCAGGACACGGAATAATGGGCTCAAGTTACAGGAACCCAGATTCCACCTAAACATCAGGAAAAATTTCCTGACTGTCAGAGCAATAAGACAATGGAACCAATTACCCAGGGAGGTGGTGAGCTCTCCCACTCTGGAGGCATTCAAGGTGAAACTGGACGGCCATCTGTCAGGGATGCTTTGACCTGGATTCCTGCATTGAGCAGGGGTTGGACTCGATGACCTTGTAGGCCCCTTCCAACTCTACTTTTCTATGATTCTATGATTCTATGGTTATGTAAGCTGCCTTGGGTTTCTTGCAGGAAAAAAGGCGAGATATAAATGTAATTAAATAAGTAAATAAATATTGGTTGGATACTTGTAATGCAGAATTATAGCTTCAGTTGCATAGACTCCATGGGCTACAGGAAGCATTTATTGTGCGCTTGTAGTCCCTCACTCACGGAAGTTTGTGTGTCCTTTTTACAACGTTGTCATCCTCCTGGACCTCTTCCAGCCATTTCCTAGCATCAGCATAAGACGCTAGAAAATGGCTCATGCTGGCTCAGCTTGTCTGAGTGTGGAAAGCTAAGCAGGGTCAGAGACCCCTCCTCTAGTTTCCTGCATTGAGCAGGGGGTTGAACTTGATGGCCTTGTAGGCCCCTTCCAACTCTATGATCCTATGAATCTTATGCCTAAATAACACATCTGTTAAGGGCATGGCCCTTAACAGCTGTAATTTCCCAGCATTTTGGAGCTTGAGTGAACATGGAAAACCCTTAACATAATAAGTTAAACTGAAAGGTTTTTTGTTATCGTAATTGAACTCTTACGGGTTTAAGCAAAATGGCATCATGCCTGTCTTTTCCAATGCCAGGACCACTGCATAAATGAATAAACTGTTCAATTCCATGTCTGAGGTTTATTTACTAACATTGCTAAATTATGTAGTTAATAATAATTTTCTTTCTCTTTAAGAGTTCTCACTACATATGTGGGCCTGATTCATTATTATTATCTAATAAAAGATTATGTGACTTGCTTTCATGTTTTCCCCCCTAATTACACATTGAAATTGTTACCACTATGACCTTGCAGCTGCTGAATTTTCTAAAATTAGCCATAATGATGCATTTCACTACAATAATTAATTATCTAAGCTGAGGAAATTGAGTACTAGAACTGGTGCACATGCTGCTAATTATCTTTTATTATGTCATTTTTTCAATGCAAATAAAGAAATATTATGATAGTTTTAAATATGGTTTATAGTAGCTAATGTTCTTGTTAACATAGCAAAGATTCTTTCCTCAACTTAAAAGCAAAACATAGGCTGCAAAAATCTTATTTATGAATTAACAAATGATGATTAATCCAAATTAAGCTTGTTTTCTAAAACTGAAAATATATAGCCAAGGCTGGGCTCTTTCCTAACATAAAAGATGGGATCACAATTAATATATGGGCAATGACAGAGATTAATTATAGTTGTCCTTTCTGTTATTTTGTTTGCTCTGCATTAATCTGTTATTGTTTATTATCACATTACAGCTTTGTGAAGAACCCTAGAAACATAGGTGGATGTATAGCTCTTTTTAGTAAGCATTATGCAGATACCAGAATTAATTCTAACTGTATGAATCACAGTCCATCAAACCTCAAGCAAAGACCTCGTAAAATACTATGCAAGATCTCTGGTCACATGACCATAAAAGGGAACCTATAAGTGTTGTGGTTATGGAATTTAATCCAACCTTATGGTTCATAATCCACTCTGTAGGCCCGTCTGCCTACGTGGATCCAGCAGAGCGTTAGATGGAAAAATACAGCTTCTGCCTCTGTGTGGCCCATTTACACAGAGACTCACCGACTTTCCTTCTACTCAGCATTCCAAGCGTCTCGGGTTACAGCCTCTCTTGCAGCACTGTAGCTTAGGAATTACAACTCCAATAGATTTCACAACACAGGATCTCATTACTACCTGTTTATTGTATCTATATCAGAGCTAATACAAAACTACATAGCTTAGCTTATTCCAGTGCAAAGCCAGTCCTGGCAAGCACTTAGCATTACATGTTTGCTACATGTGACTCTCACGAGAAAGGGAGCCCAGGAGGGGTGGGAGTTTTTTAAAAAAGGAAATTTTAAAGGCACAATTGCAAACAATTCCCACAAGGAAAAAAGGCAGAGGGCAACAGAAGAAGCCAATGTGGCTTCACAATAAACTCAAAGATGACCTGAAAACAAAAAAGGACACGTATAGGAAGTGGAAGGAAGGACAGGCTACAGGGGAAGAGTACAGGCAGGTAGCACAGAACTGCAGGAATAGTGTCAGGAAGGCTAAAGCTGAGAATGAGCTAAGGTTAGCGAGGAATGCTAAAAGCAACAAAAAAGCTTTCTTCAGATACATGCACAGTAAAAGACAGAAGAAAGAACTGGTGGTTCAACTACGCAATGAGGATGGCAAATTGATAACAGAAGACAAAGAAAAGGCAGAAGTGTTCAATTCCTACTTCGGCTCGGTCTTCTCCCAAAAGAGGGTCTATGACCCCCCTGGCAAACCTGAAGTGCAGACTGAAGGGGCAGAAGTGCAGCTTGAGATTGATAGGCAAATGGTCAAGGAGCACCTGATTACTCTGAACGAGTTTAAATCTCCAGGGCCTGATGAGCTGCATCCTAGAGTAATAAAGGAACTGGCAGAAGAACTCTCAGAACCACTGTCTATTATCTTTGAGAAATCATGGAGGACAGGTGAAGTGCCAGATGACTGGAGGAGGGCAAATGTTGTTCCCATCTTCAAAAAGGGCAAGAAGGAGGAACCTGGGAACTATAGGCCAGTCAGTCTGACATCAATCCCCGGGAAGATTTTTGAGCAGATTATAAAGAAGTCAGTCTGCAAGCACCTTGAAAACAATGCAGTGATTACTAGAAGCCAGCATGGATTTGTCAAGAACAAATCCTGTCAGACTAATCTGATCTCATTTTTTGATCGGGTAACCTCCCTTGTGGACTGTGGGAATGCTGTGGACATTATATACCTGGACTTCAGCAAAGCTTTCGACAAAGTGCCTCATGATATCCTGATTAGTAAGCTAGCTAAGAGTGGGCTAGATGGAACAACTATCAGGTGGATCCACAATTGGCTACAGAATCGGACTCAAAGAGTGCTTATCAATGGTTCCTTCTCAAACTGGGGAGAGGTAACGAGCGGGGTACCACAGGGCTCGGTCCTGGGCCCGGTGCTCTTCAACATTTTTATTAATGACTTGGATGAGGAGGTACAGGGAATGCTTATCAAATTTGCAGATGACACAAAGTTGGGTGGAACAGCTAATACTCTGGAAGACAGAAACAAAATTCAAAGCGACCTCGATAGGCCGGAGCGCTGGGCCGAAAACAACAGAATGAAATTTAATAGGGATAAATGCCAAGTGCTGCACCTAGGGAGAGGAAACCAAATGCAGAGTTACAGAATGGGGGACACTTGGCTCAACAATACTACAAGTGAGAAGGATCTTGGAATTGTGGTAGATCACAAACTGAATATGAGCCAGCAATGCAATGTGGCTGCAAAGAAGGCAAATGCAATTTTGGGCTGTATTAATAGAAGTATAGCTTCCAAATCGCGGGAAGTGATAATTCCCCTTTACTCGGCACTGGTTAGGCCTCATCTTGAGTACTGCGTCCAGTTCTGGGCACCTCACTTTAAGAAGGACATAGACAAACTGGAGAGGGTTCAGAGGAGGGCAACAAGGATGATAAAGGGACTGGAAACAAGGCCCTATGAGGAGAGACTGAAAGAACTGGGCATGTTTAGCCTTCAGAAGAGGAGACTGAGGGGAGATATGATCGCACTCTTCCAGTATTTGAAGGGATGTCACACAGAGGAGGGCAAAGATCTCTTCTCGTTCATCCCAGTTTGCAGGACACGGAATAATGGGCTCAAGTTACAGGAACCTAGATTCCACCTAAACATCAGGAAAAATTTCCTGACTGTCAGAGCAATAAGACAATGGAATCAACTACCTAGGGAGGTTGTGGGCTCTCCCACTCTGGAGGCATTCAAGGTGCAGCTGGACAGATATCTGTCAGAGATGCTTTGACCTGGATTCCTGCATTGAGCAGGGGGTTGGACTCGATGGCCTTGTAGGCCCCTTCCAACTCTACTTTTCTATGATTCTATGATTCTATGTCAGAGAGAAGACAGGAACAGAAGTGCATACAGAAAGCAATCCCCTTCTCTCCAGTTACAGGAAACGAAACTCAACAATCATAACATGTCATCAGAAAGTACAAACCATGTGATCAGTTCATATTTCTGTCCATCCCACTTTTCTCATGGGAAAGAGAATAACATTTCTAGCCTAAATAAGCTTGTTATTCTAGACACCCTGTACCATTCCAAATGAAAACAATCTGTGGCACAGCTGCTGTTGTGTTACATGTCCCAACATCCCCCCACAGCCTGTGATACCTGTTGTTTACATTTACTCAATGAGGCCTAGTGCCCTCATTAGTTTCCTGTGTCTTACTTCAGGCAATGGTTTTGTGAAAAGATCTGCCACCATATCCCCTGATGCACAGTACTTGAGTGTTACCCACCCTTTTTGCACACAGTCCTTTACATGAGAGTAACGAACATCAATGTGTTTGGTTCTTGGCCTACATTTTTCATTTTGAGCCATGCTGATGCAAGCTTGGTTGTCCTCAAAAATTGTAACAGCCTTGTCTACTGGTATGTGCATATCAGCAAACAATTGTTTGAACCATTCTATCTCATTACATGCTTGAGATAAACTGATGAACTCAGATTCTGCGCTAGAAATCGCCACACAAGTCTGTTTTCGTGTGTACCAGTCAATAAGACTGTTTTCATACATTAAAACTGTCCCACTTGTGGACTTTCTATCTGTTGCAGATCCCCAATCAGCATCAGTGTACATACAAAAACCTCCATTTGTGTGTGTTGACAATTTCAGTTTGCAATTCATGGTACCTTTTAAATATCTTAACACTCTTTTCACAGCTAGCCAATCATAGTTAGAAGGATTTTGCGTCTTCCTGCTAAGTATGTTTACAGCATTGCTGATGTCTGGCCTACTCACATTTGCCAAGTATAGCAGACTTCCAATAACACTTTGATATTTGCCAATCTCATCAAATGCAGTGTTATCTGTGTGTTTCTGATATTCAAGAGTCATTGGAGTGGTAACTGGGTTACAATTCTCCAATCCATGAATTTCCAGCAATTTCTGAATTTTTCCACTTTGTTCAACTATGAAAGAACCTTCCTCATCTTGAGACAATTGCATTCCAAGATAGTGTTGTACCAAACCCAGATCTTTCAGTTCAAAGTGTTCTTGCAATTCTTTTGCAACTTTTTCCTTTTGACTTACTGTTTGTGTTACCAGTAAGATGTCATCTACAAAAATTAACAAATATACCCAGTTTCCCTGTTCTGTGTAATTTGTGTACAGACAATGATCAGCTTTGCTTTGTTTAAACCCCAAACTAATCAAAACTGTGTCCAGCTTTTGGTTCCAGCATCGAGCTGCCTGTTTCAACCCATATATGGACTTGTTCAGACGACATACAAGACTGGGATTTTCTACAAAACCTTGTGGTTGCACCATGTAGAGTTCCTCTTGTAATTCACCATATAAAAAAGCAGTTTTTACATCAAAATGAAATGCCATCATTTTTCTTTGTGCTGCCAATTTCAACAATAGTCTGACAGTTGCATACCTTGTTGTTGGTGCAAACACGGAATCAAAATCTACCCCATGCTTTTGCCCAAACCCCCTGGCAACGAGTCTTGCTCGGTATCTCTCTACCTGCCCCTGGTGATTTGTCTTCACCTTGTACACCCATTTACAAGTGATGGCCTTTTGCCCCACAGGTAAAGATACTAGACTCCATGTGTTGTTGTCATGCATTGCATTGATTTCCTCCTGCATGGCCTCAAATGATTGGTTCTTCACTTTTGGTTCCAAGCTTTGAATTTCCTCAAAACTTTGTGGTTCTAAAGCTATTTTGAGAGCTTTATGTACAACAGTTTGCCCACTTTGGAATTCATCCTGATATCTAACAGGTGTTTTGCGTTCTCGGGTTGAACGCCTCAGAGATTGTTCACCTCCCTCCTGTTCCCCAGATATCTGCCCAGTGGCCTGTTCTGCCTCAGAAGCATCCTGCTGCGTTTCAGACATTGCCTGCATGGGCAATTCAACCAGCTGTTTCTGATCATCTGTTTGCTCGTGAAAAATCACATCTCTGCTCAGAATTACCCTGTTGTGATGTGGTGACCACAACCTGTACCCTTTCGTTTGTGCATCATACCCCAGCAGAAAGCATTCAAAGTTTCTTGCCTGTACATGAACAAAACATTTACACCCAAAAATGCGCACGTGTGCTACCTTTGGTTTCCTCCCATGAAACATTTCATATGGAGTTTTTCCAATTGTGGAATTTGGCAACCTGTTCAGCAGATAGTTAGCATTTGACAATGCATCCCCCCAGAAACGGTTTCCCACCTTTGACTCAGTCAATTGGGCCCTCATCATGTCCTGGAGTGTTCTGTTACGTCTTTCAGCAACGCCATTTTGAAATGGGGAGTATGGGGCTGTGACTTTGTGCCCTATACCATCTCTTTCCAAAAATTTCTTGAACTTTGTACTCATGTACTCTCCCCCACCATCCGTGAGTAATTCTCCAGTTGGATACTGCTTATATCTGTTCCCTGCCCATTTAACAAATGATTCAAATCTCTCTTGAACCTGAGATTTATTTTGCAGCAGATATACGAATCCAAAACGAGAATAGTCATCAATTAGGGATAGAAAATATTTGTTCCCCCCATAGCTAGTTTCAAATGGACCAGCAACATCAGAGTGTACCAGCTCAAAGATTCTTGTGCTCACTCTATCACTGTGTTTCTGAATGTTTGACCTGTGTGACTTTGCAATACTACATACTTCACATTCCACATACTTTGAACATGGTTTCATTGTTACACCCTCACACAGATCTGGCATTTTTTCTATGCTTCTGTAGTTGGCATGTGCAAAACGTTTGTGGAAAATATGTAAACAATTGTCATGTGGTTTCAAATTCGCATACTTTGCCTTCTCATCATGTGTTACAAACGGATTTATAACATACAGAGAATTCTGCAAATTACCTTTTGCACAGATCACCCCATCATGTGAAATTACACAGTTGCTGTTAGAAAAACTTATTTCATATCCATCATTAGCCAATTGCGATATACTGACCAAATTTGTGTCCAGTTCTTGAACAAGTAATGCTCTCTGTTGACCCAAAGAAGCAAAGTCAATTGTTCCTGTAGCTGTCACCTGGATTCTTTTCCCATCAGCTAACTCCACAAATTGATTTGTATATCCATCATCCAGAGATTGAAACAAGTCTCTAGAATTTGCCATGTGGTGAGAAGCTCCACTGTCAAGCACCCACATGTCTTGGTTGGAAAACCCCACCCGAGCAATCAAACTTTTGCCCATTTTAATTGTATCCTCAGGTGTGCTGGTATCTTCCTTTTTCTTTTTTTTCTTGCCCTTAGAAGTACAATTTTTTCTAAGATGTGAAGTAGATCCACAAATGAAGCATTTCCTGACTTTCAAAGCTGTTGCCTGGGTAACTCCCACCAGCTTGCCGCTTGTCCCAGCGGTGCCTGCGTCAGCTGCGCTGCTTGCTGATCTACGTGCATGCCTGCTGTCTCTCTTCTCCCATTCGGCGAGAAGTTTTCCTGATACATATGGCATGGTCAAATTTTGCTCTGGTTGACCCTCAATCAATGTCACAATTGTGTCATATGAGGAATCCAGACTGGATAACAGAATAGACACTTGATGCAGGTTCTCAACTTGCATCCCTTATGCTCTCAGCCTGTTAAACATGTCCCGCATCGTACTCAGATGCTCAGGCATAGAACCACCTGGTTGTAAGCTCAGCCTGTACAGCTTACGCGCAAGTATGATCCTACTTCCTGCCGTGCGCATCTGGTAAGTCCCTTGCAGGGTATCCCAGATCTCCTTAGCTGTTTCCAAAAATTGAATGAATGGCACCTGGGAACTTTCAACAGATAAGCAGAGAATTGCCTTCGCTTTCTCGTCTTGTTCCTTCCATTCATCATAATTTTGGGCTCCCACAGCCACAGCATCTTCTGTTACAACATTCCAGAGCCCCGCATGAGTTAAATAATGCTGCATCTGGAAGCTCCAAATCACGTAATTCGTGCCAGATAATTTTTCAACTATCTGTGGGTTCAGGGCTTGTGCAGCCATTCTGACAACAGGGATTTCTTCTTCCCCTCCAGAACTTTCGGCCTCACTTTCAGAGCCCTTAGCAGATTCACCCCCCTCTTCTTCCCTTTGCTTACCAGCTGAAGAAGGTCCAGGAGATTCGCCCTCTGCTTTAATGTCTTTCTCTGCCATCAATCACTGCTCCTCCGAGTAGTTGAAGCTTCGCCTCACAACAGCCGGATAAACAAGCTGCCGCCGCTGGCTCAGACCCTCGACCTTGCCTGCTTCGAACTTTCCATCCATTCGATCTCCAGCAACAGTCCAAGAGGTCAATATTTGTAATCCGTTAATCCTGGTTCGGTAATCCTGGTTCGGTAATCCTGGGAATTCTGGGCCCATAACCTTGTTGTGGTTATGGAATTTAATCCAACCTTATGGTTCATAATCCATTCTGTAGGCCCGTCTGCCTACGTGGATCCAGCAGAGCGTTAGATGGAAAAATACAGCTTCTGCCTCTGTGTGGCCCATTTACACAGAGACTCACCGACTTTCCTTCTACTCAGCATTCCAAGCGTCTCGGGTTACAGCCTCTCTTGCAGCACTGTAGCTTAGGAATTACAACTCCAATAGATTTCACAACACAGGATCTCATTACTACCTGTTTATTGTATCTATATCAGAGCTAATACAAAACTACATAGCTTAGCTTATTCCAGTGCAAAGCCAGTCCTGGCAAGCACTTAGCATTACATGTTTGCTACATGTCAGAGAGAAGACAGGAACAGAAGTGCATACAGAAAGCAATCCCCTTCTCTCCAGTTACAGGAAACGAAACTCAACAATCATAACACGTCATCAGAAAGTACAAACCATGTGATCAGTTCATATTTCTGTCCATCCCACTTTTCTCATGGGAAAGAGAATAACATTTCTAGCCTAAATAAGCTTGTTATTCTAGACACCCTGTACCATTCCAAATGAAAACAATCTGTGGCACAGCTGCTGTTGTGTTACATGTCCCAACAATAAGAACAGGGCCTTTTCAGTTGTGATGCCAGACCTGTGGAAGGCACTCCCTAGGAAGGCCTGCCTAGCCCCAACACAATGTTTTTAGATTCCAAGTAAAGATTTGGCTTTTTAGCAAGATCTCTGGTGTGGGCTGAGTGCTATTTTGATTGTTTCTTTTTTCCTCTGCTGCTGCACTGGGTTTATGTTCCCCCATTTTTTAAATCTATTGTTGTTTTTATAGTTTAAGCTATTCTTATTTTCCTGGGTTTTTTAAGGCAGAAAGAGAGAGAGTTTTTTTTAAAAAAGAATTAAACAGTTAAACAGAACTTTAAACCACCCTTCCCCAATGTGGTGTCCTCCAGATGTTTTGAGCTACAACTCCCAGCATTCCTGACCACTGGCCATACTGATTGGGGTGATGGGAGTTGCCCAAAACATCTGGGGGGCACCAGATTGGAGAAGGCTGCTTTAAACATTACTTTAGAGTACAAGTGCTTATTATACTGCATAAATATCCGCATTCAGTACTGTAGTGCCAAAGTTACATTAGATATAAAGAACTGCACAAGGTAGATATTCAAATGTCCAAGACATTACATTCCTCCAAAACAATCTCTATGTGAATTGCTTTGGTCTGAAGTAATTTTCTTTTTTGTTAACAAAGGTCAAGAATAGAAACCATATCTATAAAACTACCTTACTGGGTCATCCCCCTAATCCATCAACTGGGATGAGTGATCTTCTCAGCTAATGCCACTTGCCAAATCCTGGTATATGACCCTTTTACTGTATATCCTAACTTGGTTTTCCACCCTTTCACTACCTCCATACATGCTGCTGCTGATAAAAGAGAGACGAATGCTTTATGGCTTACAGGATTCATTACATCATCACAAACGGATAAAAGTGCTAATAAAGGGTTTGGTGCAATTTGTAGATGTGTCATGTCTGAATTTGCTTCAAAGATGTTTGACCAAAATGCTTGCATATGAACACATTCCCACCACATGTAGATTTCATAGATCATAGAGTTGGAAGGAGCCTACAAGGCTATCGAGTCCAACCCCCTGCTCAGTGCAGGAAACTAGAGGAGGGGTCTCCCATCCAAGTAATAACCAGGCCTGACCCTGCTTAGCTTTCCACGCTCAGACAAGCTGAGCCAGCATGAGCCACAGGCCTGTATAAATGTAAATCTGTGTTCTTTTGGAATGGCATCCTTTCTAGCATAATGGTGATATCTCTCAGTTTATGTGGTGTAATCTGTGGTGTAATCTCACTGGGGTGAGGTGAGGTGTCATATATATGCAACCTTAAGCATTGATTCTTTAATACAGGATTACATGCTTCTTAATGCTTGCTTGGACCACATTGATTCCCTTTATTTTGCTGTTTTATGCTGTTTTTGTTTCTGTTTTTATTATTGTTTTGTATGCTGGTCTTGGACCGTAATAAAGATTTGATTTGATTTGATTTATTATTGTTTTGATTTAGATATGATTTCATTGTTGTAAAATTTGTGTAGTGGGTTATAAGCTGACTTGGTTTCTTTTTGTTTATTATTATATTTTTAGTCTGCCCAATAACCAATGAACTTTTGAAGAAGGGTGGGCAACTAAATCTTGTACAATAAATGATAATAAAAATAAAATGCATATATCTCACCAAGTTCAAGTCAATTTAATTTCAACAGCTGTAATAGCCAGCTAGTCATAGAACAATAGAGTTAGAAGGGACTTTGTAGGCCATCTAGTCCAGGGGTTCAGAACCTCAGGCCCACCCAGGGGCCAAATTTGGCCCACCTGGCGTTCAAATTTGGCCCTGCGGGGTTCCCCAGATGCCCATGCCCCTTTCCCCCAACCACCAGTTGTTTGGTGGTTTCCCAGCATTTATGCAGTCCCTCTCCCCATTCTAAAATGTTGAAATGCCTCCCCTAAGGCCTAGTTACTGGCCGTAAGAGCTTTAAGGTACAATATGCTGGTGGTTTGGCCACAGCCCCTTTGCCTTCGGCCCTGTCCACCACTGGAATGTGGCCCCTGAGAGCTTCTCCAAAGTGGAATTTGGCCCTCGGGCTGAAAGAGGTTCGACACTCCCGATCTAGTCCGACCCCCTGCTTACTGCAGGAACTCCAGAGCTAGAAGAGCATCTCTGACAAATGGCTGTCCAGCCTCTGCTTGAAGACCTTCAGCGAGAGAGAGCCCACCCATTCTGGTAACTGATACCCATGTCAAACTGTTCTTACTGGTAAAATGTTTCTCCTACTGTTCAATCTACCCTCCTGTAACTTAAACACATTACAGCTACTCCTGCCCACTAGGGCAGCAGACAACAAGTCTATCCTCTTCTATGTGGCAGTCCTCCAGGTATTTTAAAGAGTGTTCTCATATCTCCTCTTAGTCTTCTCTTCTCAATGCAAAACTTACCCAATTCCTTACTGCACACCATCTTTGTTTCCCTGAACCTGTTCTTATTTGCATGCAATCACACATCCTTCTTAAAGTTACCTGATTGATCATTGTGAACTATGGAAGGCTTTGGGAAGAAGCAAGAAATGGTTTCAGAATTTAGACTGCAACATACAATATACCCAATATTCTGGTATCTCTTCCAATATTTTTTTTCCTGGTATATGTCAAAGGACATGCCAGAAACAGCTGGTAGAGTCTGTACCTGGTCCCAGGTGGTTCCTTGCTTTGGGAAATCATTGCATCCTAAGGAGGATGCCTCCTGAAGTGTTCCTTCTGTTGACAGGACAGAATTATCTTCCTCTTCAGTTTGCCATTTGGAATGCCAACTGCATACACTTGTGAGAAAGGACCCCATCGTGCCATTGTTTCCTTATTGTGTCTCTTGTTCCTTATTTTTCAGAAATAGGTCCCTTTTCTCCTTTGGTATTTTGCAGCATCGAGGACATCAGATCCTTGCTTGGTAAGACCAAAGGTCCACCTAGTACACCATTTGTTTTCCCACATTGCTAAGCTAGATGCCTGTGAGTCCGCACAAGGGCAATAGCACGTGCCTGCTTGTCCCCAGCATCTGGTATTGCCTCTGAACATGGAGAAAGGGCCGTAGCTCAGTGGCAGAGTACATGATTTGCATGCATAAGGTCCCAGATTCAATCTCTGGCATCTCCAGGTAGGACAAGGAAAGACTCCTGCCTGAAATTCTGGAGAGCCACTGCCAGTCTGTGAAGACAAAACTGAGCTAGATGGACCAATGGTCTGACTTAGTATAAGGCAGCTTCCTATGTTCCATCTATGGTGGGAAATTCAGGACAGATAAACCAAAGTACTTCTTCACACAGCACATAGTTAAACTATGGAATTGGCTACCACAAGGTGTAGTGATGGTCATCAGCTTGGGTGGCTTTAAAAGGGGCTTAGACAAATTGATGGAGAGCAGGGCCGGCGCTACCGCTAGGCCAACTAGGCTGTTGCCTAGGGCGCGTAGCGGAAGAGGGCGCAGAACGCTGCGCTCCTCTTCGCTGCCGGCGTGCTCCTGCCCTGCCCGCCCGCCCGCCTCTCCGAGAAAGCCAGGTCAGTGCGCCCGGAGTAGTGGTGGGGCCGAGCCTGGGCGCCTCCCCCCCACCTTGCCTCGCCTCTGCGCCGCCTCCCACCTCGCCTCGCCTCGCCTCTGCGCCGCCTCCCCCCACTTCGCCTCGCCTCTGCGCCGCCTCCCCCCACCTCGCCTCGCTTCGCCTCGCCTCTGCGCCGCCTCCCCCCCGCGCCGCCTCCCTCCTACCTTGCCTCGCTTCGCCTCTGCGCCGCCTCCCCCCCGCGCCGCCTCCCCCCCCGCGCCGCCTCCCCCCCACCTCGCCTCGCTTCGCCTCTCCTCCGCGCCGCCTCCCCCCCCGACACTTACCTTCTCCGTGCTGTTTCCGGAGCCCCGCCCGCGCTCTGTTTTGGCGGGAAGAACCAGGGCAACAGGGCTTAAACAGCCCTGTTGCTCTGGTTTCCCCCGGCCAAAAACAGAGCGCGGGGGTCCCTTTTTGGAGGAGGCGTGGGAAGGTAGGTGGGGAGCGGCAGCGGCAGCGTGCGGGGGGGGTCCGGTGGCGGCGGGGGGGCGGGAGGTTGCAGAGCAGGGCTGCTTTCCGGAGCCCCCCCCCACGGCACGAGAGGGGGGGCGCTAAATATAATTTAGCCTAGGGCGCCAAACTGCCCTGCACCGGTCCTGATGGAGAGTAAGGCTATCAATGGCTACTAGTCATGCTGGCTATATATTACCTCCAGTATTGGAGATAGTATGCGCCTCTCAATACCAGTTGCTGGGGAACACAAGCAGGTTGGTGCTATTGCACTAATGTTCTACATATGGGCTTCTCACCACTAAGCAACTGGTTGGCCACTATGTGACCAGAATGCTGGACTAGATAGGCCTTTGGCCTGATTCAGCGTGGCTCTTCTTATGTTCCCATGTTCTTATTGAGCTATATTTTGAGCATATGTCTTTGCCTAGTACTGATTCAGACCACTGGTCCATCTAGCTCAGTATTGCCTTCACAGACTCTCCAGACCAATACTATCTATTCTGACTGGCAGGGCTTCTACAAAGGTCTCAAGCAGAGGTCTTTCACAGCCCTGTTACCCGAGATTCATCTGAACGAGACAGAAGGAAAGCTATTTGTTGTGCTAATAATAAAGCGAACTCTTTTGTGTCTGTGTTTCTAAGACACTGGCATATCTGCTACATACATTCCCTCATATTAATCACAACACCCCTTTCTGCCATAAAGTACATGTGTGTGTGCTGTTGTGCCAGGGCCACCTCCAGCTTTGTCCTTTGCTAGACCCCACCTCTGCCAGTAGGCCCTCATTGACTTGCCTAGCTGTGGTGACAGTGTTCTAAGCAGTGCTAGGCAGCTGGGGTCTAGCCATCCTTTTAATTTCCCATAATGCTCCACAACGATGCTAAGTTGGGGCACTGTGTGAAATTAAAAGAGTGGCCAGATCCATCCGTCCAGCGCTGCTCAGAGTGTCAGTCCAGCAGTGCCAGCTCCAGGCTTTTGAGGGACCTTGGGCAAGACACCCTCAGTGCCCCCCCTCCTTCAGTGAATCTACCTTCTCACCAGCACTGTGACCAGCTGCTATTGCTCCTCATCCTCTTTCTAGTCATTGCTACCCTTGCTTGTTTGACAGGCAGAAGCAGAGAGCCAGTGAGCAAGTAGACAATGCATCCACTGCACTACCAACGCTTTCTGTACCACAGCGAGAGGCATCTGAACAAGCAGGTTGCAATGCTGAAGAGCAAGTACAGGGGACTCTTGTCAGTGGGCCCCTACTAGGGTATAGGCCCTTGGCAGGTGCCCAATCATGCCTATTCTTGATGCTGGGCCTGTAGGGCAGGGGGGGGGGGAAACAGAGGGGCTGCCAGGGCAGGCATCAACTATGGGCCCTTGCAGCTGACTAAGGATGCCAGGTGCTGCCCCTGGCCCTGTATTGTCTCATGTGGCAATCTACAACAAGCAGGCTGCATGCTCCTTCCTGCATTGAGGTGCTTTTGCATATACAAATTTTGCCATGTTTGAAATGCTCTTTCCCCCTCCCCACCCAATGCACTGCTGTTTAGCTGAGCTAAGAGCTGGAACTGATCCAAGACAGCTAGTTTCTCATTGCTGCATTTCCACTGTATGTGTGGTCCCACTTCCCTGTGGGAGATGTTGCTAGGCTGAATTAATGCTTTGCAGAGCTCACCAAGCTGTAGGTTTCAAAAGAGATGTGATTATTAGCTGTCTCTTTCAAAGGACTGTATCTTGTAGGGAGGCAGAAGGGTGTGCATGAAGAGGAGAAAATAAAAAATCTCCCTTTATTTGGAATGATGAATCTTTCACTGCAGATACAACTGATGGCCAGTTCATGCAATGCCACATCCATGGTTTTCCATCTCAGCTTTATGTTTGAAGCAAACTGCTGGTTTCATATCTTCTACTCTGAGTCTTTGGGTGTGTGTGTGGGTGTGTGTGGGTGTGTGTATCCCTTCATAAAGGGAAGCATACATTTTTAATTGCTCTCCTTCACTGATTAGTATTTGCAGAACACTAGAATTCACTCACAAGCTCCTAAAATGTATGATCTCTAGAAATTACTGCTTTTAATGACTGGAATATGTTACCATATAATGGTTCCTTAGTATGAACCAAGTTCATAAGACCTCTCCTCAAATCAAACCCCAGGCATCCAAAAGGTGAGCCTTGTTCCTACCATCAGTGGTGGCTCCAGGTCTGGGAGGGTCCCAGACAAAGTACCCTCTGGTCGGTCCTGTCATGACCCCGCTGGAGGAATCCTCTTAGAGGAAGAGCTAGAGCTCCTGGAGACAACCCGCAATAGGGAGCAGCCCATACCAGGAGACCAGCAGGTGGACCAGGAGGAGCTTGGGCCCTTGGGGAGATGGTTGTGGGTCCATCCCTGCAAGTGGAAAAGAGCTCTGCCTCCGAGATGGAGGCTGAGCATCCTCCTAACTCCTGGGAGA